>CM041529.1:15811757-16411757 GCA_023091065.1 Dianthus caryophyllus
GTTTCGCTCATGATCCTCCATGCTCCGGTCACTTGATTTATGATGAGGAATGAGTCTCCATGCACTCGTAGGTTCCTTATCTTGAGGGCAATGGCTGCTTGTAGGCCGTAAATGCAGGCTTCGTATTCT
The DNA here is from genome assembly GCA_023091065.1 of Dianthus caryophyllus. Classification (NCBI taxonomy): domain Eukaryota; kingdom Viridiplantae; phylum Streptophyta; class Magnoliopsida; order Caryophyllales; family Caryophyllaceae; genus Dianthus; species Dianthus caryophyllus. The sequence continues at coordinate 15,811,887 of CM041529.1, forward strand.
GCGGCGTTGTTCGTGACACTGAAGTCGAGCTTGATTGAGAGTGGAGTATGATCGCCGTATGGGGATATTAGAGTATTCACTCCATAGCCGCGGTAGTTTGACGCCCGTCAAAGTATAATTGCCGATATTCCTTTTCTATGGCAAAGATTCCTTCGTCAGGTAGAGAGCGTTGTGTCGATCATGGGATGTTCGACGATGGCGTCGCAAGGAAGCCTAAACCGCTTCTTCCCTTGATTACTTTCGGGAGGTACTTGAGTTCATACTCGGCGGTAAGCGAGTCCACCTGGCCATGCGTCCGCTCAGACTGGTTTTTCAAATAGGTATTTGAGGGGTCCATTAGGGAGTAGACTCTTGTAGTCTTTGGTGAGTAGGTAGTGTCCGAGCTTTTGGTTGCCCGGACTAGCGAGGCGCCTTTCTCGATCGTTCATACCGGGTTTCGTAATCGTGAAACTTCTGGCGATGTAGTAGATGGCCCGTTCTTCGTTGTCGACTTCTTGGCGAGCATGGCACCCATGGCGTTTGGCGAGTCGTTAAGTATAGTGACGATGGCAAGTCTTTTTGTGGGGGTACCGTAATCCGGGGTTAAATGGCGTGCTCTTGACTTTGTCGAACGCTTGTTGGCAGTCATCGTCCCACTTCGTATGCTCTTCCTTCTTCAATTTTTTGAAGATTGGCTCGCAAATCATGGTAAGCTTGCTGATGAATCGGGAGATATATTGGACTTGTCCCAAGAAACTCCTTATTTAAATCGATGTTGCTCGGCGTCTTCATGCTCATTATTGCTCGATTTTGGTGGGTCTACTTGATCCTCGGCTTACTATGTGGCCTAGCAGTTTGCCTGATGTGACTCCAAAGGTGCATTTCTGTGGGTTTAATCGCATTTTGTACTGCCTGATTCTGGTGAAGAACTTGCGGAGGTTGGTGACGTGGTCGCCCTTCCTTTGACTTTACAATCATGTCGTTAACGTGATACCTCGACCTCCTTATGCATCATGTCGTGGAGTAAGGTGGTAGCGATGCGTTGGTAAGTAAGTGGCAAGCATTTATGAGCCCAAATGGCATGACTGTAGCGATATGTTCCCAGGGGTTCTGAAGGTGGTTTTGGCATGTCGTCTGCTGCCATTTTGATTTGGTTGTATCCCGCGTATCCATCCATGAATGACAGTAAGGCGTGGTCTGCTGTGTTGTCGATTAGGATGTCCATGTGGGGTAGTGGGAAATCATCTTTTGGGCAGGCTTTGTTCAGGTCCCGGAAGTCGGCACATACTCGTATTTTGCCGTTTTTCTTCATAACCGGTACCATATTGGAGACCCAGTCTGAGTATTCGATGACTTGGATGAACCCAGCTTGTAGCTGCTTTTCGATCTCTTCCTTGACCATGAGAGACCATTCTGGCTTGATGCGTCGGAGTTTCTGCTTGACCGGTCTGCTACCTTGCTTGATCGGGATGCGATGTTCAGCTATCTCACGGTCGATGCCGGGCATGTCTCTGTATGACCATGCGAAGACGTCCCCGACCTCGTGGAGAAGCTTAGTATATGTGGCCCTTTCGTCTGCGCTCAGGGAAGCCCCCAGTTGTAGTTCTTGAGCCTCTTCGGGTGTTCCTATGTTGATGGTCGTTGTGTCTTCAATAATGGGGTCCTGTTCGGGTTTTGAGACAATACTTGCAATGTATCTATATAATGCAATGTTATTTAGCTTAAATTTATCGCGATTATTAGGAAAAGTAGAGTTTAAATGAGGCAAAGAGTAACCAAAAACTTTCATGTTATTAATGCTATCAAAAGCGGTTACATTTGAAGATAGCTCAGACGAGGGAGCTTTGGACAACCTTAATGACTCTAGCTCTGTACTAAGACTTACTACATTAGGAAAATGATCGAGTAACCTAGCCGATTTTTAGAAAATTGGCGTCATGATGATGCAGGACCCTAGACTCTAGGTGCAGGTGCTTGAATTGGGACTTCCCTGGGCCTTTGGTAGATTGGGTGGCATTTTCTACAAGCTTCAGCTGATGGAGGGCGGCTCGGAAATCTGAGGCTTCTATGGTGATAACCTCGTTGTAAAAAGGGATTTTGACCTTCTGGTGGAGAGTTGATGTTACGCCCGTAGCGTGAATCCATGTCCTTCCTAGTAACATATTATGCAGCCGGGGATGTCCATGAGTTGGAATTCGGTTTTTGTCTTGATGAATCCTGTCATGATGGGTAGTGATATGACACCTTACATCTGCGAGAATGCAGTAAATGCGCTCTTATGTTGTTGGAGCAAGGGTGACATCACTTTCCTTTAGTCCTAGCTTGAGGCGGTTGTTAGAGGCGGGATGTTGATCGCGGAGCCATTGTCGATGAGGGTAACGGTAATATCATGTTGCGCACTCTACTGCTATGTAGAGTCTGGGTTGTGTGGATCTTGGAAGGGCGGCAGATCTGCGTGGGAGAAAGTTATGGCACGTGCAGCCAATCCCGAACAATGCGGTCAATGAGTTGTGCTGGGAGGATCTCCTTGGCATCTCGCCATGCTGTGTTATATGGCGGACCGTTCGCCATGGGTGGGGTAATCATATTTTCGATTATGTCTTTGTTCTTGCTTTTGCTCGTGTGTTTAGGAGGGAAACCCGGCGGTATTTGTAGATCTAAAGGGGACTGATGCGGGCGTTGGGGGTGTGGAGTTTTATTGTGGCCGCTTGACCGTCTGAGGACGTTGATGAGGGATCTGGGTGGAATTTCCTTTACTGTCTTCGTGCCTTGGTTTCGTTCTTGTCCTAGCTCGGCGAATGTGATCGACGTTGCTACTGTTGTTGTTGATGCTGTCGAAAAGGACGTTGACCTCGTGATCGCTCGCGGGAGCCAGGAGGGGATGATTGAGGATGGGATGAGCTCCTACGAAAATGGGGCGAGCAAGGGAGGTGTCATGCTGGCCTGATGATTTAGGGGCTATGCTTGGCTTATCGATTGTTTCGTTGTCGATCATGTCTTGGATCACGTTCTTGGCGAAAGCTTGATTCTCCGTGTCATGTCCCTTTCCCCTGTGGAACTCGCAGTACGCGTCCTCGTGCCATGATAATGGCTTCTTATCCTCAGGTGGTACACTGGTGGGCTTGGGAAGATGGAGAATGTTCTTCTTTACGAGCTTTTCTAATGCCTTTGAGTAGGGCATATAGAGGGGATCGAACCTTCGTCGCTGTTGCAATGGAAATGGTCCGACTGATGATGACCTGGGTGAGGCAGGAGTGGGTTGTGCTAGGAATACTGGTCGTGCCGTCAGTGCCTTTGAGTTTATGGCGTTAAACGGTTCAGTCATTGTTGTAGTGGGAAAAGCATTTGTCTGGCGGCCATGATCTGAGGTTTTGGCCAGTTTGTACTTGTGAATTTCATCCTCCAAGGATCGGATTCTTTTGATGTGTCGAGCAGACTCTTCGGCGAATAGTCTTGCGTTTTTCTCGGTTTCGATCTTTTGCATGGCGGCCAGATGTTCGAACAAAGCGGTAAGATTGGCTACCTTGTGGTCGAGCAGCCTTACGTGCTCGGTGATCGTCATTAGCGGAGGAGGTGGTGGAAAGGTAGTTTCGTCATTTGCGAGGTTGAAACGGAAATTCATCTTGTGTTCGAGAGCCGGGTATTCAGGGTTTTTCAATGAGCGGACCTGACAAAGTTTTCAAATCTTTAGTGATTCTAAAATAGAAGGAAAAGATTCGAATGAAAAATCACATTCACGACCAAAGGAAGACACAAAAGCGTAAAGAGTGGGTGACTTGACTTGACTCGTGTTTTTAGTTTTTAAAAGGACACGGGAAGCTTTTGAGATAGAGGCGCGTTAACACGTCCCTGTTCTCGAGGTAGGAAAAATTTGCATGATCATAATCAGATTAACCCAATTTGGCGGTATGTTGCCAGGGGTTTATCATTGGATTACGATAAAAAGGATCAGACCGAAGTAGCGATAGGCTAACCGACCTGAGGATGTTAAAATTGGGTAAAAGGTGATCAATTGTTCGCCTTCTACGTGTGACTCAGGGTTTTAAATCAAAAATGACGATAAGTCACTTGATTCAAAGAGTAAATCAACGGGTCCGCATCTGAACGAGCCCGCTGCTTTTTGAGAGAAAAGGATTAAAATCGGGATGACTAAAGAGTCACTCGATTTAGAGCTAATTCTAATGTTCTAAAAGTTAATTTCATTTAAAATCTCCGAAATGAATTGACATATTCGGGTTTTTGCTTTGTGAAGGACCTTTTAGCAATAAATGTATTATGACGATACGTCACGCATAATTCATTTACGTTTTGAAAAAGACACGGGATATAGTGGTTATCCTAGGTCGGTTTTAAATGTAGCGGCATTTTATTTATTAAACTCAAATGACTATAGGTCAAAGAGCCTAACGGCGTGTTTTTAAAAGTATGACCCTTTTTTGAAAAAAAAGTTTTGAAAAAGCAACTTCAAAGATCGACGTATTTTAAAAGTATAATGCCTAGGAAAAGTTTTTACATGCAGAACGTTTTTTTTTTTTTTTTGAAAGACTACTATAGTGAGGGTACTATAGCTTCGCACTTGTACATATAAACACAGGTTTTTGGTTTATAGGGTAAGGTTCCCTCCGCCATTCCCGTGACGTTTAGGTTAGGGCACCCGCAAGACTACACACGTCTTAGGTGTGAATTCAAGACGGGCCCTAGAGCGTTCGAGTTTGACTGGTTACGATTGTTTGTACGGATGCCGTACTTGTAATCGTGGAGGGGTGAGAAAACAGTGTGTCCGGAGTTACCTCGCTTATGAAGCGAGAGTTACTGGGGGCCGTTCCTCAAAGGGTGTGGTTTGAATCAGGAGGATTCGACTCAACGTATTTTTGCCCAAATATCGAAAGCGTAAATGTTTTCAAAGTTTCAAGCTTCACTTCTTTATGATTTTAAAATAAAAGAAAAACTAGTTTTTCAAAAATAATAAAAATCATGCTCGTCCTCAATGAGTCGCGGTTGAAGGTGCAGGAAAATCCTCTCCTTTTGGGAAAACCTATCGACGCTCTACGCCTCGAGCCTCGATCTTGGCGGGCGGAATGCCTCGCCATGAGGAAAAAGTGCGAAGTTTTGTAAAAATGGGGGAGATCATTGCATGAATTTGTGACCAAAAAGAAAAGTAGAAAATCCTTTTTGAAAATGTATTTTCGGAGTCGCCACCAAATATTAAAGGAATTTGGAACCTATTCAACGCGTCTTGAAATACAAGACACGAGTGTCTCAGATTTCAAGGTGCGTCGATACCTATCAATCTGAGGTTTGAAACCAGAGAAGGGGTTCGGAGTGAGGTTACTTTTCGAAAGTTTTGACAAAATGAGTTTTGAAAACAGTAATCAAAAAGCCTACATAAGAGTAGTCTCTACTAATTTGAAAACACTTGCTTAATTTCGATATTTGGGCTAAAAGTCACGCTACGTACAAGTGCGAATAAACATGACTCGATTAAAATGCATAAATAATGTAAATTGTCAAAATAATGACATATTGCTATAGGAAATGTACGTTAAATAATAATTTATTGACTAAATTATTACTATAGACGTTATTTTCCGACCTCGTATTAGAATTTGTGAAAAAACCCTCAGTTTTGACATGCTAAAAGACTCTATGAAACGGTACAATTTAGTGTTGGATCCGTGATTCTAGTCGTTATTTAATGCATGAATGAGGACTTGCATAATTATAAAAGTGGCGTCGGTTTGCTTTAGTGATAATGAGTCGTTTATTTATGCGATATTGGCGGGGTTTAGACGGATTATGAATCCGACCGCTACAACCAGCAGTATTTAATACGGCCGCTTAGTGCCAATATCGGGTTTGGGGTTAATGTAACCCCATTGTCCGAGTCTCAAACGTCTAGCCCGTAGGTAAAATGTTTACCTTTCGAAAATGTAAAGACGGTATTTTTGAGTGGATTTTGTGAATAGTCTATAAGTGCTAAAAACCGGGTCTTGAAAATGAATGAAGTGGGTTGGTATTTATAGAGTTTTGGTGGTTTCTGTGGGATAACAAAACTTAATCGCCTGTATACAGGCGTTTGAGTTTGCTTGAGTTGGATATTTTTAAAGAAAAATCAAAAAGGCGGCTGTATGGGAGAAGTTTATAATCGCCTGTTAACAGGCGATTAGAAACTTAATCGCCTGTCCACAGGCGATTCTTTTTTTGTTTTGGTGGGTTGTTTTATGCCGCCATTTGGTTTTTTGGATGTTTTGATTAAGTAATGATTATGTTTTGTTGTTTACTTATGGGCTAAGTATTTGCTCAGTTTTGGTCCGAATTTCGGTTTTCGTGTTTCGGTTTTTGTCGTGTTTTTCGGTTTTGGCTCGAAATAAAATAATATTAAGGTATATTATTTTATGGTTTTGTAAAGTTTAATTTTGTGAAAATGTGACACTGGGCGACATTGGCCCGCTTTTATGTGTTGTGTTGGTGTGCGTTTTTGGGTCGCTTTTGTAAGTTTGGGCCGCTTTGTAGCTAGTTGAAATTTTTGTGGCTTGGCTTAATAAGACGTTCCTATATTGTGCTCGTGTTACGCTCATGATGACTAAAAATTGACATTCATTTTCATGATTATGCAAATCCAAATTAATACGCTAAAAATGACTAATACGTTTTAGACACTTTTGTACCGTTTCGACTCTTTTAAAAGCATGCATGAAAGTCCTTTTCATCATCGGGTTTGTTTTTGGGGGGTACGGATACGGGTATCTACAGAAGGCTAACTAGGTTTTTGTTGTTTTTCTGTGGTTGTTATGTTTTCTCCCACCCCGTAGGTACTCGCGCGAGTTCGTGCTGATATGGGGATGCTCGGAGCGATCACCTGCTTTTGGTTTTGAGTCTAGACATAGCTGTAGACATCTCGCTACCTTTTATCGCTTCACAGTTTTCGGCCTGCGTGCCTAGATTCTGACGTGACATCAATTGTAGTTATGAGTTTTGATCTTGTCGTTGCTTCCAAATTTCTTTTATTCGCAGGAGTGGTTACGTCTTTGAGATTTACAGGTGTTTGCCTAAGGACCTGTTTAGTCGGGCTCCGTATCGCTGTCATTTAGGTAGGGTCCGCCCGGCCTAAATGGGGGTGTTACAAAGTGGTATCTGTTGGAGCTAGTGTCCTCCACAGTTAGTGCAATCACATAAATAAATCTGTACAGGTTCACAGGGTATACTTTGTATTATAATGAGTTGATTAACGTTTATCGATGACGGTTGGCTTGCTAGATAAGTTTGACGTTATTGTCATCCAGATGGCGGTGATCAACTGGTCCCTAAGAGTCACACCTAAAGGATGTGTTTAAGAGATGTGATTATTTGAGAAATTAATCATATTGATGCCTTATTAATTGACTAAAAGGTTAGTCGGTGTTTTGACTAAAAGGTTAGTCAATGTGATGATGATACGGCCATTTAATAAGGATTAAATAATGTTAGCTGAGACGAATTAACTTTAATTCGTAAATTGAATATAAAATGTTATATTTAATTGTTGTGTATAATGTAAGCTAATTAAACATAAACCGTTATAATTAATTGGCAAATTATAAATATATGGATATTTATAACTAACGATATATTATAGTGATGTCGGTCCATGACAAATGACAATTATAATATATATTGCATTATATTAGATGCTAAGATGACCAAAAGTAAAAGTGTCCAGATACACTCTGTCCAGATACACTTTGTTTTAGGTCAATAAGTGGTTATTTTGAGGAGAAAATATTCTCCCCAAACATAAAGAAGGTGCCGTGTGATAGGAGAGAGGGGAGAGGTCTATTTAACCTAATTCTCTTATCATTCATCAGTTTTAATACACAACACACATTAAGAAGTAGAAGCAGTTTTCTTTTCACAAAAGTTTTCTAGCAAAACCTAAGGCATATCTTAATCGATCTTGGGTGCTACGATTAGGAGATATCAAGCTTTTGATATTTGTTCTTAGGCCATTAAAGCAAGGAATAAAAGGTTATTTCTAATATCTTGTTTAATTATGCAATTTCGTTTATGACCATTAATCATATAGTCTTAATTTCATTATAATCCTAGATGATTAAAGGGGATGTATACAGATATTTTCCCACAAGTGGTATCAGAGCCTAATAGCTATGAAATTTTTATATGATTTTCATAAAAATGAATTTGTATAATTCTTAAAGAAAAAAAAAAAACACGTTGTTTTAAAAAAAAAAAATTAATTCGGCCAATTTTGTTGTGTGTGCCGTGTAATTTTTTTTTTAGGGTTCCATTTGATTCAAATATTGTTATTTTAAAAGGTTAAAAAGATAATATATGAATTTGTTGATATTTTGATTCAATAATGATTGAATTAGAACGTAAATGGAATTTGAGATGAATGTTAATGAACATCTTTTTGCTTTATATTTTTGGTATCAAATGATTTAGATATTCATGTTAAAAGGTTAAAGAATCATCTAATTTTTACATCAATGTTTAATAAACGATTAGATATTGTTTGTTTGTACCAATCTAGTTAATATAAGCATGATCGAATTAAAACTGTTTAATTTGATTTTTAATTGAAAAAATAAAAAAAAATAAAAAAAAATTTCGAGTTGTTTTTTTGTTTTTTTATTTTTCTTTGTTTCGGTTATTTTTTTTTTTTTTTTATTGATTAAACCGTTTTTTTTCCTCGTTTTCTGCATTATAAAGATAATGTATGATTGTTGTTTGTGAAAAGGTTCACATTCGTTTGATACCCTATTATTTTAAAAAGGTTTAAAATAATGTTAGATTTAATTTATGTTATACCCAATGATATGAATTAAATTGGATTATGGTAGATTAAAATTGTTGTGGGCAATTAAGGAATTGTCACATAATTTTGATCATTTTAAAAGGTGGTTTCGATAATTAATCATGATTAATTTGTTTAGTTGATGCTTTTACTATGTTGAATGTTGTTTGAATGGTTTAATTTTTCACATTATTTTGTACAATCAGTTGTAATTTATTAGTGTGGCCTTAGTAGATTATGTTTTCGTAATGATGGAAACATAGTCTTGGTTGTATTTTGAGATCTCGTATCTCCCCTTTTGTAATTTTATTTTTTTGGAATCATTTTGAATTAGAATGTAAATAGGTTTGCATTTGTAATTTTTAAATGTATTTTGAGAAGATCCAAGATGGAGATCAGATGGCTCACTCCCACTATATTGACCAAGATGGAACATCAAGACAAGCTTCTCGGGTCCAAGGGTAGATTCCAACTTGTATTTTGTTCATTTTGGTAGTTAGGCCACACTAGGTGTTTTACTTTGCGTTTTATTTTTCCATTCTCGTGGCTTTGTTCACAAGTTAGTAGGTGCATCATATTCCGCCTAAACCAAACCACCTAAAATGCAAGAAAAATGATTCATATAGTTTGCATTTTTATCATGGACATACAGATGTCACTCGTTTATAGGGCCATCACCTTAGTTTAAATCATTCACGCAATGCTAGACTTTCGTTCATTTAAAATGAATTAAAACAAAGATGATGGGATATTCCTCTAAAACTAAAATTGAGATTAGTCTTTATAGGGAAAACCGCTATGAACCCCTTCTTCGTCGGTAGACATATAAGACCTTACTCTCCATATGACCCCTTCTACGTTGGGTAAGTAGTGAGTGTTGACCTATTTTACCTCAACATTATAGTCCGAGTAATATCTCGTGATTATGGTGGACTAAAAGATAGAATTTACAGAAATTTATCGACCGAGAATTCTAAAGGTAGAATTAGCCAAGAGGTTGGCTTATCAATTTACAGAAATTGAGTCTTGGGATCATTTATATAATTCTTGAGGGAGGTCAATTGTATAAATGCATATGTCATCGCATTAAACAGTTTTCCATTAAGACTTAATTTTAAAACGATGAATTCTTATTATTTTCTTTTCTTTTCTTCTTTTTACAATTTTTGAATTCGTTATATACAGATATAACTGCTAATAACAAATGGCTGGAAGTACAGACGACCCAATGCCAAGTGCCACGCTCGGACGTGAATCCTGGCTTAAGATTTTCATGGACAATATGAATCAGTCCACTCGACTGAAGAATAACGGGTCCAACTTTGCGGACTGGGAGGTGGCAATACGGAATGCTGCCATTGCTGACGGTAAGCTCAAGTACTTGACTGAGCCACTACCGACTAGCCCAGGCCCCAATGCAGGAGTCAATAAAACACTTGCTTATAGTGATTTCGTGATGGAGGCGGGTGCGATAAAGAACATACTCATCTATTCAATGGAATCCAATTTGTAAAAGCGATTCATTGCCCAAGGTGCAAACAAGATTTTCACCACTCTTTCTAAAGAGTCCTCGAAAGCACCGAGAATCATTAGTTATGAGTATACCTGTCGCTTCTTTGAGGCGAAACTCCAGAAGGGCCAATCGGTTAGCTCACACCTTCTTGATATGATCGAGAATGTCGAGAGACTGGAGGCACTTGGTTGCAAAATCGATGAGAAGATTATCATTGATCGTGTCCTTCATTCACTTCATGATGGTTTTGCCCTTTTCAGAGCAAATTACTATATGAATGATATGAAGAAAAGTCTTCATGAGCTCCACTCACTTCTCGTACAGACCGAGAGTGATCTGAAATTGAGTGGGAGCTCGAAGCAGGATGTTCTCATGATTTCAAACAAGGGCAAGGCTCATGCCGACATAGCTGTAGGGAAGCCAAAGTTCAAAAAGCCAGGAAAGGTCAAGAGTGGGCCTGGTGAGACTAGCGGTAGCTCAATAGGCGAGACAAAGAGCAAGGAAAGCATGGAGTGGCACCATTGTCTCAGGACTGGGCATTGGTGGCGGAACTGTCCCGTGTATGCTGAAGACATAAAAGCAGGCCGCGTCACTCCTGTTGGTACGTCATCTTTTATTCATATGATTGAGATTAACCATGCAAGTTTCGGAACTTGGGTACTTGATACTGGTTGTGGTTCTCATCTGTGTAATCATTTGCAGGGCCTAAGAAACATCACAACTCTCGCAAGGGGTGATGTGGACCTGCGAGTGGGGAATGGAACAAGAGTAGCTGCCGTTTCAGTGGGAACATATGTAATCCAACTCCGGAGTGGATTTGAGTTATTTCTGAATAATTGTTACCATGTACCCAGTTTATCTAAAAATATTATTTCTGTTTCGGTACTCGATAAGGACGATTTTTCGTTTACAATAAAGGATAATAGCTGTATTTTCTCTTTAAACGATATGATTTATGGTAAAGCAGTTTCTATGAATGGGATTTATGTTTCAGATCAAACCACAGATAGATTGCATGTGAGTAATAAGAAAACAAAGGTTGGTGACAAAGATCAAACCTATCTATGGCATTGCCGTATGGGACACATAAATGAAAAACTCATGAAACAGCTCTTTGAGAATGGGAGTATCTCCCCATTTGACTATGAATCTTTTGGCACGTGTGAATCATGTCTCATAGGCAAAATGACTCGAATTTCCTTCAAAGGTGTTGGAATGCGCGCTGCTAACCTATTAGGACTCATACATACTGATATGTGTGGACCTATGTCAATCAACACTAGAGATGGCTATAGGTATTTTATCACTTTCACGGACGATTTGACTAGATATGGATATGTCTACTTAATGAAGCATAAAAGTGAGTCTCTTGACAAGTTCAAGGAATTCCAGAAGAAGGTTGAAAACCAACTGGATAGAAAGATTAAAGCACTACGTTCAGATCGTGGTGGCGAATATTTTTCGAATGAGTTTGATCAACACCTTAAAGATTGTGGTGTAGTACTACAGTTAACTCCACCTGGAACACCACAATTGGATGGTGTGTCCGAACGGAGAAATCGAACATTACTTGATATGGTTCGATCCATGATGAATCACACGGTTGTACCTGACTCATTGTGGGGTTATGCTCTTTTGTCAGCTGCTCTAATACTTAACCGAAGTCCGTCTAAAGCTGTAGAGAAGACCCCATATGAATTATGGAAGGGAACGGTCCCTAACTTGTCCTTTATTCGGGTTTGGGGCTGCGAGGCTTATGTCAAGTGGAGACACGAAGATAAGCTCGGCCCGCGATTGGTCAAGACATACTTTATTGGTTATCCAAAAGGGATGTTTGGTCATTACTTTTATTCGCCTACCGAACATCGAGTTTTTGTTGCGGCTAGTGCGAAGCTCTTAGAGAAGGAGTTTCTCGAGAATAAGACAAGTAGTAGAACCTTCGATCTGTCGGAGATTCCAGAACCAACAACCAAGCAACCAATGGAGGAAACTGTTTCTTCATCATCGGCTGCGGTTAGTATTCCTTTAGAACCTAGGAGGTCGGGTAGAGTCTCCATTCCTCCAGACAGATACATTGGTATGGTCGAGGAGAATGAGAGAGATGATGTTTTACTCCTAGAGAGTAACGAACCCGCCACCTATAAAGGTGCTATGACATGTTCCGACTCTAAGTTATGGCTTGAAGCCATGCAATCCGAGATGGACTCTATGTATAAGAATGATGTATGGGATCTGGTTGACTTACCTGATAAGGTTCGGTCTCTTCAGTGCAAATGGCTTTATTAAATAAAGCATTCTGTAGAAGGACAACCAGACATATATAGGGCACGACTAGTGTCAAAAGGTTTCACTGAAGTGCAAGGATTGCACTATGATAAAAAATTTTCACCCGTAGTTATGCTGCGTTTCATTCGGATAATCTTAGCGATTGCCGCTTTTCATGATTATGAAATTTGGCAAATGGATGTGAAAACCGCCTTCTTAAACGGTTATTTGGAGGAGGAGTTGTACATGGTACAACCCGAAGGTTTCATTGATCCTAAAAATCCTAAGAAGGTATGCAAGCTTAAGCGTTCCATATATGGACTTAAGCAGGCTTCTCGGAGTTGGAATCATCGTTTCGACCAGGTGATAAAAGAGAATGGATTTACTCGATCAGTCGAGGAACCATGCTTGTATATCAAGTCGAGTGGGAGCAAGATTGCATTCTTAATATTGTATGTCGATGACATACTCTTGATTGGGAATGACATACCTCTCTTAACTTCGTTAAAAGTTTGGTTAAAGAACCATTTCCAGATGAAGGATCTGGGCGAGGCACAAAGAATTTTGGGGATCCGTATCTACAAAGATAGATCACGACAGATGTTATCCCTCAGGCAGGAGTCTTATGTAGATAAGATTCTTGAGAGGTTCAGCATGACCAACTACAAGAAGGGGAACCTTCCTATGTTTTCTGGGATGCATTTGAGTAAAGCTCAGGCACCAAAGACGTCGGAAGAGGTCCAGCGTATGAGTCGGATTCCTTTTGCATCAGCTAGAGGATCGATCATGTATGCCATGATATGCACACATCCAGACGTGCCGTATGCATTAAGTATGACAAGTCGTTACAAAGGCAATCCAGGTGAAGCACACTGGATAGCCGTTAAGAATACCCTTAAGTACCTACGGAGGACTAAGGACTAGGTATTGACTTATGGAGGAGACACTAAGCTACGCGCAATCGGTTACGCGGATGGGAACTTCCAAACGGATCGAGATGACTCGAAATCTCAGTCTGGATTCGTATTTACTCTTAATGGCGCTGCAGGTAGCTGGAAAAGCTCCAAACAAAGTGTTATAGTAGATTCTACGACTGAGTCCGAGTACTATGCTGCTTCAGAGGCTGCAAAGGAAGCTATATGGATGCGTTAGTTCTTACAGGGACTAACCGTAGTTCCTAGTTCGGATGACCCGATCACCATCTATAGTGATAATAGTGGTTCCATCTTCCAGGTTAAGGAGCCTAAGTCCAGCAACATGTCTAGGCATGTACATCGGAAAGCACACATAATCAGAGATTATGTGGAGCAAAAGGAGATAGTGATAGACAAGATTGCTACGGATGATAACGTCGCAGATCCTCTCACTAAACCGTTGAGATATGATAAGCATGAAGGGCACGTTATTTCCATGGGAATTAGGCGTGTTCCTGAATCGTATTAGTTGTTTTATATGGATTAGACACATATATCTTTTTCATAAAACTATTAATAAAATCATCGTATTGTTTCATATTTTGTTTTTCATTTGGGTTGTACAGACAACATTGAACACCACAAAGTGAACTGAATTACATTATATTTGTTTTGGTCCATAATCGCCCACATGAGGTGATAACTCTGGCAATTATATTGTGAAGTTGATTGATGGCGGGTTCAACGAGCCATATGTCAAAATGTTGACTGATTGATCACAAATGCAGGTTATAATGATCCCTCGCAGGACATTTAGTGACAACGTTATGGAGTCCTAACTGTTTCAGAACATTAGGTGCCAGGTCGTGGATAGGACGTCCATAGTGTTCCTAGAGTCGATTCTTTTGACTATCGACTGTCTCTTGATATTAAGGCAGTTTTTGGGTGACTTTGGTTTCTTTCTCATGGTCGACCATAACAGGAGGCTAAGTAGATTTTCACTGGGTCATTTCATACTGCGCTTGTATGTGCAAGATTCGAGTTGAAGAAAATATCCAACCTTTATCAGGTTATGTTATTTCTCATGGCCACTCGAGGAGCTGTAACTGAAATGCATGGCCATGCTCGAATAAAGATTCGTTTATCAGTTAAGTTACTCTCTAGTCGAGGAAACCACTCTTGATACTGATCACTTGTAAAATACGACCTTTGTGAATACAGACTTTGCAAATTGTTTTACATTGAGTGAGAGAAATTTTGGATATGTGAATCAATTATCGCACATACACTTGTACGAACAAGTGGGAGATTGTTGGAGCTAGTGTCCTCCAAAGTTAGTGCAATAGCATAAATAAATCTCCACTGGTTCACAGGGTATACTTTGTATTATAATCAGTTGATTAATGTTTATCGATAACGGTTGGCTTGCTAGATAAGTTTGACGTTATTGTCATACAGATGGTGGTGATCAACTGGTCCCTAAGTGTCACACCTAATGGATGTGTTTAAGAGATGTGATTATTTGAAAAAATAATCATATTGATGCCTTATTAATTGACTAAAAGGTTAGTCGGTGTTTTGACTAAAAGGTTAGTCAATGTGATGATGATACGGCCATTTAATAAGGATTAAATAATGTTAGCTGAGACGAATTAACTTTAATTCGTAAATTGAATATAAAATGTTATATTTAATTGTTGTGTATAATGTAAGCTAATTAAACATAAACCGTTATAATTAATTGGCAAATTATAAATATATGGATATTTATAACTAACAATATATTATAGTGATGTCGGTCCATGACAAATGACAATTATAATATATATTGCATTATATTAGAAGCTAAGATGACCAAAAGTAAAAGTGTTCAGATACACTCTGTCCAGATACACTTTGTTTTAGGTCAATAAGTGATTATTTTGAGGAGAAAATATTCTCCCCAAAAATAAAGAAGGCGCCGTGTGATAGGAAAGAGGGGAGAGGTTTATCTAACCTAATTCTCTTATCATTCATCAGTTTTAATACACAACACACATTAAGCAGTAGAAGCAATTTTCTTTTCACAAAAGTTTTCTAGCAAAACCTAAGGCATATCTTAATCAATCTTGGGTGCTACGATTAGGAGATATCAAGCTTTTGATATTTGTTCTTAGGCCATTAAAGCAAGGACTGAAAGGTTAATTCTAATCTCTTGTTTAATTATGCAATTTTGTTTATGACCATTAATCATATAGTCTTAATTTCATTATAATCCTAGATGATTAAAGGGGATGTATACAGATATTTTCCCACAGTATCAGAGCGGCCACCCTGGTATAAATCAACCTAAACTGAATTCTAAAATGAACCCTAAAAGGAACATAGAAGAGTCAAGTCTTGAAAATGAATATTGGAATTTAAAATGAACCCCATGGAAAGGATTGGTGATCCAAGCAATACCAAGGTTAGGGAGACGTCCCGAAACCTTGGGTGGGAGACGTTCTTAGAGAGCTTTGTAGTCATGAATTGAAGTGGTTTGTGGGGGGGGGGGGGGGAAGTGTGTCAGGTTGCATTGATGTGTTGATGATTGTTTTTGCTTGTGTATACGTTGTATGATCATCGAGTATGGAAACACGGTGACGAGATGGGATGAGATGTGTTAACGCGTGAGGAGTTGTTGTGGAGTGGTGGAGATATGATGATGTTGTTGATGTTGCGGAGTGGGCCGAGTACGAGGTACGTCATGGCAAGAAAACGATACTAAACAGTTTAGGTTGAGTAAATATGGTAGTTATACTTGTATGCAATTGCTGTTATGTTTTGGTAATGATAATGATCCCGCTCACCCTCCCTTTTAAACCAAACATTGATTTAATGATGTTATTTATCCTTCTCTTATTTACGCTTATGTTATCATACTTATTTATAATTCGTACATGTTATTATCTTGCACTTTCGTATGCGTACTCGTAGGCTATATTATATACATTGTTGGTTGTTGATGGAGTATGGGATTAGGACCTTTGGGTCACTGGAGGTACTTATGGTGCATTTTGGTGGAATTGTGGAAAAATTGGTTGCTGCTAGATATAATATACCTTATGCTCTATTGATTGTACATTGAGTTGTCTATGTGTCTTTTATGGATTAATGGACTATATATTGGTGCGATACATGGTTGGTTGTACATTTGTTGTCTTGATGTAATGATAACTGTATTGTCACTTTGGTTGGTTGAATATGAGCTTGTTATATGGTTTATGTGCATCGATATATTCTTACCTAGCAATTGTTATATGTAATAGTATGGCAACCAAAAAGACTCGTGGACGACCTCCCGTTGACCCTACGCCTTCTGTTGATACTCCACCAGTGAACTTGTCTCAAAGCGACGTCGACACTCTTTTCGCAGCAAATGAGGCCCGTACTGCGGCTGTTAAAGCTTTAGCCCGGGAGAAAGAGCGTGAACCAGTACCAACTGCTGCATCTATGAGTGTTGCTCTTGCTAGGCATCTGCCTAGTAGTTACGACGGGTCGGGTGGATCCGCGGCTTTGGAGGAGTGGCTCCGTAAGTTTGCCAGACTCTTCGCTACAGTCGGCTGCCAAGATGACCTGAGGGTAGACCAGGCTGCTTGTTACCTTCGTGGTAGAGCTACACTTTGGTGGTACAACAACAAAGATGTTCTCCAGGTGTACCATGAGTCGGGGAAGAACGGCGAGGAGACCTTTGAGTGGTTCAGCTTCCGTGAGGCCCCTCGTGAGGAATTCTTTCCTGAGCATCTACGTCATGCTATGCGCACCGAGTTCGACTTGTTTCGTCAGACTGAGGACATGACGGTGGAGCAGTATTATCAGAGGTTCATGGAGCTTGCTGCTTACTCTTCAGACTTGATGATGAGTGAAGAGGTTCTGGTTGCTCGTTTCGAGCGAGGTCTTGCGATTCAAATCCTTGAGAAGGTACCAGCTTGTGTTCCTACGACCGTTCGCGATGTTTACCTCAAGGCCTGGCATGCACAACGTCTGGTTGATCTGAGGAAGAGTTTGAGGGCTGATAGGGGGAGCGTCGCCACGTCTATGCTGATGTATCTTCTTGACTGGAGTGCTATTGGGGGGTATGACTAGGTATCCCCAAATTTGGGCCTGTGCATCCGGTTCTGTATGGATGCTGTGAGGCCGCGTACGATGGACCAGAGGTCTAGGATCCCACTTGTCTCTCCTGGCCTGCTGATGGAGGTTAGTCGCTTTTTCTTTTACTTTGATTTGGATTGTGTTTGCTTTCTATTGTGCCTTAGTTTGTATATATTATTGTGTAGTGTTAGATCTATAGCCATTTCCCCTTCTTCCTTCCTGAGAAGGTTGCCGCTATAGAGAGGAGGTACCCGGCGATGTTCACTTGAGGCACCTGCAGTCGCATCGGGTTTGACTAGACGTACGACCTGGTTCGGGGACAGCTGAATTAGCTGAGGAGCGGTCAGGTATATACTGAACCACCCTAAGTAGCGTGTATTTATATGACTTTGTGAAAGTGTTCCGACATGTGTTGTTTGAGTAGTTCCGTACGCGTCCGTGGGTGTCGTACCTGGGTGTCCCAGAGGGGAGGTGGGCGTGTTTTCGGGAGCGTGACGCCTGACGGCTGTACTTGGCAACGCCGTGTGGGTACGTCTGGTATTTAGGTGAGCGCTTGTCGGCTCAGACAAGGCACTCAGACTTCGTCGTGCCTGCCGACCCGCCTAGGGTGTTGTTCGAGTTGCGCATCCTGAGTCCGCTGTAGAGGCGACAGTATCACGAGGGGGAGTCTGAGAGTCTCCTGTACCGCGATATGGACTACGCTCAGTTCGCGTGGGGTAGGCTCGCTTGTGGCCTCGTCGAGGCATGCCTTGTTTTTTGCTTCTTTCGTAGAGTGGAATTTTTGCGAAAAATTCACCCTAATTTGTGTTGTCGTGTTCGTTTTGCGGTGCGACCACGATTGGCGGATCATTTGATTTTCCTACTACGGTGGAGTGGGATAACGCTGGTGTGCGGGAGACGTTCCACGTGCCTGCGTACCTGTCGTTGATCACGGACGCTGGGATCGACGGCTGGGGCGACAAGGTGAAGAAGGTATGGTTCCTTCGTTTGTGTATCTGTGTAAGCCCCCAGTTCGACCGAGTTAGTTTGTAACAATGGGCAAACTTAGGTAAAGGACATGTTTTTGTGTTACCCCTCGAGTTTGACTGTAGTCTAGTGTGAAACTTAAGTCAATATGAAGAGTTTAGGCAGACGAGTACTAATTTTGAATTTTTCCCCGAAGGTTTTCTTATTTTAGTGTGAATATAAGGCAAAATGAGGTAGGATGTGTGAGTTTGAAATTTCCCCTCGTAGTTTGGCTTAATTTGAAATGAAATTAAGGCGAAATGGAGTGATAAATGTACGTGTTTAAAATTTCCCCTGTTGTTTGTCTTAATTTGAAATGAAATTAAGGCGAACTAGAGTAAAAATGTACGTGTTTAAAAATGTCCCCCCGTAGTTTGTCTTAATTTAGTGTGAAATAAAGGCAAAATGGAGTGAAAATGTATGTGTTTTGAAATTTCCCCCCGTAGTTTGTCTTATTTTGGTGTGAAAATAAGGCAAAATGGAGTGAACGTGTCCGTGTTTTGAAATTTCCCCCCGTAGTTTGACTTAATGTGAAATCAAGGCAAAATGGAGTGAAATTGTTTGAAATGGTTTGTCTACTGCAGGTTGCCAAGGATGTCTATTGTAACACCCGGTGTTGTCCGAGATTATTCGTGCCGGGTACCCCGTTGAAGAGGTTCATGTGTCGGCTCAAGTGACATAGTGCTTAAAAGGATTGTAAGTACTACTCATATCAACAAGATGCATCTTCTTTTCTGGTGGCTCATCTTAAGAACTCTTTGGTTAAGCGTGCTTGCTGGAGAGTAGTCTTGGGATGGGTGACCTCCTGGGAAGTTCTCAGGATGCGCACGAGTGAGGACAAAGTGCGCTGGAAAGGGCCCGTGTTGGTCTGTGGGCGATGTACGCAGCCTGGCGAGCTACCGTGAATGACATTTCGGCCTTTAGTTGGGGCTGGGGTGTTACAAATGGTATCAAAGCAACCTGGCGACCGTGTGGTCGAATCATGTGTCTTGTTGGCCAGGTACGCACCTAGTTGGGGAGGATTCTGGAATGCTATATTGTAAGTAGCTACCAGGCGCAACGAGGACGTTGCGTTCTTCAAGTCGGGGTGTTACACACCTGTGTTGTCCGAGGTTATTCGGGCCGGGTACCCCGTTGAAGAGGTTCATGTGTTGGCTCAAGTGACATAGTGCTTAAAAGGATTGTAAGTACTACTCATATCAACAAGATGCATCTTCTTTTCTGGTGGCTCATCTTAAGAACTCTTTGGTTAAGCGTGTTGGAGCTGGTGTCCTCCACAGTTAGTGTGATTAATTTATTAAATCTCTTACAGGATCACAAAGGATACTTGTATTTAAAATCAGCTGATTAACGTATATCGGTAACGGTTGGCTTGCTAGAAAGTTTGACGTTACTGTCATATAGATGGCGGTGATCAGCTGGTCCTTATCGGTCACACCTATAGGACGACTTTATGAAATGTAATGTGATTACATTGATGCCTTAAATATATCTAAGCAGTTAGAAATTTGGAAATGTATTCTTATAATTATTTAATGTGATTAAATAGATTATTGTTATATTAGTGGGTGAAATTTGAATTAAATGTCAATTAATTTAGATGAAATTTGATTAAGTGTTAATTCACGTGTGTATAATAGTTATGAGCTACATTTATATTATAAATATTTGATATTTATAGTTAAAGTGATGCTATAAGTTATGTTATTTAATTTATTGTATTATGCGATAATCAATTAATTAAATACGTATTATACATATTATTTTACATGTAATGTACATGTAAATATTAAAAACAAAATACACACACACACACTTTAAGTGTGTCGTGTAATATGTGTATATGTAGGATGTTTTTAGTTTGTTTATTTTGTAATGATAAGTGGTTATTAGTTGGTTAATTACTACTTCCCATTACTTAAAATAAACTACCCCCCACTAACATGTAACTTCTCCACTAAACATACTAATAAACCAACTTATAAACTCATTATATGATGATGAGAAAGTGGGTGTTAATGTATGTATGTGAGCCGTGTATATTGAAGAGAAAAGGAGAGATTTTATCTCATATTTTTTTCACTCATCACATTTCCATATTTACTTCATATATTAACTTGTAATATATACCTTGTTTTCTAGTATAAACACAAGGCATTTCATAAGGCGTTTTGGGTGCAACTTATAAGAGATATTCTACGTTGAATATTGTTCTTATAAACGTAATTCGGGTACGTTTTTAGGAAGTTCTTAGGCCTTTCGTCGAAGTTAGAAAGGTTATTTCTATATTCTTGTAATTCATATTACTATCGTTTTGTATAATCTTGGGCATGTTAATATGATTAACATTTTAGTAGCAATATTGTGTTTTATATTCCTACAAGTGGTATCAGAGCATTAGGCTCAAAATGATTTTAATATGGATTAAAATTGAAAATATAAAGTCATTTATATTTTTATTTCATTTCGGCATTTCCATTTTTTTTAAATTTTTGAAATTTTTTTTAGTTTAATTTAATTGTTTTAAGATTGTTAGAATGATTAAATTAAATTGATATGCAAATTTGTTATATGTTTGTATTTTGATATGATCATTTTTTTAAGATATATAACACTAAATTTTGGTTTAAATATGATTAAAATCAAAATAATATGATTATGTGATAATTATAAAGTTTATTATATGATAATAAAATTTGTGACACAATTTATGAAATTATGAATGTCAATTTTTTTTGCATATATTAAATATTTCGAAATGTTTATATATATATATATACATGTCAATTTTTTTTGTTGTTAAATATGATTTAATAAAAATAATTGTTATATATATATGTATAAATTTTTTTTATGTTGGCCGAAACAATTGAATAAAAATTTGTTTTTATTTTTTTTTTTGGCCGAATTTTTTTAAATTGAATTAATTTGATTGATTCATTTTGTTTTTAATTTGAAAGTCAAATTGATCTTGTTTTGAAATGCCTTATTGAATAGTCATAAAAGTGTTTATGATATATGATGCCATTTATTTTAAAATAGTTTAAAATAATTATTGAATTGATTCATTATATATGATATGTTGAATTAATTTTTTGTTTATCAATTTATGTATGACATGATTGATTTTTATGTTAATGGGTGAATTTTTTATGAAAATTTCACTTAAACATATTTTTAGTAGGTGGTTTGTGTTTTTCATGCATTCGGATGTATGAAATTTTTTTTGTTTTAGTAGATGAATGCGTTTATATTTGATTGCGTTTTATATCTAGTGTGGCCTAAGTTTATTGTTTTTTAATTGCATTTTCGTAATGATGAAAATGTGATTTTGGGATTTTTCACGTCTCCAACTTGTAATCTTCTTTTATCCTAGATTATATGTAAATAGGTTTTTCATGTAATAGTTAGTGGTAAAAGAAGAGGAGATTGAAGTTTTGCCAATCCTTTTGGTGATCCAAGACGGAGTTTTTTTGGAGCCTTGCTTATGAAGATAGGGTCCTTTTGAAGGATTTCAATTTGTATTTTATAGGGTCCAATTTGATTGGATTCCGCCTTGTACAGTTTTTGTTAGGCCACACTAGGTTTTATGTGCTTGTTTTATTTATGCTTTTCGTCTTTTTCCGCCTTAAACAAACCACCTAAATCGATGAATATTGATTCATTCCCACGTGTTAGTTAACATATGATGTTTTAAAGTCATCGTTCTTTTAGACTCACCTATATTGTTCACTTAAATGAGTTTTTAAATGGATGATGAGATCTCACTCTTTTAAAATTGAGATATAGTCTTTCTAAATCGAATCATTATGAATCCCCTGTTCGTCGGTGGGCATATAGGACCTGCTGTTAAATCCATGTGTACCCCTTCTACCTTGGGTAAGTAGTTGATGTCGATGTTAGTTGAACTCAACATTTGGTTTTCACTAATATGTGAGAATTGAAATGGACTATTGATAAATTTGAGAAATTTATGAACCAAGAGTTTTTAAAAGGTTAAAAATTAGTCAAATAGTTGACTTATCGATTTATTGAAATTTGAGTCTTGGAATCATTTATATAATTCTTGAGTGGGATCAATTATATGAATGCTCTTAGTTTATTTACATGTTTTAAATAGACGCTTTATTTTGATGATTGCTTATGTTTGCTTCATCTTCTTATATTGTAGATATATTTGTTGCTATTTCTGCTGTATTATGGCTGATAATAATGCTACCCCCGGCCCTAGTGCCGTTCATGGTTGCGTTCCTTTATGGACCATGTCTCCTACAACCAAAACTACCGTCTCAAGTCAGATGGTAGCAACTTCACCGAATGGGAGGCGGCATTAAAGAATGCTGCCATCGCAGACGGAAAATTGAAGTATCTCATGGAGCCAATTGAATTTGAACTCATCGCTCGATCTGGAGCTCAACGAATCGCATCACGATGAGTTTGTTAAAGAAGCGGGTGCGATTAAGAACGTACTCATATATGCAATGGATTCCCATTTGCAACGTCGCTTCATTTCCCAAGGTGCAAATCGCATTTTCACCACGCTGACTAATGAATTCTCGCAAGCTCCGAGAATTGTTAGGTATGATGCAGCTGTACGCTTCTTTGAGGCTAAGCTGCAAAGGGGCCAACCTGTTAGCGCCCACATGCTTAATATGATTGAGAATGTGGAGAAGTTAGAGGCTCTTGGCTGCAAGCTTGAAGACTCGATCATTGTTGATCGTATCCTACACTCACTTCATGATGGATTCACTCAGTTTAGGGTGAATTACAACATGAATGACATGAAGAAGAGTCTTCACGAACTTCATTCTCTGCTCGTGCAAGCTGAGAAAGATCTTAATTTGAGTGGGAGTCACAAGAAAGATGTTCTTGTGATACAGTCTAAGGGAAAGGGAAAGGCACCTGCTGCCTCGAATGCTAAGCGACCTCAGTTCAAGAAGAAAGGTCAGCCTAAACCCAAGAGTGGTCCTGGGGAGTCAAGTCACTCAAAAGGCAAGAAGAGCAAAGAAAAGGAGGGAAAATGTCACCATTGCCAACAGTCTGGGCATTGGCGAAGGAATTGTCCTAAGTACCTCGAGGACATAAAAGCTGGACGTGCGACAGCTCAAGGTATGTCATCTAATATTCACATGATAGAAATTAATCATGCGAGTTCCTCTGTTTGGGTATTTGATACTGGATGTGGTTCTCACATTTGTAATCACTTGCAGGGCCTCCGGGACGTAAGACGTCTGGCTAAAGGCGATGTTGATTTACGTGTTGGGAATGGAGCAAAGGTTGTCAGCTGTTCAGAGGAACTTACATCTTGTTATTACCTAGTGGTTTGGAACTTTGTTTGGATAATTGTTATTATGTTCCTAGTTTGTCAAAGAACATTATTTCCGTTAACATGTTGGATGTTTATGGTTTTTCATTTATTATTAATAACAATTGTTGTACTTTTTCTTTAAATGACGTTATTTATGGTCAAGCGTTTTCCATGAATGGCATTTATGTTCTAGATCAAACACAAGAAATATTTCATGTGAATAATAAAAAGGCAAAATTAGTTGATAAAGATCAAACGTATTTATGGCATTGTCGAATGGGACACATAAATGAAAAACGAGTAAAGAAACTCATTAAGAATGGGATTATTTCACCTTTTGGCTATGAATCATTTGGTACTTGTGAATCATGTCTCATTGGAAAGATGACTCGTATATCCTTTAAAGGTATTGGAATGCGAGCCAGTGACTTACTAGGACTAATACATACCGATGTATGTGGGCCAATGTCTGTCACAGCGCGAGATGGCTATAGATATTTCATCACTTTTACTGATGATTTAAGTAGATATGGGTATGTCTATTTAATGAAACACAAAAGTGAATCTTTTGAGAAATTCAAGGAGTTTCAAAATAAGGTTGAGAACCAATTAGATAGGAAAATAAAAGCATTACGATCAGATCGTGGTGGTGAATATTTATCTAATGAATTTGATCAACACCTAAAGGATTGTGGCATTGTATCACAATTAACTCCACAGAACACCACAATTGAATGGTGTGTCCGAACGGAGAAATCGAACTTTATTAGATATGGTTCGCTCCATGATGAGTCACACGGTATTCTGGATTCATTGTGGGGGTTTGCCGTAAATTCTGCTGCACACATTCTAAACCGAAGTCCGACTAAAGCGACTGACAAAACTCCATATGAGATGTGGAAAGGAAAAGTTCCTGATTTGTCATTTATTCGGGTTTGGGGATGTGAGGCTTACGTTAAGTGGAGACCTGACGATAAGCTAGGCCCACGATCGGTCAAAACATACTTTGTGGGATATCCAAAAGGAATGTTTGGTCATTACTTTTATTCACCTACTGAACAACGAGTTTTTGTTGCAGCTAGTGCTAAATTCTTAGAAAAAGAGTTTATCACGAATAACCAAAGTAATAGGGTTTTTGAGTTGTCAGAAATCTCGTAACTGCATTAATCGCACATGTGATGGAAGAAGATATTCCTTCAACCTCCACCGCAAGAGCTATTCTGCGGAACCTAGGAGGTCAAGTCGAGTTTCTTATCCTCCGGATCGATACATTGGTATCGTTGAAGAAGGAAATGGAGACGATTTATTGCTTCTTGAAAGTAATGAACCGACTACCTGCAAAGGTGCAATGACTAGTTCTGACTCGAAGCTATGGCTTGAAGCCATGCACTCCGAGATAGACTCCATGTACGAGAACAAAGTATGGGATCTGGTTGATTTGCCTGAAAAGGTAAGACCTCTTCAGTGCAAATGGATTTATAAGATAAAACGTTCACTAGGTGGACAACCAGATATCTATAAAGCACGACTTGTTGCAAAAGGTTTCACCCAAGTGCAAGGTTTACACTACGATGATATCTTTGCACCTGTCGTCATGCTTCGATCTATCCGGATTATCTTAGCGATTGCTGCATTTCATGATTATGAAATATGGCAGATGGATGTGAAGACCGCCTTCTTAAATGGTTATTTAGATGAGGAATTGTACATGGTACAACCCGAAGGCTTCACGGATCCAAAATATCCTAAGAAAGTATGCAAACTTAAGCGTTCCATTTATGGACTTAAGCAAGCATCGAGGAGTTGGAATCATCGATTTGACCAAGTGATTAAACAATATGGTTTTAAACGATCAGTCGAGGAACCATGTTTATATGTCAAATCAAGTGGGAGCTATATTGCTTTCCTAGTTTTGTATGTAGATGACATACTGTTAATAGGGAATCACATTCCTATGCTTTCTTCTGTAAAAGAATGGTTAAAGAATCATTTTCAGATGAAAGACTTAGGTGAGGCACAGAGAATACTCGGTATTCAAATCTATAGAGATAGATCCAAGAGAATGTTGGCGTTAAGTCAAGAATCTTATATAGATAAAATTCTTGAGAGGTTCAAAGATGACGAACTCAAAAAGGGGTAATCTTCCGATGGTTCATGGGGTGCATTTAAGTAAGACTCAATCACCTAAATCACCCGGAAGAAATAGAGCGCATGAATCGAATTAAATGCACGCTTGGCGATAGGATCGATTATGTATGCTATGATGTGTACACGTCCAGACGTGGCATTTGCACTTAGTATGACGAGTCGTTACCAAAAGGATCCAGGTGAAAGTCACTGGATTGCTGTTAAGAACATCCTAAAGTACTTGAGAAGAACTAAAGGTTGGATGTTAGTATATGGTGGAGACGAAGAGTTATGTGCAAAAGGTTTCACAGATGCTAGTTTCCAAACGGATAGAGATGATTCCAAATCTCAATCCGGATTCGTTTTTACACTTAATGGTGCGGCAGTGAGTTGGAAAAGTTCCAAACAATCAGTCACAACAGATTCCACAACAGAATCTGAGTATATTGCAGCTTCCGAGGCAGCTAAAGAGGCAATATGGACGCGTCAGTTCTTACAAGGACTAATGGTAGTTCCTAGTGCGAATGACCCGATCACTGTTTATTGTGATAACAGTGGTGCCATATTCCAAGCTAAAGAGCCTAAATCTAGCAATAAGTCTAGACATGTGTTACGGAAGGCTCATATGATACGAGATTACGTGGAGCAAAAGGAGATAGAGATTTGCAAGGTTGTCACGGATGACAACATAGCGGACCCTCTCACGAAGCCATTGTCGTACAATAAACATGTTGAACATGTTGTATCAATGGGACTGAAGAGTGTTCCTGATTTTCATTAGTTTGTTTTTTAGATAATGTATCTGTTAAAACTACTACTTTGTAATCATCAAATTATTATTTTATATATGGTATTTCATGTGGATTGTGTGACAATTTTGAACACCACTGAGTGAACTGATTTACTTTATATATGTTTTGTCCATAATCACCAAAGTGAGCTGATAACTCTAGGTGATTACATTGTGGGTTGATTGATGGTAGGTTCAATAACCATAAGGACATGTGATGTCTGATCAAACACATATGCGAGGTATAGAGGATACTGCGTAGGACATAGTGACCACTTAAATGAAGTCCTAAATGTACAGACATTTTTGCCTGGTCGTGGATAGGACGTTCATTGTGTTCCTAGAGTCGATTCTTTTGACTGTCGACTGTTTCTTGAGATAAGGGCAGTTTTGGGTGACTTTGGTTTCTTTCTCGTGGTCGCACCGTAAAAGGAGGCCGAGTAGTCTTTTCTCGGGTCATTTCATCGTGCTTTAATCTGCAAGATTCGAGTCAAGGAAAATATCCAATCTTATCGTTTTTTTAATCTCAGGGCCACTCGAGGAGTAGTAACTGAAATGCATGGCCATGCTCGAATGTTGTGAATACATTTGTATATCAGTTAGTTGCTCTCTAGTCGAGGAAACCACTCTTGATACGATCACTTGTTAGATACGACCTTGCGGAAGTACGACTTTGCAAATTGTCTACCATTGAGTGGGAGATTTATATGGATATGAGAATCGTTAATCACACACAAACACTTGTAAGGACAAGTGGGAGATTGTTGGAGCTGGTGTCCTCCACAGTTAGTGTGATTAATTTATTAAATCTCTTACAGGATCACAAAGGATACTTGTATTTAAAATCAGCTGATTAACGTATATCGGTAACGGTTGGCTTGCTAGAAAGTTTGACGTTACTGTCATATAGATGGCGGTGATCAGCTGGTCCTTATCGGTCACACCTATAGGACGACTTTATGAAATGTAATGTGATTACATTGATGCCTTAAATATATCTAAGCAGTTAGAAATTTGGAAATGTATTCTTATAATTATTTAATGTGATTAAATAGATTATTGTTATATTAGTGGGTGAGCTGAATTAAATGTCAATTCAGCTAGATGAGCTGGATTAAGTGTTAATTCACGTGTGTATAATAGTTATGAGCTACATTTATATTATAAATATTTGATATTTATAGTTAAAGTGATGCTATAAGTTATGTTATTTAATTTATTGTATTATGCGATAATCAATTAATTAAATACGTATTATACATATTATTTTACATGTAATGTACATGTAAATATTAAAATTAAAATACACACACACACTTTAAGTGTGTCGTGTAATATGTGTATATGTAGGATGTTTTTTAGTTTGTTTATTTTGTAATGATAAGTGGTTATTAGTTGGTTAATTACTACTTCCCATTACTTAAAATAAACTACCCCCCACTAACATGTAACTTCTCCACTAAACATACTAATAAACCAACTTATAAACTCATTATATGATGATGAGAAAGTGGGTGTTAATGTATGTATGTGAGCCGTGTATATTGAAGAGAAAAGGAGAGATTTTATCTCATATTTTTTTCACTCATCACATTTCCATATTTACTTCATATATTAACTTGTAATATATACCTTGTTTTCTAGTATAAACACAAGGCATTTCATAAGGCGTTTTGGGTGCAACTTATAAGAGATATTCTACGTTGAATATTGTTCTTATAAACGTAATTCGGGTACGTTTTTAGGAAGTTCTTAGGCCTTTCGTCGAAGTTAGAAAGGTTATTTCTATATTCTTGTAATTCATATTACTATCGTTTTGTATAATCTTGGGCATGTTAATATGATTAACATTTTAGTAGCAATATCGTGTTTTATATTCCTACAAAGCGTGCTTGCTGGAGAGTAGTCTTGGGATGGGTGACCTCTTGGATAGTTCTCAGGATGTGCACGAGTGAGGACAAAGTGCGCTGGAAAGGGCCCGTGTTGGTCTGTGGGCGATGTACGCAGCCTGGCGAGCTACCGTGAATGACATTTCGGCCTTTAGTTGGGGCTGGGGTGTTACAAAGGATGTCCATAAGAAGTTATGGGGAACAGCCAACCGGTGGAGGATGGCATGGGCGGAGCAGGTGACCCAGCTATGTCAGAGTCGGGCTGACATGGCCAAGGTGCAGAGGGACTTCGACGAGTACCGTCGCTGTCATCCGTAGTTTAGTTTGTTGTGTAGTCGATTGAACTGTAGCCGTCGTTGTATGGACGATGTTTTGTCTTCTTTCTTTCATACGTGTACCGTACCTGGTTAGTTAGTAGCCGGAACGTTTGAAAAAGAAATGATTCCCGATTGGGAAGCTTTGCTTCGAAATGTGTTTTCGAAAATGTTTGCAAAAAAATGTTCATTTTAATGTTAAAATTCGAAATGTGCCAAACGAATTGTGAAATGCCGTGATTATGATCGTGTTATCGTGACTCGTATATGATCCATGTGCATTATGATGTTGTTAGGCCCAAGCTAAAGAGGCCCAAAAGTGGTATTACGTCGTAATTGGGGTGAGTATAGGATATGGAAAGTCGAAAATAAGGAAAATTAGGGAGAATGCCGCCATGTGGAATCGCAAGACAGCTAGCGATTCAGCCTTGAAATCGCAAGGTGTCTTGCGATTGGCACCGGAAATCGCATGGGTCCCTGCGATTTGCTGTGGTGGCTTTAGATGCCGAAGTTCCAAATTCGTTATTTGTTTTCCTATATAAGGAGTTGGGGTGCGAGCCATACTCCACATTAAAATCACCCTCTTCTCTTCCCTTGTCTTGTATTCTCTCAAATATTTAGTATTTTCAAGAATATTATTTTTGTTTTGGGAAAAGATGGAGCATTTCGATAGCCTTTTGAAGAGTTGGACGTCTTCTCTCTGTGACTCGGAGAGAAGGACGTTGTATGCTAATGGTGTGGGTGTTTTCATAGGGTTGAGGCAGATGTGCGTTGAGGTTGACTTCCTAGATGCTTGATGTGTCATATATTTACTTATATTTAGCCCCTGTTTCGCTAGCGATTCTTTGCGTTTCTCGTACTTTTACATGCATTTCAGCTCCTATTTCTCTCCGTTTTGGCCCTGCTGCGTTTTTATGTCTATTTTGTAGGTAAACGCGCATATTTGGAGTATAGGATGCTTGTCGAGAAGTTTCGTGAAGATTCGAGTTGATTTCGTGCCGTTTCGCTTGCGTACGAGCCTCGTTTCGCTAATTGAAGGTGTCCCGGGACCTTGGGACCGAGTGTGGAGCTCACATGATCATTATAGACCTCGTCCCTACCCTTGAGGATGAGCCATGCCTTGTCCCTAGGCCTTGGGTCAACATACGACAAGTTAGGAGCAAGTACGAGTGAAGTGCAAGCAAGGAACCAAGGCCAAACCTGCTGAAACCCACGGGACACACCTGTCCCGGACGGGACAACCACCATCCCGGACGGGACCACCCTTGTCCCGGACGGGACAACCCTCCGACCCCTCGTGTGCTTCATTTGCTCGTCTATTTTAAGAGGGTTTCATTCATATTTTCGGGGCTATCTTTTTACATTGTTTTTAGCACATTCTAAATTAGATTCTGATAGAAACTTAGGGTTTGAACTTTTCATAATTTGTACTTTTCAATTCCCGACTCGAATTCGCTATTACGTTGGTTTAATTGGTAATTGTTGTCTTTGATCATCCTTTTCCTCCTTGATGTTCTGATTTGGTATTGATTCTCTTCTCCTTATTTCATTGCAATTTCATTTCCTATTGTGCTTGATCATGTTTCCATCCTTCCTCTTTGCTTTGGTTATCGTTTTCGCTATGCGTGAGTAGTTTTATCATCTAGGGAGAAAGGTGAAGCATGGGTGATTGTTTGGGTCGATGTTTGTGATCATTTGAGTTAGGTTTTTGCGCTTGCTTTGATTGTCTTTGCTTGATTGTGTTTGTTGATTCCTTGATCACGTTTTAGCAAACTTTTAGCACCCTTGAACTTAAGATCAAAAGCCTAGTGATAGGATTGGTCGCACTCTCCTAATCAAAAATAATCCAAACTCACTCTACTAGGTAGCAAGGGTAAGTCGGGTCGAATCCACAGGGAGATGGTTGCTAATGTTGGTTATTTTTAGTGATTCTAATCTCGGTTCGAGTGTAGGATGAGTAACTAAAAGCTATAGTGCAAGGATAAGGGTTTAAACAAGAAGGAAAAGGTCTAGGGAATCGGGTTAGGCATTGGACATGCTAGGTCAAAGGATGGTGACAGAAATGAGTAGGACATCGCTCTCGCTAAGGGTAAGCTAGGCCTCTCGGTCTTAAGCTCCTCTAGGTCTCAAATGCGGGCTCTCGCAACTTACAAGTGAGGGTCCTAATGATCGATCTCGTGTCCTACCCTAAACTA
Organism: Dianthus caryophyllus; assembly: GCA_023091065.1. Taxonomy (NCBI): domain Eukaryota; kingdom Viridiplantae; phylum Streptophyta; class Magnoliopsida; order Caryophyllales; family Caryophyllaceae; genus Dianthus; species Dianthus caryophyllus. The sequence goes on from CM041529.1 coordinate 15,843,090, forward strand.
GGCTTTCGGTCTTAAGTTTAAGGGTGACAAACGCTCACAAACCCTTGGCCAGAGGATCAACAAACGCATACAAAACGAGATAATCAAAACGAGCGCGAAAACCTAACTCAAAACATCATAAAAAACAAACCAAGCAAACACCCATGATTCCCCCTTCTTCCCTAGAATAAGAACTACTCGCACATGTCGAAATCAACAACAAAAGCAAGAACAAAAGAGAAAGACATGATCAAAAACAATATATATTGAAATAACAATGAAAAGGGAGAAGTTGATTACAATACCAATCAGAAATTTGATGAAAACCAAGGATGAATTCGACAACAAAAACCAAATATACGATCAAACTAGAGTAATCCGAGACGGGAATTGAAATTACAAGAGATGAAATTATTTAAACCTAAGTTTTTTGGAGAATAAACTTAAAAGTGTTCTAACAATGCTGTAGAAAGAATGAGGCGAAATCTCATCATATTGGCCTTCATATAAACGATTTATTTTAAGCACACGAAGAGGCTCATCAGAGAGCAAGCCATCCCGGTCGGGACAAGGGTCCTCCCGGACGGGACAGGGGTATCCCGGACGGGACCAAGTCCATCCCGTTGTATTCAGCTCTTGGCTTCAAATTGGCATGTTTTGTACTTAGTTTCTTTTTGCTTTCTTCTCGTCCCAAGGCATAGGGACGAGGCCTATGTCGTCCCAAGGGGTAGGGACAAGGCTTAGGATGATCATGTGAGTTTCAAATCCCGTCCCAAGGTCCCGGGACACCTTCATTGGGTGAAACGAGGCTCGTACGCAAGCGAAACGCGACGAAACCAACTCGAATCAACTCCAAACTTCACGAAACTTTACGAGACTTCACGAAACCTCTCGACAAGCATCCTAAACTCCAAATATGCGCTTGTACCAGCAAAATGGACACAAAAACGCAGCAGTGCCAAAACGGAGAGAAATAGGAGCTGAAACGCGTATAAAAGCACTAGAATCGCAAAGAAACGCAAGCGAAAGGGGCTATAAATATAAATAAATATAGGACACATCAAACTCCCCCAAACCGAACCGTTGCTTGGCCTCAAGCAACCAAGCATGACAGAAAATAGAGGACAAGGCGAGCAAAAGGAAACTTCCCCAACAATCACCAAACCGCATGTAGCTCAAGCAAATGACAATCAATCCCGAAGCAACATGGGATGTATGGAAATAGCAAGCTAACGGATGAGAATTACAAGACGGCGCAGAATGAATAGCATGGCTTAAACAAAGGCTCTCTAGCAATCAAATCACGGACCTCTCGCGGTTTCCACTTTAGCACAAATGATGAACAAGGTGATATATGTGATGACACTCACCTACTCGACTAGTTGAAGCTCGCGCAATCTAATGTGGACCAAATCTCGCATTCCCGTACACAATAATGTCACAAAAAAACGAAGCAAACATGAGGGCTTACATAGGATATGAGGGTGTAAAGGCCATAGAGAGGATAAGGGTAATAAGGTGGATCAAATAGTTATGGAATCGTGGAGCTAAGCCACTAGAAACCACTCGTACTACTCAAGTGCTCATCCAACCAAAACGGAACCCAACTCTCATGAAAAGCGGACCAAAACAGCATATCGGTCTCCTTTACACATCAACGCATCAATAGCAACAAATTCCAAGTGCTCGCTCATGTAGCAACAACAACAACTTTTATTTTTTTGCACACATTTTCTTTCTTTGATTTTTGTGTGTTGTGTTTAGAGCTGGCAATCGGGTCACTCGGGTCGGGTTTGGGTCGGGTCTGGTCGGGTCGGGTCATGTCGGGTTCGGGTCAGAATCGGGTTATGACAACAATCGGGTCAGTCTCGGGTCGGTTTCGGGTTGTATCGGGTCATCTTGTATCGGGTTGTTACTATATCCGGGTCGGGTTCGGGTCGGGTTCGGTTAGAGACCGGGTCGGGTAATTTTGATGGATTTGTCAATTCAATCGGGTTTCGGGTCGGTTTCGGGTCATTAGCGGGTCGAGTCTGGGTCGGGTTGAAGGTTTTATCGGGTCGAGTTCGGGTCGGGTCGTTACTCCTTACTCAATTGTGTTCGGGTCGGGTTCGGGTCGGGTCGTTACTCCTTACTCAATTGTGTTCAGTTCGGGTCGGGTTCGGGTCGGGTTCTGGACGAATTTGGTACATATATTCATTAGTACTTGATTAATTGATTTCTTTTTATCATACCTTTTTAACAAAATTGCGATGAATTTCGTGTTATCCGCTACAAGTATAAAGTCGATATTATATTATATATTTCGCGATTATTAACAACGACATCTATAATACATTTTTAGATGCACGATTACTTTATATAAAGTACTATTGTACTAATACTAGTACATATAATAAGGATTATTTATCGTAAACATAACTTGTGTTGGATAAAAACTATGTTTCAAGTACATTATATAGTACTCCGTTTAATTTACTCGTATAGCAACTAGTCGTATACTCATATAGTCACGAGGCCATAGATCATACAATTATACTCATACGCTTATACCAAATTAGGATCAAGTGTAATTTAATAATTTTAAATTATTTGGACTTCAATTTAATTTTTAACAATCATACAAATTATTAAAGATTATATTCATACACAATTACATTATTGTGAGACTGTCTCAAATAAAATATTTGTATAACTGAACTTACTAAAATTTGAAGAAGTGTAAAAAACACTATTTTATGAATATGTCATCGATCGTACTCCGATAGTCCAATTGTACAAATCTCAGGATGGTACGTCACGTAGAATGCTTCGTTGGATCAAAAGCATCCAACGGTCCACAAAACATCTACGCTACTCACACGGATCGACACTCTTGACCGTTAGATGAAACATCATCTAAAGGCCAGAATTAAAGCGCACTTCCAAAATTTCAAAACACTTTTCCCTCCTCACAACACACCCTTCTCTATATAAACAAACCTTCTTCCCCTCACATTTGTCATCAACTATTTCACAAACCAATCTCATCTCACAAAATTAAAAACATCAAAAATGTCAGGAAGAGGGAAGGGAGGAAAGGGGTTAGGAAAGGGAGGAGCAAAGAGGCACAGGAAGGTGTTAAGGGACAACATCCAAGGCATCACTAAACCCGCCATTCGCCGTCTTGCTCGTCGTGGTGGTGTCAAGCGTATCGCCGGTCTCATTCTGAAGAAACCCGTGGTGTCCTCAAGATCTTCTTGGAGAATGTTATTCGTGACATTTATTTACACCGAGCACGCCAGAGGAAGACTGCATCGCTATGGATGTTGTTTATGCTCTTAAGAGGCAAGGTCGTACCCTCTACGGTTTAGGTGGTTAATCTTCTTCATTACGAGTTACTTCGTTTCGTTTCTTCTTTGTAATCTAAGTTCAATGCTTTTTAGTTTAGTGGTGCACTCAACTTGTTCGATGAAATGTTTGTAAGAAATGTTGCTATGGAAAACATATTATTTGCTTCAATGGTTTGTAGTTTATAATAGTGCATTGAACTTGTTTGATGAAATGTTTTGAAGAAATGTTATGGAAAATATACTATTTCCTCTATTTATTGATTTCCTTCATTTATTTAGTACACCCATGGAAAGATATCAAAATTATTACGACTTCGGTAAATCAATTAATCTTTGTCAAACTTTGTAATTATTTTTTCGGACATTGTAACTGCCTAAATGATGCCCTTCATATTGATTTTTAGTGATGAATGGACATAAAAATGGAGGATTCGTTTTAGTGATGAATGGACATAAAAATGGAGGATTCGTTTGTCGATATGTTTGTTTCATAGAAGAAATTGTTTGATGCTCCATAAATGATTTCAAATACGACTTACTAGGTTTTGTTCGGGTCGGGTTATAGGTCAATTTTTCGGGTCGGGTCAACTTTTGGTCGGGTCAATTTTGGGTCGGGTCAGCCATCGGGTCGAGTCGGGTTGGGTCGGGTTGAATCATTTTTCGGGTCGAATCGGGTTTCGGGTCATCTCGGGTCGAGTCAGGGTCGGTTTCGGGTCTAACATTATCGGGTTGTGTCGGGTCACGGTTCATCATTGGGTCGGGTCGGGTCGGTTTCGGTTGGCAAAATTTTCGGGTTTTATCGGGTCGGGTTTTATCGGGTTTGGGTCGGGTCATTCGGGTCGGGTCAAGCTTGCCAGCTCTAGTTGTGTTTGATTTTTCAGATTTTTGTTTCTTTTCTTGAGCAAAGAGAGCACACTAACCAAGTTGCGGAAAACCTCATAAAAGGTCGGGGAAACAGCAATCCCGACTCATATATTCACCAACTCTCCAAGCAAACGACATCAGCAAGTCGTAGCACGATCAAAACCCGAAAAACGAGCACAAGAGTAAGCAAAGCGGTCACTAGCAGGGCTAGGGTAGGCTATTTGGCAATGTAGCTAGCAAACTCATGTGTATAAGGGTATTAGGATCAAATAAGAGAGGATAAAATCAATGTAAAAGCACGGTGAATGATAAGAAATCAACTAAAGCCTCATATGCATAAACAAGTGACAAAATCGCGGGAAACACGGGATAGGGGCCACACTTATGCGTGTTGATATTACGTACCCCACGAGGAGAACTACTCACAATAAAGCACGGGGACCGGGATAGATGAACCGGCCTCTGGAGGCTCAAAACCTCACAATAATAGTAGCTATAGTCCATGAATGATAAAGCCAACAAGTAAAAGCACACCATCATCTGCAAACGCGTCTAAACATCCCCGAAAGCGCTAAACCAACAATAAAAAACATGCCAAAGCTCAAAGCAAACAAGGGAAGGGATGTCGGGAAAAAACAAGGTAAAAACAAGCTCGCAAACAACGATCGGGATACGTATTTTTGGTATTTTTTGAGAATTTTCCGATTTTTATGTGATTTTTTCAGATTTTTTTGATTTTTTTGGGATTTTTTGGTTTTTTTTGGAAAAAAGCGAAAAACGAAAAAGAAAATTCAAAAGGAAAAGCAAAGCGTTTCTCCCCCCAAACCAAACAACACATTGTCCCCAATGTGTCCTAAAGCACATCAACGCGGGGACCCTTAAAAATAGGGAGAAAAACGATAAAAAGTCTCAAAGAAAACAAAGTACATACATGATATATTTACAATGAAAAACGCCCCCCCAAACCAGCTTCAACTGGGGGGCGCAGCAATGGGTACTAGAAGTACCACCATCCATGGGTCTCGTCGTAGACGAACCCGGTTCCATCATCTCCCTCATCGTCGTACCCATCGTCATCATGGCCTACTCGGCCCAAATCAGCATAACAAACTCCATCAACATGCGCAGTAGCAGCGTCTTTGATCACATCCTTACCCGCGTCTCACGGGAATGAAAAACTTACCCACTTTGACAGGGACGTCCTCCAAGACGCCGAGAGGGCGTTTGACAGAACGATCCGCCATCAGGAGCGTGATATTAGTTACTTTTAACGGCCCCATGTTGAGTTTCTCGCATACGGAGTACGGCATGACACTCACGCTTGCACCTAAATCACACAAAGCTTTATCAATGAAAGTAGTACCAATAGTGCAAGGGATCGAGAAGCTACCCGGATCCTTCAATTTAGGAGGAGACTGGTTTTGTAAAAGTGCGCTGCATTCGGCAGTAAAAGCAACAGTCTCGACCTCACTGAACGACCGCTTACGGGTGAGGATGTCTTTCAAAAATTTAGCATATGCGGGAACTTGAGTAACGAGTTCAGTAAAGGGTACAGTTACCTTCAAGTCCTTCACTACCTCCGTGAACTTACCGAATTGAGAATCAAGCTTTTGACTTTACCACTCGACTCGGGAATGGCAACTTGATTTGAATCGGAGGCTCAACCGGCTTGTCTTTAGCTTGCTCCTTCTCCTTCCGCACGTGTGAGCTGCCTAGCTCGGCCCCTCCTCCACCATTCTCGGCCACACTCCCTTGCCCGGCTCTACTCGTGCTCGCGCCTTGGCTTTTTGTACCTGCAACATCATTACTAGAAGCATGCATAACATTAGGAGAAAGAGGAGGGTCTACCTCACTTACCACCGTAGGCATGTGTGGGCCATCATAGCTCGTGCCGCTCCTTAAAGAAATGGCGTTGATCGACTCATGTTGTTGAGGTTGAGTGCCTTGCGATGGTAGAGCACCCGGCTTCCTTTGAGAGCTAGAAGAAACAAGTTGAGCCATTTGCGTTTCAAGCATCTTGATGGCCGCGTCTTTCGCTTGATCGCTCTTTTGCATTTGAGCCATCATTGTTTCTTGTGTTTTGGCCATTTGCATCATCATTGACCTCATTTCGCCATCGTGTCGGGACCTGAGCGGCTTGCACGAGGTGGTGGAGCAATTGGTGGTTGAAAATTAGGCGATTGAAGCGGGAGGGTTGTAGGATCGTTGGTTGTTATATTGAGGGCTGAAATTTTGTGAAGGATTGTTGTATGGTTGTTGTGGTGGAGGATTCAAGACATTTTGATTCTTGTATGACAAATTGGGATGGTTTTGTAGCCTTCATTGTAGTAGTTCGAGTAGGGGCTGTTTTGTGATTGAAAAGCATGCACATGATGTATATTAGGTTGAGAGTTCATACCTCGGCATTCCATTGAAGTGTGACCGGATGCGCCACATGTATTGCAAGGTACATCGTGAGAAGTGTGCAAAGCCGCTACCGTGTGCCCACTAGCACTCGAGGAACTACTACCCGCTTGCATTTGACTCATAATCATAGCGGTCATAGCATCCATTTTTGCATTGAGCATGGCTACCATATCACCATCGTTCTTACCTCCAACTCGAGGCACATTCCTAGAGCTCCCGTATTGCGCGTTGTGGATAGCCATGGCCTCGATCGTATCAATGGCCTCCTCCACATCAATATTATCGAATCGTCCATTCGCCGCGGAGTCAAGCACTTGGCGTGACTCGTTGTAAAGACCGTTGTAAAATTGCATAACTATGAACCATTTGTCCATGCCATGATGTGGGCATTGACGTTGGAGGTCTTTGTAGCGTTCCCATGCATCAAAGAGAGACTCATCTCCCCTTTGCCTATAGCTCGTGATTTGCCTTCGTAGCATGGCGGTCTTCTCCGGAGGAAAATACTTTTGGAAGAATGCCAAGACGAGGGAGTTCCAATCAACAATCGCAAGAGCCACACGATTCAAGGAGTTTAGCCACAGCTTGGCTTTGTCACGGAGGGAAAATGGGAAGAGCATCTCCCGAATTTGATCTTGAGTGACCCCCGTTTGCTTGATCGTGGAGCAATAATCACAAAAGTTTTGAATGTGGAGGTTGGGGTCTTCACCGGGACTCCCTCCAAATTGACTCCGCTCGATCAAGTTGATAAAAGCCGGCTTTACTTCAAAGTTGTTGGCCGCTATAATAGGCATAGCATTGCCCCTTGGAACTTGAGCCGCGGTCGGCCTCGAGTGATCGGAAAGCTTAACCATTCTCTTTGGCTCGGGTTCAAATTGAGCTTCCGTAGAGGATGAAGTAGAGGGGGAAAGAGCTTCCAAGTCTTTGAGCAAGTTCTTGCGCCTCAAGAAGGTACGTTCCGGCTCCGGATCAAACTGAAATGCCAAGCCCTTTTGAGACGTACGAGTGTTCCTGGGCATACACAAGCACTAGTGTAGACGTAAGTAACGGCCTCAAGGAATTGAGGTTCCTTGAGACAAAAGAGTAACAATGAGAAAAGAACCAAATAACAACAGAAAACAAAGCCGTCTCCCCGGCAACGGCGCCAAAATTTGATAGGATTGGTCGCACTCTCCTAATAAAAAATAATCCAAACTCACTCTACTAGGTAGAAAGGGTAAGTCGGGTCGAATCCACAGGGAGATGGTTGCTAATGTTGGTTATTTTTAGTGATTCTAATCTCGGTTCGAGTGTAGGATGAGTAACTAAAAGCTATAGTGCAAGGATAAGGGTTTAAACAAGAAGGGAAAGGTCTAGGGAATCGGGTTAGGCATGGGACATGCTAGGTCAAAGGATGGTGACAGAAATGAGTAGGAAATCGCTCTCGCTAAGGGTAAGCTAGGCCTCTCGGTCTTAAGCTCCTCTAGGTCTCAAATGCGGGCTCTCGCAACTTACAAGTGAGGGTCCTAATGATCGATCTCGTGTCCTACCCTAAACTAGGCTTTCGGTCTTAAGTTTAAGGGTGACAAACGCTCACAAACCTTTGGCCAGAGGATCAACAAACGCATACAAAACGAGATAATCAAAACGAGCGCGAAAACCTAACTCAAAACATCATAAAAAACAAACCAAGCAAACACCCATGATTCCCCCTTATTTCCTAGAATAAGAACTACTTGCACATGTCGAAATCAACAACAAAAGCAAGAACAAAAGAGAAAGACATGATCAAAAACAATATATATTGAAATAACAATGAAAAGGGAGAAGTTGATTACAATACCAATCAGAAATTTGATGAAAACCAAGGATGAATTCGACAACAAAAACCAAATATACGATCAAACTAGAGTAATCCGAGATGGGAATTGAAATTACAAGAGATGAAATTATTTAAACCTAAGTTTTTTTGAGAATAAACTTAAAAGTGTTCTAACAATGCTGTAGAAAGAATGAGGCGAAATCTCATCATATTGGCCTTCATATAAACGATTTATTTTAAGCACACGAAGAGGCTCATCAGAGAGCAAGCCATCCCGGTCGGGACAAGGGTCCTCCCGGATGGGACAGGGGTATCCCGGACGGGACCAAGTCCATCCCGTTGTATTCAGCTCTTGGCTTCAAATTGGCATGTTTTGTACTTAGTTTCTTTTTGCTTTCTTCTCGTCCCAAGGCATAGGGACGAGGCCTATGTCGTCCCAAGGGGTAGGGACAAGGCTTAGGATGATCATGTGAGTTTCAAATCCCGTCCCAAGGTCCCGGGACACCTTCATTGGGTGAAACGAGGCTCGTACGCAAGCGAAACGCGACGAAACCAACTCGAATCAACTCCAAACTTCACGAAACTTTACGAGACTTCACGAAACCTCTCGACAAGCATCCTAAACTCCAAATATGCGCTTGTACCAGCAAAATGGACACAAAAACGCAGCAGTGCCAAAACGGAGAGAAATAGGAGCTGAAACGCGTATAAAAGCACTAGAATCGCAAAGAAACGCAAGCGAAAGGGGCTATAAATATAAATAAATATAGGACACATCAAACTCCCCCAAACCGAACCGTTGCTTGGCCTCAAGCAACCAAGCATGACAGAAAATAGAGGACAAGGCGAGCAAAAGGAAACTTCCCCAACAATCACCAAACCGCATGTAGCTCAAGCAAATGACAATCAATCCCGAAGCAACATGGGATGTATGGAAATAGCAAGCTAACGGATGAGAATTACAAGACGGCGCAGAATGAATAGCATGGCTTAAACAAAGGCTCTCTAGCAATCAAATCACGGACCTCTCGCGGTTTCCACTTTAGCACAAATGATGAACAAGGTGATATATGTGATGACACTCACCTACTCGACTAGTTGAAGCACGCCCGCAATCTAATGTGGACCAAATCTCGCATTCCCGTACACAATAATGTCACAAAAAAACGAAGCAAACATGAGGGCTTACATAGGATATGAGGGTGTAAAGGCCATAGAGAGGATAAGGGTAATAAGGTGGATCAAATAGTTATGGAATCGTGGAGCTAAGCCACTAGAAACCACTCGTACTACTCAAGTGCTCATCCAACCAAAACGGAACCCAACTCTCATGAAAAACGGACCGAAAACAGCATATCGGTCTCCTTTACACATCAACGCATCAATAGCAACAAATTCCAAGTGCTCGCTCATGTAGCAACAACAACAACTTTTATTTTTTTGCACACATTTTCTTTCTTTGATTTTTGTGTGTTGTGTTTAGAGCTGGCAATCGGGTCACTCGGGTCGGGTTTGGGTCGGGTCTGGTCGGGTCGGGTCATGTCGGGTTCGGGTCAGAATCGGGTTATGACAACAATCGGGTCAGTCTCGGGTCGGTTTCGGGTTGTATTGGGTCATCTTGTATCGGGTTGTTACTATATCCGGGTCGGGTTCGGGTCGGGTTCGGTTAGAGACCGGGTCGGGTAATTTTGATGGATTTGTCAATTCAATCGGGTTTCGGGTCGGTTTCGGGTCATTAGCGGGTCGAGTCTGGGTCGGGTTGAAGGTTTTATCGGGTCGAGTTCGGGTCGGGTCGTTACTCCTTACTCAATTGTGTTGAATTCGGGTTGGGTCGGTCGTTACTCCTTACTCAATTGTGTTCAGTTCGGGTCGGGTTCGGGTCGGGTTTTGGACGAATTTGGTACATATATTCATTAGTACTTGATTAATTGATTTCTTTTTATCATACCTTTTTAACAAAATTGCGATGAATTTCGTGTTATCCGCTACAAGTATAAAGTCGATATTATATTATATATTTCGCGATTATTAACAACGACATCTATAATACATTTTTAGATGCACGATTACTTTATATAAAGTACTATTGTACTAATACTAGTACATATAATAAGGATTATTTATCGTAAACATAACTTGTGTTGGATAAAAACTATGTTTCAAGTACATTATATAGTACTCCGTTTAATTTACTCGTATAGCAACTAGTCGTATACTCATATAGTCACGAGGCCATAGATCATACAATTATACTCATACGCTTATACCAAATTAGGATCAAGTGTAATTTAATAATTTTAAATTATTTGGACTTCAATTTAATTTTTAACAATCATACAAATTATTAAAGATTATATTCATACACAATTACATTATTGTGAGACTGTCTCAAATAAAATATTTGTATAATCAACTTACTAAAATTTGAAGAAGTGTAAAAACACTATTTTATGAATATGTCATCGATCGTACTCGATAGTCCAATTGTACAAATCTCAGGATGGTACGTCACGTAGAATGCTTCGTTGGATCAAAAGCATCCAACGGTCCACAAAACATCTACGCTACTCACACGGATCGACACTCTTGACCGTTAGATGAAACATCATCTAAAGGCCAGAATTAAAGCGCACTTCCAAAATTTCAAAACACTTTTCCCTCCTCACAACACACCCTTCTCTATATAAACAAACCTTCTTCCCCTCACATTTGTCATCAACTATTTCACAAACCAATCTCATCTCACAAAATTAAAAACATCAAAAATGTCAGGAAGAGGGAAGGGAGGAAAGGGGTTAGGAAAGGGAGGAGCAAAGAGGCACAGGAAGGTGTTAAGGGACAACATCCAAGGCATCACTAAACCCGCCATTCGTCGTCTTGCTCGTCGTGGTGGTGTCAAGCGTATCAGCGGTCTCATTTACGAAGAAACCCGTGGTGTCCTCAAGATCTTCTTGGAGAATGTTATTCGTGACGTCATATTTACAATCGAGCACGCCAGGAGGAAGACTCATATCGCTATGGATGTTGTTTATGCTCTTAAGAGGCAAGGTCGTACCCTCTACGGTTTCGGTGGTTAATCTTCTTCATTACGGAGTACTTCGTTTCGTTTTGCTGCTGTAATCTAAGTTCAATGCTTTTTAGTTTAGTGGTGCACTCAACTTGTTCGATGAAATGTTTGTAAGAAATGTTGCTATGGAAAACATATTATTTGCTTCAATGGTTTGTAGTTTATAATAGTGCATTGAACTTGTTTGATGAAATGTTTTGAAGAAATGTTATGGAAAATATACTATTTCCTCTATTTATTGATTTCCTTCATTTATTTAGTACACCCATGGAAAGATATCAAAATTATTACGACTTCGGTAAATCAATTAATCTTTGTCAAACTTTGTAATTATTTTTTCGGACATTGTAACTGCCTAAATGATGCCCTTCATATTGATTTTTAGTGATGAATGGACATAAAAATGGAGGATTCGTTTTAGTGATGAATGGACATAAAAATGGAGGATTCGTTTGTCGATATGTTTGTTTCATAGAAGAAATTGTTTGATGCTCCATAAATGATTTCAAATACGACTTACTAGGTTTTGTTCGGGTCGGGTTATAGGTCAATTTTTCGGGTCGGGTCAACTTTTGGTCGGGTCAATTTTGGGTCGGGTCAGCCATCGGGTCGAGTCGGGTTGGGTCGGGTTGAATCATTTTTCGGGTCGAATCGGGTTTCGGGTCATCTCGGGTCGAGTCAGGGTCGGTTTCGGGTCTAACATTATCGGGTTGTGTCGGGTCACGGTTCATCATTGGGTCGGGTCGGGTCGGTTTCGGTTGGCAAAATTTTCGGGTTTTATCGGGTCGGGTTTTATCGGGTTTGGGTCGGGTCATTCGGGTCGGGTCAAGCTTGCCAGCTCTAGTTGTGTTTGATTTTTCAGATTTTTGTTTCTTTTCTTGAGCAAAGAGAGCACACTAACCAAGTTGCGGAAAACCTCATAAAAGGTCGGGGAAACAGCAATCCCGACTCATATATTCACCAACTCTCCAAGCAAACGACATCAGCAAGTCGTAGCACGATCAAAACCCGAAAAACGAGCACAAGAGTAAGCAAAGCGGTCACTAGCAGGGCTAGGGTAGGCTATTTGGCAATGTAGCTAGCAAACTCATGTGTATAAGGGTATTAGGATCAAATAAGAGAGGATAAAATCAATGTAAAAGCACGGTGAATGATAAGAAATCAACTAAAGCCTCATATGCATAAACAAGTGACAAAATCGCGGGAAACACGGGATAGGGGCCACACTTATGCGTGTTGATATTACGTACCCCACGAGGAGAACTACTCACAATAAAGCACGGGGACCGGGATAGATGAACCGGCCTCTGGAGGCTAAAAACCTCACAATATAAGTAGCTAAAGTCCATGAATGATAAAGCCAAACGTAGAAGCACGCCATCATCTGCAAGCACGTCTAAACATCCCCGTAGCGCTAAACCAACAATGTAAATCATGCCAAAGCCAAAGCAAACAAGGGAAGGGATGTCGGGAGAAATCAAGGTAAAAACAAGCTCGCAAACAACGATCGGGATACGTATTTTTGGTATTTTTTTGAGAATTTTATGATTTTTTTGTATTTTTTGAATTTTTCAGATTTTTTGGATTTTTTTGGGTTTTTTTGAAAAAGCGAAAAACAAAAAAGAAAATTCAAAAGGAAAAGCAAAGCGTTTCTCCCCCCAAACCAAACAACACATTGTCCCCAATGTGTCCTAAAGCACATCAACGCGGGGACCCTTAAAAATAGGGAGAAAAACGATAAAAAGTCTCAAAGAAAACAAAGTACATACATGATATATTTACAATGAAAAACGCCCCCCCAAACCAGCTTCAACTGGGGGGCGCAGCAATGGGTACTAGAAGTACCACCATCCATGGGTCTCGTCGTAGACGAACCCGGTTCCATCATCTCCCTCATCGTCGTACCCATCGTCATCATGGCCTACTCGGCCCAAATCAGCATAACAAACTCCATCAACATGCGCAGTAGCAGCGTCTTTGATCACATCCTTACCCGCGTCCTTCCTCCCTAGCTCACCTGCAAGCATGTCACAACAAAGCACGGCCTCAAGAGGGTCCCTCTCGAGGACCTGAGGTAAGTACTCGTCCACACATTCATCAACAACATCTAAGGCAAAGACATGCTCCTCCAACATGGGACGTTTCAAAGCATTCGATAAGTTGAAAGTAATTTTATCACCTCCTATATCCAACGTCAATTTCCCGTTCTTGATGTCAATGATTGCACCAGCAGTGTGCAAGAAAGGCCGACCCAATATGATAGGAATTTGGGAGTCCTCGGCCATGTCAAGAACAATGAAATCGACGGGAATGAAAAACTTACCCACTTTGACAGGGACGTCCTCCAAGACGCCGAGAGGGCGTTTGACAGAACGATCCGCCATCTGGAGCGTGATATTAGTTACTTTTAACGGCCCCATGTTGAGTTTCTCGCATACGGAGTACGGCATGACACTCACGCTTGCACCTAAATCACACAAAGCTTTATCAATGAAAGTAGTACCAATAGTGCAAGGGATCGAGAAGCTACCCGGATCCTTCAATTTAGGAGGAGACTGGTTCTGTAAAAGTGCGCTGCATTCGGCAGTAAAAGCAACAGTCTCGACCTCACTGAACGACCGCTTACGGGTGAGGATGTCTTTCAAAAATTTAGCATATGCGGGAACTTGAGTAACGAGTTCAGTAAAGGGTACAGTTACCTTCAAGTCCTTCACTACCTCCATGAACTTACCGAATTGAGAATCAAGCTTTTGACTTTACCACTCGACTCGGGAATGGCAACTTGATTTGAATCGGAGGCTCAACCGGCTTGTCTTTAGCTTGCTCCTTCTCCTTCCGCACGTGTGAGCTGCCTAGCTCGGCCCCTCCTCCACCATTCTCGGCCACACTCCCTTGCCCGGCTCTACTCGTGCTCGCGCCTTGGCTTTTTGTACCTGCAACATCATTACTAGAAGCATGCATAACATTAGGAGAAAGAGGAGGGTCTACCTCACTTACCACCGTAGGCATGTGTGGGCCATCATAGCTCGTGCGCCTCCCAAAGAAATGGCGTTGATCGACTCATGTTGTTGAGGTTGAGTGCCTTGCGATGGTAGAGCACCCGGCTTCCTTTGAGAGCTAGAAGAAACAAGTTGAGCCATTTGCGTTTCAAGCATCTTGATGGCCGCGTCTTTCGCTTGATCGCTCTTTTGCATTTGAGCCATCATTGTTTCTTGTGTTTTGGCCATTTGCATCATCATTGACCTCATTTCGCTCATCGGGTCGGGGACCGGAGCGGCTTGCACGGGTGGTGGAGCAATTGGTGGTTGAAAATTAGGGCGATTGAAGCCCGGAGGGTTGTAGGATCGTTGGTTGTTATATTGAGGGCTGAAATTTTGTGAAGGATTGTTGTATGGTTGTTGTGGTGGAGGATTCAAGACATTTTGATTCTTGTATGACAAATTGGGATGGTTTTTGTAGCCTTCATTGTAGTAGTTCGAGTAGGGGCTGTTTTGTGATTGAAAAGCATGCACATGATGTATATTAGGTTGAGAGTTCATACCTCGGCATTCCATTGAAGTGTGACCGGATGCGCCACATGTATTGCAAGGTACATCGTGAGAAGTGTGCAAAGCCGCTACCGTGTGCCCACTAGCACTCGAGGAACTACTACCCGCTTGCATTTGACTCATAATCATAGCGGTCATAGCATCCATTTTTGCATTGAGCATGGCTACCATATCACCATCGTTCTTACCTCCAACTCGAGGCACATTCCTAGAGCTCCCATATTGCGCGTTGTGGATAGCCATGGCCTCGATCGTATCAATGGCCTCCTCCACATCAATATTATCGAATCGTCCATTCGCCGCGGAGTCAAGCACTTGGCGTGACTCGTTGTAAAGACCGTTGTAAAATTGCATAACTATGAACCATTTGTCCATGCCATGATGTGGGCATTGACGTTGGAGGTCTTTGTAGCGTTCCCATGCATCAAAGAGAGACTCATCTCCCCTTTGCCTATAGCTCGTGATTTGCCTTCGTAGCATGGCGGTCTTCTCCGGAGGAAAATACTTTTGGTAGAATGCCAAGACGAGGGAGTTCCAATCAACAATCGCAAGAGCCACACGATTCAAGGAGTTTAGCCACAGCTTGGCTTTGTCACGGAGGGAAAATGGGAAGAGCATCTCCCGAATTTGATCTTGCGTGACACCCGTCTGCTTAATTGTTGAGCAATAATCGCAGAAATTTTGGATGTGCAAGTTAGGGTCCTCACCGGGACTCCCTCCAAATTGACTACGCTCGATAAGATTGATGAATGCAGGCTTTACTTCAAAGTTGTTGGCCGCTATGGTTGGCATAGCATTGCCCCTCGGAACTTGAGCCGCGGTCGGCCTCGAGTGATCGGAAAGCTTAACCATTCTCTTCGGCTCGGGTTCTACTTGAGCTTCCGTAGAGGATGAAGTGGAAGGGGAAATAGCTTCCAAGTCTTTGAGCAAGTTCCTACGCCTTAGGAAGGTACGCTCCGGCTCCGGGTCAAACTGAAATGCCAATCCTTTTTGGGACGTACGAGTGTTCCTGGGCATACACAAGCACTAGGGTAGACATAAGTAACGGCCTCAAGGAATTGAGGTTCCTTGAGACAAAAGAGTAACAATGAGAAAAGAACCAAATAACAACGAGAAAACAAAGCCGTCACTGCAAGAACTGGCGCCAAAATTTGATAGGATTGGTCGCACTCTCCTAATAAAAAATAATCCAAACTCACTCTACTAGGTAGAAAGGGTAAGTCGGGTCGAATCCACAGGGAGATGTTTGCTAATGTTGGTTATTTTTAGTGATTCTAATCTCGGTTCGAGTGTAGGATGAGTAACTAAAAGCTATAGTGCAAGGATAAGGGTTTAAACAAGAAGGGAAAGGTCTAGGGAATCGGGTTAGGCATGGGACATGCTAGGTCAAAGGATGGTGATAAATGAGTAGGAAATCGCTCTCGTTAAGGGTAAGCTAGGCCTCTCGGTCTTAAGCTCCTCTAGGTCTCAAATGCGGGCTCTCGCAACTTACAAGTGAGGGTCCTAATGATCGATCTCGTGTCCTACCCTAAACTAGGCTTTCGGTCTTAAGTTTAAGGGTGACAAACGCTCACAAACCCTTGGCCAGAGGATCAACAAACGCATACAAAACGAGATAATCAAAACGAGCGCGAAAACCTAACTCAAAACATCATAAAAAACAGACCAAGCAAACACCCATGATTCCCCTTCTTCCTAGAATAAGAACTACTCGCACATGTCGAAATCAACAACAAAAGCAAGAACAAAAGAGAAAGACATGATCAAAAACAATATATATTGAAATAACAATGAAAAGGGAGAAGTTGATTACAATACCAATCAGAAATTTGATGAAAACCAAGGATGAATTCGACAACAAAAACCAAATATACGATCAAACTAGAGTAATCCGAGACGGGAATTGAAATTACAAGAGATGAAATTATTTAAACCTAAGTTTTTTTGAGAAAAAACTTAAAAGTGTTCTAACAATGCTGTAGAAAGAATGAGGCGAAATCTCATCATATTGGCCTTCATATAAACGATTTATTTTAAGCACACGAAGAGGCTCATCAGAGAGCAAGCCATCCCGGTCGGGACAATATCCTCCCGGACGGACAGGGTATCCCGGACGGGACCAAGTCCATCCCGTTGTATTCAGCTCTTGGCTTCAAATTGGCATGTTTTGTACTTAGTTTCTTTTTGCTTTCTTCTCGTCCCAAGGCATAGGGACGAGGCCTATGTCGTCCCAAGGGGTAGGGACAAGGCTTAGGATGATCATGTGAGTTTCAAATCCCGTCCCAAGGTCCCGGGACACCTTCATTGGGTGAAACGAGGCTCAGACGCCAGTTTAAACGCGATTTAAACCAACTCGAATCAACTCCAAACTTCACGAAACTTTACGAGACTTCACGAAACCTCTCGACAAGCATCCTAAACTCCAAATATGCGCTTGTACCTGCAAAATGGACACAAAAACGCAGCAGTGCCAAAGCGGAGAGAAATAGGAGCTGAAACGCGTATAAAAGCACTAGAATCGCAAAGAAACGCAAGCGACAGGGGCTATAAATATAAATAAATATAGGACACATCACCTAGTTCGAGTAGAGGCGCGAGAAAATCATTAGGACTCTCAATTGTAAGTTGCGAGAACCCGCTTTTGAGACCTAGAGGAAGCTTAAGACCGAGAGGACGAGCTTTATCCTTAGCAAGTGCGATAACCTACTCAACCCGATCATCATTCCTAGACCTACTTCCTAGACTTTCCCCATATAAGTTAAACCTTCCCTTGCTCTAGCTTTAGTAAACCAAACAATATTTGAACCGACCAAGACTAGAATCGACCCATAAGTAGCCTACATTAGCAACCATCTCCCTGTGGATTTCGACCCCGACTTACCCTAGCTACCCTTAGGTTTGTCAGGTTTATTTTTGATTAGGTGAGTGCGACTAAGCCTATCAAATTTTGGCGCCGTTGCCGGGGAGACGGCTTTTGTTTTTGTTTGTTACTTGTTTCTAGTCTTTTGTTTTTCCATAGTTCGCTTTCTTTCTTCCCCATGACATGACAATCTTTGATTTTCCTCAATATGAGTACGAACCATTTCATAAGTACATTGTTCGATTTAATAGTTACGTTGGTTCGTTTGGTCTTTATTGTTCTGATTGGGAGAAGGTTTATATTATTAGCACGGGTATGAACTATGAGTCTCACAACATCATTCACCACGTGAGTAATGGTAGAATCTACTACATGCCCGAACATGAGATTTGGGACCTCTTTTAGGATATCACGCGTCAAGCTCTTATTTCCGAAATTAAAGCTGACTTTAACGAGGTTCTTGTTACGTACATGAAATTAGTCGAGGAAATGAAAGATGATTGTGAGTCTTATGAATGCTCTCCCGCTCCTTATGATAATACCTATTCGTCTCAAACTTGTGCTTTAACTAGCCCATATGCGTCCTTGTGTGATGATGATTTGTTTGATGACGATGGTTATGAGCGTGCTTATGATTGTGAATCACCTAATCCGCTTGAAGTAGTTGTGAATGACGCTCCTGAACCTGAACCGATTTGTCCGTTGATTGATGCGTCTATTGAGTCTGTTTCCATTGGATCCTTGTCCGAGGATCCTTTGGCGGTCTTACCGTGTATTGAGAATGACGCAGGTGACTCAAAGTCGTGGAGTGCTGAAGTGGATGAATTGGAAGCGCTCTTATATGCACATGAAGACAAGGCTTCCATTCCCACGGACAGAACAAGTCGAGGGAAAGACTCGTATGCTCCCGCGGTTCACCGCATGGATGTCACGCCGTTGTCCCCTTTTGAGGGCTTTGATGAGTTTTTGGGTCCCTCTGTTGTGAGCGGATGTATTGTAAATGTTGCCAAAGTGCTCCAGAACAATTTTCATAGACTCATTTACTTGTTGAGTCGATCATTAGCTGTGATTTTCTATAAATATGTTTCATTTTGGTGCTACATTTGCCTTTGTTTAGCACATGAGCAGGTTTTTGATCGGCTACTACGAGCTTTGGTCGCAATAATGGTTGGCTTTGCTGCAAGCCAATCGATTAGTGATCGCCGATTGGATGATGTTGGTAACGGTAGCAGGTTCGCGTCTGCGGCGGCCCGTGCTGCGCCCCCATTTTGAAGCTGGTTTGGGGGGGTGCCTCTTTTGTAAATATTGTAAGTACGTTTTCTTTTCCCTAGTTTCTGTTTTTCTCCCTTATTTTAAGGTCCCTGGTTGATGTGCTTTAGGACACATTGGGGACAATGTGTCGTTTGGTTTGGGGGGAGAAACGCTTTGCTTTCCGCTCTGCTTTATTTTTGCATTTTTCTTTTCGTTTTTCAAAAATCTGAAAATTCCAAAAAAAATACAAAAAAATCAGAAAATTTTAAAAAAGTACCAAAAATACGTATTCCGTTTCGTTGTTTGCGAGCTCTTTTTACCTTATTCTTCCCCGACATCCCTTCCCTTGTATGCTTTGAGCTTTGGCATGTTTCTTATTGTTTGGATTAGCGCTACGGGGATGTTTAGACGTGCTTGCAGATGATGGCATGTGCTTTTACTGTTGGCTTTATCATTCATGGACTATAGCTACTTATATTGTGAGGTTTTAGCCTCCTGCGGCCGGTTCATCTATCCCGGTCCCCGTGCTTTGATTGAGAGTAGTTCTCCTCGTGGGGTACGTAATATCAACACGCATAAGTGTGGCCCCTATCCCGTTGTTTCCCGCGATTTTGTCACTTGTTTACGCATATGAGGCTTTAGTTGATTGCTTTTCATTCACCTTGATCATGCATTGCTTTTATCCTCTCATATATGATCCCTTTACCCTTATACACATGAGTTTGCTAGCTCCATTGCCATATAGCCTACCCAAGCCTAGCTAGTTACCGCTTTTGCTTACTCTTGTGCTTGTCCTACGGGTTGTGATCGTTGCTGCGACTTGCTGACGTCGTTGGCGTTGAGAGTGTTGGTGAATTTGAGTCGGGATTGCTGTTTCCCCGACCCTTTGATGAGGCTTTCCGCAACCACTATGTGAGTGTGCTCTTTTTGCTCAAGAGAAAAAAACAAACAAAAATCAGAAAAAACAACACAACACAAAAATACAAAACGAAAGAGAAAATGTGTGCACAAAATGAGAAAGTTGTTGTTGTTGTTACATGAGTGAGCACTTGTATTCGATTTCTATGTTGCGATGATGTGTAGAGGAGACCGATATGCTGTTTTCGTTCCATTTTTTATGAGAGTTGGGTTACGTTTCGGTTGGACGAGCACTTGAGTAGTACGAGTGGTTTCTAGTGGCTTAGCTCCACGATTCCATAATCTATTTGTCCACCTTCTTGCCCTTACCCTCTCTTTGGCCTTTACACCCTCATTTCCTATGTAAGCCCTCGTGTTTGTATCGTTTTTGTGACATTAGTCGTGTACGGGAATGCGAGATTTGGTCCACATTCGATTGCGGGCGTGCTTTTACTAGTCGAGTAGGTGAGTGTCACTATATACTTCGCCTCGTTCATCATTTGAGTAGAGTGGAAACCGCGAGAGGTCCGTGATTTGATTGCTAGAGAGCCTTAGTCTAAGCCATGCTATTCATTCTGCGCCGTCTTGTAATTCTCATCCGTTAGCTTGCTATTTCCATACGTCCCACGCTGTTTCGGGATTGATTGCCATTTGCTTGAGGTACTTGCGGTTAGGTGATTGTTCGGGGAAGTTCTCTTATGCTCGCTTTGTCCTCTATTTTCTGTCACGCTTGGTTGCTTGAGGACAAGCAACGGTTTGGTTTGGGGGAGTTTGATGTGTCATATATTTACTTATATTTAGCCCCTGTTTCACTAGCGATTCTTTGCGTTTCTCGTACTTTTACATGCATTTCAGCTCCTATTTCTCTCCGTTTTGGCCCTGCTGCGTTTTTATGTCTATTTTGTAGGTAAACGCGCATATTTGGAGTATAGGATGCTTGTCGAGAAGTTTCGTGAAGATTCGAGTTGATTTCGTGCCGTTTCGCTTGCGTACGAGCCTCGTTTCGCTAATTGAAGGTGTCCCGGGACCTTGGGACCGAGTGTGGAGCTCACATGATCATTGTAGACCTCGTCCCTACCCTTGAGGATGAGCCATGCCTTGTCCCTAGGCCTTGGGTCAACATACGACAAGTTAGGAGCAAGTACGAGTGAAGTGCAAGCAAGGAACCAAGGCCAAACCTGCTCAAACCCACGGGACACACCTGTCTCCGGACGGACAACCACCATCCCGGACGGGACCACCCTTGTCCCGACGGACAACCCTCCGACCCCTCGTGTGCTTCATTTGCTCGTCTATTTTAAGAGGGTTTCATTCATATTTTCGGGGCTATCTTTTTACATTGTTTTTAGCACATTCTAAATTAGATTCTGATAGAAACTTAGGGTTTGAACTTTTCATAATTTGTACTTTTCAATTCCCGACTCGAATTCGCTATTACGTTGGTTTAATTGGTAATTGTTGTCTTTGATCATCCTTTTCCTCCTTGATGTTCTGATTTGGTATTGATTCTCTTCTCCTTATTTCATTGCAATTTCATTTCCTATTGTGCTTGATCATGTTTCCATCCTTCCTCTTTGCTTTGGTTATCGTTTTCGCTATGCGTGAGTAGTTTTATCATCTAGGGAGAAAGGTGAAGCATGGGTGATTGTTTGGGTTGATGTTTGTGATCATTTGAGTTAGGTTTTTGCGCTTGCTTTGATTGTCTTTGCTTGATTGTGTTTGTTGATTCCTTGATCACGTTTTAGCAAAATTTTAGCACCCTTGAACTTAAGATCGAAAGCCTAGTTCGAGGAGAGGCGCGAGATAATCATTAGGACCCTCAATTGTAAGTTGGGAGAGCCCGCTTTTGAGACCTAGAGGAAGCTTAAGACCGAGAGGACGAGCTTTATCCTTAGCAAGTGCGATTACCTACTCAACCCGATCATCATTCCTAGACCTAACCTTACCCTTGCCTAACCCGACTTCCTAGACTTTCCCCATATAAGTTAAACCTTCCCTTGCTCTAGCTTTAGTAAACCAAACAATATTCGAACCGACCAAGACTAGAATCGACCCATAAGTAGCCTACATTAGCAACCATCTCCCTGTGGATTTCGACCCCGACTTACCCTAGCTACCCTTAGGTTTGTCAGGTTTATTTTTGATTAGGTGAGTGCGACCGAGCCTATCAATGCTTGCCTCGACTATTGGGATCCTAATGTGCATTTTTTTAGGTTGCCAGGGGGAGAAGTGTGTCCGATTTTGGAGGAGTTCTCGGCTATTGCGGGATGGTCCACACGTACGACCCCCGTAGTGATGAGGAGTGAGCTTGGTTTTAACGGGAGACTGCGACAATATCTCTCGATGACTAATGCTCATGCTGAGGGGTTGTTTGACGGTGGGCTCGTCAATATGCGGCGTTTGTGCGAACTGGACCGCGAGGATGTGAGCATTTTTGACCGCTCAAGGAGGAGAGCCCTTGGGTATTGTTTGCTTCACCGCTATGGTTTTGCGAGGACCATGACTGATGGTGTGCACGGACATGGGCGGTATGCGCGGGTGATGGAGGAAATGGAGCTAGGCCATGATCCTTCAGCTTTGATCATAGCCGAGACCGTACTGGGTTTAGACGAACGCCATGCTAATCGTCTAAGCTCGTACTGCGGCTGTGCCAGGATTCTATAGGCGTGGCTTATGGAGCGTCTGCATGTGTTAGCTCCACCCGGGGGTGATTCGTACAAGCTGGCTTGGTTGACGACTCGTGTACTTCACTGGGTCGTGCCTCGGGAGCATTCGGTGAACTACTTCCAAGGGTTCGTGCGAGAAAGGAGCATTAGGTGCGTGGTGTCGTGGTGGTCCATACGACATATCACAGCGCCTTCCGTCACGGATGCTGCCAATGGCATCATGCTGTGCGGGTTTGAGCGAGGTGTGTGGATCCACCCTCATCAGCTGAGGAGGAAGATCGGTCAAGCTCTGGTTATTCCTGTGGAGGATACCCATATTCGCGAGAAGGTTGTTCTGAACAACCAGATGATTGATGCATGGGAGCGACGATGGTCTGATCGGGTGACCTGGGCTAGGTCAGCTGGTTCCGAGACCACGCGTGTCTCGGAATTCTACCGACGGTGGTGCATTTCTCATGATCCGCGTGAAAGGGGGAACATGCAAAGACGGGAGAGGACAGGTCCAAGGCCTTCTCTAGCGCACGCGGCGGTGGGAGGAAAGCGAGACTACCGCGACTTGGCGAGCTCGAGTGCAGGAGCATCTTCATCCAAGCTGGTTAGGGAACGACTCGGACCGAAGGTGACCGTGAAGGACCGTCTGGGCTAGAAGTCAATGGATGCTAAAGATGCTGAGGATGATCTTGTGGAGTCCCCAGGATTCGAGAGGAGTGCTCCAAATTCGGCGGTTGCTTCGGTGATTGTTAGTGCGGACGCATCTGAGGAGGATGAAGAGGAAAAGAACCACACGCGTCGTAGGAATGGTTCTTAGCCTTACAATTTAATGTTTTATTTCAAGGATGTTTTTTTATTTTGTTCATTGAATAAAAGAGTTTGAAAGCTTCTTTTTAAATTCAAGTCTAAGTTGTAAACATTTCCTAATTAAAGAATAATAATGAAAGTGTTTGCTTTTGTCTTGTCTCGTTTGCTTTTGTGGGTACCAGGGTTGAGGGGATCACTCGACGTGTTGTTTAAAGGCGTTAAAAGTTGAAAAAAATTAAGTTGGAAAAACCTTTTAAAACTGCTTTAGACGCATTTTGTTTTGTTGTAAGAACTCGACTTTTTTAAGCTTTAAACGTAAACTTTGTAAAAATTTGGGTTGTGCCCTTGCGAGCTGCCTACGTATCCGCGTATGGTACGGAATCAAACCGAGCGTAGTTCTTGATTTAGGTTGAGTCTTTTGCAAGACTGCCTACGTATCCATGTGTATGGAATTAAACCAAGCGTAGTTCACCCGTGTGAGTATGTTTGTTCGTTTTAAATACATTGCAAAGTCGTTTTGAGCTTAAGGGTAGTATTTCTTAAGCAGATCGAGGTTTGTAGGCAAGTTGAACTCTTCGCCGTCGAGGTCGGTTAGTTTTACGGCTCCTCCGGGAAGGATTTCCTTGACCAAGTACGGTCCATCCCAATTAGGTTTGAATTTCCCTTTTGGATCGACTGGTAATGGTGCTCTGACCGATTTGAGGACGAAGTCTCCCACGTTGATGTTTCGTGGTTTGACTCGCTTGTTGTATGTGCGTTGTAGACGTGATTGGTACATTCGAACTGTACTTAGTAAATGTAGGTGTCTCTCGTCTAGAACAATTAGTTGCTCGTATCGTTCGCGTGCCCATTCTGCTTCGGGGATCTCTGCTTCCATAAGAATTCGAAGTGATTGCATTTCGATTTCTACAGGCAGGTTGTACGGCTTCCATGCCGTAGGTTATGAAGTAGGGTGTCATTCCCGTTGGTGCGCGTATTGTGCTGCGATATCCCCATAATGCGAAGGGAATTTTGTGTGGCCAGTCATGGCAAGTGTCGATCATCTTTTTAAGGATGGTCACGACGGTTTTGTTTGCTGCCTCTACTGCTCCATTGGTTTGAGGTCGGTAGGGTAACGATCTGTGTCATTGAATTTTGTACTTTGTGAGGAGTGGTTCAACTTCTCCTCGGAAATGTGAGCCTTGATCGCTGATCAGCTCGTGGGGTTTACCGTATCGACAAATAATGTCGTTTTGTATGAAGTTGGCGACTTCTTCGTGCCGAGCTTACGGTATGATGCGGCTTCGAGCCATTTCGTGAAATAGTCGATAGCTACAAGGATGAAGCAGTGTCCTCCTACGCCCACCGGGTGTACCTTGCCTATGACGTCAATTCCCCATGTAGAGAAAGGTCATGGCGATGTTAGGCTGTATGGTGGTGAAGGGGGTACGTGTTGTACGTTTCCGAATATTTGGCAATTGTGACAGTGTTTGACATATTTCGCGCAATCGGCTTCCATGGTTGTCCAATACCATCCTAGCCTATGGATTTGTTTGCATAAGGCTCGCGCGTTCATGTATGGTCCGCACTCGCCGTGATGGACTTGAGATACACTACTACAAAAAGGGAAATAAAGTACTGTTGAAATTTGCCTTATAGAATGCCTTAGGAAAGTTCTCCTCCTCAGCGTTCTATAAACCTTAAAGAACAGGTGTGTGAAGCGTTTTGTAAGCAAAATCTTAGAGAACGGCTAATATAAACAAGTGCTCTTTTTTTTACTAGAATAAGAAATGTTATTATTAGTAACAGGTTTATAAATAAAGGAATAAAGAACGGTTCTAGAAGGTAAGAGTTCTTCAAAGATATTGTAGATACCCGTATTCGTACCCCCTAAAAACAAGCCCGATGACGAAAAAGAACTTTTATGCATGTTTTATAAATAGACGAAACGGTACAAAGTGTCTAAAACATTTTAGTCGTTTTTAACGTATTAATTTAAAATTGCATATTTCGTAAAATGAACATTAATTTTGTCGTTCTATTTCAAGCCGAGAAACACAACACGATTATTTACTCACAAAGCAACCCACAAAAGCAACCCATAAAGACAACCCACAAAAGCAACCCACAAAAAAAACAACCCACAAAATCAACCTACAAAAACAACCCGCAAAAATACGCGCCAGAAACGGGTCGACACGCCTCCCGAGTCACATTTTCGTAAAACTAAATTTTACGACATTACAAAATAATACAATACGAAACATTTTTATTTCGGGCCAAAATCGAAAAACACGACAAAAACCGAGACGCGAAACACGAGCTGAAACCAAGAACGTAAAACTTTGGTCTAATGGACCAAAGCTTAACCCTCCTAAAAATCCAGCCCAATCAAATCAAGCACGTCACAAGAAAAAGGCGGCCCAAATCCAGAAAAAGCACAAATTGCCAGTTGACTGGCGATTTGTATACAAATCACCAAAGGCATTTGGCGATTTGTTTACGATCCGCCAGTGCTTGGTTGCGATTGACTAGTCGCCGCGCGCAATCGGCTGCCGGTTGACTAGTCGCCAGGCCACTGGCGACTTGTTTTTCCTTTATTTTCACACTGGCGACTTGTTTTATCTTTGAAAACACACTAGCGACTTGTTTTTCATGTCATGCACGAATTCATCCATTTCTATAAATACCCATTCATTCCCTCGTTCATTCACACAACTTAACAACAACTTACACACTTCACACGTCTCACAACTTCATTACTCACTACTCATACTTAGCACTCTAAAAACCGTCTTTGCTTTTTACGGTAAACATTTTGCCTTCGGACCGGACTTTTTAGACTCGGACAAAGGGTTACCTTAACCAACTCAATATTGGTTTATCGAACCCGTATTCGTAATACGGTTGTAGTAATTCAGATTCCTAATCCGTCTAAACCTCGCCAATATTGCATTAACAAACGACTCACTTTCACTAAAGCAAACCGACGTTACAGATTACATTATGCAAATTCTCATTCATTCATTAAAATTGACTAAACACGGATTCGACATAAACTTGTACCGTTTCAACTAGTCTTTTAAACATGCAAAACTGAGGGTTTTCAAAATACTAGAATTAGACAAAAGTCGGAAAATAACGCTTTATATTAATTCAAATCAATGAATTATTATTTCTCGTATATTTCCTATAACAAAACGTCATGACTTCGACGATCTACATTCATTATTTTGCATTCTTATCGAGTCATATTCGCACTTGTACGTAGCGTTTTATTAGCTCAAACATCGAAACTAAGCACTTGTTTTCAAATTAGTAGAGACTACTTTACGTAGGCTTTTTGATTTCAGTTTTTCATAAAACACTTCGATAAAACTTTCGAAAAGTAACCTTGCCCCGAACCCTCTCTGGTTTCACAATAACCTTAGAAGGATAGGTATCGACGCGCCTTGAATTCTAAGACTCGCGTCGTATAATTCAAGACGCCTTAAAAAGGTTCCAAATTCCTTTAAAATATTTGGTGGCGACTCCATTTGCAAAAACGATTTTAAAGTATTTAAGCAATGATATCCCCCATAGCCACTCGCACACTTTGCACACTCGCAATTTTCTCGCGTAGCGACCCGCCCCCTGATCAAGCGGGGCCCGCGCGAGGCGTTGAGAGGTAGCACGATTCTCGGTACCTTCAGTTGGCGTCTCCGCTGGGGACTAGCTGTTTTTATGTTTAAGAAAGTAAACTTTTTCTTTTTATTTAAAAACGCAAGAGGCAAAGTGGAGTGAAACTTAGTGGATTAAGTTTCACTCAAAGGATGAACAAAACCAAGTGGTGATGGTGATGAAAAATCTCGGCCAATGTAACAATTTTGTGAAGTATTTTTTCTGAAATTTAGTGAAACAATAAAACATAAAGGATAGTCACTAATTCTAAGCACTAAGCAAGAGAATTAGGGTTTGATTAGTTTAAGCACAAAGCCACTAAACTAATCTTTCACTAACTCACACACAAAGTAATGAGAAAAATGAAGGAAACTCAAAATAAACACTAGGGTTTTAATTCAACTCAAATCTGAAAATTGTGAGGTGAGGATGAGGGTTTATATAATGCCCTCATTCTAATCTTGTCCTTACATTTTAAAGGAGATCTAAAGGCTACAAGTAACCCACAAAAGCTACAATATTTTCGGCTCACATGAGCTCAATTGGCTGAAAATTTGAAGAGAAACAAAGAAATACATAAAGATAAAGCGTAAAGGAAGATAGTGGCGTGTGTTGAAAGGGACTTGTTGAGGACAAACATGTGAAGCTCCTCTTTGAATATTTTCGGCTGACTTGACCCTTGTTCCCTCTTGATTTTGCTCTTGAAGATTTAATTGACTTGTGGTTCGAACCCACATGGGTGCACCCAAAGTTCACACTTCAAAAGTAAGACATTCATTGACTTTTCGGTTGCTCTACAACTTGACTTTCCTTGACTTCTTTGATCCACCAAGCTTGACCAAGATATTATTGTTTAATTCACTCAAAATAAGCTTGGGTGGACCCTAGGACCGTGGCCTAGCCCATGGTTCGAGCCCAAGGACCCAAACCGTTTTCTAGACTAAAACCGCCTTTGCTCGCCTTGACCATTTTTGGTCCAATCTCCTCTTCTTGAAAAGGATTTGTCCTCAAATCCTTAGGGTTCTTAACATGAGTTTCATCTTGACATTGATCATAACCTCCAAGGAGAGGCACCTCTTTGATTCCACAACCAAAAACGAATTCAAGGAGTGTTAGTTTCAATGGACACCAAGGGCTTAGAGCTCGAATGAATGGATGGATTTTCTTGACTTGACTCCTTGGATTGTGCCCGGCTTCACCCATCTCTTTACTCAAGGAGCCCCATGGCTCGTGTGCTTGCCCTAGGTTAGTCCTAAATCCTTCAAACTTGAGCTTAGGTGAGGTTTGCATAGGAACATCACCTAGCTCTCCTTGGCCATGTTTAGTTCCTCCTTTGAATCCCCATTTCATGAAACCACTCGAGTAGACTTGATTATGATAACCACATAGCACTCCCTTGGTATTGATAATCCCCACCTTGAACTTCCATCTCAAGGACTCACTTGAATTTTCTAACACATCGACCTTTGTATCTCCAAATGATTCACTTTCTTTGCTCTTGGTCGAAACTTTCACACTTGGAACCTTGACATTGAACTCGTGCTCCTCTTCTTTGTTCCTTCTTATTGTCCTAGGATTGTCTTTGATCACATGGAGGGCTACATTCCCGATCATGAAGGCACTTGTTGAATTAGACGACCTAAGAAGTGTGACCAATTCATGCATGGCCTTGTGGGCCGTGTTTCTCTTCCACACATCAAACTTTGGACCTTCAATGGACTCATCCTCCTTGTTGTTGTTAGTATTCACTTTGAATTTCCATTTTAGAAATTCCCTCGACTCTTTGTTTGCATCAACACTCCCACTCCACATGAATCTCCTTTCCATGAACTTAGGTAGACTTTCTATTCCAAACTCATTCCTTCGCTTGAGATTCTCTACCTTGCTTTCATCTTGATTTTTAGGATCATCATTAGCAAAGTGAATGATCAATTTCTCCCCAACATTCATCTCTTCACTTATTTCGGCTTCCTCATTCACTAACACCTTGTTGGGAGCCTCAAACAAGCAAGGCGACCTTGCACTCCAAGGTAGGAGGTAAAGGAGCTAGGACAACATGCTTAACTCCATGAGAATCTAGCAAGGCTTGTACTTCCTTGGTGGGCAGCCTTTCTTGATCAATAGGGACGTCTTTGAGAAGAAGAACACATTCATCCTTCTCATCATTAAACACATGCTTCATTTCTGGTCTCCCATCAATCTCCATTTTTAGTGTGCCCCAATCAAGGAGGGTGGGTTAGGCTTCTTCAAAATCGGAGGTAAGGGTGCAAGTTTGATTTTCTTAGCTCCAATCTTAAAAGTATAAGTATTGTCCCTCCCATCATGATTAGCATTTCTTCCCAACTTCCATGGTTTCCCCAATAGAAGGTGACAAGTATCCATGGGAATCACATCACACAAAGCCACATCCATGTAATCCCTTCCAATGGAGAAAGAAACCAAGCATTGTCTAACCACCATCACACTCATCTCGGCTCCATTTTCTTGCCATTTCATCTTGTAAGGGTTAGGGTGACCTTGTGTAGGCAAGGCTAGTTTTTCAATGAGGGTGCTTCAGGCAACATTATTGCAACTTTCCCCATCAACAACCAAATTACAAACCCTTCCCATAATGGTACACCTAGACCTAAAGTTTTGGGCTTGGTGATTCTCTTCTAGGGTTAGGGTTTGAGCATGTATTGCTCCACAAGTCACACGGCCATGGCTAGGGGTGGCTCTCCTCCTACAGAGCCAATCTATCCTCTAACTCCCTCAAGATCACAAGGTTAGGGTTAGGGATTGGTCTACCCCTCATTCGACTCATTTTGATTTCAAGCTCTCTTCTAGCTTTCTCCATAGAATCATACATGGTCTCACCAAGAGTAGTATCACAAGAAATATCAAAAGGAAGAAACATACCCATTGGAATAACCAAAGAAACAAATCTGAAAAATTCAAGTAAAGTTTGAACCTTTGGGTGTAAGAACCGAAACCAATACTAACATAAGTGTAGATCTTCAACCATTTTGTGAAAATTTTGTGAGTATGTTTGTGGATTTTTGTGGAAGACACAAGTAAAAGAAAAAAAACGAAAATAAAAGAAGAAAACAAGAGAAACTCGGCAACACAAAGAACAAATCGAAAACAAGGAACAAACCTAAGCTTTGATGCCAATTTGGAGTGAAACTTAGTGGATCAAGTTTCACTCAAAGGATGAACAAAACCAAGTGGTGATGGTGATGAAAAATCTCGGCCAATGTAACAATTTTGTGAAGTATTTTTCTGAAATTTAGTGAAACAATAAAACATAAAGGATAGTCACTAATTCTAAGCACTAAGCAAGAGAATTAGGGTTTGATTAGTTTAAGCACAAAGCCACTAAACTAATCTTTCACTAACTCACACACAAAGTAATGAGAAAAATGAAGGAAACTCAAAATAAACACTAGGGTTTTAATTCAACTCAAATCTGAAAATTGTGAGGTGAGGATGAGGGTTTATATAATGCCCTCATTCTAATCTTGTCCTTACATTTTAAAGGAGATCTAAAGGCTACAAGTAACCCACAAAAGCTACAATATTTTCGGCTCACATGAGCTCAATTGGCTGAAAATTTGAAGAGAAACAAACAAATACATAAAGCATAAAGCATAAAGGAAGATAGTGACATGTGTTGAAAGGGACTTGTTGAGGACAAACATGTGAAGCTCCTCTTTGAATATTTTCGGCTGACTTGACCCTTGTTCCCTCTTGATTTTGCTCTTGAAGATTTAATTGACTTGTGGTTCGAACCCACATGGGTGCACCCAAAGTTCACACTTCAAAAGTAGCACATTCATTGACTTTTCGGTTGCTCTACAACTTGACTTTCCTTGACTTCTTTGATCCACCAAGCTTGACCAAGATATTATTGTTTAATTCACTCAAAATAAGCTTGGGTGGACCCTAGGACCGTGGCCTAACCCATGGTTCGAGCCCAAGGACCCAAACCGTGTTCTAGACTAAAACCGCCTTTGCTCGCCTTGACCATTTTTGGTCCGCAAAGCTTGAAAATTTGAAAACAATTACTCTTTCGATGTTTGAGCGATTTTACGTTGAGTCACATCCTTCGGGATTTCCGAGCCACGCCCCTTCGAGGATCGGCCCCTAATAGCGTTCGCTTCATAAGCGAGACTATTATGGACAAACCGAGTTCTCACCCCTTCACGATTACAAGTCACGGATCGTATAAGCGATAAGTATGATCCAAACTTGGACGCTCTAGGACCTGTATTGAATTCACACTTTAACGTGTGCAATCTTGCGGATAACCCTACACAAACGTTGCGGGAATGACCGGAGGGAACCTTAACCAGAAGCCAAAAACCCGTGTCATATACGTACAAATGCGAAGCTATAGTACCCTCACTATAGTCGTCTTTTAAACAAATTCATGCAAAATACTTTCAAGGCATATGCATTCAAAAATGTCTTTTCAAAATACATTTTCAAACGTTTTTCGAAAAAGCATGCTTTCAAAAACATTAACGTCAAGTTTATTGACCTATTAGTCAAATAAACCAGACAAACAACACACCGTTACATTTAAAATCGTTTGGAAATAATCACTATATTTTCGAACCTTTACAAAACATAAACGGGCTATACGACTGACGTATCGTCATAATTCGTTTATCGCAAAAATTTCTCACGAAGCAAAACCCGAAATGACAATTCATTTAGGGATTTTAATCAAAACAATTACCT
This sequence comes from Dianthus caryophyllus, assembly GCA_023091065.1. Taxonomy (NCBI): domain Eukaryota; kingdom Viridiplantae; phylum Streptophyta; class Magnoliopsida; order Caryophyllales; family Caryophyllaceae; genus Dianthus; species Dianthus caryophyllus. The sequence continues at coordinate 15,874,917 of CM041529.1, forward strand.
TTGCGCTATGCATTTGAAACAATCCTAGTCCAAATGACTCCCTAGTCATCTCGACTTAAACAAACATCTTTTAAAAAACAAACAAAACACGGGATCGTTCAAATACGGCCCGTTGATTTACATGTCAAGCCAAGTGACGCATCGTCATTTTGGCTCGACTTTTTCTATCACACGTAATAGGGGAGCAATATTTGCGTTTTACCCGTTTTAACATCCTCAAATCGACTAGCTTATCGCTATTTCGTTTTGACTCCTTTTCATATCATAATGTAACGATGAGCCCCTAAGCGACATATTGCTAATCTGAGCTAATCAGATTTGATCATACAAAACATTTTACTACATCGAGACTAGAGATATGTTGACATATCTCTACCTCAACAGCCTCCCGTGTCTTTTCAGCGAAAAACACAAGTCGAGTCCCTCACGTAATTTTACACATTTTATTTGGGTTGCGAATGCGAGTTTGAGTCTTTTTCTTTCATTTTAAGGTCACTAAAGTCTGAAACTTCGACAGGTTCGCCCACCGAAAACCCCGGATACACGGCTCATAGACACAATATGAATCTCCACTTCAACCCTGTGAACAACGAAGTTGCCTCTCCGCTGCCGATGACGTTCGCTGAACATATTCAACTACTCAACGACAAGATCACCAATCTCACCGCCATGTTCGAACACTTGGCCGTTGTGCAAAAGTTCGAAACCGAGAAAAACGTCAGGCTTTTGATGTAACACCCCGTGTTTTTATTAACAGTAATTAATTATTTTAACTAAATTATAAAATTAAAATTTTTATAATTTAACTTTTATTCCTTTGTTTAGAAAACGCAACTGAAAAATTTCGATTGAATAAACTTTCGCAAATACTTCCCTAACTAAATCTTCCTGATTTTATAATCTATATAATATTTTTTTTTTCTAAAATACGTGTCGAAGTAAAACTTTGATTCAGTTATTTCTATTAAACTTTATAATTTGCATTTCAGGTTAAAAAGCAGTATAAATTGAATAAAATATAATTGTTTGAAATGTTTTCGTTAAACAAACAGATCATTTGAAAATCTGTGAGACCGTAATAAAAATTTGTAACTAATATTTTTATACACCCTTTAATGTTAAAATATAAGTTTAAAGATATAGAAAATAAAAATAGAACTACAACTAAATATACTATACATAATATATTTTATAAAATATAAAGATTTGTAAATAAGATCGAATGAAACAGAGCAAATCGGAAAAACAAATTTATACTCCCTCTTATGTCGGTACATCCCCCTCCACTCATTTCATTTTGGATATTTATTTTTAACCTAGCTGCTTCCCTAACACACCTTCCTTTCTTTTTTCTGGTCTCCTTTCTTCTTCTTCTTCCCTCTTTATTTCTCATTAAAAACAAAACAAAAACAACAACAAAAGCCACACCATCAGCAAACACAACATGACAACAACAATTAACGACGAACAACAACAACACAACAACACGACGGCAACAACAGCACCACCACCGTACACCACCACCTGCCGCCATTAATGGTGAGCTCAGAAGCTCGACCTCACCACCGTGAGTCACACCACCTCAGTCCACCTCCTCTTTCCTCGGCCTCCCCTGTTTTCGTACACCACCATCGGAGCTCACTGTCGCCGCCGCTCCTTCCTCTCGTTCTCAGCTTACCTCGCCGGAGCACTACCTCCCACACCTCCAATCGTCGACACCTAAACCACCTCGGCCATCACCGTAGTCCTCCTCTGTTTTCCATCTCACCTGAGCCGCCTTAAATGGAGCTCTGACTTTCCGACCATGACGCCGGAGTTCGACCCTCGACCACCGTGCTCTGCCTCTCCTCTGACCTTGGTCCACCGTGAGCCACCATGGCTAGCACCACTGCACCGAGACCCTACCTGGCAGCCACCACGAGCACCTTGCTTTTTATGTCGTTTCGTCGTCGGCACCGTCATGGGTGTTTTGTTGTCATGGGCCGTGTTCTCTGCTCTCCATCGCCTTTGTCTTCTTCCTCGACGAGCTCTTAATTTCGGTCCCGAAAATCACTACACTGCTGCTCTAGTTGGATTCGGTGAGCAACTTATCTTTTCAATTCCAAACTATTCATTATTTATCATCTCGACTTAATCGTGCCGCTTATAATTCACTTTTCTTTATCACCCATCATGAACGATTTGTTGCGGTCTACGTTGAGTTGTTGCCTTGGAGTTGTGCTTCTGTCATGCTTGGAAATCAGTCCTTTTGGGATTACGGAGAAAACGGGTTTGGATTTTTGGAGGCCTCAGTTCGTGTGTCGAATTTAGGTGACTCGATTATTTCTCCAAAATCTCTAATTTTAACACTTTGGTTTTATTTTAATTTTGTGATTCAAAGTGAGCTAGTATGCATTAGACACGTATGATTCCCGTTTCAGTTTAATTTAATAACTTTGTAGGATTCGCTATAGTATGAAATTGGGTGTTAATTTTAGTTATAATGTAATGTTGAATGGAATTGTGAAATATGATATTTATCTGAATTTGTGATTATATGTTTTGAGTGAAAAATGTGTTGTTGAATTAATGTTGAATTTAATTGTAATATTATCATGTTGAAATTGTATGTTATGTGTAAATTATTGAACATATTAAATATAATATCACAATTATAAAATAAGACTAAAAATATTACTAAAATAACTTAAGTAAATAAATTAAACTAACATAAAATATTTATGGAAATAAAGTATTTATCGACACTAAAAAGGTTTAAATAAAATACAACTAAAAATTTAGAGTTAAATAAAAAGAGTATTAAGTTTAAATTAGTATTAAATCAATGTAAAAGTAAAAATATAAAATTAAGTTACCAGTGTTAAATTTTCTAAAATAAATAGTTATTTAAAATGTCATATCTCACAAATTACTATAATGATTATTTTATTAATACCTAAAGTTTAAAATGAACTTAAAATATACTAAATAAGTATTTAGTTAAAATATCAAAAGAAAATAAAGAGCTTGAGATTTAAAATGAATTTAAGTAAAACTATCACTAAATAAAGTTAAAAATTAGAAGCACAAATAAGAATTAACTAAAAGGTAAATTGTTAAGATCATAGTAATATATAAAGGTCGACTAAAAATTTACTAAGTATAGTTATATAAAAAAAATTTGTGAATAATATGTTTATATATATAAAATACAAAACCTAACTAAAATTTAAACTATAAAGTTTATGACATTTTAAAAAGGGTTATAAATAATTAAATAAATTAAACTTAAGTGAATAGTACTAAAATATAAATATTAATAATCTCACGTATTAAATCACCTAATACGACTACGTAAAAGTTACATAAATAAAATCAATTAAGAAATTAGACCACCTAAACAAATATTTCCTAAATGTCATTATATTATATTTTACTAAACATACTAAATTTTGCTAAGTATCATCAAGATATTTTTACAAGTTAAAATAAATGTTATAACTACTAAATCGCTAAACACTTTACAATTTAAATAAAAAGAAAGAAATAAATGTGAGTTATAATGAAATTCAATTATTTATATTACTAATCACTAATCTATTTTAAATTACTTAAAATTTAAATGAAACTAAATTGAGCTTATAAATAAAATGAACTATTCTTAATTACTAAAATATAAACTAATAATACGTATAAGTATAAAAGTGAAATATATAATAATTCAACCATATCTCATACTAATAAGAGAAAACAAATGTATGTATAAAAATATATAATATACTAAATATGATTAGCGTGTGTAATGTTTAATTGTCGCACGTTGACTTTATTTAATTCAAAGTTTGACGATATGATGTTTATATTTGAGATTTCATGTTTGATTTGTAAAATAGAATATAAAAATTGAATCGTATGTTAAAATATTAACATTGAGTCTTATGTGATTTCCGTTAACTGAAGAACTATATATCTTTATTTATACAAGTTTGACGATGTTATAATTAGTAAGAATTGTCACCTGAGTTATGAACGATAAAAGAAATAATGAATTGAGAGTTAAATACTTAAAGTAAACTCTCGTCACATATTTAGAATAATTGTCGCGCCACCCTTGTGAATTGACCTATTATTGACTTCATTTTGACCGTCCGCTCTAACTTGGGAACCCTTAGACTCTCTGCGGTTGTTTGGGTTGAATCCGATAATGAGCGAGTTATTCCTCATACTCGATATTCCTTCGACAATTTAGGATTTGAGTTCAAAGGCACGGCCCGACATGAGATTAAACCCTTCGATTATAACGTTGTATGATTAGTACTCGGGTGTCTGCCATGTTGCGACTTTTGTTTTCGAGGTTAGCGAGGTAGCTGTCTATGGGGACTTGGGCTCCCTCCCTGAGTTGCCCAAGGCTATTTAACGATCTTAAGATTGCTATTTGACACGGTATATACAACCTCAGGCATGGGGCATCATTGATATTTCCGTGGGCCCATAGATGGTAATTGGAAAATACCAGCCCCAACCGGGGGTACCCGTCTCTGGTGATAGTCGTATTTTTCGTCGGTGATACCTTTTGAATAGCGAATACGTATGATCCTCGATTAGATGGTGTATGCATACATTAGACAAGGGATATGGCCGTCCTTATTACCTTAGATATCTTTAAGCCTGGCAGCCATGTCCAAGTTATGTTGGCCCTGTCGGCTACTGCGCGGATTATGTCTGCATGATTCCGCCTTACTAACGAAGATTCATTTGTTAATGTATGATAGATTATCCATATTGCGTTGGATATTAGGTAGTTATAATATTTGCTACTTAGTGTTTGATCTGATCTACGAGCTTGAGTAACTAGTGCACTTTGATAGGAAAATTATATGGGTAATTTACTATATATGAGAGTACACGAGCCGCTCTATAGTCAAGACTCGTGAGTTTTATTGATATTGTGATTTGGAAAGGGTCAACTATCCCTCGTGCTACGTGAGATATTGCATGATTGTTCACGACTATGTGTTTATTGAATTGATTACGACTTATGCATATATCTTGATTGCTATGATTTAAGTTATATATATATTACGATGTTATATGAATTGAAATGATATTTAAGTTGTATATCGTATTCTATAAATTGAAATGTTTTAAGTTTTGTTTATCATGTTGTATGAGATTTAAATATCTATATGTTAGAACTGATATTATATGCTAATTGTCCAATTTTATTGAAATAAGGTGTTGCTGGATTTATACGCGTGTAGTGCTGCCAAGTAACTTTTAATCATAGGTTAAATAAAACCAACACTTTGGTTTAGAGGTTGTTGGTCAGAACAGTCACTTACTGCCTCTGAGCGGGAGATCCTCCTATTTTGTGTTTTTTGTCTCTGTTGCAGGCAATTCTTGACGTTCAGGATTATCGGGACGATTAAGATGTTTCGTTTGTTTTCTTTGAGAGATTGTAATATATATTTGTATCCTATGCCATTTGAATGTAATTTAATTAACATCCGGCATGTATTAGACTTAATTAATTTTCCGCCTTAGTTTAATTAAGTCACGAAAAACCGGGTTGTTACATTTGCCAAGGAATCTGCTCGACATGCTAAGAGAATTCGATCCCTGGAGGACGAAATTCGCACATACAAGCTGACCAAAACTACAGGCCATAGTCACCAAGGCAACACATCTCGAACTGCAGCAAAAACTGAACCAGTCAACTCTGTCAACTCGAATGCACTAGCGGCATCACCTGTGTTCCTAACACAGCCCACACTCGCTACACCCAAGTCATCATCTGCTGGGCCATCTTCGTCAAAACAACGACGAAACTTTGACCCCTTTATATGTCTTACTCCAAGGCATTGAAAAAGCTCGTGAAGAAAAACATTCTACAGCTTTCGAGCCCCACCAGCATACCGCCTGAGGATAAGAGACCACAGTTATGGAACCAAAACGCCTACTGTGAATTCCACAGGGGGATGGGGCATGACATTGAAAGCTGCTTCCGTCTAAAGAACGTGATCCAAGACATGATCGACAGCAAGACGATCGACAAACCAAACACGGCCCCTAAGCTATCATACCTGCATAACACACTCCATGCTCGCACTATCTTTGTAGGGTCGCATCCCGTTCACGACTGCTCCCATTTGGTTCCCACAGACGACCATCAAGTCAATGTCGTTTGCAACGGTACCAACGACAGCGGCGACAGCACCAAGCGCATTCGCCAAACTAAGACAAAAACAAAAGCAAAACATGCGGACAATAGAGAAGGGTCTTCGTGCAGATCCCTTATCAATATCCCATCAGACGGTCCGACAGCGGCAATGAGGCTTCATACCTCCAACGTCTGTACCAAGCTCCGTTAGAACCGCCAGGGTTCCAATCGAAACTCACAAACAAAAACAGAGGCAAAGGCATAATCATGGATGAGACTGCTCCACCTGCTCCATCTTGCACCGAGGATATGCTTCCAAAGCAACTTCCAGAAACAAAATCAAACACTTCAATCTGGCAACTCTTGCAGGACTCACCAGGGCATCGTGAGGCCCTTCACAGAGCCCTACAGATCACTCCGGTAACAAAACAAATGTCTCCCACACAATTCGTTAGTCACATCATCCGGGATTGGCTACCGGGTGCCATAACTTTCTCTGACGCGGACCTGCTGCCCTTTGGAGGTGCACACAACCTAGCACTCTACATAAATGTAGAATGTCGTAACATGACATTACCCGTTGCCCTCATTGATAACGGCTCTGCTGCCAATGTTCTGCCTCTTGCAACCGCCATCAAACTAGGATTGGAAGAAAGCGACTTCACTCCATGTTCAGATAACATAGCAGCATAGGACGGTACACTTCGTAGCGTAAAAGGCATCATCTCATTACCCATCATGTCAGGATACGTCGAGTCGGAAATAGAATTCCAAGTCATTGACGTCCCCGCAACGTACAACATGCTACTGGGCATACCTTGGATTCATGCTACCAGAGCTGTTACATCAACTCTGCACCAGAAGGTTAAACTACCTTTCGACGACCAAATCATCACCATCGAGGTCTCGAACTTCCGAGCAACCCTCCGGCAATCAAATCTGAAGAAAACACCACCGAATCAACTAATGACATAGGTCGTTTCGATTCGAGCATCTACACCTAGAGTTTAGGGTCCCGCGTCATCATGACGCCAGGTCTTCTAAGCCAACATAGTCGCGTGGCTACATTCCTAAAATAGTAGACCTAGTTAAGGAATTAGAGTTTGTAAGTTGTCCAAAGCTCTATAGTCTGAGCAATCTTCAAATGTAACTGCTTTTAAAAACATTAATGACAAGAACGCTTTCGGTTACTCTTTGCCTCGTTTTCCCTTTTAATTTTTGCATATTCTAACGTTTGCGATAACATTAAACAAAACGACATTACATCATATAGATATATTGCAAGCACTGTTTCCAAACCCAAACAGCTTCCATCACTGGAAATACAACGACCATCAACGCCAAAACACCACAAGAACCCAGAGAATTACCGCTGTGGGTTTCCTTAAGCACAGACAAAATATGCATCCTCCAAGTTACTTACAAAAATCGATGACACCCTCACCTGGGGCACGCAAAGACACGCCCGAATTTGACCACTAAATCACCTCAACAAAAGCCGGGCATCAAGCCCATCAAACAAAAGCCACAATACATCATCCAAGCCAACAAAAACGCAAACTAGATATCAAACACAATCCCAGTCACGAAGAAAAACGGCGAAATCCCAGTATACATTGATTTCCGCAACCTAAACAAAGCATGTCCAACAGACAACCTTTTACACATTGACATCCACGCCTATAACACCACATAAAACACAATGACTAAGGACTCCACAATCAGCCAGGTGTCCGACCACCACAATTATAGCATAGGAATACTCCTACTAACCACTAAATGACCACCACGCACCCCTCTCTTTCAAAACTTCAAAGTCACCACCAACACCACAGCATACGAAGCACATGTCTACGACCTACAAGGATCCACAAACACATTACCTAACCTTTCATCCCTGCCAAACAAACCTCCGCACATCGAGGCACTACTCATTGTCGCAGAACGACACCGCAAACTCGTACATACTCATGCTATCAACAACACTAAGGCTTAACACACAGGACCCTGGTATCAAACCGTACTCAATTACAAAACACACCTACCCGCGAAACATGTTGCAATGTATTTATATAAAATGTCAATAAAACAAACAAAATTCCAAAAAATCGCAAAATGGGCCGGCATGCCCCTAAACTGCACCTTCAAACTCTCTACAAAAAACAAACACAACTCTTGGGCCGGCATGCCCCCAAACATGCACTTTCAAACAAAAACAAACACAACTCTTGGGCCGACATGCCCTTAAACGTGCACATTCCTCACAAAAAGCGAAAGCATTTCATGGGCCGGCATGCCCTTAAACGTGCACATTCTCCACAAAAAGCAAAAGCATTTCATGGGCCGGCATGCCCCTAAACATGCATCACACAAAAAAACAATTCCGAACTACGCCGGTCTGATTCCACTCACGTGGATACGTAGGCAGCTTTGCGAAAAGCGCGACCAACATTCAACACAAAAACGACACGCCCAAAGCTTAAAAAGGTCGAGGGCATATTACAAAACATCCGTCTGAAAACCCAAAGGGTTAAAAAGACGACATTCAACACAAAAACGACACGCCCAAAGCTTAAAAAGGTCGAGGGCACAGTCAGCACAAAACATCCGTCTGAAAGCCCAAAGGGTTAAAAAGACGACATTCAACATAAAAATGACACGCCTGAAGCTTTAAAAGGTCGAAAACACAGTCAACACAAATGCAAGATCATGATCCAAAGCTTAAAAAAGTTGAGGATATAACTCTTTTTATAAAACAGCAAACGAGGCAAACGTAAACGAGGACTTTCATTTCATTAATGATAGTCAAAAGTAGTTACACTTTGGATTTTTCGTCTCTAGAGCAAAAGACAAAACTACGACCTCCGACGTCTCCTTAGGTCTTAGGAATGACAAAGCAAACTACAATGTCACCAGGGTTTAGAGGTGACGACGAACTACAATAAGGTTCCTTCAACGCCATATCCATCAGCTGCACATGTTAATCTGGAGATCTCTTTAATTCCATGGATCACGGAACACAGGAGGAGGCAACAACTTTTCGACACCAAAACACCAAACATCACCCTCTAAGACAACGTACCACCCGACCGCAAACCCTCGCCATTACGGCAGTTACACCCTTTTTGCACCAAAAACACCTCCCCTTACTCAAAAGAACGCAGCCGTGTATGACATCACCTCGTTTTACATCCCTGCTTTACGTCTTCTGGTTCTTCACATTCAAAAAACCCACCATCCTCAAACACATTTTCGACGTTACCCAAACTACTATTCTCGCATTTCGCAACTCTTATAAAGTACAATTTTTTCTATCACGTTTTCGTCAAAGCACCCTTTGCAAACTTCATACATCATTTTGTCAAAACACGTTTTACGCATGTTTTTCAGATAAAGCACGATGCATTTTCTTGAAACAACATTTTCACAAATTTCAAACACATAATCTCAATCGAGATTCATATTTTCGCACGACTAACAATACATTGCAGGTTTCAAAATACAGCCCCAAGCAAGGTCAGCCAACGACCCCATCCACCTGACGGTGTCCGTTCAACGACGCTAACACAAGCCATTTCCTTTATCATGCTCATGTCGTCAAAATCATACTACGAAGCCTAAGACGACGCCATAAGACAACCGTTCATAACCACTAACCGCACAATTCCGTACATATACAATAGCCACAAGAACACCCTTACAAATTACAATAATATTTCTAATACATAACATACAGCCGTACAAAATTCGCTTACATAAGTTCATACAAAACGACAGCTAAGGCTCGCCACGGCGGCGCAACTCCTCACGAAACGCGTCAAGCTGGGCGCGGTAGTCACCCAACTCCTACTCGGGCTGCACCTCAAACTCAGTACGCAGCTTAGCCTCTGTCTCGGTCTGACCACCGCCAGGCGCTGCGAGCCCTCGCCTCTACCTCACCATAGCTGTTCTCCCAGACCGCGCATGGCTAGCCCGAAGCTCCACGACCTCTCGCTGACTCGTGCACAACTTAATGGCATGCTCGTTCATTGACATCCACCAGAGCCTCCTATGCACCTCAGCCGTCACCTGCAAAGCGAAAGATCAGCACGCTGGGGGCTAAAATACAAAACAGCTACAACAAGTTTGACTAACATTTTACACTAAAACCTGAGTCAAACTGGGGGACTAAAATAAAAAACAGCTACAACAAGTTTAACTAACATTTTACAATAAAACCTATGTCAAACTGGGGGCTAAAATCAAAAGCAGCTACAACAACAATAAAAAAACTAAAACCTCTTTTACGAGTCACTCAAAGCATTAAACCTCTTTACGAGTCCCACAAAACACCAAACCTCTTTCACGAGTCACACAAAGCACCAAACCTCTTTACGAGTCCCACAAAAACACCAAACCTCTTTTACGAGTCAAACAAAACATTAAACCTCTTTTACGAGTCACACAAAGCATTAAACCTCTTTACGAGTCCCACAAAAACACCCAAACCTCTTTTACGCGTCACAAAAACACCAAACATCTTTTATGAGTCACACAAAAACACAAACCTCTTTACGAGTCCCGCAAAACAAAAAACATCTTTCACGAGTCACACAAAGCACCAAACCTCATTACGAGTCCCACAAAAACACCAAACCTCTTTTACGAGTCAAACAAAACATTAAACCTCTTTTACGAGTCACACAAAGCATTAAACCTCTTTACGAGTCCCAGAAAAACACCCAAACCTCTTTTACGAGTCACAAAAACACCAAACCTTTTTTACGAGTCACACAAAAACACCAAACCTCTTTCACGAGTCACACAAAGCACCAAACCTCTTTACGAGTCCCACAAAAATACCAAACCTCTTTTACAAGTCAAACAAAACATTAAACCTCTTTTACGAGTCAAACAAAGCATTAAACCTCTTTACGAGTCCCACAAAAACACCCAAACCTCTTTTACGCGTCACAAAAACACCAAACATCTTTTATGAGTCACACAAAAACACCAAACCTCTTTACGAGTCCCACAAAACAAAAAACCTCTTTCACGAGTCACACAAAGCACCAAACCTCTTTACGAGTCCCACAAAAACACCAAACCTCTTTTACGAGTCAAACAAAACATTAAACCTCTTTTACGAGTCACACAAAGCATTAAACCTCTTTACGAGTCCCAGAAAAACACCCAAACCTCTTTTACGAGTCACAAAAACACCAAACCTTTTTTACGAGTCACACAAAAACACCAAACCTCTTTCACGAGTCACACAAAGCACCAAACGTCTTTACGAGTCCCACAAAAATACTAAACCTCTTTTACAATCAAGTCAAACAAAACATTAAACCTCTTTTACGAGTCACACAAAGCATTAAACCTCTTTTACGAGTCACAAAAACACCAAACCTCTTTTACGAGTCACACAAAAACACCAAACCTCTTTACGAGTCCAACAAAACAACAAAACTCTTTCACGAGTCACACAAAGCACCAAACCTCTTTACGAGTCCCACAAAAACACCAAACCTCTTTTACGAGTCAAACAAAACATTAAACCTCTTTTACGAGTCACACAAAGCATTAAACCTCTTTACAAGTCCCAGAAAAACACCCAAACCTCTTTTACGAGTCACAAAAACACCAAACCTTTTTTACGAGTCACACAAAAACACCAAACCTCTTTCACGAGTCACACAAAGCACCAAACCTCTTTACGAGTCCCACAAAAATACCAAACCTCTTTTACAATCAAGTCAAACAAAACATTAAACCTCTTTTACGAGTCACACAAAGCATTAAACCTCTTTTACGAGTCACAAAAACACCAAACCTCTTTTACGAGTCACACAAAAACACCAAACCTCTTTACGAGTCCCACAAAACAACAAACCTCTTTCACGAGTCACACAAAGCACCAAACCTCTTTACGAGTCCCACAAAAACACCAAACCTCTTTTACGAGTCAAACAAAACATTAAACCTCTTTTACGAGTCACACAAAGCATTAAACCTCTTTACGAGTCCCAGAAAAACACCCAAACCTCTTTTACGAGTCACAAAAACACAAAACCTTTTTTACGAGTCACACAAAAATACCAAACCTCTTTACGAGTCCCACGAAAACACCCAAACCTCTTTTACGAGTCAAACAAAACACCAAACCTTTTTTACGAGTCAAACAAAACATCAAACCTCTTTTACGAGTCCAACAAAGCATTAAACCTCTTCACGATCACACAAAACACCCGAACCTCTTTTACGAGTCCAACAAAAGCACCAAACCTCTTTTACATATACACACAGCCTCTTATACAAGTCGTACACTTTTTACGAGAATGACATTGAAGCACGAACTCCAGATTAAACACGCAGCAAGCATTCAACACGCAAAGTTCGGCTAGATTACAAAGCGCCGTCAAGAAGCATTCAACATCAGCAAACATCTCAAGCACAACACAGAGTTCGGCTTGACTACAATACGCTATCAAGAAGTATTCATCCACAGGCTGGCATGCCCCTAAATATGCAGGACTGTCATCGTCCCGCCCCGCATTTCCCGGCATTAAGTCCTCGTCTCTCTCTGAGACACATACTTAGCGCCGCCAGACAGTATCGAGACTGTAGTGGTCCGGACACTATCATTTTAAGTTTGACTAGCGCTTTAGTCCAAGCTCAGTCAAACTAGGGGCTCTGTAGATACCCGTATCCATACCTCCCAAAAACAAGCCCGATGACGAAAAAGGACTTTTATGCATGTTTTATAAATAGACGAAACGGTACAAAGTGTCTAAAACATTTTAGTCGTTTTTAACGTATTAATTTAAAATTGCATATTTCGTAAAATGAACATTAATTTTGTCGTTCTATTTCAAGCCGAGAAACACGACACGATTATTGATGAGGCTAAAGTCGTCACGCCTAATCAAAATAAACCTTGACAAACAACTAATAGAAGCTAGTAGTAAGCAGGGTCGAATCCACAGGGAGATGGTGTAGTCAAAGGGATGCTCAGCTAATCTAGGTCGGTCTCAAAGGTAGTGAAAGTCGGTGTTTTAAGAGATTAAACAAAGAACGAAAAGTAAAAAGGGATGAAAAGTATATGAGAGGGAGATTAGGGCATCGGGATCAATGTGACATCGATTTAGGAACCAATACAGAAGGGAATAACAATCAATTGAAGATATGCATGTGACTAGGTTTAGGAAAACGCTCTCTCGAGTCAATTTTAACCTTAAGCAAATTTAGCGGGCTCTCGCTACGTACAAAACTTGGCTTATCAAATACGCGTGAGTCTAGTTTCAATTCGGCTTTCGATATTAAACTGAAACATCCTAAATTCAATTCAATAAAGGCGTCCCCAAATTCAATTGATAATAAAACGCGTAGGAAGAAATCAACTTGCACAAATTCAATCAACATAAGCAATTAAAACATGTCCTGAATCAATCTCACAATCACCCTAAACCCTAATTGAGAATTAGCTAGACATGAAAGGAGTAAAAGCAAAGCAATTGATAAATATAAACATGATGAGATAAAACAAGAACAATTGAATTAAACCTGGAGTAATTCCTGAATTGCAATGTAAAGATCGAGTCTTGCAAAGTAAATTCAATCAAAACTAAGTGTTTTTTGAGAGTTTAAAAGAGAGAAAACTATTCTAATTTAAGGCTGACTAAAGTATAATGAAAGATATCCCATAAAACCCTAGCACAAGTCTATTTATACAAGCACGAGTATCCAGAGAAACAGGGGGTCGAACTGATCGGTTTTAGGGCCAAACCAATCGGTTTGGTATGTGAACCGATCGGTTCTAGGGTGAACCGAGCGGTTTTAGTGACTCCAGCAAATTACAGCAACTTCTGGTCTTGTTTCACGTATCCTGAACCTATAGATTTGCTCTGAACCTATAGGTTTGACGTCCCAAATCATCGTATTGCCTCCGAATCAACTCTCGAGCTTCATCTTGACGTCACGATACTCGTAAATGCTCCAATTGACTCAGGTTTTAGCTCAGGACCGCCAAAACCTGCAAAATATGAACGAGGAACAACAGTATCGCAATATAAAGCAAATAGCTCCTAAAATAATAATGAAATCGAATAAAAGCGAGCTAAATGCAACTGAACCGGGGGCATATAAACAATATAAATGGCATACATCAAACTCCCCCAAACCAAACCATTGCTTGTCCTCAAGCAAAAAGCGTCGGAGAAAATCAAAGTGGTCCAAATTTATCATGCTAGCATCTCAAAGTTGACGACCTATGCACATAAACTTACAAACCATAGTCTATTTCACCGAAAATAGAGCACAAGTCTCAACCATTCACACCAACATCATATTACTAGCTTCTCACGCTTTCGCAAAAATCAAACTTACGATAATTGAATTCAAGCAAGGCCAACCGAACATACCACTTTCCATTCCACCTTTCTTCCCACATCATTCCATTTTTTTATCTTTTCTTTTCTTTCTTTTTTTTTTTTTTCTTAAATGTGGAGCATCCCTCGTATGTTATACCGTTTAGCTTGACATTTAATCGTTAAAGATCGCGCTCGGATACACATATTTCCTTAAGGGTTACATCATTGCTCATACTCTCGGTCACAACCAAATTCATGGCCATTGTGGTTACTCAACTCAATGAGTCCCCTCCGGAAGCATCGAAGCTTTGATCCAACATTATTAATATCCATCCATTCAAACCACAAACCAACTTTCCATACATTCCACATACCATTGCCTTACTTGAATGTCAATATCGAAAGTAAACAAACGAAAAGCGATAAGAATTAAGCAAATACAAGTGGGCTAGTGTTTGAGACTCGCAATCTATTAATAGGAAACAAACATATAGTGCAAGCTACGACGATGGATTTTCAACTTGGAGATACCAAAGATCAAAATTAGCACACTAATCAATTCTCCAAACTTGACAGTTCAAACCAAAATATTTTTGGAATTGTCAAATTTTTAATTTTTATGGATTTTTGAAATAATGCACACAAAGAAAAGGAAAAAGCAAATGAAAAGCGCGAAAGTGCTTTCCTCCTCCAAACCAGAATTACACATTGTCCTCAATGTGAGCTGAATGCACAGATAAACAAGCAAAACAGGGGACACAAATCATAGGGGGTGGAGATAAAAGCTAGAAAGTAAGAGGGCAAGGGTAAAGAGGACAAACATGCTCGTGAAGGAGCTCCCCCAAACCGAAGCGATGCATGGAGTACGGCTACTAATCCACAAATTTGCATCCAAATCAGTCCAGCCATGAAGTACTTCGGAGTAGCGCGCGAGAAAAGGTAAGGCCGAACAGCAGGGGGCCGGCCAAAGCCTTCTTCGAGGCCTGTCTCAAAAATACTAAGGACGAAAGGTCCTTAAGTACCTGCGTGCTACATCAATAATAAATCCCTCGTTCCTCACGCGCTCAAAAGCAAACTAATAATGTCAAAGTCAAAAAAAAAAAAAAACCAAACCAAAGCAAAGTACTACAAATTACAAAGTCATCGGGTTACCTCCCGGAAAGCGCTGGTTTATAATGGTCCCGCACGACCGTCGTCAAACTCATCATCAAGTATAATTAGGCCAAGGACGTTGGCCACTAGCGACACCTTCACTCGGCGAAATAGCATTGGTTCGCCACAAAACTCAACCTCCTCGCGGAAGAGCAGCATAATCCATTACGCATGGGACTCCATCTCGGAATGGCTCTCCAAACCGCTCTTGTGCGCCCGGCGACTCAATCCGTGGGTCTCCACCTCCATCGCTAGGAGCATAGACATCCGCCTTCGTAGCATTCCGTTCCCCCAAACCAGGATCATAGCCATCCTGCGTAAGACCTGCACAAGACAAAGCAGAAGAAACAACCTCCAAAGTGTCTCCAGTAGAGTGAGACGAAGGGGCAAGGTCAATCGCAGCAACAGACTCAGGCTACATAGGGGAGCGAGGGGGACTCGACTTAGTGTAGGTAAGCTTCTCACCCCCTACCGAGAACGTCAGCGTCTTATTCCCCACATCGATTAAAGCACCTGCAGTATGCAGGAAAGGTCTCCCTAGAATGATCGGGATGTGGGGGTCCTCGGGAATGTCTAGGACAACAAAGTCTACAGGGATATAAAACTTCCCTACCCGAACTGGAACGTCCTCTAGGATACCTAGGGGTCTCTGTATAGTATGGTCGGCCATCTGTAGAGTCATGGAGGTAACTTCTAGCTTAGTCATATTAAGTTTCTTACAGATGGAGTAGGGAATGACACTGACTCTAGCCCCAAGATCACATAAGGCGTTCTGCACCACATATTTCCCTATAGAACAAGGGATAGAAAAGGTCCCGAGGTCACTCAGCTTTGGGGGTGAACTACCCTGCAAAAGAGCACTACCCTCCCCTACAAAAGACAGAGACTCGGTTTCATTAATGGTACGCTTCATAGTTAGGACTTCCTTAAGAAACTTAGCATATGCAGGAACTTGCTTAATCAAATCAATAAAAGGAAAATTTACCTGCAATGTTTTGAGAATCTCAAAGAACTTACTGAGCTGGGGGTCCATGTTAGCCGGGCGTACACGACCTGGAAAAGGAAGCTTGATTTGAATCGCCGGTGGCCTATCCTTAATAGCAACATCACACGGTTTGACCGTGTTTTCTGCCCTATTCTTCTCCTCCTCCTCCGGATGCTTCGGGCCATCGTAAACTGTACCACTACGCAGCGTAATAGCACATGCTGTATCGTGAGGAGAGTTAGGTGGATTACCTTGGGGTGGTAGGGTACCCTGCTGCCGTGACGCTTGCGAAGCGGCGAGCTGCGCCACTTGATTCTCTAGCATTTTTTTTGCCGCATCCTTAGCCTGGTCACTCTTTTGCATATGTTGCATCATCGTTTCTTGCGACTTTTGCACGGCCAACGTCACCTGCTGCATCTGCATCATCATGGCCTTCATCTCGGCCATAGGATCATGTCCCGGAGTAGGTTGTGGTGAAATGTAGGGTGGTTTTTGGTAGTTAGGTGGGGGTGGTTGGTAATGTTTGTGAGGAGGGATGTAGGGCGTGTTTTGTGGAGGTGGGGGAGTCGGGTTCAGCACGTTTTGGTTACGATATGATATGAGCGAACGGTCGTAACCCGGTTGATTCTGGTAAGGCAAGTTCTGTGAGTAGGATTGGTAAGCATGAACTTGCTCGTGGGGCGCAGCATACCCCGTAGAATAACCTGAATCATGCCTCATAACAGCATTCACATGGGCACTAGAGGAACCAACACCGTGCAGCATATCAATTTTCGCAGTCAGCGCAGCAAGCTGACTAGTGACCGCACTCATGCTCTCCTTATCACAGTCTTGATGAGCAGACCGTGAGTTACACCTTGGCTTCCCAAATTGAGATGAATGCATTGCCATCACCTCAATCAATCCCTAAGCCTTGTCATCGTCGACGTTATTAGCAAAACGTCCCTCCGCAGCAGAGTCTAGAATGGCACGGCTCTCAGCAAACAACCCATTGTAGAATGTCACGATCACCAACCAATCGTTCAACCCGTGGTGAGGACAATCCCTTATCAGCTTCTTGTACCGCTCCCAAGCTTCAGCTAAAGACTCATCAAACGTTTGCTTGAAGCCTCAAATTTGACTCCTCATTTGATAAGTGCGTTCCGGAGGATAAAACTTTGAATAGAACGCGAGAGCCAAACCCCTCCAATCCGTAATACCAGCAGCCTCCTTGTCGAGGTCCGTGATCCACTCACGAGCTCGATCTTTCAACGAAAAAGGGAATAACATTTCCCTTATTTGCTCTTGAGTAATCCCGGCCTGCTTTATCGTCGAATAGTAGTCCGTAAAAACCTGCATGTGTCGACCAGGATCCTCCGTAGGATAGCCACCAAACTGATTCTGCTCCACCAAGTTAAGAAAGGCGGGGCGAATCTCAAAGTTGCCCGTCAAAGTAGCGGGCATCGTGAAACCATTAGGAATGGATTCCGGCTTAGGTACCGAGTGACTATATAATTTTTGCATAGTCACAGGCGGTGAAGTAGAAACTGGAGTAACTGGAGGTGTGTCCTCTTCGTAGGAAGATTGCGTTGCACTAGACTCCGCTTGCGACGCTTCCTCGATATCAAGATCAATTATTTTTATTGCTTCCATGCGTAGCCTATGTATCGCTCGCTCAGGTTCGGGCTCAAAAGGAACTAGAGTCCGAGGTGACCTACTAAAGGTACCGGAAACCTCCTCGACGCCTCGCGCGGGCC
Organism: Dianthus caryophyllus; assembly: GCA_023091065.1. Taxonomy (NCBI): domain Eukaryota; kingdom Viridiplantae; phylum Streptophyta; class Magnoliopsida; order Caryophyllales; family Caryophyllaceae; genus Dianthus; species Dianthus caryophyllus. Next base: position 15,893,280 of record CM041529.1, read on the forward strand.
CGCTCGATTAGGGGGCAAGGCGCTACGCGAGAAAATTGTATAAGTGCAAATTTGTGCGAATATTGCTATGGGGGAAATCATTGCTTAAATGCTTGAAAATCGATTTGAAATTGCTTTTGGAGTCGCCACCAAATTTTAAAGGAATTTGGACCTTTTCGATGCGTCTTAAATTATAAGACGCGTGTCTTGGAATTCAGGCGCGTCGATACCTCTCCTCCTAAGGTTATTGTGAAACCAGAGTGGATTCGGGGCAAGGTTACTTTTGAAAGTTGATCAAAATGTTTTATGAAAAACTGAAATCAAAAGCCTACGTAAAGTAGTCTTTACTGATTTGAAAACAAGTGCTTAATTTCGATGTGTGAGCAAATAAAACGCTATGTACAAGTGCGAATATGACTCGATAAAAATGCAAAGCAATGCATGTGAGTCGTTAAAATTAACGACGTTTTGCTTTAGGAAATATACGAGAAATAATAATTCATTGATTTGAATTAATATGAAACGTTATTTTCCGACTTTTGTCTAATTCTATTATTTTGAAAACCCTCGGTTTTGCATGTTTAAAAGACTAGTTGAAACGGTACAAGTTAATGTCGAATCCGTGTTTTAGTCGTAATTTAATGCATGCATAAGGATTTGCATAAGTGTAAAATGTAATGTCGGTTTGCTTTAGTGAAAGTGAGTCGTTTGTTTATGCAATATTGGCGAGGTTTAGACGGATTAGGAATCCGAATTACTACAACCGTATTACGAATACGGGTTCGTTAAACCATTATTGAGTGGGTTAGTGTAACCCTTGTCCGCGTCTAAAAAGTCTAGTCCGAAGGTAAAATATTTACTTTAAAACGTAAAGACGGTTTTTTAGAAAATTTGCTAAGTGTAAATAAGGGTGTTTGTGATTTGTTGTACGTTGCAATGTTGTTGTTATTGCTCAAGTTGTTGTTGAAATTGTGTTGTGAGTGGGTGTGTATATATAGGAAACGAAAAAATGGGCTGAGCTCAAACAAACACCCAAAACAAATCGTCAGTGGCCCAAACCAAGCCCAAACAAGTCGTCAGAGTGGAAAAATCAGCCCAAAGAAGTCGTTAGTTGACAGACGACTAGAAAACTAATCGTCTGTCAACAGACGATTAGTTTGGGGGGTGGGTTTCGTTTTTGGGCTGAAATTTGACGGCTGAAGTGTGTTGATTGATGGGCTTGGTTTTTGAGGTCAAGCATGCTATGGACCAGCGGGTATTAATCTTTGTTTGGGCTGAGTTTTGTTTCCTCGTTTTTGGTTTTCGCGTTTCGTGTTTCGCGTCTCGGTTTTTGTCGTGTTTTTTGATTTTGGCTCGAAATACGATTGTTTTGTGTTGTATTATTTTATAATATCGTAAAATTTGGTTTTACGAAAATGTGACTCGTGAGGTGAGTGGGCCCGTTTTGGGTGCGTATTTTTGTAGTTGCGGGTTGGTTTTTGTGAGGCCGTTTTTGTGGGTTTGAATAATCGTGTCGTATTTTAGCTTAAAATAGGCGACAAAATTAATGTTCATTTTACGAAATATGCAAATTCTAAAATAATACGTTAAAAACGACTAAAATGTTTTAGACACTTTGTACCGTTTCGTCTATTTATAAAACATGCATAAAAGTCCATTTTCATCATCGGGGTGCTTTAGGGGGTGCGGATCACGGTATCTCTGAGCCCCAGCTTGAGTGAGCTTGGACTAAAGCGCTAGTCAAACTTAAAAAGATAGTATCAGGACCACTACGGTCCTCGATACTACGTGGCGGGCGCTAAGCATGTGTCTCGGGGAGAGACGAGGACTTAGTGCCGGGAAATGCGGGGAGGGACGATGGGTACATGTTTAAGGACATGACGGTCCTGCATATTTAGGGGCATGCCAGCCTGCGTGTTGCTTGGATGCTTCTAGATAGTGCTTTGCTTGTGCTTGTGTGCGAGTGCTTGTGCTACTTGCTGGTGCTCTGCTTGAAATGGTTGCTGATGTTGAATACTTCTTGATGGCGTTTTGTAGTCTAGCCGAACTTTGTGTGTTGAATGTTTGCTGCGTGTTTGATCTGGTGCTCGTGCTTCAATGTCATTCTCGTAAGAGGCTGTGTGCTCATGTGTTTGACTCGTAGAAGAGGCTTGGTGCTTTTGTTTTGGGCTCGTAGAAGAGGTTTGGGTGTTTTTGTGACTCGTAAAAGAGTGTAGGTGCTTTGTGACTCGTAAAAGAGTGTAAGGTGTTTTGTTTGACTCGTAAAAAGGTTTGGGTGTTTATGTGGGACTCGTAAAGAGGTTTAGTGCTTTGTTGGGCTCGTAAAAGAGGTTTGATGTTTTGCTTGACTCGTAAAAGAGGCTTAGTGCTTTGCTTGACTCGTAAAAGAGTGTACGTGTTTGGTTGTTTATTTGACTTTTGCGAAAAAAGCAAAAATTGATCTTGGTTTTTGTGAAAAAGCAAAAATTGATCCTAATTTTTGTGAGAAAGCAAAAATTGATCCTGATTTTTGTGTATTATATGGTATAGCCCCCAGTTTGACTTAGGTTTTAGTGTAAAATGTTAGTCAAACTCGTTGTAGCTGCTTTTGATTTTAGCCCCCAGTTTGACTTAGTTTTTAGAGAAAACCGTTTGTCAAACTTGTTGTATCAGCTTTTGATTTTAGCCCCCAGTTTGACTTAGGTTTTATTGTAAACCGTTAGTCAAACTTGTTGTAGCTGCTTTTGATTTTAGCCCCCAGTTTGATTGGCTGACCTTGCTTGTAGCTGTACTTTGAGACCTGCAATGTAATGTTGGTCGTGCGAAAATATGAATCTCGATTGAGATTATGTGTTTGAAATTCGTGAAAATGTTGTTTCAAGAAAATGCATCGTGCTTTATGTGACAACATGCGTGAAACGTGTTTTGACAAAAATGACGTATGAAGTTTGCAAAAAGTGTTTTGATGAAAATGCAATATCAAAATTGTGCTTTTGAAAAATGAGTTGCGAAATGCGAGAATTGTAATCTGCGTGAAACTGAAAGTGTGTTTGAGGATGACGGGTTTTTTGAATGTGAAAAACAAAAAAGACGTAAAGCAGGGGTGTAAAACGAGGTGATGTGATACACGGCTGCGTGCTTTTGAGTAAGGGGAGGTGTTTTTAATGCAAAAAGGGTGTAACTGCCGTGATGGCGAGGGTTTGCGGTCGGGTGATGCGTTGTCTGGGAGGGTGGTGCTTGGGCGTCATAAAAGTCGTTGCCTCCTCCTGTGATCCGTGGTCCATGGAAAGGCAGGGATGTCGAGATTAGCATGTGCAGCTGATGGCGTCGAAGGAACCTTGTTGTAGTTCGTCGTCAACTCTAAACCCTGGTGACGCTGTAGTCTACTTTGTCATTCCTAAGACCTAAGGGGACATCAGAGGTCGTAGCTTTGTCTTTTGCTCTAGAGACGGAAAATCCAAAACGTAACTGCTTATGACTATAGTTAATGAAATGAACGTTTTCGTTTACGTTTGCCTCGTTTGCTGTTTCGTAAAAAGAGTTATAACCTCGACTTTTTTAAGCTTTGGATAATGATCTTGTGCTTGTGTTGACTGTGTCTTCGACCTTTTTAAGCTTCAGACGTGTCATTTTTGTGTTGGCTGTGCCCTCGACCTTTTTAAGCTTCGGACGTGTCATTTTTGTGTTGGCTGTGCCTCGACCTTTTTAAGCTTTGGGCGTGCCGTTTTGTGCTGAATGTCGTCTTTTTAACCCTTTGGGTTTTTAGACGAATGCTTTGTGCTGACTGTGTCCTCGACCTTTTTAAGCTTCGGGCGCGTCGGTTTTGTGTTGAATATTGGTCGCGCTTTTCGCAAAGCTGCCTACGTATCCACGTGAGTAGAATCAGACCGGCGTAGTTCAGAGTTTTATTTTGTGTTGAATGTGCACGTTTAGGGGCATGCCGGCCCAGAGAATTGTGTTTGTAGAGGGTGCATGTTTAAGGGCATGTCGGCCCGCGAAACGCTTTTGCTTTTTCGTGGGAGAGTGCACGTTTAAGGGCATGCCGGCCCGTGAATTGTGTTTGTACACGTTTAAGGACATGTCGGTCCGTGAAATGCTTTGATGGAGTTGCACGTTTAAGGGCATACCGGCCCGGGAATTTGTTTTTGATTTTTGTACAGGGGGTGCACGTTTAAGGGCATGCCGGCCCGTGAAATGCTTTTTTGTGAGGGATGCACGTTTAAGGGCATGCCGGCCCGGAGAATTGCGATTTTTTAACATTTTGTCTGTTTGCATCTTATAAATACATTGCAGAATGTTTCGTGTGTGTTGGTTGTTTTGTAGTTGGGAATGGTTTGATACCGGGATTTTGTATGCTCAGCCCCTAGTGCGGTTGGGAGCATGAGTATGTGTGGGTTTGTTGCGCTGTTTTGCACCAAAGGGCAGTATCTGGGTGTGCGGTGGTTTGTTTAGCAGGGATGGAAGGCTAGGTAACGTGTCTGTGGATCTTTGTGGGTCGTAGACATGTGCTTCGTATGCTTTGCAGTTTTGGTAGGGAGGGGCGCGTGGTTGTTATTTGTGGTTAGTAGGAGTATTCCTACGCTATAATTGTAGTGGTCGGACACCTTGCGGATTGTCAAGTCCTTAGTGATTGTGCTTTCTGCGGTGTTTTTGACGAGAATGTCGATGTTTCTTGGATAGGCTTTGTTTGGGTTGTGGCAGTAAGTGTATACCGGACCTTTGCCGTTTTTTTTTTTTTCTTCGTAGCTGGGATTTTTGTTTGATATCCAGTCAGCGTTCTTGTTGGCTTGGATTACGCGTTGTGGCTTTTTGTTTAATGGGCTTGATGCCCTGCTTCTGTTGTTGTGGGGTGTTTGGTCAAAGACGGGTATGTCTTTGCGAGACCAGATGAGGGTGTTGTTTGATTTTTGTGAGTAGCTTGGAGGATGTATGTTTTATGCGTGGCAGGGAAGGCCACGGTGGTAGTTTTACGGGTTCTGGGGTATTTTGGTATTAGCTATTATTATACGTTCAGGGACGGAAGGCTGCTTGGGTCTAGAAACAGTGCCTGCAATGTATTTATATGATGCAATGTTGTTTTGTTTAATGTTATCGCAAACGTTAGAACGTGCAAGAGAGAACGTGCAAAAGTAAAGAGGCAAAACGAGGCAAAGTGTAACCGAAAACATTCTTGTCATTAATGTTGTTAAAAACAGTTACATTTGAAAATTGCTCAGACTATAGAGCATAGGACAACCCTACAAACTCTAAAATCTTAAACTAGGTCTACTATTTAGGAATGTAATTGCGCGTCCTGGTTGGCTTAGAAGACCTGGCGTCATGATGACGTGGGACCCTAAACCCTAGGCGTAGATGCTTGATTTGAAACCACCTGCGTCATTGGTGGATTCGTTGATGCTTTCTTAATTGTAGGATGGTTGCTCGGAAGTTCGAGGCTTTGACGGTGACGATTTTGTCGTCCGGAGGTAGTTTAACCTGCAGTGCGAGTTGGCCAAAGCGACCCTGGTTGCGTGAATCCGAGTGGTCCGCCAAAGAACATGTTGTATGTTGGAGGAATGTCCATGATCTGGAATTCAGTCTTCGTCACGACCTGTTCTGTCTTGACGGATAGAGATATGATGCCTTTTACACAACGGAGTGTACCGTCGTATGCTGCCATGTTGTCTGAACAGGGCGTGAAGTCAGTTTCCTCCAACCCTAGTTTAATGGCGGTCGCGAGAGGCAGGACGTTGACTGAAGAACCGTTATCGACTAGGGTAACGGGTAATGTCATGCCTTGACAGTCTACGGTTATGTGTAGTGCCAGATTGTGTGCGCCTCCGAAGGACGGAAGGTCCGCGTTAGAGAAAGTTATAGCAGCCGGTAGCCAGTCCCAGATGATGTGGCTAACAAACTGTGCCGGAGGTGTATGTATTGCCACCGGAGTGACCTGTAGGGCTCGGCGAAGGGCCTTGCGGTGCCTTGGCGAATCCTGCAAGAGTTGCCAGGCAGAAGTGCTTGATTTTGCTTCAGGGAGTTGCTTTGGCCGTATATCCTTGGCGCTAGGCCAGGTTGATGGAGTAGGGGGAACAGTCTCGTCTAAGAGTATACCCTCATCCCTGTTGTTGTTTGTGAGCCTGGATGGGAACCCTGGCGGTTCCAACGGAGCTAGGTATGGGTGTTGGAGGTGTGAAACCTCGTCGTCGCTGTCAGACAGCTTGATGGGATGTTGATAAGGGATCTGTACGAAGACCCTTCTCTCGTCCCCGTGCCTTGCTCTTGTTTTCGTTTTTGTCTTGCGAATGTGTTTAGTGCTGTCATCGCAGTCGTTGGTATTGCCGCCAACGACATTGACTTCACGGTCGTTTACAGTACCCAGATGAGAGCACTCGAGAATGGGAAATGTTCCCACGAAGATAGTGCGAGCACGGAGTGTGCTATTCTGGTGTAATGGTTTAGGAGCCGCGTTTGGCTTTTCGATCGTCTTGTTGTCGATCATGTCTTGGATTGCATTCTTCAGACGAAAGCAATCCTCGGTGTCATGCCCATTAACCCTGTGGAATTCACAGTAGGCGTTTTGGTTCCATGACTTTGTCTTCTTGTGCTTAGGTGGTATGTTGGTGGGGCTAGGAAGCCGCAGAATGTTCCTCTTCAGGAGCTTTTTCAATGCCTTGGAGTAAGGCATGTAGAGGGGATCAAAGCGTCGTCGTTGTTCCGACGAGGATGGCCCGACAGATGTTGACTTGGGTGTAGCAAGCGTAGGCTGTGTTATGAACACAGGCGATGCCGCTAGTGCATTCCTGCTGACAGACCTGACTGGTTTAGTCTTTGCTGCGATTCGAATTTTGCCGCCTTGGTGGTCGCGACCTGCAGTTTTGGTCGGCTTGTAGTTGCGCATTTTGTCTTCAAGGAATTGAATTCCTTTAGCATGTTGAGCGGACGCCTTGGCGAGGAGTCTAGTGCTCTTCTCGGTTTCGAACTTTTGCATGACGGCTAAATGTTCGAGCTGAGCTGTGAGATTTGTGACTTTGTCGTTGAGTAGCTTGATGTGTTCACCAGTTACGAGCGGTTGTGGAGGCGATTGAGGGATTACTTTGTCATCTGCGGGGTTGAAATGGGAATCCATGTTTCTTCTGCGAGCCGTGTATCCGGGGCTTTTAGTGGGTAAACCTGCAAAGCGTTAGACTTTAGTGACTCGAAAATGAAAGAAAAGACTCAATCTCGAATTTGCAACCCAAATAAAGTGTATAAAGAAATGTGCAGGACTCGACTCGTGTTTTTTTTTTTTTAGCTGAAAAGACACGGGAGGCTTTTGAGGTAGAGATAGGTCAACATATCTCTAGTCTCGATGTAAAAAGGTTTTGTATGATCACATCTGATTAGCGCTGGTTAGCAGTATGTCGCTGAAGGGCTCATCGTTAGATTGTGATATGAAAAGGAGTCAAAACGAAATAGCGATAGGCTACTCGATTTGAGGATGTTAAAACGGGTGAAAAGCAAGTATTGCTCGCTTTTTACGTGTGCTATAGAAAGTCGAACCAAAATGACGATAAGTCAGCTGATTTGACATGTAAAGTGACGGTTTCGTGTCTGAACGACCCCGTATTTTGTTTGTTTTTGAAAAGATGTTTGTTTAGGTCGCGACGACTAGAGAGTCATTCGGCCTAGAGTTGTTTCAAATGCATAGTGTAAAAGCAATTGTTTTGATTAAAATACCCGAAATGAATTGACATTTTGAGATTTTGCTTTGTGAAATGCTTTGCGATAAATGAATTATGATGATACGTCAGTCGTATAACTCATTTATGTTTTGTAAAGGATTGGAAATGTAGTGATTATTTCTGTAGAGTTTGCATGTCGCGGCGTGTTGTTTGTCTGGTTCGTTTGACGATAGGTCAATAAACCTGACGTTAGTGTTTTTTTGAAAGCATGACTTTTCAAAAATGTTTGAAAATGTATTTTGAAAAGACGTCTGTGAATGCATATGCTTTGAAAATGTTTTACATGATTTTGTTTTGAAAGACGACTATAGTGAGGGTACTATAGTTTCGCATTTGTACGTATAGACACGGGGTTTTTGGCTTGTGGGTAAGGTTCCCTTCGGTCATTCCCGCAACGTTTGTGTAGGGTTATCCGCAAGATTGCACACGTTTAAGTGTGAATTCAATACGGGTCCTAGAGCGTCCAAGTTTGACTGTTACGATCGTTTGTACGGATACCGTACTTGTAATCGTGAAGGGGTGAGAATTCGGTTTGTCCTGAATAGTCTCGCTTATGAAGCGAACGCTATTAGGGGCCGATTCTCGAGGGTGTATGGCTCAAAAATCCCGGAGGATACGACTCAACGTAATATTTGCTCAAACATCGAAAGCGTACTTGTTTTCAAGTTTTCAAGTTTTGCCTCAAGCATCTTTAAATAAAAGAAAAAGAGTTTATTTTTCTTAAAAATAAAGACGTGCTAATCCCCAGCGGAGTCGCCAACTGAAGGTACCGGAAACCTCCTCGACGCCTCGCGCGGGCCCGCCCGATTAGGGGGCAAGGCGCTACGCGAGAAAATTGCATAAGTGCAAATTTGTGCGAATATTGCTATGGGGGAAATCATTGCTTAAATGCTTGAAAATCGATTTGAAATTGCTTTTGGAGTCGCCACCAAATTTTAAAGGAATTTGGACCTTTTCGATGCGTCTTAAATTATAAGACGCGTGTCTTAGAATTCAAGGCGCGTCGATACCTCTCCTCCTAAGGTTATTGTGAAACCAGAGTGGATTCGGGGCAAGGTTACTTTTGAAAGTTGATCAAAACGTTTTACGAAAAACTGAAATCAAAAGCCTACGTAAAGTAGTCTTTACTGATTTGAAAACAAGTGCTTAATTTCGATGTGTGAGCAAATAAAACGCTACGTACAAGTGCGAATATGACTCGATAAAAATGCAAAGCAATGCATGTGAGTCGTTAAAATTAACGACGTTTTGCTTTAGGAAATATACGAGAAATAATAATTCATTGATTTGAATTAATATGAAACGTTATTTTCCGACTTTTGTCTAATTCTATTATTTTGAAAACCCTCGGTTTTGCATGTTTAAAAGACTAGTTGAAACGGTACAAGTTAATGTCGAATCCGTGTTTTAGTCGTAATTTAATGCATGCATAAGGATTTGCATAAGTGTAAAATGTAATGTCGGTTTGCTTTAGTGAAAGTGAGTCGTTTGTTTATGCAATATTGGCGAGGTTTAGACGGATTAGGAATCCGAATTACTACAACCGTATTACGAATACGGGTTCGTTAAACCATTATTGAGTTGGGTTAGTGTAACCCTTGTCCGAGTCTAAAAAGTCTAGTCCGAAGGTAAAATATTTACCTTAAAACGTAAAGACGGTTTTTTAGAAAATTTGCTAAGTGTGAATAAGGGTGTTTGTGATTTGTTGTACGTTGCAATGTTGTTGTTATTGCTCAAGTTGTTGTTGAAATTGTGTTGTGAGTGGGTGTGTGTAACAACCCGGGTTTTTCAAAAGAAATAAAATAAGATTTTAAAAGAGTTTTAGAAAAGATAAAGGTTTAAAACTGAAATCACGGTGGCGGAAACACCGTAGCCCGGATTTTCACTCAACAAACTACGAAAGTAAAACGAAAAGTAAAGTGCAGGCCTTGAGGCCTAGCATAGTGGGGAATAAATACCCCTTACAACCAAATAAAACAAAGTCCAAGTCCAAACGGGAGTCTAAAACAAATCCGAAATACAAATCCAAATAGTCCAACAAAACACATCTCTTCTAGGGTATAGCACGGTCATATCCTCGCATATCCTCACTCGATTCCCGTCACACGCATACCTATAAAAAAAGGAAAGCAACAACCACAATCAGTGGGGAGTAACTAGGTGCTCCCCAGTCATATTTTAACATAACAAAATGCAAACAACCACACTGCAACAAGCTCACCTGGCCTACGGCCTAAACCAAAGTATAAATACATGATAAACAAGGCAAGCAACGATAAAACAACCATACGACACAAACAACAATACACGGCACAACCAATGTTGTAACCCAATCCATCTGCTCTCAAGTCGATCCTTCTTCCAACCAATTGCAAGAGTAAGCGCAGAGAACTGGGTGGAGCAACAAGAACCACCCCGGGTGAAGCAACAAGAATCACCCAAACCCTATGGCGGAACAGCAACAAGAAGTTCCTCAATAATCACAAGTCTAAATTTGGCCAAATTCCACCGAGCAACAAGAACGGTGACGACATAAATAACCATAGTCTCTAACCCTTCTGGTTGAGAACCCATGATAGCTCTAGCTAAACAACAAGAATAGCCGAGGGGACCATGAGCGGTATCCGTCCATCCTAGGACGTTGTATCTCCTCACACATGTGCCAGAACAGTACCCATGTGCAAACTTAACCCAAGCATAACCTGGTAACCTGTTAACCTGTCTCCAACACTCCAACACAACCATACAACCACCACATCCATACTCATACACACACAAGCCACAATATCATCATATTCAACTATACATACGGAGTACCATAAGATCAACATGCTATACAAGTCATACATTTGTTTACATGCTCATAAATCATCTTTTAGTGATCAACCAAGGTATAACATGATTCATTATAGCATAGTTAACGTTTTAGGGCATGCCAAGACTCAAACAAACGACAAATGAACCAACATACACACACAAGCCTCACGGCTCATGCACACAACACACGGCCTATGTGTCAAACACACGGCCAAGCACAACCAAACCCGTTTTCATGCAATACAATCGATACTTATGTGACCAATAATCGATTTATATGATTCATTCACTTAAACATGCGTACAAACATTACTTAACCTCTTATAAACAACTTAACTCATAACTTATCATAAGGTGATTCATGCTAACAACATAATTCATCGTAATTAAGCCAAAAATAGAAAGAAAACCAAGGAACACACACCACAAGGGCTTCGGCCCTCCCTAGACCTTTCGGCCATCAACACCAAACATCACCAACACGATTGTCTCCACATTTACCAACATGATTAGCATTCAAATATGATAGTTATGCAATTAAAGATGATAACATGACAACCCTAGTATGAGGCCAATGATTCTAACATGAAATCATGAGAAAACATCAACCAACATCATCACAACAATGTAAACAACACATACAAATCAACCTAGGCCTCATACATGTTAAAACACAACTAGATCACACATAGTTACCTTTGTAGAGTCTCCAAAAACGTGCTACTCCTCCTCCTCTTCAACTAGGATGGTATCTCCTTCTTCAAAGCCCTCTTCTCCTTTGATAATCCAAGCCAAACACACAAATAATGAATACAAAGGAATACAACACATAAAATAACATAATAACAGAAAAATAAAAGAGGTAGAAGAGATCCTACACCAAGGGAAAAGGTTAGGAAAGACTTAGGATGAATAGGATGGAAGCTTGCAAAAGAATCAATGGAGTTTGAATGAGAATGGAGAGAGATTTTGAGAGATGAAGGAGGAATGAATGTGGATGTGATATGAGGGATGAGAGGAATGAGAGATTAGGGTAGAATAACTGATATTTAGGTTGCTTAGAATAAGATTATCCGGAATATAATGTTGTCTTGAGCCAAAAGAAAACACGGGAAAACCCTAAAAATTGATCCCGCGTAGAGGAGCGGCTCGCTCTTATGGAGCGGCTCGCTCCTCTGATGGAGCGGTTCGCTCCTCTGATGGAGCTGCTAGCTCCTCTGACGGAGCTGCTAGCTCTGACCCACGTTAGAGCATATTCTCGTCTCTTCCCTTCTTTTCTTCAACCCTCATGGAGTGAAACTTAGTGGATCAAGTTTCACTCAAAGGATGAACAAAACCAAGTGGTGATGGTGATGAAAAATCTCGGCCAATGTAACAATTTTGTGAAGTATTTTTTCTGAAATTTAGTGAAACAATAAAACATAAAGGATAGTCACTAATTCTAAGCACTAAGCAAGAGAATTAGGGTTTGATTAGTTTAAGCACAAAGCCACTAAACTAATCTTTCACTAACTCACACACAAAGTAATGAGAAAAATGAAGGAAACTCAAAATAAACACTAGGGTTTTAATTCAACTCAAATCTGAAAATTTTTGATGTTAGAGTGGGGGTTTATATATGACCCTTACTCTAATCTAAGCCTTACATTTCAAAGTTAATCTAAGGGCTCACATGAGCCTTTGAGACATCCAAAAAGCGGCCAAAAGGCCTTACAAGAGCTGAATTTTGTAGGCTAACAAACAAAAGATAAAGCATAAAGGTAGATGTTGACATGAGGCTCAATCCTCTCCATTCTTTGTTTGGGATCATCCAAGGGTCCTTGAGTGAGCCTTGGTCATGAAGGAGGACGGTCCACATGCTCTACAATTTGATTTTTTACACACTAAAACAATAAAGCATAAAGTGACGAAAGCGACTTGAGTGAAAATGACATAAAGTGTAAAAACAATGTGATGATCCTTGGTGACTTGATTTGGCCGGCCCCCTTGACCTCCATGAGCTAGCTTGATGAACCATGTGAGCCCATTTATTGGAGGGTTGACTCACATGGGTGTACCTTAATTGACCACATTTCAAAAATAGCATAATCTTGACTTTTTATTGCTCTCCAACTTTGACTTCCTCTTGACTTTGCTTGATCACTAAGGTGGGCTTGGTTTGACCATAGATTTGACTTTAGTTGACCCTTAGTGATCCCTTAGACCAATGCCCTAGGCTTGGGTTTGAGCCCATGGCCCTAACCCATGGTCTCCCTCTTCTTCTCCCTTGACTACCTTGACCAATTTTGGTCCAATCTCCTCTCCTTGGAAAGGACTTGCCCTCAAGTCCTTGGAGAACCTCTTGCTCCCTCCCTTGCTCGACTTCACACTTGATTCTCGGTTCAATCTTTGCTCGACTTTGGCCTTCACGTTTTTTGGCTTCCAAGGGCACCACTTGGCTAGGGCTTGGAGAATTGGTGGGACTCCTTTACTTTGACTCGAAGGATTGATCATGTTCTCTTCCTTGGTCACGGTTTGCTTGACCACACACTCTTCCTCGAGCATTTCTTTGAGCCCACGACTCATAGCCATGCCATCCATCCAATCTTGCTCATGATCGAGCCCTTCAATGATTCTCCATCTTAAAGATCCATTTGACCTTCCTAGGCCATCGATTTTTGCCCTCTCATTGTTCACATTGGTTGTTTCATGGTTGATTGATGTATCTCCTTCTTGTTGCTCCTCTCCTAGAACCCTCCTTATCATGCTAGAGCTTCCCTCACATTCCAAGTTCATCTCTTCCCCTTGCTCTTCTCTACTCGGCTCAAGGCCCTTCAAGTCCTCAAGCTCATTCAAGCTCGGCTCCAACTTCATCTCCATGCTAGGTTTCGGCTCAATGAAGGATTCAAACAAGCACGCATTGGATTTACAACCCATCATTGGTGGTAGGGAGCTAAGGCGATAAGCTTTCCCCCATAGTTGAGTGAGTAGGTGTTGTCTCTTCCATGGTGGGAAGAATTCTTTTCATACTCCCATGGCCTACCAAGTAATACATGACAAGCATCCATGTCCAACACTTCACACACAATTTCATCTTTGTAGTCTTGTCCAATGGAAAACAAGACCTTGCATTGTTTATCAACTTTCACCTCGGCTCCTTGATTAAGCCATCTTAGCTTGTAAGGATGAGGATGCTTCAAAGTGGGCAAGGCAAGCTTATCAATGAGGGTTTTAGAAGCAACATTAACACAACTTCCCCCATCAATAATCAAATTACACACTCTCCCCATGATTGTACATTTGGACCGAAATATTTGGTGCCTTTGGTCCATATTCTCGTTTGCATCTTGAGTGTGCATCACTCGCCAAGTGACCAAGCTCAACCCCGAGTCCGGGGGCACAATTGTTTCGGCCACATTCACTTCCTCAACTCCTTTTTTTTTCTTCCTCACAAACTAACACTTCATCGTCTCCCCAATGCACAACCTCACTTGTGTTCAAGGTCCTCTTGCTAGGGCATTCCTTAGCAAAATGACCATACCCTTGACATTGGTAGCACTTCTTGAGAGGAATTGTTCTCTTGGGACCATAGTCAATTCCCTTCCCTTGTCAACACTTGATGGCTTGATGGTAGGGCTAGGTTCGACAATTTTGACCCCTCCTTGGATCGAGCTAGGGTTGGTCTTGGTGATGTTCTTAGCCGACTCTCCTCTCCCTTCTCTAGCCTCTCCACACGTGTGGCCATGGTAACGGCCTCATCGAATGCCCACAAGTTTTGCAATTTGGCCCGATTGGCTATCCTAGGGTTTAGGCCCTCAACAAACCTTGCAATTTTTTGTTAAGGCTTCTCATTCATCTCACATTGTAGGGTGAGTTGCTCAAAGTCCCTAAGATAGGTTTCAATGGGGTGTGACTCTTGTTTTAGTTGAGCTAGCTTGTGGAACATGTCTTGAGTGTAGTCTTTGGGAACAAACTTGTCCTTGAGTTTCTTTTTGAGTTTGAGCCATGACTTGATGGGTTCCTTACCCTCTCGGTTTCGTTGGTTCTTGAGGTTTTCGTACCAAAGGGAAGCATATCCCTTAAACTTCATGATGGCTACCTTGAAACACTTCCTATCGGGATATTCCTTAAATTCAAAGATCCTCTCTATCGACCTAAGCCAATCTAGGAGATCCTCGGGTTCAAGCTACCATAAAAATCGGGTATATCCACTTTGATATCTCGGTCATGGTCTCTAGGGTGGGCTTCAAGGGACTCTTAGAATCCGAAAATTGATCTTCCATGTGAGGAGGAGGGTGTCCTCTCCCACGCCCCCATAACCATGCCCACGCCTCTCTTCCCTCCACCCCTTCTTGTGTCATTAAGGTTTTGGTCTAAGAGGGTGTTCAAAGCATTCATCATAGTATTACAACTACCGGCAAGTTGATTCAATTTATCTTCCAAATTCGAAAGTCTCTTATCCTCCTCCATTTTTGTGAAATTTTGTGAGATCTTTTGTGGAAATTTTGTGGTAAATTTATAGAAAATAAACAAGGAAAAGAAGGAAGGAAAACGAAAAAATTAAAAGAAGAAAATAAAAGAGTAACTCGACAATACTAAGACAAACCGAAAAAATAGAGAAAGAAAATGAAATCAAGAACAAACCTAGGCTTTGATGCCAATTTGGAGTGAAACTTAGTGGATCAAGTTTCACTCAAAGGATGAACAAAACCAAGTGGTGATGGTGATGAAAAATCTCGGCCAATGTAACAATTTTGTGAAGTATTTTTTCTGAAATTTAGTGAAACAATAAAACATAAAGGATAGTCACTAATTCTAAGCACTAAGCAAGAGAATTAGGGTTTGATTAGTTTAAGCACAAAGCCACTAAACTAATCTTTCACTAACTCACACACAAAGTAATGAGAAAAATGAAGGAAACTCAAAATAAACACTAGGGTTTTAATTCAACTCAAATCTGAATATTTTTGATGTTAGAGTGGGGGTTTATATATGACCCTTACTCTAATCTAAGCCTTACATTTCAAAGTTAATCTAAGGGCTCACATGAGCCTTTGAGACATCCAAAAAAAACGGCCAAAAGGCCTTACAAGAGCTGAATTTTGTAGGCTAACAAACAAAAGATAAAAGCATAAAGGTAGATGTTGACATGAGGCTCAATCCTCTCCATTCTTTGTTTGGGATCATCCAAGGGTCCTTGAGTGAGCCTTGGTCATGAAGGAGGACGGTCCACATGCTCTACAATTTGATTTTTTACACACTAAAACAATAAAGCATAAAGTGACGAAAGCGACTTGAGTGAAAATGACATAAAGTGTAAAAACAATGTGATGATCCTTGGTAACTTGATTTGGCCGGCCCCCTTGACCTCCATGAGCTAGCTTGATGAACCATGTGAGCCCATTTATTGGAGGGTTGACTCACATGGGTGTACCTTAATTGACCACATTTCAAAAATAGCATAATCTTGACTTTTTGTTGCTCTCCAACTTTGACTTCCTCTTGACTTTGCTTGATCACTAAGGTGGGCTTGGTTTGACCATAGATTTGACTTTAGTTGACCCTTAGTGATCCCTTAGACCAATGCCCTAGGCTTGGGTTTGAGCCCATGGCCCTAACCCATGGTCTCCCTCTTCTTCTCCCTTGACTACCTTGACCAATTTTGGTCCAATCTCCTCTCCTTGGAAAGGACTTGCCCTCAAGTCTTTGGAGAACCTCTTGCTCCCTCCCTTGCTCGACTTCACACTTGATTCTCGGTTCAATCTTTGCTCGACTTTGGCCTTCACGTTTTTTGGCTTCCAAGGGCACCACTTGGCTAGGGCTTGGAGAATTGGTGGGACTCCTTTACTTTGACTCGAAGGATTGATCATGTTCTCTTCCTTGGTCACGGTTTGCTTGACCACACACTCTTCCTCGAGCATTTCTTTGAGCCCACGACTCATAGCCATGCCATCCATCCAATCTTGCTCATGATCGAGCCCTTCAATGATTCTCCATCTTAAAGATCCATTTGACCTTCCTAGGCCATCGATTTTTGCCCTCTCATTGTTCACATTGGTTGTTTCATGGTTGATTGATGTATCTCCTTCTTGTTGCTCCTCTCCTAGAACCCTCCTTATCATGCTAGAGCTTCCCTCACATTCCAAGTTCATCTCTTCCCCTTGCTCTTCCCTCCTCGGCTCAAGGCCCTTCAAGTCCTCCAGCCCATTCAAGCTCGGCTCCAACTTCATCTCCATGCTAGGTTTCGGCTCAATGAAGGATTAAAACAAGCACGCATTGGATTTACAACCCATCATTGGTGGTAGGGAGCTAAGGCGATATGCTTTTCACCATACTTGAATGAGTAGGTGTTGTCTCTTCCATGGTGGGAAGAATTCTTTTCATACTCCCATGGCCTACCAAGTAATACATGACAAGCATCCATGTCCAACACTTCACACACAATTTCATCTTTGTAGTCTTGTCCAATGGAAAACAAGACCTTGCATTGTTTATCAACTTTCACCTCGGCTCCTTGATTAAGCCATCTTAGCTTGTAAGGATCAGGATGCTTCAAAGTGGGCAAGGCAAGCTTATCAATGAGGGTTTTAGTAGCAACATTAACACAACTTCCCCCATCAATAATCAAATTACACACTCTCCCCATGATTGTACATTTGGACCGAAATATTTGGTGCCTTTGGTCCATATTCTCGTTTGCATCTAGAGTGTGCATCACTCGCCATGTGACCAAGCTCAACCCCAGTCCGGGGCACAATTGTTTCGCCACATTCACTTCCTCAACTCCTCTTTTTTTCTTCCTCACAAACTAACACTTCATCGTCTCCCAATGCACAACCTCACTTGTGTTCAAGGTCCTCTTGCTAGGGCATTCCTTAGCAAAATGACCATACCCTTGACATTGGTAGCACTTCTTGAGAGGAATTGTTCTCTTGGGACCATAGTCAATTCCCTTCCCCTTGTCAACACTTGATGGCTTGATGGTAGGGCTAGGTTCGACAATTTTGACCCCTCCTTGGATCGAGCTAGGGTTGGTCTTGGTGATGTTCTTAGCCGACTCTCCTCTCCCCTTCTCTAGCCTCTCCACACGTGTGGCCATGGTAACGGCCTCATCGAATGACCACAAGTTTTGCATTTTGACCCGATTGGCTATCCTAGGGTTTAGGCCCTCAACAAACCTTGCAATTTTTTGTTCGGGCTTCTCATTCATCTCACATTGTAGGGTGAGTTGCTCAAAGTCCCTAAGATAGGTTTCAATGGGGTGTGACTCTTGTTTTAGTTGAGCTAGCTTGAGGAACATGTCTTGAGTGTAGTCTTTGGGAACAAACTTGTCCTTGAGTTTCTTTTTGAGTTTGAGCCATGACTTGATGGGTTCCTTACCCTCTCGGTTTCGTTGGTTCTTGAGGTTTTCGTACCAAAGGGAAGCATATCCCTTAAACTTCATGATGGCTACCTTGAAACACTTCCTATCGGGATATTCCTTAAATTCAAAGATCCTCTCTATCGACCTAAGCCAATCTAGGAGATCCTCGGGGTTCAAGCTACCATAAAAATCGGGTATATCCACTTTGATATCTCGGTCATGGTCTCTAGGGTGGGCTTCAAGGGACTCTTAGAATCAGAAAATTGATCTTCCATGTGAGGAGGAGGGTGTCCTCTCCCACGCCCCCATAACCATGCCCACGCCTCTCCCCCGTCCACCCCTTCTTGGGTCATTAAGGTTTTGGTCTAAGAGGGTGTTCAAAGCATTCATCATAGTATTACAACTACCGGCAAGTTGATTCAATTTATCTTCCAAATTCGAAAGTCTCTTATCCTCCTCCATTTTTGTGAAATTTTGTGAGATCTTTTGTGGAAATTTTGTGGTAAATTTATAGAAAATAAACAAGGAAAAGAAGGAAGGAAAACGAAAAATTAAAAGAAGAAAATAAAAGAGTAACTCGACAATACTAAGACAAACCGAAAAAATAGAGAAAGAAAATGAAATCAAGAACAAACCTAGGCTTTGATGCCAATTTGGAGTGAAACTTAGTGGATCAAGTTTCACTCAAAGGATGAACAAAACCAAGTGGTGATGGTGATGAAAAATCTCGGCCAATGTAACAATTTTGTGAAGTATTTTTTCTGAAATTTAGTGAAACAATAAAACATAAAGGATAGTCACTAATTCTAAGCACTAAGCAAGAGAATTAGGGTTTGATTAGTTTAAGCACAAAGCCACTAAACTAATCTTTCACTAACTCACACACAAAGTAATGAGAAAAATGAAGGAAACTCAAAATAAACACTAGGGTTTTAATTCAACTCAAATCAATATTTTTGATGTTAGAGTGGGGTTTATATATGACCCTTACTCTAATCTAAGCCTTACATTTCAAAGTTAATCTAAGGGCTCACATGAGCCTTTGAGACATCCAAAAAGCGGCCAAAAGGCCTTACAAGAGCTGAATTTTGTAGGCTAACAAACAAAAGATAAAAGCGTAAAGGTAGATGTTGACATGAGAACAATCCTCTCCATTCTTTGTTTGGGATCATCCAAGGGTCCTTGAGTGAGCCTTGGTCATGAAGGAGGACGGTCCACATGCTCTACAATTTGATTTTTACACACTAAAACAATAAAGATAAAGATTTAAAGCGACTTGAGTGAAAATGACATAAAGTGTAAAAACAATGTGATGATCCTTGGTAACTTGATTTGGCCGGCCCCCTTGACCTCCATGAGCTAGCTTGATGAACCATGTGAGCCCATTTATTGGAGGGTTGACTCACATGGGTGTACCTTAATTGACCACATTTCAAAAATAGCATAATCTTGACTTTTTGTTGCTCTCCAACTTTGACTTCCTCTTGACTTTGCTTGATCACTAAGGTGGGCTTGGTTTGACCATAGATTTGACTTTAGTTGACCCTTAGTGATCCCTTAGACCAATGCCCTAGGCTTGGGTTTGAGCCCATGGCCCTAACCCATGGTCTCCCTCTTCTTCTCCCTTGACTACCTTGACCAATTTTGGTCCACCTCACTTGTACCCTTACTTACCCATGCTTCTAAGACTCTCCTAAGCTCACTCATGGACTCGGGTCTACTTCAACCATAACCAAGACCCGACTCACCCATATAGGAAATGATTTCCCGAGCTAAAAATGGAAAATCACAAGTTTAGGAAATTAACGAATATGAGAAAGTGAATAAAATAAATTAGAAAAAGTCGGGGTGTTACAGTGTGTATATATAGAAAACGAAAAAATGGGCTGAGCTCAAACAAACACCCAAAACAAATCGTCAGTGGCCCAAACCAAGCCCAAACAAGTCGTCAGAGTGGAAAAATCAGCCCAAAGAAGTCGTTAGTTGACAGACGACTAGAAAACTAATCGTCTGTCAACAGACGATTAGTTTGGGGGGTGGGTTTCGTTTTTGGGCTGAAATTTGACGGCTGAAGTGTGTTGATTGATGATACACGTTATTTATATTCATTTTATGCCCCCGGTTCAGTCACATTTAGCTCGTATTCACTCGTATTTATTATGACTTTAGGAGCTTTATGCTATATTTCTCGTTACTGCTGCATTTCATTTACATTTTGCAGGTTTTGGTGGTTTTGAGCCAAAACCCGGGACTTTGGAGCAAATACGAGAATCATGACTACGAGACCAAGCTCGAGTTCACACGGGAGCTCGGGAAGCCAAAAGACCAAAGGAAGGCCAAGAAATAAAGGGCCTACGTATAATAACAAGGCCAAGACTAAGGCCACGAATAAAGCTATGGCCCAAGAGCAAGGAGTAAAGGATTTGGGCCAAGGAAGAAGTGAAGCAAGAGCCGGCCCAATAAAGGGTCAGGCCGGTTGGCCAGGCCGGCTGCCGGCCGGCCGGCTCCAAGGTGTTTTCTGGCGGTTTTTGACTTAACTCGAGATTTATGTTTTGGGGATATTATAAATAGACTTTAGGTCGTGAATTATAAGTTATCTTTTGTTTTATGTTTTATTTTAGAGTTGAAAGTTAGATTAGCTTTTAAGTTTTCTCTCTTTTACATTCTTTCAAGATTCATACTTTGCACTTTCAGGATTCCGTCAGGTTTAATTTCAATTGTTGTTTTATTTATCATGTTTACTTTAATTGCTTTTATTGCTTTTAATTTGATTATGAGTAGCTAATTTCCTAATTAGGGTTAGGGGGATTTGTGACATATGATTTAGGAACATGTTTTGAGATTAAATTGGTTGTTTAAATTGTGCAAGTTGACTTCTTTCTATGCGTTTTATATCAATTGAATTAGGATTATTTCACTTTGATCACCGTTTTATCTGAGTTTAATTGAACCTGAGTATGTTTTGACTTAAGATCGAAAGCCGAGTTAAAACTAGACTTACGCAAGTTAGATAAGTGGAATTTAGTAAGTTGCGAGAGCCCGCTGAATTGAACTTAAGGCTAAATTGACTCGAGAGAGCGTTTTACAAACCTAGTCAATTGCACAGTTTATCTTTTCCTTCTTATAATTTTGAGTTCCTGAATCGTTGTCATATATGAACCCGACGCCCTAATCTTTCTCCATATATATTTTCATCTTGTCTTATTATCTGCTTTAGTTTAGCTTAAAACAAACCTTTTCACACCTGAGTTGAACCTGTTACTCCGACTTTAACCTGAGACTACACCGTTTCCCTGTGGATTCGATCCCTACTTGCTGCTATCTGCTGTTAGTTGTCATTTAGGTTTATTTTGATTAAGGTGATACGACTTTAGCCCTATCAATTTTGGCGCCGTTGCCGGGGACACGGCTTTGCTAGTTTTAGTTTTGTTTAGTTGTAACAGGTTTTTCTCCTTTGTCTCAAGGAACTTAGTTCCTTGAGACCGTTTCTTATCGTTTTCTTGTAGTTTTGTTTATGCACAGGTCACCTACAGGTTTGATTCCATTTGAGCCTGAACCTGAGCGAGCTTTTCACAGACTACGTAAGGAAGCAAGAAAGTTACTTGATCCTGATTTCGAGGAAGCGTCGCATTCGGAGTCTAGTGCAGCGCAATCGTCCTACGAAGAGGACACACCTCCTATTACTCCAACTTGTTCTCCACCACGCGTGACTATGCCTAAATTATATAGTCACTCGTTGCCGAAGCCCGAGGCGATCCCGCAAGGGTTCACAATACCAAATACGGTCCAGGGTAATTTTGAGATTCGCCCCGCCTTTCTTACTTTGGTGGAGCGCAATCAATTCGGTGGCAATCCTACGGAGGATCCCGGTAAACATATGCAGGTTTTTACGGATTACTGCTCTACAATTAAGCAGAACGGGATCACTCAGAACCAGATTAGGGAAATGCTGTTCCCTTTCTCGCTACGTGATCGCGCTCGTGAGTGGATCACTGATTTGAATAAGGAAGCCGCGGGTATTACGGATTGGCCAAGTCTAGCTCTTGCCTTCTATCGCAAGTACTATCCACCAGAGCGGACTAACCAACTCCGTAGTCAAATTCAGGGGTTTCAGCAGAGCTTTGATGAGACGTTAGCTGAGGCGTGGGACCGTTACAAACGGTTAATTCGTGAATGTCCTCATCACGGGTTCGATGGTTGGTTGGTGATAATGACCTTTTATAATGGGTTATATCTTTGAGAGTCGCGCTTATTCTCGACTCCTACCGCGGAGGCCGATTTGCTAATAATACCGACGATGATAAGGCGTGGGCATTGATCGAGGAGATGGCTATCCATTCATCCCGGTTTGGTAAGCGGGGGTAATTCACGGTCCGCACACAACGGCCGTGGAAGTGAGAGTATAAGCGCGGTAATGAGTCAACTTTACGAGTGAATAGGAAGTTTGATGCTATGCAGGGAGTTCGTCGAGTGCCCATGTAAATCTTTGTTGCAGGCACGATTCAGGTTATACTACGGGGTATCTTTGCACCCCAAGAGCAGCTTTATGCGTATCAATCCTACAATCAAAATCTGCCGTACCAGAATCAGCCGGGTTACGATCGGTCCAACGCTATCCTACCGTAATAATAACGCATTTAACCCGACTCCCCACCTCCACATAATACCCCTTACCAACCTCGTTACAAAAATGACCCAACTCCCCCTAACTACCAAGAACCACGCTTCACATCCCCCCCTCCTACTCAAATACCCGATCCTATGGCCGAGATGAAGGCCATGATCTTGCAGATGTCGCGGTGACTATGGTAGTGCAAAAGTCACAAGAGGTGATGATGCAACAAATGCAAAAGGATGGGCAAGCTAAGACGCCGCAATTAATTGTTGGAGAATCAAGTGGCTCAATTAGCCGCCCATGGCGTCAAGGCAGCGGGTACCGCCAGCCTCAGGAAACCCCCTAAAGCTCCACACGATACGGCGTGTGCAATTACATTGAGAAGTGGGTCCATGTATGGAGACCCCGTGAATTTGGAGGAAGAAGAGAAGGATGAGGGTCAAAACACGTTAAATCAGGTGTTCACAGAGGTCACAATGGAGTCGGCCGTGCGGTCGATCAACCATTTGGACACAGAATGCTATGAGGAAGAACGATTCGGGTGTTACTTTTGATCTTTGCTCTAGTGCCCCAGTTCAGTTAAATTTGCCATTTCTGGTCGTCA
Source organism: Dianthus caryophyllus (assembly GCA_023091065.1). Classification (NCBI taxonomy): domain Eukaryota; kingdom Viridiplantae; phylum Streptophyta; class Magnoliopsida; order Caryophyllales; family Caryophyllaceae; genus Dianthus; species Dianthus caryophyllus. The sequence continues at coordinate 15,916,316 of CM041529.1, forward strand.
CCGAGCGCAGAGCCCGAGGCTAAGTTCGGGAAGTTCGTCGGCGTCATCAAGGCCGCCAGGTAAATGTTCCTTTTATTGACCTTGTGACTCAAATTCCTGCGACGCTAAGTTTTTGAAAGATGTTTTAGCTCGTAGCGTCGTTAGGCGGCGTGTCAACCGTGGCCTTTGTGGGGAAGCTAGTACTAGGATGCAGGGTAGTAAGCCCCTAAGCTTAGCGATCGGTACATTCTCTATTCCGTGCTCTATTGGTAGGTTTCGGGTTAGGAATGCCTTATGTGACCTAGGAGCTAGCGTCGGTGTCCTACCCTACCCACTATGCAGGAAGATGAGCTTGTCGACTTTAGAACCCACTAGCATTACCTTGCGGATGGTCGACCGCTCGATTAAGCGCCCTTGGGAATCCTACATGGCGTCCTGTGCCAGGTTGGAAAGTTCTTTATCCTCAGACTTCGTAGTAGTCGACATGCCCGAGGATGCCCACATTCCTATCATTTTAGGGCGACCCTTCTTGCACAGCTTTCAGGTGCGATTATTGATGTGGGTAGTAGGGCGATAGCCTTTAAGGTGGGGGTGAGAAGCTCACGTTTACTCATTCGACACTCGCGGTCCCTATGCGTCTCGAGTCAGTTTGTTCTATTGACTCTGTACCTCCGTCTCACACTACTGGAGACACTTTGGAGGTTTTGCATGTCTCTTCGCTTTTTGCAGGTTCTTCACAGGATAGCTGCAAGGATAGTTTGGGGGAGAGGATGCTGCTCAAAGCCGACGTCTACGACGCGAGTAAGGGGGATGGAATGCCTGCAGTCGAGCCATTTCGCGATCGAGGACCCACTCTAATGGACTATGCTGCATTGCCTCGAGAAATTTGGAGTGCTTTGGCGATCCTTTGTATCGTAGAGTGAAGTCATTGCAAATGGCCAACGACCTTGGCCTGCGTATACTTGATTTGTGGAGCTGTGAAGAGTCGTGCGGGACTATAAACCAGCGCTTCCGGGAGGCAACCCGATGACGTTGTATTTTCATTTAGCATTTGTACTTTTGGTTTGCTTGTTTTATGACTTTTGGTTTTTATTGAGCGCGCGAGGACGAGGGTATTACTTTATGATTTTTAACGCGCAGGTATTTATGGACTTTTAAGTCCTTGTTATGTTGAAAAAGCTCACGAGGAAGGCCCTTAGCGCTACCACGCCGGCCAGACCTGAGCCGTAGAGTCGAATTTGAAAGCAGGAAAAGAACGCATAAAATTGAAAAATGGGGTCCATGGCCGTACTGGCCCTGACCTACCGTGGTGATCCTGTACCATTTTGTTGTTTCGTTCCTTGTTTCCTCGCGTGCTAAGCCGAAGTACTTCGACGTTGGATTGAATTGGACGCATATACGGGGATTTTTAGCCCCACTCCATGATCGACTTCGGTTTGGGGGAGCTCCGACTTGATAATGTGAGCCTCTTTACCCCTTTTACCCTCTTTTATCGTTTTTTACTTTCCTTACCCCTTATAATTTGTGTCCTCCTCTGCTTGTGTGGTTGTGCTGTTTTCCACATTGAGGACAATGTGTGATTTGGTTTGGGGGAGGGAAGCTCTTTCGCGCTTTGCATTTTTATTTCTGTGTGCTTTTATGTGTGCTTTTATTATAAAACCCAAAAAAATAAAAAATTGAAAAATTCAAAAAATTACAAAAATACGAGTCTTTTTGGTCTGCTTTGTCCTGCTTTGTCTAGCTTGGGGAATTGATTAGTGCATTTACTTTGATCTTTAGTATCTCCGAGTCGACTTTCTATCGCCTTAGCTTGCACGATTGGTTTGTTTCCTGTTACTAGATTGCGAGCCTTAACACTAACCCACTTGTATCTGCTTAATTCTTTCTGCTTTTCGCGTGTTTACTTTCGACTTTGACATTCGAGCTTGGCATTGGTATGTGGAATGTTGGTATGTTGGTTTGCGGTTTGGTTTGGAAAGATCTTATTTATGTTGGAGCAATGCTTCGATGCTCTTGGAGGGGACTCATTGACTTGAGTAACCACAGTGGCCATGAATTTGGCTGCGACCGAGAGTATGAGCAATAATGTAACCCTTAAGGAAAAATGTATACCCGAGCACGATTTTTACCGAGTGAACGTCAAGCTAAACGGTATTACATACGAGGGATGCTCCACATTTGCGAAAAAAGAATACACAAAAGAAAAGAAAAAGAACAAAAGGAAATGATGTGGAAAGATTGGATGTTGGTTAGTGGTACGATCGGTTGGCCTTGCTTGGATTGATTTGTCGCTAGTTTTACATTTGCGTAAGCGTTAGAGGCTAGTGGTATAATGTGGTGTGAACGGTTGTGACTTGTGCTCTATTTCCGGTGAAATAGACCTTGGTTGTAATGTTTATGTGCATAGGTCGTCCATTTTGAGATACTAGCGTGATTAGCTCATGTACTTTGATTTTCTTCGACGCTGTTTGCTTGAGGACAAGCAAAGGTTTGGTTTGGGGGAGTTTGATACACGTTATTTATATTCATTTTATGCCCCCGGTTCAGTCACATTTAGCTCGTATTCACTCGTATTTATTATGACTTTAGGAGCTTTATGCTATATTTCTCGTTACTGCTGCATTTCATTTACATTTTGCAGGTTTTGGTGGTTTTGAGCCAAAACTCGGGACTTTGGAGCAAATACGAGAATCATGACTACGAGACCAAGCTCGAGTTCACACGGGAGCTCGGGAAGCCAAAAGACCAAAGGAAGGCCAAGAAATAAAGGGCCTACGTATAATAACAAGGCCAAGACTAAGGCCACGAATAAAGCTATGGCCCAAGAGCAAGGAGTAAAGGATTTGGGCCAAGGAAGAAGTGAAGCAAGAGCCGGCCCAATAAAGGGTCAGGTGGTTGGCGAACCGGCCACGGCTCCAAGGTGTTTTCTGGCGGTTTTTGACTTAACTCGAGATTTATGTTTTGGGGATATTATAAATAGACTTTAGGTCGTGAATTATAAGTTATCTTTTGTTTTATGTTTTATTTTAGAGTTGAAAGTTAGATTAGCTTTTAAGTTTTCTCTCTTTTACATTCTTTCAAGATTCATACTTTGCACTTTCAGGATTCCGTCAGGTTTAATTTCAATTGTTGTTTTATTTATCATGTTTACTTTAATTGCTTTTATTGCTTTTAATTTGATTATGAGTAGCTAATTTCCTAATTAGGGTTAGGGGGAATTGTGACATATGATTTAGGAACATGTTTTGAGATTAAATTGGTTGTTTAAATTGTGCAAGTTGACTTCTTTCTATGCGTTTTATATCAATTGAATTAGGATTATTTCGCCTGATCACCGTTTTATCTGAGTTTAATTGAACCTGAGTATGTTTTGACTTAAGATCGAAAGCCGAGTTAAAACTAGACTTACGCAAGTTAGATAAGTGGAATTTAGTAAGTTGCGAGAGCCCGCTGAATTGAACTTAAGGCTAAATTGACTCGAGAGAGCGTTTTACAAACCTAGTCAATTGCACAGTTTATCTTTTCCTTCTTATAAATTTGAGTTCCTGAATCGTTGTCATATATGAACCCGACGCCCTAATCTTTCTCCATATATATTTTCATCTTGTCTTATTATCTGCTTTAGTTTAGCTTAAAACAAACCTTTTCACACCTGAGTTGAACCTGTTACTCCGACTTTAACCTGAGACTACACCGTTTCCCTGTGGATTCGATCCCTACTTGCTGCTATCTGCTGTTAGTTGTCATTTAGGTTTATTTTGATTAAGGTGATACGACTTTAGCCCTATCAATTGATGGGCTTGGTTTTTGAGGTCAAGCATGCTATGGACCAGCGGGTATTAATCTTTGTTTGGGCTGAGTTTTGTTTCCTCGTTTTTGGTTTTCGCGTTTCGTGTTTCGCGTCTCGGTTTTTGTCGTGTTTTTCGATTTTGGCTCGAAATACGATTGTTTTGTGTTGTATTATTTTATAATATCGTAAAATTTGGTTTTACGAAAATGTGACTCGTGAGGTGAGTGGGCCCGTTTTGGGTGCGTATTTTTGTAGTTGCGGGTTGGTTTTTGTGAGGCCGTTTTTGTGGGTTTGAATAATCGTGTCGTATTTTAGCTTAAAATAGGCGACAAAATTAATGTTCATTTTACGAAATATGCAAATTCTAAAATAATACGTTAAAAACGACTAAAATGTTTTAGACACTTTGTACCGTTTCGTCTATTTATAAAACATGCATAAAAGTCCATTTTCATCATCGGGTTGCTTTAGGGGGGTACGGATACGAGTATCTACACCTGCGCATAAACAAAACTACACGAAACAATGAGAAACGGTCTCAAGGAACTAGGTTCCTTGAGACTAAAGAAAAAAACCTAAACTAAGCAAAAACACTATAACTAGCTAACCGTCTCCCCGGCGACGGCGCCAAAATTGATGAGGCTAAAGTCGTCACACCTAATCAAAATAAACCTAGACAAACAACTAACAGAAGCTAGTAGTAAGTAGGGTCGAATCCACAGGGAGATGGTGTAGTCAAAGGGATGCTCAGCTAATCTAGGTCGGTCTCAAAGGTAGTGAAAGTCGGTGTTTTAAGAGATTGAACTAAGAACGATAAGTAAAAAGGGATGAAAATTATATGAGAGGGAGATTAGGGCATCGGGATCAATGTGACATCGATTCAGGAACCAATTCATAAGGGAATAACAATCAATTGAAGATATGCAAGTGACTAGGTTTAGGAAAACGCTCTCTCCAGTCAATTTTAACCTTAAGCAAATTTAGCGGGCTCTCGCTACGTACTAAACTTGTCTTATCAAATACGCGTGAGTCTAGTTTCAATTCGGCTTTTGATCTTAAACTGAAACAACCTAAATTCAATTCAATAAAGGCGTCCCCAAATTCAATTGATAATAAAACGCGTAGGAAGAAATCAACTTGCACAAATTCAATCAATATAAGCAATTAAAACATATCCTGAATCAATCTCACAATCACCCTAAACCCTAATTCAATCTTGCAAAGTAAATTCAATCTAAACTAAGTGTTTTTAGAGAGTTTAAAAGAGAGAAAACTATTCTAATTTATGGCTGACTAAAGTATAATGAAAGATATCCCATAAAACCCTAGCACGAGTCTATTTATACAAGCACGAGTATCCGGAGAAACAGGGGGTCGAACCGATCGGTTTTGGGGCCAAACCGATCGGTTTGGTATGTGAACCGATCGGTTCTGGGGTGAACCGTGCGGTTTTAGTGACTCCAGCAAATTACAGCAACTTCTGGTCTTGTTTCACGTATCCTGAACCTATAGGTTTGCTCTGAACCTATAGGTTTGACGTCCCAAATCATCGTATTGCCTCCGAATCAACTCTCGAGCTTCATCTTGACGTCACGATACTCGTAAATGCTCCTATTGACTCAGGTTTTAGCTCAGGACCGCCAAAACCTGCAAAATATGAACGAGGAACAACAGTATCGCAATATAAAGCAAATAGCTCCTAAAATAATAATGAAATCGAATAAAAGCGAGCTAAATGCAACTGAACCGGGGGCATATAAACAATATAAATGGCATACATCAATTATTTACTCACAAAAGTAACCCACAAAAGCAACCCACAAAAACAACCCACAAAAGCAACCCACATAAGGAACCCACAAAAACAACCCACAAAATCAACCAACAAAAACAACCCGCAAAAAAATGCGCCCGAAACGGGTCGACAAGCCTCCCGAGTCACATTTTCGTAAAACTACATTTTACGAAATTACAAAATAATACAATACGAAACAATTTTATTTCGGGTCAAAATCGAAAATCACGACAAAAACCGAGACGCGAAACACGAGCTGAAACCAAGAACGTAAATTGGTCCAATGGACCAAAGCTTAACCCTCCAAAAAATCCAGCCCAATCAAATCAAGCACGTCAGTGCACTGGCTGCCAGTTGACTAGTCGCCAGTGCGCCAGTGCCGTGGCTGCCAGGTGACGAGTCGCTAGTCCACTGGCGACTTGTTTTTCCTTTATTTTCACACTGGCGACTTGTTTTATCTTTGAAAACACACTAGCGACTTGTTTTTCATGTCATGCACGAATTCATCCATTTCTATAAATACTCATTCATTCCCTCGTTCATTCACACAACTTAACAACAACTTACACACTTCACACATCTCACAACTTCATTTCTCACTACTCATACTTAGCACTCAAAAAACCGTCTTTGCGTTTTAAGGTAAACATTTTGCCTTCGGACCGGACTTTTTAGACTCGGACAAAGGGTTACGTTAACCCAACTCAATATTGGTTTAACGAACCCGTATTCGTAATACGGTTGTAGTAATTCGGATTCCTAATCCGACTAAACCTCGCCAATATTGCATTAACAAACGACTCACTTTCACTAAAGCAAAACGACGTTACAGATTACATTATGCAAATTCTCATTCATGCATTAAAATTGACTAAACACGGATTCGACATAAACTTGTACCGTTTCAACTAGTCTTTTAAACATGCAAAACTGAGGGTTTTCAAAATACTAGAATTAGACAAAAGTCGGAAAATAACGCTTTATATTAATTCAAATCAATGAATTATTATTTCTCGTATATTTCCTATAACAAAACGTCATGACTTTGACGATCTACATTCATTATTTTGCATTCTTATCGAGTCATATTCGCACTTGTACGTTGCGTTTTATTAGCTCAAACATCAAAATTAAGCACTTGTTTTCAATTTAGTAGAGACTACTTTACGTAGGCTTTTTGATTTCAGTTTTTCATAAAACACTTTGATAAAACTTTCGAAAAGTAACCTTGCCCCGAACCCTCTCTGGTTTCACAATAACCTTAGAAGGACAGGTATCGACGCGCCTTGAATTCTAAGACTCGCGTTTTTTATTTTTCAAGACGCGTTAAAAAGGTCCCAAATTCCTTTAAAATATTTGGTGGCGACTTTTTGTAAAAACGATGTTCAAGTATTTAAGCAATGATATCCCCCATAGCAACTCGCACACTTTGCACACTCGCAATTTTCTCGCGTAGCGACCCGCCTCCTGATCAGGCGGGGCCCGCGCGAGGCGTCGAGAGGTAGCACGATTCTCGGTACCTTCAGATATGAATAGAGAACGCTTATATTTGCAAAAGTTCTCTATTTTTTTACTTTTTTGAAAAAAAAAAAATATAAAAATAAAAGCTATGAAATAATATAAAATTTAATATTATTAAAATATTTGAATAAACAATACAAATTATCTGTTATAGTATCCATACATAAAGACACTAATTTGGTATTAAAATAAAAGAAAAGAGCTATTTGATTGTTACATTTACGAGTTTTACGGCTACACCTTGAAGAGTCTTTCGATTTTCGCTTGGCATATTGTTGAAGTGGTGCACATTTCATGGCAGAAAGATGATTCACTATTTCTCTAAATTCCATCAGCGATCTAATGTTCACTATAACGCATCCTGTTAATCAACACCAAATTTGATGGAAGGAACCTCGCCTGTCAATATAATAATGTCATATTACTAACCGACTTAAATTCATAAAAGGCACAAATTAAAACTAGAAATTTCAATCGACAATAAAGGATTCTACTAACAACTAATATTGCAACAGAAAAAGCTCGAGTTTAGAAGTTTACTACACATGCTTGCAAAGTTCAACCTATTTTTGTATTCAAACTATACTCTTTATTAGAGTTGAGTAAATATGATTAATGATGGATGAGGGACACACTTGATATATGTCATACTTGAACTGAAACTTATAATCATACAAACTCATATTTTATTACATATCGTAAAATATATGTTAGGTTCCGAAACCTAAACTAATCCAATATTAGTTTAAATCAAATTACTCTAATTTGTTGACCAAGATCTATGTAGTTACTAATTTACTTTGTAGATCTGTTTTATAGAAATTTATACCTTTCAACAAGGAAATATGGGCACAAAACGAGAACTCCTTTCTCGATTTGTTTCTTAAGCTAATAGTTAGGATGATCCTCCAGCCTAAGTTTCCCAAAGAGGAAACCTCCTTCTTGTTGCACCCAAGAACAACTCCAAATCTACTAGTGATTTTGATCTAGAAATCACTAGTAGAAACTTGTAATATGTAATATTATTATAACTAACACTTAGTAATATAAGCAATATTATTAGTGAGTTTTGGAGAGATTTTAGGAAGAGTTGGAGAGTGAAAATGCTTGCATGCAAAATGACTTCTCTACACTCTCCTTTATAAGCAAAAGTTGAACAAAATCAAGTGTGTGAAACACACTTGATAACCGGCCAAGGGAGAGAGAGAGGAGGAGTTTAAAGCATGCTTAATTTTGATAAGAACAATCTCATGCATAATCATCATTATGTCTAGCATGCATGCCTTTTACAAGTAAACAAAATGAATAAGACAAGAGGGAATCTTTCCTCCCCTTGTCCCCTTGTTTGGGCGGTCCAAATGGACCTTATTTGGGTTTATTTTGTTTTCAATATTTGTCTCACAAATACTTATAATTTATCACTTAATCGTCCAATATGATAAAGTATAAATCATATAATTAAACTCTTATCTCTCCTTTAATATATTTGTACATTTACAAATATATTAAAATTGCACTAATACTAATCACATTAGTCAATTAGTATACAATTAGTGAATTAACGATTAATCACTAATTCCTGTCTCCTCTATTAATTTTATCGATATAAAATTAATCATTCGAGTTCCTATCTCGATTTCTCTCTAAATTAACTCACTGACTAACAATTAGTCGATTTATCAAGTTATTAATCTAATTGTATCTCATACAATTAATTAGTTTATTTATTTGGAGTACGTTCCTTTATGTGTGACTCAAAGGGATCAATTGATCACCGCCGTCTCACGACAATAACGTCAAACTCTAGTCAGCCAACTGTTATTGATTTACGTTAATCAATTGACAATAATTCAGGATTATCCCCATGTATTCTTTAACCGAGATTTATTATGTAATCGCACTATTTGTGGAGGACACATACTCCAACAATCTCCCACTTGTCCGAGAGAAGTTGTGCGTTACCAATTCTCTTGTCCGTTTCACATCTCTCACTCAATGCAAGGTGTCTTACAGGTCGTACTTGCATTCATGTTATATCATGAGTGGTTTCCTCGATGTGGAGAGTTGTTATTGGACCGAAAAATCTACCGTAGATCATTCCGAGCTAGGCCACGAAAACAGCTGAATAATAAGACCGAAGAACTAGAAGGATATACCAGGAATAAGTAAAGCTATCCAGGCTGAATGAGGTTCTTACGGATTCGGTAGGTGATTCAGATTAAGAGCTTTCACTGCGTGCTCTAATGGTAAGATCATGCAATTGCGATCCGGCTTTCCAGATTCTTGCTCCACCTGATCAATCAGGAAGACTCAAAGAATTTTCAAAGTAAAATTTAAGGTTCTCGAAAGGATGAAAAAGAAGGTTTTAAACGCACATAATCAATTGATTAAAGTCGAAGAAACGCATTAATTGAAAAAGTTAAGACAAGAGGCCGTCGAGGAATGAAGAGATTAAAATTTTAATGAATCCTCAAATGATTATTGTTAAAGAGTAAGTGTCATAAAAGTTTAATAACACAAACTGTAGAATACATCTTTTGTAGAGTATTAAGATAAAGGCGAACACAAAAATTATAAAGTTGTAAATATTATCACTTGATAAAAAAATAGATGTATAAAAGATTTAATTTTGGAAGATGAGTATGATGAAATCAAGGGAACCAATAAGTAATAGATAAGAAAGCAATTATCAAAGTGAAACATTTTGAAATAAAGAAATACATTTAAAAACGACAATTAAGTAAAATCAAAAGCTTTAAAAAATTAATTTTAGAGTTAAAACGATAAATTTTTGAATGTGGAGGTTCATCGAGACGAAACACGGTCTCGCACGACCCATTACTCTTGTACCTGCATCCCAAGTAAACATATGATATAATGGTGGGACTCCTAAGTCCACCATTCATGTAACTACTCATCCATAATAAACATACATTCTCAATAATCAATATCGCGCAAACTAACCCTTAAGACTTCTACCCATTACTCTCACTTGGTTAATTAATTCTTTTTAAGTTGTTTACCTAATGAGAGTTGAGAGCGTATTCGCTCTGATACCAACTATAACAACCCGTATTTTTCCAACAAAATAAAAATAAAGAAATAAAAGGTTTTATGAAAGGAAAATAAAATAAAAGTGAGCCACGGTGGCGGAAACACCGTGGAATCCAGATCGTCACATCACTATAACAACGGTCTAGACTTGAAAGTTTAAACATGCGTGAATAAACACCCCCTTTTACAAAGGCTAACTTAAAATAGCTCTAACCTATTAAAAAGACTTTACCGACAAACAACTATAACGGATAAGCTATTCTCGCGGTTAATCTCAGTCTTCACTCGTCCCCGCTAGCAAACCTACCACAAAGAATGTAACAGCCGCAATTAGTAGGGAGTAACTAGGTGTTCCCTAGTCATATTTCAACATAACCAATACATATAAGGCTATACGACATACAACCCAACTGGCATATGGCCTATAATCAAAGTGTAAACTGATCCATAACATAAAACCCAAAGGTACGATAAACAATAGGCAAACCTCAAGCCAAATCATTAGTTAACTGACTCAACCAACCGCCAGCTCAACGACCAACAAGCAACCTAAGCCAAATCATTAGTTTTTTAAACTAATTCATTTAGTTATTTAACTCAAGCTGTCAACAACAAGATGACAACAACATCAACAACAACGCAAGAGCAAGCACGGAGGACTGGGTGAAGCAACAAGAATCACCCCGGATGAAGCAATAAGAATCATCTCAACCCTATGGGGGAACAACAACAAGAAGTTCCTCAAACAACTGTCTCAATTTGGCCAAATCCCACCGAGAAACAAGAACGATGACGACATAATAATCAATAACCATAGTCTCTAACCATAACCGGTTGAGAACCCATAATAGCTATAACTAAACAACCAGAATAGTCGAGGGGACCATGGGCGGTATCCGTCCAGACTAGGACGCTGTATCTCCTTACGCACGTGTCCAACAGTACACGTACGCACACTCATCTCAAGCATACAAACAAGCCTATTCAAACTTGAACTAACTCACAGTAATGTCAAACCAATCATCATTTACTCAAAATCATCACAACATCCGTTATAAACACAATTAAATCATAACTATCCATTTTGCCTTCATCCTCATCACTAATTACTGTTAACGGTGTAGTAAAAGCTTAATACGGAGTAATTATCTTAAAAACTCATAAATAACCATAACAACGATATCCAACTATCCCAAAGTTACAATCTTTAAGTGACTTAACAACAATATAACCCAAATTCAATCTATAAGAAACATCCCAATTCATGTTACTGGACACAATAGTGTGAGACCAACTCAATTTAGACCAAAGATCATAACTTCTTAGCACAACCAACCCAAAGATCATAGCTTTACACTCATAAGGAAATCTGACCATCCTCAATAAATCATATGGTCTCACACAAGTTAAAATACGGTTAGGGCTACACCCAGTTACCTTTTAAGCATTAAAACAAAGCAAAGCCTCCTTCCTCGACATGGATAGTGTCTTTCCCCACGAATTCACTTGCTCCTTTGGTCAAGCACAAAAAACATACACAAACATATAAGGAACAAACCCTAATATAAAGAATAATAACTAAACTATCAAAATTAAACTAAAAACGAAGGCAGAACGAAGGATTATCGAAGCAAAAGGAAAAGGAAAGGAATTAGGGTTTGAAAGACATGAACTTGATGAATCTTGATGGAGTTTTGTGAGACGATTCAATGAGTTTATAGGAGACAGAAGAGAGGGTTTTTGTTTTAGGGTGAAGAAATAGGAGTATTATGAGAGAATTAGGGTTTAATAGAGGTTAAAAAGCTAAAAGATTGATTTAAAATCAAACACGGACCAAAATACAAACAACCCGCAAAACACAGTATTGTCCGCGTGCTAACTACCTGTTGAATGCCTGTTGTCCGCCCCCTGAACGCCTGCTGTCTGCCTATTGTCCGCGGATTACGCTCTGCCCAAAATTTGCTACGCTTTCTCCTTCCCGCGAACACCAGCTCTCGCCCCTTGCTCGCCCTTCGCTTGCCACACCTCCTAAACCACCTCTAACATCGACTAACTCACCCCACACTAATCCACACACACACAAACTCGACAACCACCTCAACACACGCAACGTCGACTACACAACATGACTCGCAAGCTAAGGAAACGACTTTCTCGAGCTAGAAATGAGAAAATCGCATGAAACAAAGTATGAAATGTAATGAGGAAAATTATAAAATACATGAAATAAGTTGGGGTGTTACATTCTCACCCCCTAAAAATAAATTTCGTCCTCGAAACTTGAGAACTAAAGACTACAATAATAAGTAAAAAAGGCATACCTCCAATGATCACCATGATAAAAAATTACTTACTCTACTCACCTCAATAACATGGGTATAGACGCTCTTAACGACACTTAAAATAACCTGACACCTTCAATCACTCGGACGTGAATCACTCATTCATGTAACAATCTATGCCATATAAACATCCTAAGCTCGATGAATCCAGATTGCACACCCTAGGCTCAGAAGACCTTATCAACTCGGCTAAGCGTCTCTATCACAAGTCTTACCAAAACCTCAACTCATGCTTAGACCAAATGAACATCATAATTCATGTCACGAATACAAACCAATCAGACCAATCCTCAAAGAAATGCTAAAGCGAAGCCTCATATCCTCAATTGTAACGTAATACCCAAACTGATAGTTTATATCGCTCTCCATACCGTCCAACATTTTCCCACACTAATAACTATAAACATGTCTTCGAACCCCTAGCAATAGCCCACACGACAAGGGTACTTATCACATAAGCTCACGTATCCATTAGTACATACTAATCTCTACCCATATTTGCTTTTGCTTACATTTCACACCTCTTGTTATCATACACGAGTTCATCCTTAGCCCCATCAAACTCTCAACCATTGTATCTACCGACCTCGATTTCGCTCCATCCATTAATACATTTCTCCATACTAATCACACACAAAATCATAAGAGGCATACTTATCATTCCTATATTATCCCTAGAAACTAACATAAGACCGAAGTCCTGTCTTGCTCACTATACCTCTTTAACTTAACTGCAAACCAATTAATACTTACCTTAACATCACTTCTTGATTCCCACTAACTCGTCGTTGTCACACACCATATACCAACATAATCAAGTCCTCAAATTAATCCCTGTGCCAATACCATAAATTTTGTTTACCTTAACTCATCGTATATCAAGCTTTAAACTCGAAGGTTATAACTCACAAAACTAGAAATCCTAGAAAGTTACAACGACCAACCAAATACATCACCTAATAGCCCATCCATACTATTAGCTACTTAACGACCAAGCTCGATCACCCATGACTCTCATAATGAGGACAGCCTAAGGATCAAATCTCAAGCTAGGAAAATATCAATCACCCTACGACAAAGCGTGTGATTAGGGAACTTAACGAGAACAAGATTGATGTTAGGAATTAGGAGTTCTTACGAACTTCAGAACGTGAATAGATATGGAAAATAAAGAGAAGAAAGGAAAGGAAAGTAATCCAAGCTCAGCATCTCAAAAGTCGGCTTAAGGATAAGAAGGATAGTTACATAGAGGCAACTAAGGAAATGGACTAACCTAAGGCATAAAGACAAGACCAAAATGTGACAGCTAGGATCACAATATGAAGGAGGTAATTTATGATGTATAGTAAAGAAAGGAATGAACGAAACAAATCAAGTAAAAATGACGTAATAAATCTTTCGCTTGAAAATACTCAACATCCATGTCTTTGATAAAAAGAAATTTATGATCAACGATGAAGGAAATTAAAAGGTTCTCAAGGTTACACAATTTAATGCATAAAACTCATTTTAAACAAAGAACTCAAATTGGATTCGTTGTGAAGGAAAACGAAAAAGGCGATTCACAAAAAGTTTGATAAATATAAAGTATGATTAAAAGTAGCGATTGCATAAGAGGAGTCTTAAATTCGAGTTTCAAAATGACATCGGTTTTAGAAGAATGACGCTACCAAAATACCAAATAGAATAAATAATATCATAAATAAACAAAAGGTTTAAACTAGAAAGGATATGAATAGGCATAAGCTTACCACAACATGGAAGTTTGGTCGAAAAGTAATTGCAATGAATATGCGCCAATCATTTAAAATTGATTGGGTAACCAATGGTCAAAATATGTGGGAGCAATTAGAATGAAGGAAAAAGGTAAAATAGTCTCGATTGAAACTTTTATCCACATAGTTATGAAATGTGAGTTTACAAGAAGGTTAAACAAACAGTTATCGCACTAGAACATAAAAATAGATTTTATGAATGAAACCGATTGAAAACACCAAATTATCAGTGATGGAGTTTAGAAATTCTTATTGTACGATCTATTGAAAAAAAGTAAGAAGAATATAGTAAGAAATTTTGGTGAAGGAGGAGGTTAAGCTGATTCCCACATGGATAAGGCTTAAGAACTTAGACCTGAAATTTTGGGGTGAAGGTTCTCTTGCATAGATTGTTCCATTGGTGGGGAAACCCATTCAGAGTGATGCCGCTACAACTTTAAAGACATGGCTAGGGTTTGTTCGTTACATGGTGGAAGTGGAAATACGTGGTGTTCTGCCTGATTCTATCCAATTCCTGGATGAGAAAGGGGATCTTCAATGTATTGCTATAGAGTATGAATGGAAGCAAGTTAAATGTTTGCAATGCAAGTCCTATGGAAATGAGAGTGATCAATGTAGAAAGAAAGTGTTCCAACCACCAGCTCAATGGAGACTTAAACAGCCTGAGCCTAAAGTAGATAATCAGAAACAACTCACTTCAACACAATTGAGTCCTAGACAACCTGTTGGGGTGGAGAAGGTTAGTGAAGAGGGGGCTGAGAAGTCTAATACTTTCTTGGAGGTCTTGAACTCGGTCATACAGTAGTCTGTTTCCAAACTGGGATCTCCTCCCAGATTTAGGAATGGATAGGTTTGGATATTGGAATGTTAGGGGTCTAAATAGCCTACCCAAGCATAAAGAGATTCAATGGTTCTTAAATAAGCACAGGGTAGGGTTATTTGGACTCCTTGAGACTAGGGTTAAGGCCCAGTCTCTAAACAGAGTCAGAGAAATCTTTCGTAATTGGTCTATTACTACTAATATGTCTCATCACTTTAATGGTAGAATTTGGGTTCTATGGCAGCCTAGGATTATTGATCTTGAGGTGTTTTGGTGTTCTTCTCAGCTTCTGCACTGTAGATGTGTGGATAAGGGTACTTCTATGGTTTTTGGTGTGTCTTTTGTTTATGGTTTTAATAAAGCGGCTGAAGAGAGGCTCTTTGGAAAGAATTGGGTGTTTGCAAAACCATGGAGCCTTGGGTGATTCTGGGGAACTTCAACAACATTTTATTTCCTTATGAAAGATTGGGGAGTGAAGTGTATCTATGTGAAATTCAGCGTTTTTATGATTGTGTAACAGATTGTGGTGTGCAAGACATGAAATCTTCGGTGATGTTTTTTACTTGGAATAACAAACAAGAGGGTGATAGTAGGGTTATGTGTAAACTTGATAGACTGCTGATCAATGTTGAATGGTTGGCTACATATCCTGAAGCTTGGACTGAATTCTTACCTGAAGGCCATTTTAATCACTCACTTGCTTTAATTAATCTAAGAATGGTTAAGAATGAAGGTATACATCCTTTTAGGTTTTTTGACATGTGGGCCAATGATCCAAAATTGCTGGGGATTGTGCAACAGGTGTGGTTGACTCCTATTAGGGGGTATGCTATGTTTAGAGTGGTTATGAAGCTGAAGTCACTAAAGGGGAGCTTGAGGAAGTTGAATAGGGCTGGGTTTTCTGATATAGAGTAAAGAGGAGCAATTGCTTATCATTATCTTTGTGATATATAGAGGAAATGTGAGAAAGATCCAAGGGACTTGGGGCTCAGGGAACTAGAAAGACAGGCTAGACTGGCTTGGTATGACATTGACAAGGGCAAAGGAAGTTTTCTGAGACAGAAAGCAAAAGCAGACTTGCTGAATGAGGAAGATGACAACTCAGCTTATTTTCACAACTTGATTAAGCACAGAAGGGTTCACAATAAGGTGATTGGTGTGCAGTCAATGGAAAGGAAATTGTGTAGGGATGAGCAGGACATTGCTGATGCTTTTCTTGGTTACTATAAAGGTTTATTGGGTTCTTCAAAGCCTACAAAGAAAGTTAATATGGAGGTGGTGAAACAAGGGGCTTTGGTTGAGGAGTGGCACCAACAGATCCTTTTAGGTTCTGTTACAAATGCAGAAATTAAAAAGGCGGTTTTTGCTCTACCTGATGGTAAATCTCTAGGTTATCAGCTTTTAATGTAATATTTAAATTAAAGAGGTGGTTTTTAATGTAATATTTAAATGAATTCATCATACTTATCATACTTATCAAATTAAAGAGGTGGTTTTAATGTTAATTTCACCACCTGTCAAATGAATTCATCATACTTATCTCCTGATTTTAATGTAATATTTAAATTAATAATATTATTTTTGATATGGTTAGACTTAAATTTTAGATATTTATAAACTTAGAATTATTTTTCTATATTCTTTAAATCAAACAATATATCAGACAAACGTACAAAGTGTAAATTTAATATATTTAACTTTATGGAGCATGTGTTCAACCTTTTTTTTATTTATATCTTTAACTCTTTTTTAGAACTTTATTTTATGCAATAACTTTGATCAAATTTTTCGAAATATAGGCGCTGAAATATTAAAAAAAAAAACATTGTGTATCTCAAAAACATATTTCCACTCTACATTTTAAGGATGACATTGTAACATATACATCATTAACAAATAAAATTAAATCATACGATGATTTTTTGCAAATATTTAAGTATTTGAATAGAAAAAATTTAGTTCATATTTTTATCTTTGATTAAATATTTAGATAGTGATTTTACCAAAATAGAACACATTTTGAAATTACTTAATAAAACACGTATGATGATAAATTATCATGTATCAATTTATGTTAGCTTTATTATGTGAGATATTGTGGGTACCAGGGTTTAGGGGGACCACTCGACGTCTTGCTTAAGGGGCCGCTTAAAAAGTTGAAAAAGATTAAGTTGGAAAAACCTTTTAAAACTGCTTTGGAGTCGCCACTAAATAATGAGGGAAATTTAGAAGCCGCCTTGGTGTCTTTAGCTCTAAGACACGTCTTAGATTTCAAGGCACGTTGACACCTATCCGTCTAAGGTTATTGTGAAACCAGATTCGGATTCGGGTGAGGGTAATTTTCTAAAGATTGATTCAAATAATGTTTTATGAAAAACCTTTTGGAAAAGCCTATTAAAAATAGCCTCTACTAAGCTTGAGAACAATGCAAGAATGATATGTGAGCTTAAGTAATTCGCTACGTACAAATGCGATTTAAGTTGTAAAAGATGTATGAATGCATATGCAAAGGATTGTTTAAAACTCTCAGTTAGTCATGCTTAAACTTGTTAACGAAAACGGTTAAGCTAGTGTCGAATTCATTGTTAAGTAATTAAATGCAAGATGTGGATGGCTAGATGCATAAACTTAAAATAAAGTCCATTGGTTTATTTTAAGGGGGTCAAATGCTTATGCGACTTTGGAAGGGTTCTACGAATTGGATGTGTATTCGAGGTGCATGGCCGCCTTATGCAAAGCAGACTTGCGTACCAAAGTCGGATGGGACTAGAATGTAGACCCTTTAAGTATAAAGAAGAAAAGAAAGAACCTTAATCCAAGTTAGGATTAAGACCTACCTGTCTCGAGCTAGAAAACTGGCAGCGCTTCGCTTCAAAAGAGGGAGAATTCAACACAAGAAAGTGAGGAATTCAAGGTATTTGCATGCATAACGCTTTGATTGTGTATACTGATAATTATGCTGTGAAAATCTCGTCCTTCAACCGTGCATAGAAGGGTTGTATTTATAGTAGATAGCTCATAAAGGTTTAGTTAATCAAGGGGATAAATCCGGCCTTTGGAATCGCAAGACACCTTGCAAATGCCCCAGGAAGTCGCAAGGAGTCATGCGATTTCCCCTTCTAATCGCAAGGGGTATTGCGATTTGGAGGGAGGGCAATGTGATCTTTTTCCGTATATTTCCAAATTATATTCTGGTATTATATGAAATATCTTTGCTTGAGCTCTGATATACAATGTATCAGCTGGTTGTAGGGTTACTTGGTGTTCTTTCGGGCCTTGGGAAGCGGGCCAAGAGTGCTTTGAGCCTGGGTTTGGGCCCGAAACCCAAAATTGTTAAATGGGTGCATTTTGTAGTGTATTTTGAAATGTGAAGGCTCGTGAAGCCGTATTTTGTATTTGCAAGTACTAAAAGGTGGTTTAAGCGACCAGGCCTAAATTTAGGAATTTAGGAGAATTGAACTGGGCCTTATTAATGTAAAAGGGCCAATTGTATTATGTGTTAGTAAAAGGGTGCGCGCATGCTAATTTGGACCTAGATTCGAGACAAGCTAGACTCTAAGTGAACCAAAAGATATTTATTTAGCGGGATGACACCTAGTGACCTCATTTTGCATTTTAAAATGACTCAACTTGAATTCGACACAGTTAGTACCGTCTAAGTTAACGTAAAAGCATGCATGAAAAAGTTCGTGGTTACATCATTGGGTTTTTGGTGGGAGGTATGATACATGTTATTTATATACGTTTTATGCCCCCGGTTCAGTCGCATTTAGCTTGCATTTATTCGTATTTACTATGATTTTATAGGCTATATGTTATATTTCTCGTTACTGCTGCATTTTATTTACATTTTGCAGGTTTTGGTGGTTTTGAGCCAAAACTCGAGGCAATTGGAGCATTACGGGAGTCGAGACGACAAGACCAAGCTCGAGCGCACACAGGAGCTCGGAAACACGAGCCAAAAGACCAAAGAATAAAGAAGGACACGAGTTATAAGGCCCAAGAAGCAAGAATGGGCCAAAGTAGAGAAGAAGAGAGCCGGGCCAACTAAGTTGGTCAGCCATCCAGCCTAGTGCAAGCCTACTACCGAGGGGTGTTTTTCTGGTTTGCTTTGATTTAATTCGAGATTAAATATTTTGGGAACTATATAAGCAACTTTAGGTCGAGTTACTTGGGTATTTTTTACTTTATGCTTTATTTTACATTAGTTTCCTAGTTTAGTTTACTGTTATTTACTTTCTCTCTTTTCAACTTTAAAACTCCATAGTTTAGTTTCAAGATTGATTCAACTGTAACCGTCGGTACTCCGTTTTTAATTCAGGTTTATTTATTTGTTTCTATTACCATGTCTTATTATTATTGTTATTGTTTTGCCCTTATTATGAGTAGCTAATTCCCCAATTAGGGTTTAGGGGAATTTGTGATATTTGGTTCAGGAACATGTTTTAGGATTAAACTGGTTGAATAAATTGTGCAATTGATTTCTTTCTACGCGTTTTATGCCAATTGAATTAGGATTATTTCGCTTGATCAACGATTTGTCTGAGTTTAATTGAACCTGAGTAAGTTTTAATTTAAGATCGAAAGCCGAGTTAAAACTAGACTTACGCGAGATTGATAAGTTGAATTTAGTAAGTTGCGAGAGCCCGCTAAATTTGCTTAAGGCTAAAATTGACTCGAGAGAGCGTTTTATAAACCTAGTCATTTGCACAGTTTATCTCTTCCGTCTTATAAATTTGAGTTCCTGAATCATTGTCATAATGAACCCGATGCCCTAATCCTTTCCTCTTATATATTTCTACTCACCTTTGCTTTTGCTTTAGTTTATAGCTTATCACAAACCTTTCTCACACCCGAGTTAGACCTGTTTACTCCGACTTTAGCTTAAGACTACACCGTTTCTCTGTGGATACGATCCTACTTACTGCTAGCTGCTGTTAGTTGTTTGTTAGGTTTATTTTGACTTAGGCGACGCGACTTTAGCCTTGTCAATTTTGGCGCCGTTGCCGGGGAAACGGCTTTGTTAGTTTTAGTTTTTGTCAGTTGTTACAGGTTTTTCTCTCTTGTCTCAAGGAACCTAGTTCCTTGGGACCGTTTCTTATCGTTTGCTTGTAGTTTTGTTTATGCACAGGTCACCGACAGGTTTAGTTCCATTTGAGCCTGAACCTGAGCGAGCACTTCACAGGCTACGTAAGGAAGCACGTAAATTAATCGATCTTGATTTTGAGGAAGCGTCGCATTCGGAGTCTAGTGCCGCGCAATCGTCCTTCGAAGAGGACACACCACCTATTACTCCAGTTTCTTCTCCGCCGCACGTGACTATGCCTAAACTAGCTGATCACTCGCTTCCTAAGACGGAGTCCATACCAAATGGATTCACGATGCCCGCTACCTTGCAGGGCAACTTTGAGATCCGTCCCGCCTTTCTCACTTTGGTGGAGCGGAATCAGTTCGGAGGCTATCCTACGGAGGATCCTGGTCAACATATGCAGGTTTTTACGGATTATTGTTCGACTATCAAGCAGGCCGGGATTACGCAGGATCAAATAAGGGAAATGTTGTTCCCTTTTTCATTGAAAGATCGGGCTCGCGAGTGGATTACTGATCTAAACAAGGAGGTCGCCGGTGTTACTGATTGGAGGAGTTTGGCCCTCGCATTCTACTCGAAGTTTTATCCTCCCGAGCGCACTAATCAAATGCGCAGTCAGATACAGGGTTTCAAGCAAACATCTGATGAGTCCTTTGCTGAAGCGTGGGAGCGGTACAAGAAGTTGATACGGGACTGTCCTCACCACGGGTTGAACGACTGGTTGGTAATAATGACTTTTTATACTGGTCTTTATGCGGAGTGTAGAGCTATTCTAGATTCTGCTGCAGATGGTCGCTTTGCCAACAACGTCGATGATGACAAGGCTTGGGGGTTAATTGAGGATATGGCTGTTCATTTGGCTCAGTTCGGGAAGCCGCGAGGTAATTCACGATCCGCACATGATGACCGTGATAAGGGGAGTATTTCTGCGCTCACTAGTCAGTTCTTTGCTACGACCGCAGATTAGTATGATGACTGGTGGTGGTTCTTCTGGTGCCCATGTGAATGCTATCGCAGGGCACGACTTGGGTTATTCTACGGGGTATGCTGCGCCCCAGGAGCAAGTTTACGCTTATCAATCTTACAACCAAAACCTGCCCTATCAAAACCAACCGGCTACGATCGCCGCTCCTCTCATATCGTGAACTGTAACGCCCTAAACCCAACCACCCAACCACCTCAAAATGCCCCTTATCAACCTCCCTACAAAAACCAACAACAACCCCTTTAACTACCAAAAACCCGTCTATACACCACCACCCCCTCCTACACAAGTACCCGATCCTATGGCCGAGATGAAGGCCATGATGTTGCAAATGTCGCAGGTAACGATGGCCGTGCAGAAGTCACAAGTGATGATGATGCAGCAAATGCAAAAGGACGGGCAGGCTAAGGACGCTGCAATTAAATTGTTGGAGAACCAAGTGGCGCAGCTCGCCGCTTCGCAAGCGTCGCGACAACCGGGTACCTTTCCGCCTCAAGGTAATCCTCCTAACCCTCCGCATCACACGGCATGTGCGATTACGTTGAGAAGTGGGTCAATGTATGGTGACCCTATGAACTTGGAGGAAGAGGAGAAGGATGAGGGTGAAAACACGGTGAAACCGTGTAAACAGAGGTCACAGCCGGTCGACCGGCCGCCGGTCGTCCAACCGGCTGGACCTGTTGCTGCGGGAAAGAATGATTTGGGTGCTAACTCGGGTGTTCCTGTCGCTACTCCAACGCCCCCGATTCAGATCAAGCTCCCATTTCCTGGTCGTCAACGAGGTGCAGAGCCCGAGGCTAAGTTCAGGAAGTTCGTCGACGTCATCAAGGCTCTTCAGGTAAAGGTTCCTTTTATTGACCTTGTGACTCAAATACCTGCGTATGCTAAGTTTTTAAAGGAGGTCCTAGCTAGGAAGCGTACGCTTGATGATGTGTCGACTGTAGCTTTCGTGGGGGAGGCTAGCACTAGGCTGCAGGGTAGTAAGCCCCCTAAGCTTAGTGACCCAGGTACCTTTTCTATCCCCTGCTCCATTGGTCGGTTTGTGGTCCGAAATGCTTTATGTGACCTTGGAGCGAGTGTAAGTGTCCTACCCTACCCTCTGTACCAAAAGATGAACTTGTCAGCTTTAGTACCCACTCACATTACTTTACAGATGGCTGACCGTTCCGTAAAGCGTCCCTTGGGAATCCTGCAAGACGTCCCAGTACAGGTTGGAAAGTTCTTTACCCTTGTCGACTTCGTAGTGGTTGATATGCCCAAGGATGTCCACATTCCTATCATTTTGGGAAGACCCTTCCTGCACACTGCTGGTGCAGTTATAGATGTGGGTAATAAGACGATAGCCTTTACGGTGGGGGGAGAGAAGTTGACCTTCACCCATTCTGATACCCCGCGATCACCCATGCGTCTAGAGTCAGTTTGCTCTATTGATTCTGTACCTCCGTCTCACACTACTGGAGACACTTTGGAGGTTTTGCATGTCTCTTCTCTTTGTGCAGGTTCTTCACAGGATGGCTGCAAGGATGGTTTGGGGGAGAGGAAGCTGCTCAAAGCTGATATCTACGACGCTAGTAATGGGGATGGAGGGCCCACAGTCGAGCCATTTCGTGATAGAGGACCCACGATGATGGACTATGCTGCTTTACCTCGAGAAGGAGTTCTATGGCGAACGACTGTTGTTTCGCCTAGTGAAGCTGTTGCAAATGGCCAACGACCTTGGCCTAACTATACTTGATTTCTGGAGCTTAGAAGAGTCGTGCGGGACTATAAACCAGCGCTTCCGGGAGGCAACCCGATGACGTTGTATTTTCATTTGCATTTGTACTTTGGTTTGCTTAGTTTTTATGACTTTTTGGTTTTTATTGAGCGCGCGAGGACGAGGGTATTATATATTCTGATTTTTAGCGCGCAGGTACTTACGGACTTTTGGGTCCTTAGTATGTTGGAAACGCTCACGAGAAGGCCTCCCAGCCGGCCAACCGGCTGCCGGGCCAGGACAGGAGCCGTAGCTGAAATTTGACAGAAGAAGAAAAATCGAAAGAATCGAATCAGGTGGTCTCAGCCGGCCGGCCGGCGGCCGGTCTGGACCGGCCGGACCACTCTGATCCCCTCTGCTGTTTTGTTTCGTTTATTCTCGTCTTATCTACCGAAGCACTTCATCGTTGGACTGAATTGGACGCATATACGTGGAATATTAGCCGCACTCCATGATTGACTTCGGTTTGGGGGAGCTCCGACTTTATAATGTGAGCACTCTTTACCCCTTCTACCCTCTTTTCTCATTTTTGTTTTCCGTACCCCGTATGCTATATGTCCTCCTATGCTTTTGTGGTTGTGCTGTTTTCCACATTGAGGACAATGTGTGCTTTGGTTTGGGGGAGGGAAGCACGTTCGCGCTTTGCATTTTCATTTTGTGTGTGCATTTATTATGAAAATCCAAAAAAATTGAAAAATTTAAAAAAATTGAAAAATTTCAAACAAATACAAAAATACGAGTCTTTTTGGTCTACTTTGTCACGTTTGGAGAATTGATTAGTGCGCTAACTTTGATCTTTAGTATCTCCGAGTCGACTTTCTATCGTCGTAGCTGCACTATATGTTTGTTTCCTATTAATAGATTGCGAGTCTCAAACACTAGCCCACTTGTATTTGCTTAATTCTTATCGCTTTTCGTTTGTTTACTTTCGACTTTCACGTTCGAGCTTGGCAATGGTTTGTGGAATGGTTGGTTTGTTGGTTTGTGGTTTGATTGGAAAGATTCATTTTTATGTTGGAGCAATGCTTCGATGCTCTCGGAGGGGACTCATTGATTTGAGTAACCACAGTGGCCATGAATTTGGTTGCGACCGAGAGTATGAGCAATGATGTAACCCTTAAGGAAATATGTGTACCCGAGCGCGATCTTTACCGAGTGAATGTCAAGCTAAACGGTACTACATACGAGGGATGCTCCACATTTGCAAGAGGAAAAAAAGAAAAAAAAGAATGCAAAGGAAAAAAAGAATGGAATGATTTGGAAAGATTGGTTGAACGGAAAGTGGTTTGTACGGTTGGCCTTACTTGAATTGAAAATGTCGTCAGTTTTACTTTGAGGAAGCGTTAGAGGCTAGTAATGCGATGTGGTGTGAATGGTTGAGACTTGTGCTCTATTTCCGGTGAAATAGTCTATGGTTGTATGTTTATGTGCATAGGTCGTCCACTTCGAGATACTAGTGTGATTAGCTCGTGTCACTTTGATTTTCTCCGACGCTGTTTGCTTGAGGACAAGCAAAGGTTTGGTTTGGGGGAATTTGATACATGTTATTTATATACGTTTTATGCCCCCGGTTCAGTCGCATTTAGCTTGCATTTATTCGTATTTACTATGATTTTATAGGCTATATGTTATATTTCTCGTTACTGCTGCATTTTATTTACATTTTGCAGGTTTTGGTGGTTTTGAGCCAAAACTCGAGGCAATTGGAGCATTACGAGAGTCGAGACGACAAGACCAAGCTCGAGCGCACACAGGAGCTCGGAAACACGAGCCAAAAGACCAAAGAATAAAGAAGGACACGAGTTATAAGGCCCAAGAAGCAAGAATGGGCCAAAGTAGAGAAGAAGAGAGCCGGCCCAACTAAGTTGGTCAGGCCGGTCCAGCCAGGCCGGCAGCCGGCCGGCCGGCTGAGGGGTGTTTTCTGTCGGTTTTTGATTTAATTCGAGATTAAATATTTTGGGAACTATATAAGCAACTTTAGGTCGAGTTACTTGGGTATTTTTTACTTTATGCTTTATTTTACATTAGTTTCCTAGTTTAGTTTACTGTTATTTACTTTCTCTCTTTTCAACTTTAAAACTCCATAGTTTAGTTTCAAGATTGATTCAATCAGAATCGCTTGCATTCGCTTTTTAATTCAGGTTTATTTATTTGTTTCTATTACCATGTCTTATTATTATTGTTATTGTTTTGCCCTTATTATGAGTAGCTAATTCCCCAATTAGGTTTAGGGGAATTTGTGATATTTGGTTCAGGAACATGTTTTAGGATTAAACTGGTTGAATAAAATGTGTAATTGATTTCTTTCTACGCGTTTTATGCCAATTGAATTAGGATTATTTCGCTTGATCAACGATTTGTCTGAGTTTAATTGAACCTGAGTAAGTTTTAATTTAAGATCGAAAGCCGAGTTAAAACTAGACTTACGCGAGATTGATAAGTTGAATTTAGTAAGTTGCGAGAGCCCGCTAAATTTGCTTAAGGCTAAAATTGACTCGAGAGAGCGTTTTATAAACCTAGTCATTTGCACAGTTTATCTCTTCCGTCTTATGAATTTGAGTTCCTGAATCATTGTCATAATGAACCCGATGCCCTAATCCTTTCCTCTTATATATTTCTACTCACCTTTGCTTTTGCTTTAGTTTATAGCTTATCACAAACCTTTCTCACACCCGAGTTAGACCTGTTTACTCCGACTTTAGCTTAAGACTACACCGTTTCTCTGTGGATACGATCCTACTTACTGCTAGCTGCTGTTAGTTGTTTGTTAGGTTTATTTTGACTTAGGCGACGCGACTTTAGCCTTGTCAAGGTACGGATACGGGTATCCACAGGATGTCACCTTGCATTTTAATGGCCTCCTTCAGTGTAGGCTTACGGATGTCGTAGTCGACGGCAGAAGGATCCTTCAAGGGATTATTGCGCGGGTCGAGGCCGATGGCAGCAAGGTCCTCTTCTGTCAGATAGCCCAAAGAACCGGCAGGAAGCCCCTGAATATTAGACCCGGAAGAAGATACAAAAAAAATAAGAAACGCAAGTAAGACTAACGTAACACCGAACTTACAGCCTCCCGGCCCTTGCATACCTGGTTGAAGGGCCGGGACAAGGTCGACCAAGCTCAAAAACTTATCCTGAGTGATAGTCTCGGCAGGGGGCAACCAATTCTTGGGGAAAAATTTCTTGCCCACCTTGACGGCTTTGAAGTGCTCAATAGCCTCTAACTCCTCCCGTGTTAGTGGGACCTGTTTAGCCGGGAGAATCTTCCCCGGAACCTACTCCGTGCGTTTCTCTAAACGACACCTCACGTCGTCAAGGAAGCAGCAGGGGTGGTTAAATGGTGCCAGGGACTTAAGGTACAACCACCTTAGGTTTCATCCCTTCATCGACATTAGAACCGGGAAGTGAGTCAGGTAGCCGGACTCGGTGACTAAAGACCACCACCCAGACATCGCCAATGTGGTGCAAGGGCGGAAATGGTGAAGGCGGCGAAACAGGTTGACCGAGAGCGGGAACCCCAAGTACAGACACGTCCAGGCGAAGGCCACGATGGTCCTTATACCAAAGGCGGTTATCTAGCAAATGGCGAGGTTAGCCCGCGAAAGAACCTCCTCGATGAAAGGGTGAAGAGGAAATCAAAGCTCATGCTCCAAATTCTTTATATACACGGCCGTATGAAGGTCCGGAGGGTCAACAACATTCTTATGTTGCCCCGGCACCGCAAACTCCCAACCCTGGAGAAGGTGATAGTGTGTGGCTGCGAACTCCGGACAGTTATGCATGTTCAGAAAGTCACGGTAACTTAGATCTATCCTATTGTCCATGGGCCTCTAGAACACCGAAGTCTCAAGGGTCCTCACATGGGAAAGCCCATCCTGGGCCTCGACATTCGTCACCCCTTCCCGGGTGACGGTTTAAGTACACTATTTCTATGTCCACCTCAGAATCCGTCACCACATTATAGTCAGAAGCTGTTCTAGAGGAGGAATCGGCAGATGCACTCATAGTTCTCTGGCAAATGATTAAAACTTGCGAAATTAAAAGTCAAAGGTGAAAGTTACCTCTCACAAAAAGTAAGGACACGGTCGAGAATGTGGACGGGACGAGAAAGAAAGGAACGCAGACGAAATTTGGAAGAGTTTAGAAGATCTTTTTTGGCGAAAGAGAAAAGTTTATGAAGGGTTGTAAAGAAAAAATGAGATGAAAATAAGGGGAATTTATAGGCAAAGCGTGAACAGTGCCTCCTCGTTTACTGTACGACACGTGTCGCCTAGGGAAGCCGAAACGTCGCCTCCTTTGGAGTTCAAAATTTAAAAATTCCGCCAAATTTAAAGGTGTACTCAGCACGCCACTTGCTTATGCAGGAGAACCAGGATATGACGACCGGGAACGAGAGAGTGAGAAAGGCCAACCCACCAAGGGATGCATGAGGCATACAGGGAAAGCCGATAGCTTCTCCTGTATGGGGGCAGTTGTTCGGGGTGGGTTGTCCCGGAAGTACTTATGCTGGGCCGGATGGATTTAGGGCCGGGGGCAACCCATATACCAAGGACCCCAGGACACCCTCCCGGGTCAAGAGAGACCCGGGCACCATAACAAGCCACCTTAGGCTCCGGGTCCGTACTGTACGGACCGACGCCACAAGCAAATCAGGTATAAGTATAAATAGGAAACTAAACCCTATAAAGGGGATCATCCTCATATAACACAAAATATCTCTCTAAAAGGTTTTTCTCTTTTTTCTCTCTCTAAGTTTAATTTACTTCACATAGCTGACTTGAGCATAAGAGGGTCTTTCCCTGGAACCCCCAGGGATAGGTTTGTTGTAACACCCCGGCCCCAACCAAAGGCCGAAATGCCACCCACGGTAGCTTGCCAGGCTGCGTACATCGCCCACAAACTAACACGGGTCCTTTCCAGTGCACTTTGTCCTCACTCGTGCACATCCTGAGAACTTCCCAGGAGGTCACCCATCCCAACACTACTCTCCAGCAAGCACGCTTAACTGAAGAGTTCTTAAGATGAGCGACCAGAAAAGAAGATGCATCTTGTTGATATGAGTAGTACTTACAAACCTTTTAAGTACTAGGTCACTTGAGCTCATCACATGGACCACTTCAACGGGGAACCCGGCCCAAATAACCTCGGACAACACCGTGTGTTACTGTAGATACCCGTATCCGTACCCCCCCCCCTCCCCCAAAAAACAAACCCGATGATGAAAAAGACTTTCATACATGCTTTTAAAAGAGTCGAAACGGTACAAAATTGTCTAAAACGTATTTAGTCATTTTTAGCGTATTAATTTGGATTTGCATAATCATAAAAATGAGTGTCACTCTTAGTCATTGTAAGCGCGATACAGGAACGTCTTGTTAAGCCAAGCCACAAAAACAGCCCAACTAGCTACAAAACGGCCCAAACTTACAAAAACGACCCAAAACGCACACTAACACGACACTCAAAACGGGCCAAAGTGCGTCCCGTGTCACATTTTCACAAAACAAGACTCCACGATACCATAAAATAATATAACCTAATATTATTTTATTTCGAGCCAAAACCGAAAAACACGACAAAAACCGAAGCACGAAAATCAAAATTGAGCCAAAAACTAATTTGGCCCAAAATATCCAAATAAAACACAATCATCACCTAATCACATACCCAAAACCAAAAGGCGGCATAAAACAGCCCACCAAAACAAAATAGTAATCGCTTTGTTGACAGCGATTAAGTTTCTAATCGCTGTTAACAGCGATTATAAACTCCTCCCCACACAAATTGCCTTTTTCATTTTTCTTACAAAATCCAACCCAAACAAAATATAAAACGCCTGTACACAGGCGATTTATATTTTGTTCACCTTCAAATCAGCCAACCTCTATAAATACCAACCCCCTTCATTCATTTCATAACATCGGTTTTTCAACACACATACACTATTCACAAAATACACTTAAAATCCACTCAAAAATACCGTCTTTGCATTTTCGAAAGGTAAACATTTTACCTACGTTTTGGACGTTTGAGACTCGGACAATAGGGGTTACATTAACCCCAACCCGATATTGGCATTAGCGAAGCCGTATTCGTAATACGGTTGTAGCAATTCGGATTCCTAATCCGTCTAAACCTCGCCAATATCGCATAAATAAACGACTCATTATCACTAAAGCAAACCGACGTCACTTTTATAATTATGCAAGTCCTCATTCATGCATTAAATTACGACTAGATCACGGATTCAACACTAAGTTGTACCGTTTCATAGAGTCTTTTAGCATGTCAAAACTGAGGGTTTTTCACAAATTCAAATACAAGGTCGGAAAATAACGTTTATGGTAATAATTTAGTCAATAAATTATTATTTAACGTACATTTCCTATAGCAATATGTCATTATTTTGACAATTTACATTATTTATGCATTTTAACCGAGTCATACTTATTCGCACTTGTACGTAGCATCATTTTAGCCCAAATATCGAAATTAAGCGAATGTTTTCAAATTAGTAGAGACTACTTTTTACGTAGCCTTTTTGATTGCTGTTTTCAAAATACATTTTGTCAAAACTTTCGAAAAGTAACCTCACTCCGAACCCCTTCTCTGGTTTCAAACCTCAGATAGATAGGTATCGACGCACCTTGAAATCTGAGACACTCGTGTCTTGTATTTCAAGACGCGTTGAATAGGTTCCAAATTCCTTTAATATTTGGTGGCGACTCCGAAAATACATTTTCAAAAAGGATTTTCTACTTTTCTTTTTTGGTCACAAATTCATGCAATGATCTCCCCCATTTTTACAAAACTTCGCACTTTTTCCTGCGAGGCGATTCCACACCGGCGCCACATGGGCGAGGCGGCGCCACAGTATGCGTCGATAGGTTTCTCCTCCCTACCCGGTACCTTCAGCTGGCGACTCCGCTGGGGACGAGCATGATTTTTATTATTTTTGAAAAACTAGTTTTTCTTTTATTTTAAAATCATAAAGAAGTGAAGCTTGAAACTTTGAAAACATTTACGCTTTCGATATTTGGGCAAAAGTACGTTGAGTCGAATCCTCCTGATTCATAACCACACCCTTTGAGGAACGGCCCCTAGTAAAGCTCGCTTCATAAGCGGGATAACTCTGGACACGTTGTTCTCTCACCCCTCCACGATTACAAGTACGGCATCCGTACAAACGATCGTAACCAGTCAAACTCGAACGCTCTAGGGCCCGTCTTGAATTCACACCTAAGACGTGTGTAGTCTTGCGGGTGCCCCTACCTAAACGTTACGGAATGGCGGAGGGAACCTTACCCTATAAACCAAAACCTGTGTTTATATGTACAAGTGCGAAGCTATAGTACCTCACTATAGTCGTCTTTCAAAATTTTCTCGTGATAATAAAACTTTTCCTAGGCATTATATTTTTAAAATACGTCCATTTTTGAAATTACTCTTTCAAACTTTTTTTCAAAAAAGGTCATACTTTTTAAAACACGCCGTTAGGCTCTTTGACCTATCGTCATTTGAGTTTGATAAATAAAATGCCGCTGCATTTAAAACCGATCCAGGATAATCACTATATCCCAGGTTTTTTTCAAAACGTAAATGAATTATGCGACTGACGTATCATCATAATACATTTATTGCTAAAAACATTTCACAAAGCAAAAACCCGAATATGTCAATTCTTTTCGGAGATTTTAAATGAAATTAACTTTTAGAACATTAGATTTAGCTCTAAGTCGAGTGACTCTTTAGTCGTCCCGATTTAACCTTTTTCTTTCAAAAACAAAAAACGCGGGCTCGCTCATATGTGAACCCGTTGATTTACTCTTTGAATCGAGTGACTTATTGTCATTTTCGATTTAAATTCCTGAGTCACACGTAAAAGGCGAACAATTGATCGCCTTTTACCCAATTTTAACATCCTCAGATCGGCTAGCCTATCGCTACTTCGGTTTGATCCTTTTTATCGTAATCTAATGATGAACCCCTGGCAACATACCGCCAAACTGGGTTAATCAGATTATGATCATACAAATTTTTCAACCTCGAGAATAGAGACGTGTCAATATGCCTCTACCTCAAAAGCTTCCCGTGTCATTTTAAAAGCTAAAAACACGAATCGAGTCTTGCACCTACTTTTTGCACTTCTTGCCTTTCTTTGGTCGTGAATGCGATTTTTCATTGAGTCTTTTCTTCCTTTTTAGAGTCACTAAAGGTTTGAAACTTTGTCAAGTCCACTCATTGAAAAACCCTGAACACACGACTCACAAGCACAAGATGAATTTCCGTTTCAACCTCGCAAATGATGAAGCTGCCTTTCCACCGCCTCCTCCTCTAATGACGATCACCGAACATGTAAGGCTGCTCGACCACAAGGTGGCCAATCTCACCGCTTTGTTCGAACATCCGCCGCCATGCGTAAGATCGAAACCGAGAAGAACGCAAGGCTGTTCGCCGAAGAGTCTGCTCGACACATCAAGAGAATTCGATCCCTGGAGGACGAAATTCACAAGTACAAACTGGCCAAAACTACAGATCATGGTCGCCAGGGCAATACTTCTCGGACCACAACAACTGAACCATTCAACACCGTAAGCCCAAAGGCATTAGCGGTGCAACCAGTATTCCTAGCGCAACCCACTCCTGCGGTACCCAGATCATCGCCAGTTGGGCCATTATCGTCACAACAACGACGAAGGTTCGACCCCCTCTTTATGTCCTACTCAAAGGCATTGGAAAAGCTCGTAAACAAAAACATTTTGCATCTTCCCAAACCCACCAGTGAACCACCTGAGGATAAGAAACCGCTCTCATGGCACGAAGACTCGTACTGCGAATTCCACAGGGGGAAGGGGCACGACACTGAAAGCTGTTTCCGTTTGAAGAACGTAATCCAGGACATGATTGACAACAAAACGATCGACAAGCCAAGCATAGCCCCTAAACTGTTAGACCAACATAATACACCCCATTCTCGCCCCATTTTCGTAGGAACGCACCCTATCCTCAATTATCCCCTTCCGGCTCCCACGGGCGATCACGAGGTCAACGTCCTTTACGACAGCATCAACAACAACGGTAGCGACATCGATCACATTCGCCAAGTTAAGACAAAAACCAAACCAAGGCATGAGGACAAGAAGGGGATCGGACCTTCACCCAAATCCCTCATCAGCACCCCCTCAGAAGGTCCGACGGCCACAATAAGAGTTCTAACCTCCAACGCCTGTTTCAAGACCCAGTGGAACTACTAATACCGCCCGGATTCCCTCCCAAACACACAAGCGAAGGCAGAGACAAGGGCATAGTCAAAAGTATGACCATCCTACCCATAACAGACGACCTTCCCTTTAACGCAACATGGCATAACACCGAAAATGTCCACCCAGCACAACTCATTGACCACATCATCCGGGATTGGCTACCAGGCGCCATAACTTTCTCCCACGCCGACCTACCACCCTTCCAAGATCCACACAATCCAGCACTCTACATAACCGTAGAGTGCCGCGATATGGTACTACCCGTTACCCTCATCGACAACGGCTCGGCAATCAACATCCCGCTTTAACAACCGCCATCAAGCTAGGAATAAAGGAAAGTGATGTCACCCCTTGCTCCAACAGCATAAGAGCATATGATGGTACATCCCGCAGCATAGAGGGTATCATATCACTACCCGTCGGGACAGGTTTTGTTAAAACACAAACCGAGTTCCAGCTTATGAATATCCCCCCGACATACAACATGTTACTAGGAAGGATCTGGATTCACGCTACCGGGGCCGTCACATCCACTCTGCATCAAAAGGTGAAGCTTCCCTTTTACGACAAAATCATTACCATAGAGGCCTCGGACTTTCGGACCGCTCTCCATCAACTGAAACTTGAAGAAAACGCCGCCCAATCTACCAACGACCCGGGAAGTCTCAATCCAAGCACCTATACCTAGAGCCTAGGATCCTGCGTCATCATGACGCCAATTTTCTGAAAGTCAGCTAGGTTACTCGATCATATTCCTAATGTAATCAATTTAGCTAAAAAACTAGAGTCATTAAGGTTGTCCAAAGCTCCCTCGTCTGAGCTATCTTCAAATGTAACCGCTTTTGATAACATTAATAACATGAAAGTTTTTGGTTACTCTTTGCCTCATTTAAAATCTACTCTTTCTAATGATTGCGACAAATTTAAATTAAATAACACTGCATTATATAGATACATTGCAAGCATTGTCTCAAAACCCCAAACCAATGGAGCCGTTGAAGCAGCAAACAAGACAGTCGTCACCATACTCGAGAAAATGATCGACAATTGCAAAGATTGGCCCAACAAGATACCATATGCACTCTGGGGATACCGTACTACCATCCGAACCCCCACAGGCATGACCCCCTATTTCCTCACCTACGGCATGGAGGCCGTTCAACCAGTGGAAATAGAAATACAATCACTACGCATACTAATGGAAAGTAGCATCCCAAAAGCAGAGTGGGCCCGTGAACGCTACGAACAACTCATGCTCTTGGACGAGCGCCGACTTCATTCCCTAAACACCGTACGAATTTACCAAGCCCGACTACAACGAGCATTCAACAAGCGAGTTAAGCCACGAAACATAAAAGTAGGTGATCTCGTACTAAAGTCAGTCCGAGCACCACTTCCAGTCGACCCACGAGGAAAATTCAAGCCTAACTGGGCTGGACCCTACCTCGTCAAGGAAATCTACACGGGCGGAGCAGTCAAACTAACCGACTTGGATGGTCAAGAGTTCAACCTCGCCACTAACCTCGATCAGCTCAAGAAGTACTACCCTTAAAAATGCCTTGCAATGTATCTATAAAATGCGAAATTTTCTAAAAAAAAAACATTCATGGACCGACATGTCCTTAAACATGTTCATGGGCCGGCATGCCCCTAAACATGCTTTTTCTCTCCACAAAAATCAAAAGCAATTCATGGACCGACATGTCCTTAAACATGTTCATGGGCCGGCATGCCCCTAAACATGCATCCACCAAACACAATTCATGGGCCGGCATGCCCCTAAACGTGCACATTCACCACAAAAAAGCAAACACAATCCATGGGCCGGTATGCCCCTAAACGTACATTTCCCGAACTACGCCGGTTTGATTCCATTTTCCATGGATACGTATGCAGCTTTGCAAAAAGCACAACCGATATTCAACACAATAAATGACACGTCTAAAGCTTAAAAAGGCTAAGGATCGGACATAGTCAGCACAAAAACGTTCCACAGCCCAAAGGGTAAAGGGGACAACATTCAACAATAAATGACACGTCTAAAGCTTAAAAAGGGCTAAGGACATAGTCAACACAAAAATTCGTCTTTTAAACCTGAGGGTGAAAAGAACGACATTCAACACAAAACGACAAACCCAAAGCTTAAAAAGGTCGAGGGAACAGTCAATACAAAAATTTCCTAAAAGCAAAAACCAGGCTTGCATTCTAAACCTTTAAAAAAAAAAAAAAAAAAAAAAAAAAAAAAAAAAAACACATAAACTACATAACAAGCCAAGGAATTTTACACAAAATAACAAGCAAAATGAGGCAAAGTCGTAAATAAAAAACCTAATTTTTATTGATCTTAAAAAGGACGGTTACATTTTGGATTTTTCAAACGTAGGAGCATAAACTACATTAACAATATATATTACAAAACTTATACAAGTCCCGGCATGTACATCGGGTTTAGGATAGATAATATATCACATA
Organism: Dianthus caryophyllus; assembly: GCA_023091065.1. Taxonomy (NCBI): domain Eukaryota; kingdom Viridiplantae; phylum Streptophyta; class Magnoliopsida; order Caryophyllales; family Caryophyllaceae; genus Dianthus; species Dianthus caryophyllus. The sequence continues at coordinate 15,950,954 of CM041529.1, forward strand.
ATACAACATAATATGAACATAATACTAACAAAACACACATAAACTACATCAGGTTCCCTTCATTATCCGGTCGATTTGACGACTTTCAGCTGAACCGGAGAGCACCGACCCTCAACCCCAACGGCGATCCCCAACATTGCCATAACAACCTTGATCACCTGACCCTGGAATATGCCGACGGCCGAACACACTTTCAGCGGCCGAGAGTAGCTCCGGACTCGAACCCTCGCCATCACCACTGATACGTCCAAGGTCGTCCGGGTCATAAGCAGACATCTGAGAAAGCCCGTTGAGCTCTAGGGCACGAAGGCGTGACCACTTGTGGGGGCTCTGGGCAACGGCCCACCTAGCATAGGCCTGTGATACCCGAGTCGTCCTAGGACTACTAGCCACAGGCCACCTGAGGCGCGTAATCCATCCGCTCGCCCAGGCGTCGGCTATATCGCTAGTCAACATAAGCATGCCCTGCACCTTAGTGTCCTGACCAGGGATGAACTGTGCCCACCCTATCTGTCGCCTCACTCGCAAAGGATGGATGTAGACACCCATGTCAAACCCGCAAAGAAGGACTCCAGATGAACTATCACCAGCCGCACTAGCTGTCACATCAACTATCCCCCACCATGGTACCGACCAACGAATGGCCGACGACCTCACAAATTCGGGAAAGTAATCGTCAGGACGATGGTTTGGATCCAACCACCTAATGTAGCGATTAGTCACACCCCGGGCATATTCCGACCCGTCAAAACCAATATCGCCCAGCACACCCAGAGGCTCCATCAACCACACCTGGAGGATCAGGGGCGGCCTCGTGCAGACGACGCTCCCTATTGCAAGCACGGTCATCCAAACCCAGGGATCGTCACCAAGATCACGGCGGAAGGATTACAACCATACTCCATCCGTTGGGACGGTGATTAGGCGAGGATCACCAAGCGCTCCCTCATACAAAGAATCGGGAAACATGTAACGGTGGACTAAGCAGAATGCCAACGCCCTTTTCCTAGCACCGAAGGAAATCGTCTCATTTTCGCGGTTCATAAACCGCTGGCACAGGCAGTTGAGTTTGATACGACTCCCAACAAATAGCTCCTCCGTCTCCACGCGAGTCATCTGAAGATAGTTCTGCACATGCCTCTTACACCCAGGCTCCGGTCTAACACACACAGGCATGTTGGTTCGCAACCAACCACCAATAGCTCCAAACTCCTCGACCAATGGACACACCTCCTCGCCAGGAAAGCGGAACACATGGAAACTCAACTCCCAATAGTCGAGACACGCATCCAGGAACTCGGGCTCCATTTGGACTTGCCTCAACCAAAGGAATGCCCCGATACCGCAATCTTTCAAGTCTTTCTCCTCAATACCCGACAAGGACGCACACCAACGACGCAAGTTTCCTTCAAAATTCTCCATAACTCGACGAATGTTCCATAAATATTCTGAATTTTTTTGGAAAATCGAGAATAGAAGACGAGAGGATGAGTGAAATGAGCTAACTTAGCCCTCCTTTAATAGCCGAGATTTGCAAAACGAAATACAACACAAAAACTTAAACGCTAGTGAACAAGCGATTAAAATAAATCAAAGAAAAATCACAAAACAAAAACTTAATCGCCTGTAAACAAGCGATAAATCGCCTGTTTACAGGCGATTTTCTTTTTCTTTCTGACAAAAATATTCGATTTCTTACACTTCTTACACACCTATACCCTAAAACTTTTTAACTTATTACCCCTACACTATTTTTACCGACCTCCTAGCCGACGTTTACGATCCCGACGCGTCGTCTCGATTCGCGTAACCAATCCCCGTCTTTCGTATTTTTCATTTTTCACAAAACACGATAATCGCACAAAAATTAAACACAACACAAAACACGACTTTCGCATTCACAATTTTCGTCTCAAAATGCCGTTTTAGCTCACATTTTTACTATGTCAAAAACGTCTTTTCACGAATTTAAAATATTTTCTAAACAGCATATTTCAAAACCCTGCATTTGTTTTTAGCTTAGTCATGAGCGAGTCAGTCTCAATCAAGGCACGTATATATGTTTTCGACTAACAACATTTCGCAGGTACGCTCGGCAAGCGAATACGCAAGGATTTCAGACCCAGCTACGACGCAGGAATGCACTTTTCGCAACAAGACAAAATAACCAAATCATACACATAAACGCCTACAAAACACCAAAACCACAAACACGAGTCCAAAAACCAACCATACACAAGTCCAAAAACCAACCACACAAACAAATACTAATATTCATAATACAAGTCCGAAATATACAAGTCCAAGCCTTCATCGCGATCGGTCACGACGCCGCAAGACAAAGACGCAGGAATCAATCTCAGCACGCGCCCTATCCAGCTCCTCTGCGTACCGACCCTCCAGCTCCACCCGGACTCTCGCCAACTCCTCAGCATGCGCAGCCTCTAGCTCGGCCCGCGATCTCGATCCTCGCCGGCCACGACCTGCGCTAACTCGGTCGGCGTCGGCCGCCTCCTACGAGCCACAAGCGTCAACCACCTTCTCATTCACGACTGCCCGCCACCGGTTTGCCGCCCACCACAGCCTCCTGTGCCCCTCAGCCGTCACCTGCCACAAACACGAAAAATATATTTAGCTTTCCAACCTGGGGGCTATAATCAAAAACTGCTTCAACAGAGTTTGAATAATGATTTTACAATAAAATCTAACTCAAACTGGGGGCTCCAATTGAAAACTGCTTCAATGGAGTTTGACTAATGATTTTACAAATAAAATCTTACTCAAACTGGGGGCTATAATCAAAAACTGCTTCAACAGAGTTTGAATAATGATTTTACAATAAAATCTAATTTAAACTGGGGGCTATACTACATAATACTCATGCTGTACAAAGAAGAAAGTGAATACCTTTTTCACGCGCGGATCCCACCTCTCAAGGCCCGCATCGGTGACCACAGACAGGCAAGGCGGTAGCACGATCGAATGAGAGCACCCCTCGTGAACAACCAGCAGATCCTCGACGAACGGAGGAGGCTGGAACTCAAGATCAGGATCACGTCGCTGCAAAACAAAAATAGCGTAAATTTTTGCTTCCCAAAAACAAAACGCATACAAGCAAAAGGGATAATCAAGCATACCTCGATCACAGCGTCAGCAAGGGCATGCTCTACCCAAGTCACGTAATCCTCATCCCGCCGCAGCAAAGAGTCGGACTCACCCTCGTGATACACGTCACGACGCTCATTAGCGTCGGGCGTCTCCACAAACAAAACCGAGGGCGGAGGAGCAGGTACGATGGAGCCGCCGCGACCCGTCTGCGTGAAACCAGACGGCTCACCCAAGTGCCCGGTGCGAACCGCATCGAGTCTCAATGTACTGGCCGTCCGTCAGTCAAGGGGACCAAAGCGGCTGCGAATCGACGGAGGGACGCCGGTAAACTTCCTCCAAGGGTCGCGAACGAACTACAAAACAAAACCAAATTATAAACTACAAAAACAAACACAAACTCAAAAATAAGCTACAAAAGACCAAAGTACAAAACACAAATACCAAATACCCTTACCTTATCCACGGTCATCCGGTTGGCGCGCGCACACGAGCGCGGTCGTAGTTTAGGCCAATACCTTCCAGGCCCATTCGCGTAGGCATGAAAAGCCGGATACTGTGCCTCAACCTTGAACGTGTCCGGGAGCAGAGAGGGGAAGTGAGCATAGCACCAAGCCTGCAAGCAATCAGAAAACACGTTACAAAAGAAAAGCAGAAACAAAACAACAAAATACTACAAAAATCGAACCTTACCTCCATCAAAAGACCAGGGCCCACGAGAGACACATCTGAGTTCTCGTCAATCCGGTCAGGACGCACCGCATCCCTCAAGTATCGGATCAACAGACCCAGAGCAGGAGTGACCCAGTCAAAGTCACCTAGACGCGTCATGTCCGACAGCGCCATCAACACAGCCGTCGGCTCGCTACCCCGCCATCGCCAAAGTGGGTGGCGCCGGGAACCACCACGACCCGCAGTAAGACCCTACGCTCGGCCTTCGCGAAGTAGACCCCTTCTTCTTCCTCTTCCTCGAAAGAAGTCGTGAAATCATATAGTCCGGTCAAAGCGTGTGCTCTCACCTATCCCACACCTAACCAGTCACCGATCAACCGTACCACGCGCGTGGGCTATCGATAGGAGGACGCCACGTCCCCGATCAAGCACGCGCCCTCACCATGAGGCGACCGTGACAGCGCCCACGAAGAAGAGTCACGCCAACCTCGTAACCAGGCATGTGGAAGATGTTGGTCGTATCCCAAAACCTATCGGCGCCGCCGAGCACGAAAGCGCGAGTTCACCCGCTTACCCCGCACCTCCCTCCACTTCTGCACCAGGGGACCGAAAGCCGACCCAAGCACTATATCCCGCTCCTCCTGAGTGAGCCTACCCTCAAAGACGTCAAACACCACCGTCCGGAACCCAGAGAAGGTCCTCATCGAACCTAACGGAAGCGAGCCTTCACTCGGATCGACAAGTGCTCGAGGACTCCAAACCGAGTCACGCCATCCCGATCCATGGCCACTGCGACCTGGCGCGGACCATGAGGATAGTTGAGCCTCTCGCCCAACTTCGTCAACCACCCCCATGAAAACCTCCATCGCGGCCTCGAGAGGCTGCGTGGCTCGCGTCTGGGCACGACCCTCGGCCTCTGCCTCACCCTCGGCCTCTGCGCCGGCCTCAACCTCATCTGAACTCGCTTACGAGCGAGCCTGGCCCTGAACGACCCGACCTGGCGGCCGCGGCCGCGGCGGCAAAGAAGACTGGCGGCTGGCGGCGGCCGCGGCGGCCTCAGCCGATCTCGACCTCGGCAATGACCTCGGTAGCTGATCTCGTCGAAACCCTCCTGCGTCACTCGAAGACTCCTCCAGGCTTCGGAAGGGTCCTCATGCGGCTCCGGACCGAGCACGACCACGCCTCGCGTGACCTCGTAAGGTCTCCCTGCTCCGACCTCCTCAAAACACCGGCGACCTCAGCCTCGTCCCGGTCACCACCCTCAGAAGCAGCACGAGCTCGACGTGCGTGGCTCATCTGCCGCCTCACCGAAGCCTCATCCACCTGCGCTTCTTCCTCGGGTTCCTCAGGCCAGGACCACGACCTCTAACCTAGCCCTCCAGAGCGCGGGCACCACGAGCTGGCAGCTGCGTCCTGCGAAGCCCTGCGCGCGGCACCACGACCTCGCCTCGCCCCCTCCGGGAGCCACAGCGTCCCTCCAAAGACCGCCACGGCCACGCTGCAAAGACCCTACGGCTACGCCCGAGCCTCCACCACGGCCTCCCAGGGAGCCTCAGGCGTCTCCAGCGGCGCCACGCCCACGCCCGCAAAGACTGCGAGGCGACACCATGAGGCGACCTCGGCCACCAACAGGGAGACCTCGGCGACCCAAAGAAGCCCCACTACCGCTAGTATCACGGAAGACCGCGTCCGCTTCGGTGACGGCCTCTCGCGTCTACATTGGAAAAGCGGTGACTTCGGCGAAGAACGTCACGACCCACACCACTAACCGGCGGCTCAGGGCCACCAGAACGGCGCCCACGTCCCAGGCCACTCGCGAAGGCCCAGACGACGACCGACAAAGACTAGCACCACTAGCGAGAAAAGCGGGGAGACTCGCGGCGGCGCGGAACTCAGCTCCCTGGCGTCGTAGAAACCTGGCGTCGGAGGAAAGGTTCTCGATACATCCGGCCGAGACGGACCGTCGAAACCTCGAGGCGCGGGCATACCTGAAGTAGAGTATGCTCGCCAACCTAACAAAGTCAACACCACCAATACCCGATCCATGTCACTGAAGTAAGCGGCTGGGCGTAGGATCACCTACACAAGATTCAAAAAGCATATTGAGGCAGCGACAACAACAAATCACTCAAGAAAGCGAAGCCACGGAAGAACGGCCTTAAAGCAAGCATTAGGCCCAGATACTAGACAGGCGAGGCCAAAACAAAGCACAAGCACAGGAAAGCATATCTCATGAGACGTATACGGTATATACGTCCTACTCAGTCAAGTCGAGAACAAGCACGCCAGCGAAGAGAACTAACCAAAGGCGTAGCCAGTGCCTTTTTAACCCAAAAATAGCAGAAAAGGGAAAAATGCCACAGAAAGCCAGAAACCCACATTTTCTGAGACAGACCCAACCCATAAATCACAATAAACACGTGCAAAAAATTTCATGCAAAAAAAATGTCCCGGACACCTCGACTGAATAGCTTTTACAAAATGCTTACAAACTACAAAAACGGCCTTTTCTTGACCGTAACTCAACCAAAAAGCCCCCACTTCCCACAAAACAACCCCCTAGCCAACACAGACGACATACATTACCATACATTCCATGAACGGGGCACGAAAAGCGAGGAAAAGCGATTTTTGGTAACCTAGCCTAAACTACAAAAAACGCTCCAAAACACCTCCAAACAACACATTTCCCACAAAACAAGGCCAAATATATACCATACTAGCCATGACAACACAATACAGAGAATTCGGGCAAGTTTCGGAACCGAAAAATTTCGACCAAAATTTCGGCCCTTATACCAAATCACTCGAAAATCACGGTTTTTCAGGCCGTTTTTCGCACACAAGCCACCCAAACCTCCACACAGGCATACTACAACATTTTCAAAATAACCAAGCCACTCGGGATCGCCTTACGCTACAAAAACAGAGCACAAGCCCCGACTTTACCCCCTTCTACACGGTTTTTTACCCAAACGAACCGCTTTTCGCGCCCATTTCAACAAACCAAACTCACCCACGCATTATACTACTAACGGGTAAGCTACACTGAAGTTTTGAGCCAATTCCGAGACATTTTCGAAAATGACCAAAATGCCCCTACACTACAAAACGCACGAAAATCGAGACCACAAGCCGGGTTTTCACACAACGACAGCAAGACAAGCGACGCAAGCACAATACCAACCATGGCTAACGTTTTCAAGCAAAGACGAGGGCTAAAATCGAATCAAACCAATAAATTCGACCTAAACCCTAGAAAACGGATTATCAAGCTAAAACCGACTCAAACCAAACTCAAAACACGAAAAATCAAGTGAGTTGAATACGTACCTTGGTCCATGATGAATTGTAGGAGTTGGAAAATCGATTTTTAGTCAAGAAAATCGCCAAGACGAGCTTTAGAGGGTTTCGATTTTGTTATTTATTTTCGGATGAAATGAATAAGTCTCCCCTCTCTCTCCCGTGTTTTAACCAAGAAACACCAAACAAAAATCTAATCGCCTGTGAACAAAGCGACAAATTTAACTCACTTTGTTCTGACGATTATATTTTTACTTCATGGGTTTCAGTTTTGTTTTGGGCTGTTTCATCGGCCCAACACACTTTCAACCTATTTCAAACACAATTTCAACCCAAAAACACGTAGCCTCCTCACGAGACGTTCATAAAAACCTAACCTTTTATGAGAAAAACACGTAGCCTCCTCACGAGACGTTCATAAAAACCTAACCTTTTATGAGAAAAACACGTAGCCTCCTCACGAGACGTTCATAAAAACCTAACTTTTTATGAGAAAAGCACGTAGCCTCCTCACGAGACGTTCATAAAAACCTAATCTTTTATGAGAAATACAAAAACGCGTAACCTCCTCACGAGACGTTCATAAAAACCTAACCTTTTATGAGAAAAAAACACACGTAGCCTCTTCATGAGGCGTTCATAAAAAAAAACCTAGCCCTTTTTATGAGAAACACAGAAACACGTAGCCTCCTCACGAGACGTTCATAAAAACCTAACTTTTTATGAGAAATACAGAAACACGTAACCTCCTCACGAGACGTTCATAAAAACCTAGCCCTTTTTATGAGAAATACAAAAACACGTAACCTCCTCACGAGACGTTCATAAAAACCTAGCCCTTTTTATGACAAAAACACGTAACCTCCTCACGAGACGTTCATAAAAACCTAGCCCTTTTTATGAGAAATACAGAAACACGTAGCCTCCTCACGAGACGTTCATAAAAACCTAACCTTTTATAACAAAAACACGTAACCTCCTCACGAGACGTTCATAAAAACCTAACCTTTTATGACAAAAACACGTAACCTCCTCACGAGACGTTCATAAAAACCTAGCCCTTTTTATGAGAAATACAGAAACACGTAGCCTCCTCACGAGACGTTCATAAAAACCTAACCTTTTATAACAAAAACACGTAACCTCCTCACGAGACGTTCATAAAAACCTATCCCTTTTTATGAGAAATACATAAACACGTAGCCTCCTCACGAGACGTTCATAAAAACCTAGCCCTTTTTATGAGAAATACAGAAACACGTTGCCTCCTCACGAGACGTTCATAAAAACCTAACCTTTTATGACAAAAACACGTAACCTCCTCACGAGACGTTCATAAAAACCTAGCCCTTTTTATGAGAATTACAGAAACACGTAGCCCCCTCACGAGATGTTCATAAAAACCTAACCTTTTATAACAAAAACACGTAACCTCCTCACGAGACGTTCATAAAAACCTAGCCCTTTTTATGAGAAATACAGAAACACGTAGCCTCCTCACGAGACGTTCATAAAAACCTAACCTTTTATGACAAAAACACGTAACCTCCTCACGAGACGTTCATAAAAACCTAACTTTTTATGAGAAATACAAAAACACGTAACCACCTCACGAGACGTTCATAAAAACCTAACCTTTTATGAGAAAAACACGTAACCTCTTCACGAGACGTTCATAAAAACCTAGCCCTTTTTATGAGAAATACAGAAACACGTAACCTCCTCACGAGACGTTCATAAAAACCTAACCTTTTATGAGAAAAACACGTAACCTCCTCACGAGACGTCCATAAAAACCTAGCCCTTTTTATGAGAAATACAAAAACACGTAACCTCCTCACGAGACGTTCATAAAAACCTAACCTTTTATGAGAAAAACACGTAACCTCCTCACGAGACGTTCATAAAAACCTAGCCCTTTTTATGAGAAATACAGAAACACGTAACCTCTTCACGAGACGTTCATAAAAACCTAACCTTTTATGAGAAAAACACGTAACCTCCTCACGAGACGTTCATAAAAACCTAGCCTTTTTTATGAGAAATACAGAAGCACGTAACCTCCTCACGAGACGTTCATAAAAACCTAACCTTTTATGAGAAAAACACGTAGACTTCTTACGAGTCGTTTACCAAAACAACAACCATTCTTATAAACCAAACACAACGCCAGTAACCTCCTTTACGAGACGTCGATGCAGTATGACGGCGCCAAGCGAGCGCAAGCTAGAAGCGCAAGCAAAGCACGCCAAGCGCGAAGCGGCGCAAGCAAAGCACGACCAGGAGCGCGAAGCGGCGCGCGAAGCGGCGAAGCCGCAGCGAAGCGCAGGCGGCGCCGGTGAGAATACTAAGGCCCGCATGCAGCCGACATGCCCATAAACATGTAGGACCGTCATGTCCTTAAAAACATGTCGTCCCTCCTCGCATTTCCCGACGCTAAGTCTTCGTCTCTCCCATAAGACACATGCTTAGCGTGCCGGGTAGTGTCGAGGCTGTAATGGTCCAGATATTATCTTTAAGTTTGACTAACGCTTTGTCCAAGCTCGGTCAAGCGGGGGCTCTGTAGATACCGTATCCGCACCCCCCCTCCCAAAAAAAAAAAAAAAAACAAACCCGTTGATGAAAAGGACTTTCATACATGCTTTTAAAAGAGTCGAAACGGTACAAAAGTGTCTAAAACGTATTTAGTCATTTTTAGCGTATTAATTTGGATTTGCATAATCATAAAAATGAGTGTCACTCTTAGTCATTGTAAGCGCGATCTGAGGAGCGTCTTGTTAAGCCAAGCCACAAAACAAATTTCAACTAGCTACAAAACGGCCCAAACTTACAAAAACGACCCAAAACGCACACTAACACGACACTCAAAATGGGCCAAAGTGCGTCCCGTGTCACATTTTCACAAAACAAGACTCCACGATACCATAAAATAATATAACCTAATATTATTTTATTTCGAGCCAAAACCGAAAAACACGATAAAAACCAAAGCACAAAAATCAAAACTGAGCCAAAAACTAATTTGGCCCAAAATATCCAAATAAAACACAATCATCACCTAATCACATACCCAAAACCAAAAGGCGGCATAAAACAGCCCACCAAAACAAAATAGAAATCGCCTGTTGACAGGCGATTAAGTTTCTAATCGCCTGTTAACAGGCGATTATAAACTCCTCCCCACACAGCCGCCTTTTCATTTTTCTTACAAAATCCAACCCAAACAAAATATAAAACGCCTGTACACAGGCGATTTATATTTTGTTCACCTTCAAATCAGCCAACCTCTATAAATACCAACCCCCTTCATTCATTTCATAACATCGGTTTTTCAACACACATACACTATTCACAAAATACACTTAAAATCCACTCAAAAATACCGTCTTTGCATTTTCGAAAGGTAAACATTTTACCTACGTTTTGGACGTTTGAGACTCGGACAATAGGGGTTACATTAACCCCAACCCGATATTGGCATTAGCGAAGCCGTATTCGTAATACGGTTGTAGCGGTCAGATTCCTAATCCGTCTAAACCTCGCCAATATCGCATAAATAAACGACTCATTATCACTAAGGCAAACCGACGTCACTTTTATAATTATGCAAGTCCTCATTCATGCATTAAATTACGACTAGATCACGGATTCAACACTAAATTGTACCGTTTCATAGAGTCTTTTAGCATGTCAAAACTGAGGGTTTTTCACAAATTCAAATACAAGGTCGGAAAATAACGTTTATGGTAATAATTTAGTCAATAAATTATTATTTAACGTACATTTCCTATAGCAATATGTCATTATTTTGACAATTTACATTATTTATGCATTTTAACCGAGTCATACTTATTCGCACTTGTATGCGTGGCGTCATTTTAGCCCAAATATCGAAATTAAGCAAATGTTTTCAAATTAGTAGAGACTACTTTTACGTAGGCTTTTTGATTCTTTGTTTTCAAAATACATTTTGTCAAAACTTTAGAAAAGTAACCTCACCCGAACCCCTTCTCTGGTTTCGAACCTCAGATAGATAGGTATCGACGCACCTTGAAATCTGAGACACTCGTGTCTTGTATTTCAAGACGCGTTGAATAGGTTCCAAATTCCTTTAATATTTGGTGGCGACTCCGAAAATACATTTTCAAAAAGGATTTTCTACTTTTCTTTTTTGGTCACAAATTCATGCAATGATCTCCCCCATTTTTACAAAACTTGACTTTTTCTGCGAGGCGCATTCCACAGCGCCACGCGGGGCGAGGGCGGGCGCGCACAGGGCGTCGATAGGTTTCTCCTCCCTTCCCGGTACCTTCAGTTACACACCCCCACTTGAATGACGCAACGTCCTCGTTGCGCCTGGTAGCTACTTACAATATAGCATTCCAGAATCCTCCCCAGCTAGGTCATACTATAGTTGTAATTGATAATATAATCGTTTTTTTTAAGTGTCGATTAAGTCATACTATAGTTGTAATTGATAATATAATCGTTTTTTTTAGCGTTCGACGTGGTAAGGACCCTGTGTGTATGGTCTGTGTGTGCGTGTGGGTTGGTCGTGAGTGTGTGTGCGTGAGTGTTTTAGGCTGCTGCGTCTTGTATTCTGTTGTCGTCGTGTATGTGTGTGTACTCCTCGGTGTATCTATGTCCGTATCGTACTCAACAGTGATGACTTCTTGTTGCTATTTCGTTTGTTTTCTGCTATTATTACGTATGCAGGTCTTGCCTCCTTGTTTTGTGGTTGTATTTCTTTGTGATGGGTCGCTTTGTTTGGCGCTTCATTCTTGATGTTAGGCTTGTTTGGAAATTTCTTTGTTGTGGCCGTAAGTTGTTGTTATAGTTGCTGAAATCTGTCGTGTAGGTTGCTGCTCCTCTGCCGTTTTTCATCTGCTGCCCACTGTCGTATTACTCTGCAATTTCCTGCTGTAATCACTGCCCTTACTGCTGTAATTTTTGCTGTACTTTGCTGATCGCTGACTGCCGTATTGTTGTTGTGGTGGGCTGCCAAGTCGGCCGCTATTTGTCGGTAATGTTTGGGCCGCTATTGTGATTGTAAATGGTTGTTATAGCTACTGTAATTGAGAACTACTGCTGCCCACGATTTAGTTATGTTGTCGGCGAGTCCATGGGTGAGTTGTGATGGGAATAGATGTGATTTACATGCGTGTAATTGTGGAAACCCCATTTTAATAGTTGTTGTCTAGTTTTCTATGTCGTATGTCATGATTGGTGGGGCTTGAGTTGTAGTTGTTACACGGTGTTGTGGCATGCTTGCTTGACTACATATGAGTTGCCGAGCTTTTGTAAGTGAACCTAGCAGAATATTGAACTATATGCCTGAATATTTATAATTGTTTTGTATATTTGTGTGAAATGCGCATGCGGTATATGACGATAATGGGAGAATGGATGAGATATAGAATGAGGCTTAGAAATGTAGAAGTGGAGGAAAGAGATCATGAGGTATAATGAGGCCGGCTGCAGTTTTCCAGTCGTTGTCCGGCCATCTTTCAGTTCTCTCACTCTAAATCATCGATCTTTCTTGAGTCTTATCCTAATTCTTCGATTAATTAAGGTATAACTCGTATTAAATCCTTTGATTTTCAGTTTTTGTTTGATTTTCCTAACATAATATAGGTTTTTTTTTTTTTTTTTTTTTTTTTTTTTTTTTTTTTTTTTTTAAATTTTTAGTGATTTTCATAATTGTAATTGTAATTAATATTTATGTCGTTAATTGTAGAGTGTGGTGGCTTGAAAGCGTTTTTCGTCCTCTAAAGTTTATACTCTCGTGTTCTCTTCGTTGAGGTAAGGAGTCATATATAGACTAAATTAATACTCCCTCCATTCAAATTCAAATGCATCCTCCACTTTTTCACATTTTGAACATTGTCAACACAAAGAGCTAATTAAATTGTTTTGCCTTTCATACCAGGTAATCGACATTCATGAGAATTTGGAGTGTAACACATGCATTAGATGGATCAATAATTATTGTTAATTTTGCTCATTATTCTAAAATCACAGACAGAAAGCCGATTTTCTATTATGTAGAATATGATTCTTTTGGTTTTTCCCCATTTTTAATACTTAATTATTGTATATCTTTTGAAGTTCAATTTATTTGTATAATCAATTATAAATTGTGTATGTATGTATGTACAACTCCAATAATTTTAATAGATACAACTATTTTTGTCAATTACTAATCTTTGTAGATGATGCTTATGTTATTACCTTACGTATTTCTATTTGTGTGTATATATATAGCAATATAAAATTATTTTGAGAGTGTTGCACTATCTAGAAAGTAGTGTTGCATATATTAATCTTGAAGTGTTGCAAGTGTGATTTTGAAATGTTGCAACTCAGATGAAAGTGTTGCATTTTTTAGGAAAATAAGTGTTGCATTTGCTTACAGAAAAAAGTGTTGCATTTGCAAAATTTAAGCAACACTTTTTAAAAGTGTTGCATTAAATCAAAAAGCGTTGCAGAAAATGTTGCAATAGGCTATTGCAACGCGACTTTAAGCAGCACATCAATAAGTGTTGCTTATAGTGTATTGCAACATTTTTATAACTTTATGCAACATTTTTGAGGTGTTGCAATTGCTTTGTTTTGTAGTAGTGGTACCTGGCCAACAAGACACAGGATTCGACCACACGGTCGCCGGGTTGCTCTGATACCATTTGTAACACCCCGGCCCCAACCAAAGGCCGAAATATCACCCACGGTAGCTTGCCAGGCTGCGTACATCGCCCACAAACCAACACGGGTCCTTTCCAGTGCACTTTGTCCTCACTCGTGCACATCCTGAGAACTTCCCAGGAGGTCACCCATCCCAAGACTACTCTCCAGCAAGCACGCTTAACTGAAGAGTTCTTAAGATGAGCCACTAGAAAAGAAGATGCATCTTGTTGATATGAGTAGTACTTACAAACCTTTTAAGCACTAGGTCACTTGAGCTCATCACATGGACCACTTCAACGGGGAACCCGGCCCGAATAACCTCGGACAACACCGTGTGTTACATTTGTTGTGTGTTTTAGGCCGAGAGAAGATCTAGCCAGCATTCAAGGAGCACGAGACTCTACAAGACTTAGTTTGATTAATTCACTCATATTTAGTATGTGTACTTAATTCCCTAACTTTGTACCCGAAACATCATTGTTACTGAAAAACAAAACAACACACAAAAAAGAAAAATAAAGGCAGGATAATCATTCTCTCCATTGGAAATACAATCAATGAAAGGGTTAAGGAGGATAATCGTTGATTATTATTATTTCTTCTTATTATTACCATCATTATCATGGATCATGGGATGAACTTATAATTGTATTTCATTATTTTTTAGGGTTAATTTAATTCGAGTCTTTAATCGATCTTGGGACCGATTTAATCATTGAAATCATTAAATTAATATTACAGTTGGTAGTAAACCGGTTTTAGACTTGATTATTTTACCCATCAAAGAAATTAATTGCGTTGTACATGATTGTGTGTATCAGTGTTGTTGACACCTGAAACTTGCCGACAAGCCTTTGGTGTACCCGATGATGAGGCTAACGGTAGTAATTAATATGGACATTGAAAATTTTGTAGTTGATGGCTCTTTACGCTTATTCACAATAAAACTACTCAAAGTGGCACAAAACCACCTCAAAATATTCCGTTTGTTAATAAGTCTACTTTGACAGGTTCAGTATCCAAATCTCACTTAGTCAAAGAAAAACTTATGTCATTGGATAGCTCTTTGAAATACCTTTCTAACGATATCTCATAAGCCTCAATCCGATAAGTAACGAAGGAGCTATGCGTCGTTTGCTAAAGTCGGCCCAAAACCGACACCTTCTCACTCTTTTGAGCATATCTCAGTATTTACTCAACATTTTTGAGTGAACCTAACTGCATTTGAAATAAAACTCAAATACCTTTCTAACGGTATATTACACGCCTAAAATGGAGCTCTAAATCAAAAGATATAGCCATTTCAAGTTGACCCAAAAATTCAGAAAATGGCGATTCTGTCGGCCAGGCCATAGAGGCCGACAGACTACCTCGGTCACCCGGATAATGCCGAGAGTTGGGTCGGCCAGCCTTATCTGACCGAAGAAATGGTCGGTCTCCCTTATCTGAGCGATGACATCTGTTCGGGGTGATTTTCTCACATGGTTCGTTTTAGTGAATGTGGATCTACTAGTACTATCCTTTAGTTTGATTTTATGATGGTTGTGATTTTAGAGTTAGAATGTACGAAAAAGTAATGTAAATGGGACAAGACACACAATATGTTTACGTGGGAAAAACCCTTAAATGTTAAGGGAAAAACCATGGGTGCCAAGCCAGGAGAGGTTCTTCACTAGTTCAGGAACAAAAAATACAAGATCTGGACAGAACCAGGATTGATTCTGGACAGACTGGTACAGAGTACAATGTGAGCACAAATAATTATGAGATGAATGAATGCCTGAGAATTTGAGTAGAATGTAGTGTGTTGAGTGGTGTGTCTTCTGATGATCTTTTCCTTCTGAAATCTTCTCCTTTTATACTGTCTTCAGCTCCAACGTTCACTTCCCCCATTGTAGGTAACTTCCCTTATGATTCTCTACCAGTTCCTATTCTCTCGGCCTTGTTTTTTCTCCTTGACTGGTTCTTCCAACGCCTATCTCTATGTCTTGCCGCTATATTCTTGGGCTCTGCTCATAATGACTTTCTTCTTTGTTGGGCCTGGCCCATCTTGTCCTCTCCTCTCCTGGCCTGGGTCTTTGCTCTGTCTGTACATCCTGGACCTGTTTGTAGATCCTGGACCTGTCTGTACATCGTGGACCTGTTTGTAGATCCTGGACCAGCTTGGTTTTTTTGGTCCCAACAGTTTGTCCCCCATCTCCTTACCCTTCAGTGCTGAACTGGGGGTGAGGAGATGCTTCTGTTTGCTACCCTGGCCCAGGGGTGAACCTGGCCCAGGCTCCTTTGTTCTGATGTACCTTTGGTCCTAGGACTTGTACTTTGTAATTAATGAGGCAGTTTCCTTTTCGTGAAAACTTGCGCCCTATTTTGGCGCTCGAAGTACTGCGCACGTCAGACGTGGGTCACATCACGTCTCTTCGCGTGTTTTATTTCGTAAAATCCATTCTTAACAACCTGGTTTTTAGTCGACTTTAATTACTAAGGCGGAAATTAATTAAGTCTTAAACCAGCGTCATTAATTATACATAAAACCCAAATATTACAAATATCGTTCAAGAGTTGAATAAATCAACTCTAAGTACGGAATTTAGAAGAGTATAGGTTATATATTGCAATCTCTCAAAAACAAGTAAATGTAAAGCAATAAAACGTCTCGTGGCCCCGTCCAAAATCCAGCTCCCGGTCCACGGTAATCCTGCACAATAAACTGATGGGAGGGGTGCCCGCTGAGCGGACAGTGACTAGCTATGCTCATACTTACCCTCGATTTCAATTACTTTTGTTTATTAGTATCGCTTTATAACTATAACGTTATGATAAAAACATAAACATGCTTATTACAAATAGCATATAAAGACATATAAGTCATAATAAGCATGCGGTTTAAAGCGATAAATCATATAAGCATGATATTCAGTTATGAAAGCAATAACAGATAATATCATAGCAATAGTGTCACAACATATCAGCAGAATTGCAAAGCGATATTAGATCGCAGACAAACATACATATCGTATCACTCACATCATGCAGACTCGATTCACTTCAGAAATTTGTGGTCTTTAGTTTTCGAAGATGGTAGACACTCATTCTCAATTAATCATACAACAGACAACACATACTGCTTACGAGCCTGACCACTGAGTAGGCCATTGTACTCTAGGCGCTTGCATCTCACTACCATAGTGCAGCGGCTTACTCGGCTCGTAAACCACGCCGAATACTATAGTACTTGCATCTCATCTTCTAGTGTTCGAAATGATTCGAACTTCAGATACAATCTCGTCAAGTAATCTTTACGCAGGGTAAGAACGAATGCAAGTATCGCGCCCACTAAGAACGAAACACGGCAAGGAAACAGAACCGCTATAATCGACCTGAATCCACAAGGTCACGGGTGCCCTGATAACTTTAGCGAAATAGGGGAATAAAACCCTAGTCTAGTATATGTACACTAGTATCCACGTTAAGAGTAGGCTATGCTATTCATAGAGCACCTTAACTCTGGATAAAACGACTATTTCCTAAAGCCTGATACAAAAGCATTGGCATATTCATTATCTTGTACGGAACTGGCTATACGACTTAAGGCGTAACGGCATGGGTAGAGCGCATAAGCACATAATGCTACTTTGAACCACACTAACTTGGGATGACCAACGTCAGAGACCGAGATAGTGGCGTCCGCTACAAGACTATCTTAACCCCACTTCACTCACGATTGACGTTCCCTTATCTGAGGCCCAAGCTTGACCTTTTATTTAACTTACTCAAGATTTATTATTTATTTGATATTTACATATCACATGTTACTAGACTCTCCTAGTCTCAGCGTCAAACGTTTAATTTGAATTGTAGGTTTCATATGATCACATAACATATTCGTTTATTATTTGAAGTGCTGTTAATTATTAACGTTTTCAAGTTTCTATATTGATACGTTTATTAGTATGTCCAATTTTATTTAAGTGTTTTTGAAAACACTTTAAGTCATTTACTTATCAATTTTAAATTTTTCTATACTTAGTAAAATTTTCAATTATTTTCAATATTTCAATTTTTGAGTTTTGAAATATCTTTGAATTTTAAGACGTAACTTGTTTTACAAGTTTCGTAAATTTTTCACTATTCATTTTTCACTATTCACTTTTCACTATTCACTATTCACTATTCACCGTATTTTATACGTATTCGTACTTTTATACTTCGTATTTTATACTTATTTTTATACGTGTTCGTATTTGTATACTTCGTATTTATACTTCGTATTTTTATACTTATACGTATTCCTATACTTGTACGTATTTTTATACTTAAGATATTTTAGGTATTTATACTTAAGATATATTAGGTATTTATACTTAAGATATTTTAGGTATAAAACTAAACCTTTTTATTTCCTAAGTACAAATTTCTAGTTTCAAAGTCGTTAGGTTCGTTTTGTATTTAGTGATTTGTGAAAATATTTTAAAAGTCTAGTTTTAAAAACGTTAAGTTCGGTTTGTAAAAAAAAATGATCAATGATATTTATTTTAAAAGTCTAGTTTTAAAAACGTTAAGTTCGGTTTGTAAAAGTGACCAATGATATTTATTTTAAAATGAGACTTAGTTAAATTTAGTCGTCTATTTACTAAAGTTAGTGATTTTCTTTTTAAAATAATGGTATCATGGATGGTTCATTTTAGTCCGTATGTCCAAGTTCAACAGTCCAATATTTGCAAAGGCAGTAGCACACGATTTAGTTCATTTTTATAACGGTTACATATTTTTATCGGTTTATAATATTTCATTTCTAACTAAATCGATTTATACTAAAATTCAATTCTAATTACTATTTAACTTTAGTGACTTAGTGATAATTTCATTTTGATCAAATTTAGTCAATTTAAAATGAAATTGCCGTGTGGTTTTCAAATATGTCAAATTTGATTTATTTCTTTTAATTTCTTAATTCTAACTTATTAACTAATAATTAAATTATTTTAACAATAAATTAAAAAGTGATAAAACAAATTTTAACCCTAAAAATGAAGGGAATGCCGTGAGCAAGCCTATGGTGTTTCTAAATTTTCATTTTTCGATTTTAACGGTTTTTAGCTTAAAGTCTTTATAATTTAATTATTCTAATAATACTAAAACAATTTAAACTAAAATGAAATTTACTGAAAATTTCATTTATATTTACGAATAGTGTTTTTCAACACTTTAAATTTCTAACTTTTTAATCTTAATGATTTATAATGTTTTAAGTTGATTTATATTATAATACTAACATTATATAAAATAATAACTAAACATAAACACAAATATTAACAAACATGAAATAAAACAAAATCAAAGTGAACATAAAGATGAACATCAACATGAACATTTAAAGAACATCAAGAACATCAACAACAAGTTAAGAACACAAAATGCATATTTAACAACTTATAAATTATTTTCCTAATTTAATTCTTTTTACATAACAACATCTATTTTAACCTAACTTAATCCAACATATTATTTACAAAAATTAAAAGTGAAAATTTAGGTAAAAATAGAGGCAAAACCGTGAGTATTAAACATGGACATGCTATTTTTATTTTTTGATTTTTAATCACTTTAAACTCATTGTTAAAATTTCACATAATTTTTATATTTAATTTCAACATAACTAAAACTCATATAAGCTTAAAAACAACATGAACAATAATTTAAAGTACTCAAAAATAATTAAACTAAACATGAATTCATAATACTACAACTTAACTATTTTAAACATTATTTATCTATTATCATTATTTATACAACACATAACATACAAGTGCACAAAAATGATGTTTAACATTTTTCAACATAAAAATCATACTTATAAACTTATAATAAAAATCAAATTAATTTTAAAAGAGACTAATACAAGATATAGCTAGTCACCTTAAATTGGATGTTAATCGTCGAGGATCTAAAATAAATTTTAGATCGGAATTTCTTCACCCATATTACCCATAACTTCACCCAAAATAATCTATGAAAGCTTGCTTCAAAAGTCCCACTAAAGAACTAGAATTACTTATGAATTATTAGAAATATTATTAAGGTTTTTTTTATTTAAGTGATTTTGGAAGAAAAAAGAAAGAAAATAAAAGAGAGAAAATGGAGGGAGGTTGGCTCGACATTTTGAGGGCAATAAAAGTGATTTTGCACTTGTGAAAATAAATGAGGATGTTAGTATGCATTTTAGGTAAAGTAGTGTATTAGATAAGTTAGAAAGTTTAGGTTAAATAAAGCATTTAGTTATTTAAAGTTTAATTAAAATGAAATAAGCATCATCATCAACATCATCACCCATTTAAGTCCACATTACTATTTGGTGTTAGTAATTGTCCCCTAGATGTTTTGAAAAAGTTTTTACGACATAAATCGGGTTTAAAAAGTCGGGCGTCAAAAGCGATAAAAGTTAGTGTGTGCGCGTTTGACGATTTTTCGAAATATTTCTACTTTTGAATTATAAGACTAAAATATTTTATTTACTACTTTAGAAAATATTTAAAAGTGACGGAAATGAAAATGGTAGTATTAAAGTAGTAGTATCGTTTTTTTGTATGTATAATTATTATGTATTAAACTTTAAATTTAAATATAAAGAAAATAAAAGTGATGATGATAAATTAAAGGTGTAAGTAAATGTGTAAGAAAAATGGAAGAGGATAGAGTTGAAAAAGTCCAAGTCAAATGGTTCAAATAAATTTTTCGGGCTCGATTTTCGTTTTCGAAATTTTTGATTTGCGCGATCGCAGAAAGTTTCAAAATAAAGGATATGATCTTAAAATAGTGTTTTGAAATAAAATCGGGATTAAAAATAAAAATAATTTTCGAAAGGGTATTAAAATAAAAATCGGATCCTAATCCTCGAAATTTTGAATAAAAATTTCCTAGGTCGAAATACTTATTTTTTTCGTTGAATGTTATAGATTTAAAGAATTATATTCAAATGTCAAAAAGTTAATCAATTTAAATTAGGTGTGATTTCAAATATCGACAATTTAGGAAAAAGCTAGTTTAATGAAAATGAAATAATAATTAGATATTTTAATATAATATGATTTATTAAAAATTAATCAAAATGATTATATTTTTATTAAAAGTTGATGTTAAGTTTGCCTCTTCAAAAATGGAAGAGGATAAGATGGTTTGACCTTGATTTGCGTGTTTGAAATCGTTGACTTGAATTTCAAAGCCGAGAAAAGTATTAAGTGTCCATTTTTATTTTGAAAACGAAAAATGTTTGAAATTGAATTTTATGAATAAAAGGTTTTACATTTATTTTTGTGAATAGTAAACATAACTTAACATTTTTGAAATTTAAAAGGCGATATTAATTTTGTGTTGATTTTTATAAAATTTTGAAATGTGTTTCTTTTTCAATTCTAAAGATAATACAACAAATTTTATTTTTCAAAATTTTTAAATTTGTACTTAGGAAATTTAGTATTATTTCGCGAAAAAAATTCCGACGCATTTTTATTATATGGAAAAAGGATGAATTTAATTTAAGGAATTAAATTCTTTTATAAAATTGTGTTAAAATAACACGGGATGTTACACATTCAACTTCCCGTTACTCTCTCTCTCTATAAATACACTTGATTTGTCTCTCTCTTGCTTCTTATTCCTTCTGCTTTGTTCTTTTTGATTTGCACCCCTAAAAATCCCCAAATTATCTCTACGAAACCCTAGTTCCTCCTTCTCTTTCCTTGATCAAAGCATAGCTAGTAACGAAGTCGGTCCCTCTACTGCTATTACTTACGCCCACGGTGGCTCCATCTTCCAAGCTACAGATCTGATCAAAGATATAAACATATACCCAAACCTGCTAGCGCAAGGGGTTGAACAACGGCTCAAGGTGGAAGGTAAACTTCCAGAGAGCGCCGTAGTCTGGGCCCCAGATTGCAGAGAGGTCAGGCTGGATTGGACAAGCCCTGGCTGGTTCTCGATTTTCGAGTCTTCTTTCAGATTTGGTGCCACTTTCCCACTTTGTCCTTGATGAGTTCGTTTCTGGGTACTGTTCAAGTCCCCCCTTGCCAAGTAATGCCGTCTGTTTGGCGTCTGATCCATGGAGTCGACTCCCTTTGTCGGAGGTATGGGGTCGACCACCAACTGGCTGACATAAGGAATGTTTATCATCTGAGGATGCACAAAAAGAGGAGGGTCCTGTTCCGTCTGAGGGACAAGTGTCAGCCCCTTATCACCCGCCTTGACGTGGGTGATGAGAGGGCCTGGACCAGCTATTACATGTTCATCAAGAGCAACTCTCTGGGCCCTGACGTCTGGGCGCCTGAATTCTCCCTCAAGGGGTCCAGTATGTGTTCTGAATTTCTGTGTATTTGCTTTTGCATGTGCTTCTTTGTCTCTTGCTTAGTTTTGTTTTAAACTGGTTTGTAGTTTCTGATTGGGTTCCTACCCCTGATGATCCTGAGTCTAAGAAGAGGATTGAGGCATTCCTGAAATTGCCTGCAGAGAAGAGGGCCTGGCCCAGGTGCATGCATCCAGATGCTGAGGATGAGGTTGTTGAGGTCATTCTTGCTCCTGAGGGGGAGAGGAATAATGATGAAGGCGAAAGTGAAAAGGATGAAGAAGAGACCGAGGAAGAGGCTAGGGGTGAAGAAGATGAGAGGTCGTTGGACGAAGTTCCTGGCGGAACTGGTTTGGGTTCGCTTCATCAGGCGCCTATCCATGTGACTCCGCTGAATTCTTTGTTTCCTGGGGCTGGTGGCAGTACCACCTTGCCCCCATTGAAGATTCCTGGCCCTAGCCACAGTTCTGTGCCAAGCACTACTACTGGTATGTTTTATTTGACCCATGAGTTGATACACTTACCATTCCTTCGTAACCTATTTCCTGTGATGTCCCCAGTTTCTGGATCCAGTAAGAAGTTGTTTCTCCCCAAGAATGTTGTTGCTGCCAGGATTGCCCAAGCTCATGAGGCTGTGAAGGCCGGTAGTGGTCCCACCCCCACTGTGAGTTAGGTTGCCCCCATTTCTAAATCCTCCAAGAGGAAGGCGCCAGAAGGGGTCCTGACCAGATAAACCAAGATGGTGATGTGTCATATATTTACATATATTTAGCCCCTTGTTCGTTTGCGTTTCTTTGCGATTCTCGTGCTTTTATTTGCGTTTCAGCTCCTATTTCTCTCCGTTTTGGCTCTGCTGCGTTTTTGTGTCCATTTTGCAGGTACACGCGCTTATTTGGAGTATAGGATGCTTGTCGAGAAGTTTCGGAAAGTTTCGTGAAGTTTCGTTAAGTTTAGAGGTGATTCGAGTTGGTTTCGTTGCGTTTCGATTGCGTACGAGCCTCGTTTCGCTAAATGAAGGTGTCCCGGGACCTTGGGTCGGGATTTGAAGCTCTTATAATCATCCTAGGCCACGTCCCTACTCATGAGTCTCGTCCCTAAGCCTTGGGACGACAAAAAAAGCAGAAATAAGCTAAGTACAAGAAAGGGCCAAAAGTGGATCAAAGCTGAACATCACGGGATGAGTGTCCCGTAGCTTAGGGACCTATTTTAGCCTTGTCCCGGTCGGGATGGCTGTCCCGGACCCCAGGGACGGCTTCCGACTTCTCGTGTGCTTGAATTGTTTCATCTATTTGAAGGGGTTAAACATTATATTTTAAATGCAAAATTTTTCTGACATTTCTAGGACTCTTAGAACTTCATTCTCTCCAAAACTTAGGGTTAGATTAATTTTATATCTTGTACTTTCATTTCCCGACTTGGATTGCGTTGTTGAATCGTCTATTTGGTATTTGTTTCTCTTGTTCATCATCCTCTCTTTGGTATTTTCTGATTTTGGTATTATATTTCTTCTCTCCTTTGCTTTCAATTTCATTTCTTATTGTTTGTGTTCATGTTTTCATCCTTTCCCCTTGCTTTGATTATCGTTTTTATCATGTTTGAGTAGTCCTTTCAACTTGGGAGAAGGGTGAAACATGGGTGTTGGTTTTGGTTGTATTTGGTGATCATTTGAGTTAGGTTTTTGCATTTGCTTTGATTATCTCTGCTAGATTGTGTTTGTTGATTCCTTGATCACGTTTTAGCAAACTTTTAGCACACTTAAACTTAAGATCGAAAGACTAGTTCGAGGAGAGGCGCGAGACCAATCATTAGGACCCTCAATTGTAAGTTACGAGAGCCCGCTTTTGAGACCTAGAGGAAGCTTAAGACCGAGAGGACGAGCTATACCCTTAGCATGTGCGATTACCTACTCAACCCGATCATCATCCTTGACCTTGACTTACCCATTACCTAACCCGACTTCCTAGACTTTCTCCATATAAGTTAATCCTTGTTTTACGCTCTAGCTATAGAACCATCCAATACTCGAACCGACCAAGACTAGAATCATTCCATAGGTAACCTACATAAACAACCATCTCCTTGTGGATTTCGACCCCGACTTACCCTAGCTACCCCTTAGGTTTGTCTGGTTTATTTTTGACTAGGCGAGTGCGACTAAGCCTATCAAATTTTGGCGTCGTTGCCGGGGAGACGGCTTTGTTTTTTGTTGTTTATTTGGTTCTTTTCTCTTTGTTACTCTTGTCTCAAGGAATCTAAATTCCTTGAGGCCGCTTCTTATCGTTGCCTCTAGTGTTTTTGTATGCCCAGGCAAACGCGTACGTCTCAGAAAGGTTTGGCAATTCAGTTTGACCCGGAACCGGAGCGTACATTCTTAAGGCGCAAGAACTTGTTGAGGGACTTGGAGGCTATTACCCCTTCTACTTCATCCTCTACGGAAGCTCAAGTTGTACCCGAATTAAAGAAAATGGTGAAGCTATCCGATCACTCGAGGCCGACCGCGGATCAAATTCCTACGGGCAATGCTATGCCCAACATAGCGGCGAACAACTTTGAAGTAAAGCCCGCGTTCATCAACTTAATAGAGCGCACTCAATTTGGAGGGAGCCCCGGTGAGGACCCAAACCTCCACATCCAAAACTTTTGTGATTATTGCTCCACAATAAAGCAAACGGGTGTGACTCAAGATCAAATCCGGGAGATGCTTTTCCCATTCTCACTAAGGGACAAAGCAAAGTTGTGGCTCAACTCATTGAATCGTGTTGCGCTTGCCATCACCGATTGGAACTCCTTGGTCTTAGCATTCTACCAAAAGTACTTCCCGCCCGAGAAGACCGCAATGCTACGGAGTCAAATTACGAGCTTTAGGCAAAGGGGAGATGAGTCTCTCTTTGAACCATGGGAACGATATAAGGAGCTCCAACGTCAATGTCCTCATCATGGCATGGACAAGTGGTTCATTGTCATGCAGTTTTACAATGGTTTTTACAACGAGTCACGTCAAGTGCTAGACTCCGCCGCTAATGGGAGGTTCGATAACATTGATGTAGAGGAGGCCATTGATACGATTGAGGCCATTGCGATCCACAATGCGCAATACGGGAGCTCTAGGAATGTCCCTAGGAGCGGTGGCAAGAATGATGGCGACGCGGTGGCCATGCTTAGTGCTAAGATGGATGCCATGACCGCGATGATAATGAGTCAAATGCAAGCGGGTTCCTCAAACGCTAGCGGTCAAATGGTAGCGGCTATGCATACTTCCAATGATCCGACTTGTGGGTCATGTGGCCTTTCCGGTCATTCTTCCTTAGAATGCCGAGGTATGTATCCCGTCCATGCCTTTCAATCTCAACAACACAACCCGTATTCTAACTACTATAATGAAGGCTACAAAAACCATCCGAACTTGAGCTACAAAAGCCAAAACGTTTTGAATCCGCCTCCACAACAACAAAACAGCCCTCACAACTATCCTACACACACTACTTCACAAAATTTCAGCTACAATAATGCTCCAAGACCTTATAACCCCCCGGGCTTCAATCGCCCCAGTTTTCAACAACAAAACGCTCCACCACCCGTTGTTCCCGCTCCGGTCCCCGATCCGATTAGTGAAATGTGTGCCATGATGATGCAAATGGCTAAGACGCAAGAGACCATGATGGCTCACATTCAAAGGAGCGATCAAGCAAAGGACTCGGCCATTAAGATGCTCGAAACACAAGTGGCTCAACTTGCTTCCTCAAGTTCTCAACGGAAGGCGGGTACTCTTCCATCGCAAGGATCACAACCACATGAATCGATCAATGCCATTTCCTTGCGAAGTGGAACGAGCTACGATGGTCCACAAATGCCTAAGATGGTGACTGAGGTAGACCCTTCCCTTTTTCCTAACGATTTTAGTGCTTTTAGTGATAATGGTGCAGGTACAAGCCAAGGAGCGAGCACGAGTGGAGCCAAGGGAAATGGGTCAGCCATGGGGCCTAAAGGAGAGCAGGCCGTGGGCCATGGTGGTGGTGGTGTGCAGGGGGAGGCCGAGAATGACAAGAGCAAGGAGACGCAGCAAGCGCAGAGCAAGCCTGTCGAGCCTGTTGGAGCTAGTGTCCTCCACAGTTAGTGCAATAACATAAATAAATCTCTAAAGGTACACAGGGTACATTTTGTATTTAATCAGTTGATTAACGTTTATCGATAACGGTTGGCTTGCTAGATAAGTTTGACGTTATTGTCATACAGATGGCGGTAATCAACTGGTCCCTAAGAGTCACACCTAAAGGATGTGTTTGAGAGATGTGATTATTTGAGAAAATGATCATATCGATGCCTTACTTAATAACTAAACGGTTAGTCAGTGTTGTTGACTGAATAGTTAGTCAAATGTGACTAAACTGTTGGTCAAGTGTGATGATGTTACTGACTAAAATGTTAGTCAGTGTAATGGTGATCTGGTACATTTATTTGATTAAATAATATTAGCTGAGACGAATTAAATGTAATTCGCGAATTGAATATAAAATGTTATATTTAATTATTGTGTATAATGCAAGCTAATTAAATATAAACCGTTATAATTAATTAGCAAATTATAAATATAAGGATATTTATAGTATATTATAGTCGGTCCATACAGATGACACTAGTTATATATTGCATTATATTATAAGCTAAAATGACCAAGAGAAAAGTGTCCAGATTCATTCTGACCCGATACACTTTGTATCTTGATCAACAAGTGAAGTATTTGAGGAGAATTAGATCTCCCCAAATAAGATATAGTGGCCGGCCTATTTGAGTAGTATAAGGAGGATATTGTCTTTCCTAATTCTATTCTAATTCATTCCTAATTAATTCATCATTCACAACACTTAAAATTTGAGAGAAAACCAGTTTTCTTCTCTACAATTTTCTAGCAAACTCAAAGGCATATCTCAACATATCTTGGGTGAGATTATTAGGAGATACCATATTTTTGGTATTGATCTTAGGCCAAATTCATTAGGATTGAAGGTTAATTCTAAATCTCTATTTCATGTTATGCAATTTCTTTTATGACTTTAAAATCTTATAAAGTTTTTCATTATAATCCTGTGATTTAAAAGGTCTATATACGGATATAAACCTACAAGTGGTATCAGAGCCTTAGGGCATATGAAATTTTTATAAGGTTTTCATAAAAATCGATTTTGTATAATTTTAAATCAAAAATTTTGTTTTGGCCGTGTACAATTTATGTATGCCGTGGGTTTTTGAAATTTTTGGTTTGGTCAATTTGATTCATATTTATCGATGTTTTAAGTTGTTAATTCTATCATATATGAATTTGTATAAGTTTTGATTTGATACCGATTGAATTAAAACATAAAAGGATCAAAATTTTTGTATGTTAATGAACATATTGTTTTGCTAATCATTAGATCTATCAGTTTTGAGATGTTTAATTTAAAAAGTTAATTTGAACCTCTTAATTCAATGTTTAATACGGATTAAAATTGAGTTAGTATCGATCTAATTAGCATAATTGAATTAAATCAGTTTAATTCATTATTATGATGTTGGCCGAATTTTTTTTTTTGTTTTTGATATTTTTTTTTCTTTTTGGCTGTATATTTCCAATTAATTAAAAAAAATAAAAATATTTTGGTATTTTATTTATTTCGGCCGAGATATATTAATTATTAAAAAAAATTTAATTTCGGTATGTTTTTTAAATTGGCCGAAATATTCACTTGTTTTTGGTAATTAATATCTTGTGATATCTTACTATATTTTGTCATATTATAAAAGATATATTTTGTTTTGCTTTATTGTGAAGCAGTTCACAATAATTATGATACCTAATATTTTAAAAAGATTTAAGATATTTTATGATCTAATTTATGTTATAATGATAATATAAATTATTTCTTTTGGATTATTGTTTTGATTATAAGATATTATGAACAATTAAGGAATTGTTGCATAATTTTAATCATTTAAAAGGGTGGTTTGGATTTAATCAATTCGTTTTGCATTGATTTTATTATGTTTAGTTGATGCTTTATATTTTGTGAATGAATGGTTCATTTTTACGCATTAAAAATGTACAATCGGTTGTAATTTACTAGTGTGGCCTTAGAAGATTGTGTTTTCGTAATGAAGGAAACACAATTTTGGTTGTATTTTTTGAGATCTCGAATCTCCAATCTTGTAATATTTTTATTTTTGGCATATTTTGAATTAGAATGTAAATAGGTTTATTTTTGTAATTTAAAAAATGTAATTTTGAGAAGATTCAAGATTGAAGATTCAAGATGGATTCCCACTAAAGCCCAAGATGAAGAATGAAGACAAGCTTAGGGTCCATGGATGGATTCCAAATTGTATCTTGTTTTTATTTTCATAGGGATAGGCCACACTAGGTGTTTTTCCTTTTTGCGTTTTCTTTACCGTTTTTCGTTGCATTCACGATAGATAGTAGCATCATATTCCGCCTAAACTAAACCAAACCACCTAATATGCATGAAAATGGATCATTTAGTTGCATTTTTATCATGGACATACGGATGTCATTCGTTTAGGGCTATCACCTCAAATTAATCATTCACGTAAATGCTAGATATTTGTTCACTTAAAATGAATTAAAATGAGATGATGGGACCTTCCTCTATTAATAAAATTGAGATTAGTCTTTATAGGAAAAGCATGCTATGAGCCCCTTCTTCGTCGGTAGGCATGTAGGACCTTACTCTCCACATGACCCCTTCTACGTTGGGTAAGTAGTATGCGTTGACCTATTTTACCTCAACATTATAGTTCGAGTAATATCTCGTAGTTATAATGGACTAATAGATAGGATTTACTGAAATCTATCGACCAAGAATTCTAACAGTAGAATTAGCCAAGAGGTTGGCTTATCAATTTAAAGAAATTGAGTCTTGGGATCACTTATATAATTCTCGAGGGAGGTCGATTATATAAGTGCACGAGTCATTGCATTAAAACGTTATTGCTTTACGACTTAAACCTATAAAACGATGTTCTCTTCTCTCTTCTTCTTTCTTTCACAGTTTCGAATACGTTATATACAGATATAACTTCTATAACAAATGGCTGTACGTACTGACGAACCAATGCCAAGTGCCACACTAACACGCGAATCATGGCTTAGAATTTTCATGGACAGCATGAATCAGTCTACTCGACTGAAGAGTGATGGGTCCAATTTTTCTATTTGGGAGGCCGCATTACGGAATGCAGCCATCGCTGACGGCAAGCTCAAGTACTTGACTGAGCCACTGCCGGCTAAACCAGCTCCCGATGCAGGAGCAAATGAACTCTATCTTTACAATGACTTCATGATGGAGGCGGGTGCGATACAGAACGTACTCATCTATTCAATGGAATCCAATTTGAAAAGAAGGTTCATAACCCAGGGTGCAAACAAGATTTTCACCACCCTAACCAAAGAGTTCTCGAAAGCTCCGAGAATCAAGAGTTACGAGTATACCACTCGTTTCTTTGAAGCTAGACTCCAAAAGGGCCAACCGGTTGGTCCACACCTTCTCGACATGATCGAGAACGTTGAGAAATTGGAGGAGCTTGGTTGCAAGATCGATGAGAAGATCATCATTGATCGAGTGCTCCACTCTCTTCATGATGGATATGCCCTCTTTAGGGCAAACTATTACATGAATGACATGCAGAAAAGTCTGCATGAGCTTCACTCACTCCTCGTACAGACGGAGAGTGATCTGAAGTTGAGTGGGAGTATGAAATAAGATGTTCTCATGATTGGCAACAAGAAGGGTAGGGGTAAGGCTCCGGCTAACCTAACAGTAGGGAAGCCGAAATTCAAGAAGCCAGTGGTTGCTAAGAGTGGGCCTGGTGAGTCTAGCGGTAGATCACAAGGCAAGGCAAAAGCTAAGCAGACCATGGAGTGCCACCATTGCCACATGCCTGGGCATTGGAGGCGAATCTTGTCCGTGTATCTTTGAGGACATAAAAGCGAGCCACGTCATTCCTGTTGGTATGTCTTCTTTTATTCACATGATTGAGATTAACCATGCAAGTTTGGAACTTGGGTGCCAATCTTGGTTGGGGTTCTCATCTGTGTAATCATTTGCAGGGTCTAAGAAACATCAAATCTCTAGCAAGAGGTGATGTGGGGAATGGAGCAAGAGTTGCTGCCGTTTCAGTGGGAACATATGTAATCCAAACTCCCGAGCGGATTTGAGTTATTTCTGAATAACTGTTACTATGTACCTAGTTTATCTAAAAACATTATTTCTGTATCCGTACTTGATAAAGACGGATTTTCGTTTTTAAGAATAATAGCTGTATTTCTCTTTAAACGATATGATTTATGGTAAAGCAGTTTCCATGAACGGAATATATGTTTTAGATCAAACCACAGACATAATGCATGTGAATAACAAGAAAGCAAAGGTTGGTGACAAAGATCAAACCTATCTATGGCAAAATGTCTCGAATTTCCTTCAAAGGTGTTGGAATGCGCGCTGCTGACCTATTAGGACTCATACATACTGATGCGTGTGGACCTATGTCGATCAACGCTAGAGATGGCTATAGATATTTTATCACTTTCACGGACGATTTGAGTAGATATGGCTATGTCTACTTAATGAAGCATAAAAGTGAGTCCTTCGATAAGTTCAAGGAATTCCAGAAAAAGGTTGAGAACCAACTGGATAGAAAGATAAAAGCACTACGTTCAGATCGTGGTGGCGAATATCTTTCAACTAAGTTTGATCAACACCTGAAAGACCGCGGGATAGTACTACAGTTAACTCCACCCGGAACACCACAACTGAATGGTGTGTCCGAACGCAGGAATCGAACATTACTTGATATGGTTCGATCCATGATGAATCACACAGTTGTACCTGATTCATTATGGGGCTATGCTCTTTTGTCAGCTACTCTTATACTTAACCGAAGTCCGACTAAAGCTGTTGACAAGACTCCATACGAGTTATGGAAGGGAACGGTCCCAAACTTGTCCTTTATTCGGGTTTGGGGGTGCGAGGCTTATGTCAAGTGGAGACACGAGGATAAGCTCGGCCCGCGATCGGTCAAGACATACTTTATTGGTTATCCAAAAGGAATGTTTGGTCATTACTTCTATTCGCCTACCGAACAACGAGTTTTTGTTGCGGCTAGTGCGAAGTTCTTAGAGAAAGTTTTTCGAGGACAAGAGAAGTAATAGAACCTTCGATCTGTCGGAGATTCCAGAACCAACAACCGAGCAACCAATGGAGGAAACTGTTCCTTCTTCGTCTGCTGCGGTTAATATTCCCTTGGAACCCAGAAGGTCGGGTAGACTCTCCATTCCTCCAGATCGATATATCGGTATAGTCGAGGAGAATGGGAGAGACGATGTTTTACTCCTTGAGAGTAACGAACCCGTAACCTATAAAGGTGCCACGACGTGTTCTGACTCAAAGCTATGACAAGAAGCCATACAATCCGAGATGGACTCTATGTACGAAAACGATGTATAGGATCTGGTTGACTTACCTGATAAGGCTAGGCCTCTTCAGTGCAAATGGCTTTACAAGATAAAGCGATCTGTAGAAGGACAACCAGATATATACAAGGCACGACTAGTGGCAAAGGGTTTCACTCAAGTGCAAGGGTTGCACTATGATGAGATTTTTGCACCCATAGTCATGCTTCGTTCCATCCGGATTCTCTTAGCGATTGCCGCCTTTCATGACTATGAAATTTGGCAAATGGACGTAAAAACTGCCTTCTTAAACGGTTATTTGGAGGAGGAGTTGTACATGGTGCAACCCGAAGGTTTCATAGATCCTAAAGATCCTAAGAAGGTTTGCAAGCTTAAGCGTTCCATCTATGGACTTAAGCAAGCTTCACGGAGTTGGAATCATCGCTTCGACCAAGTGGTAAAGGAGAATGGATTCACTCGATCGGTCGAGGAACCATGTCTATATATCAAGTCGAGTGGGAGCAAGATTGTCTTCTTAATACTGTATGTCGATGACATACTCCTGATTGGGAATGACATACCTCTCTTAACTTCGGTAAAAGTTTGGTTACAGAACCATTTCCAGATGAAAGATCTGGGTGAGGAACAACGAATTTTGGAGATCCGTATCTATAGAGATAGATCACGACGGATGTTATCCCTCAGTCAGGAGCCTTATAAAGATAAGATTCTTGAGAGATTCAGTATGACCAAGTCGTGTTCCTTATGCTTCGGCAGTAGGATCGATCATGTATGCCATAATGTGTTCACGTGCAGACGTGGCATCTGAAATGGGTATTGACTTATGGAGGTGCTATAAGGCTATGCTTGTCGGTTGCCGCATGACGCTAACTTCCACACGAATCGAGATGACTCGATATCTCAGCTCGGATTCGTCTTTACTCTTTATGGCGATGCGGTCAGCTGCAAAGTTCCAAAATATAGTGTCATAGTAGATTCTACAACTGTGTCCGAGTACTATGCTATTTAGCTGCAAGGGAAGCTGTATGGATGCGTCAGTTCTTACAAGGACTAACTGTAGTTCCTGTTTCGAATGACACAATCACCATCTATTATGTTAATGGAGGTGCCATCTTCTAGGCTAAAGAGCCTAAAGTCCAGCAACTAGTCTAGATTTGTACGTCGGTATATGATAAGCTTGAAGGGCATGTTATCTTCATGAGAATTAAACGTGTTCCTGGTTATAATAGTACTTGACGTGGATTGGATAAATGTATCTTTTTCATATACTATTTATAACATCATCGTTTTGTTTTATATATTTTGTTTTTCCATGTGGATTGTACGGACAACTTTGAACACCACAAAGTGAACTGGAAAACATTATATTCGTGTTGGTCCGTAATCGCCTACATGAGCTGATAACTCTGGCGATTGTTTTGTGACGTCGATTGATGGTGGGTTCAACGAGCCATAAGTCAAGCGTTGGTGATCGATCGATCGCAGATCTTGATTCTTGAAATCGCGAGGACAATTTTGTGGCGACAACATGGAGTCTAAATGTTTCGAACATTAGGTCTTAGGTCGTGGATAGGACATCCATAGTGTTCCTAGAGTCGATTCTTTTGACTATCGACTGTCTCTTGAGATTAAGGCAGATTTTGGGTGACTTTGGTTTCTTTCTCACGGTCGACCGTAACAGGAGGCCAAGTAGATTTTCACTGGGTCATTTCATGCTGCGCTTACATCTGCAGGATTCGAGTTGAGGGAAATATCCAACTTCTATCGAGTTATAATATTTTTCTCAGGGCCATTCGAGGAGCTGTAACTGAAAATGCATGGCCATGCTCGAATATTGATTCGTTTATCAGTTAAGTTACTCTCTAGTCGGGGAAACCACTCTTGATTCTGATCACTTGTGAACTACGACCTTTGAAAGTACAGACTTTGCAAATTGGTTTACATTGAGTGGGAGAAATTTATTATGGATATGAGAATCGGTTATCGCACCTACACTTGGACGGACAAGTGGGAGATTGTTGGAGCTAGTGTCCTCCACAGTTAGTGCAATAACATAAATAAATCTCTAAAGGTACACAGGGTACATTTTGTATTTAATCAGTTGATTAACGTTTATCGATAACGGTTGGCTTGCTAGATAAGTTTGACGTTATTGTCATACAGATGGCGGTAATCAACTGGTCCCTAAGAGTCACACCTAAAGGATGTGTTTGAGAGATGTGATTATTTGAGAAAATGATCATATCGATGCCTTACTTAATGACTAAACGGTTAGTCAGTGTTGTTGACTAAATGGTTAGTCAAATGTGACTAAACTGTTGGTCAAGTGTGATGATGTTACTGACTAAAATGTTAGTCAGTGTAATGGTGATACGGCTATTTAATACAGATTAAATAATATTAGCTGAGACGAATTAAATGTAATTCGCGAATTGAATATAAAATGTTATATTTAATTATTGTGTATAATGCAAGCTAATTAAATATAAACCGTTATAATTAATTAGCAAATTATAAATATAAGGATATTTATAGTATATTATAGTCGGTCCATACAGATGACACTAGTTATATATTGCATTATATTATAAGCTAAAATGACCAAGAGAAAAGTGTCCAGATTCATTCTGACCCGATACACTTTGTATCTTGATCAACAAGTGAAGTATTTGAGGAGAATTAGATCTCCCCAAATAAGATATAGTGGCCGGCCTATTTGAGTAGTATAAGGAGGATATTGTCTTTCCTAATTCTATTCTAATTCATTCCTAATTAATTCATCATTCACAACACTTAAAATTTGAGAGAAAACCAGTTTTCTTCTCTAAAATTTTCTAGCAAACTCAAAGGCATATCTCAACATATCTTGGGTGAGATTATTAGGAGATACCATATTTTTGGTATTGATCTTAGGCCAAATTCATTAGGATTGAAGGTTAATTCTAAATCTCTATTTCATGTTATGCAATTTCTTTTATGACTTTAAAATCTTATAAAGTTTTCATTATAATTCTGTGATTTAAAAGGTCTATATACGGATATAAACCTACAGAGCCTCCAATTCAAATCAAACTACCATTCCCGAGTCGTGTGGTAAAATCTAAACTTGACTCACAATTTGGTAAGTTCATGGAGGTGGTGAAAGACTTGAAGGTAACTGTACCCTTTACTGAACTTGTTACTCAAGTCCCTGCTTACGCTAAGTTCCTCAAAGACATTCTTACTCGTAAGAGATCGTTTAGCGAGGTCGAGACTGTCGCTTTTACTGCTGAATGCAGCGCGCTTTTACAAAACCAGTCTCCTCCTAAGCTAAAGATCCAGGTAGTTTCTCCATACCTTGCACTATTGGTACAGTTTCGATTCCTAACGCTTTATGTGATTTAGGTGCAAGTGTAAGCGTTCTGCCTTACTCCGTATGTGAGAAACTCAACATGGGGCCTTTGAAAGTAACGAATATCACACTCCAAATGGCGGATCGTTCTGTCAAACGCCCTTTGGGTGTTTTGGAGGACGTTCCCGTCAAGGTCGGTAAGTTTTTCATCCCAGTCGACTTTGTTGTTCTTGACATGGTCGAAGACTCCCAAATTCCTATTATATTGGGTCGGCCTTTCTTGCACACTGCTGGTGCAATCATAGACGTCAAGAACGGTAAGTTGACGTTGGACGTAGGAGGTGATAAAATAACTTTTAACCTTTCAAATGCTTTGAAACGTCCCATGTTAGAGGAGCATGTCTTTGCTTTGGATGTTATTGACGATTGTGTGGACGAGTACTTACCTCAAGTCCTCGAGAGGGACCCTCTTGAGGCCGTGCTCTGTTGTGATGTGATTGAAGGTACCTTAGGGAGGACGGACGCGGGCAAGGATGTGATCAAAGACGACGTGCGTGGCGTTGCTTGTGTAGGCCGAATGGATGATGTGAATGATGATGTTGCCCGAGCTGTTGATGATGGAGATGGATATGACGATGATGGCGAGTATGAGGATGATGGAACCGGGTTCGTCTACGACGAGACCCATGGATGGTGGTACTTCTAGTACCCGTTGCTTAACCCCCCGTTTGAAGCCGGTTTGGGGGGACATTTCATTGTATATATAAATTGTATGTACTTTATTTTCCTTTGTTCTTTTGAGACTTTTGCTCGTTTTTCTCCCTTTTTTTTAGGTCCCTGGTTGATGTGCTTTTGGACACATTGGGGACAATGTGTCGTTTGGTTTGGGGGGAGGAACGTTTTGCTTTGCTTTGCTTTTTCTTTGCGTTTTCTTTTTCATTTTTCATTTTCTAATTTGCTTTGCTTTTTCTTTGCGTTTTCTTTTTCATTTTTCATTTTCTAAAAGTCCCAAAAATACAAAAAAAATCAGAAAAATTCTCACAAAATCCCAAAAATACGTATCCCGATCGTTGTTTGCGAGCTTGTTTTTATCTTGATTTTTCCCGACATCCCTTCCCTTGTATGCTTTGAGCCTTGGCATGATTTATATTGATGGTTTAGCGCTACGGGGATGTTGAGACACTTGTAGATGATGACATGTGCTTTTACGTTTTGGCTTTATCATTCACGGACTATAGCTACTTTATTGTGAGGTTTTTAGCCTCCAGAGGCCGGTTCATTTATCCCGGTCCCCGTGCTTATTTTGTGAGTAGTTCTCCTCGTGGGGTACGTAATATCAACACGCATAAGTGTGGCCCCTATCCCGTTTTTCCCCGCGATTCTGTCACGTGTTTATGCATATGAGGCTGTGGTTGATTTTCACATTATTCACCATGTTTATGCATTTTCTTTATCCTCTCATATATGATCCTAATACCCCTTATCCACATGAGTTTGCTAGCTACATTACCAAATAGCCTACCCTAGCCTTGCTAGTTACCGCTTTTGCTTACTCTTGTGCTTGTCCTTCGGGTTTTGATCATGCTACGACTTGCTGACGTCGTTGGCATGAGAGTGGTGGTGAATATGAGTCGGGATTGCTGTTTCCCCGACCTTTTATGAGGTTTTCCGCAACCATACTTGTGAGTGTGCTCTTTGCTCAAGAAAAAAAACACAAAAATCTGAAAAAATACAAACACAACACAAAAAAACACAATACAAAAGAGAAATGTGTGCACAAAAATAAAGAGTTGTTGTTGTTGTTGATGAGTGAGCACTTGAAATTTGTTGCTATGTTGCGTTGATATGTAAAGGAGACCGATATGCTGTTTTCGGTCCGTTTTCCATGGGAGTTGGGTTTCGTTTTGGTTGGACGAGCACTTGAGTAGTATTAGTGGTTTCTAGTGGCTTAGCTCCACGATTCCATAATCATTTGTCCACCTTCTTACCCTTACCCTCTCTTTAGTCTTTACACACCTCATTTCCTATATAAGCCCTCATGTTTGCTTCATTTTTGTGACATTATTGTGTACGGGAATACGAGATTTGGTCCACATTAGATTGCGGGCGTGCTTCCACAAGTCGAGTAGGTGAGTGTCATCACATATATCACCTTGTTCATCATTTGTGTTAGAGTGGAAACCGCGAGAGGTCCGTGATTTGATTGCTAGAGAGCCTTTGTTTAAGCCATGCTTTTCATTCTGCGCCGTTGTGGAACCCGGGATCGGACCCAACTCGGCGTCTTGCTTAAGGGCGGATTTTAAAGTTAAAAAAGATTAAGTTGGAAAAACCTTTAAGAACTGTTATGGAGTCGCCACCTATTTATCGCGGAAAATAGGAACCTGCTACCATGTTCTAAGCTAAAAACATGTTCTTAGATTTTCGAGCACGCCGACACCCCTAGATCTAAGGCTTGTGAAACCAGATTGGATTCGGGGTGAGGGTACTTTAGAAAAAGAGTTAATTCAAATAATGATTTATGAAAACCTTTTTGAAAAGCCTATGTAAAAATAGCCTCTACTGACCTAGAACAATCCTTGTAAGATGATATTTGAGCTAATGTTATCGCTACGTACAAGTGCGATAAGTTTGTAAAAGTATGCAGATGCAGATGCAAAAAGATTGATTAAAACCCTCAGTTTAGCATGTTTAACTTGTTAACGAATACGGTTCAGTTAAAGGTCGAATTCATTGTTTAAGTTGATTTTAATGCAAGACAGAAAGGGTGCAAGATGCATGCAAATAAAATAAAGTTCAATTGTCCATTGGTTTATTTTATAAGGTCGGTTGCTTATGCGACTTTGGCGTGTCATCGGATATGGAGTGTACCCGAAGTAATAAGAACACTTGGAAGGCAAGCGCGCTCGGGTGCCAAAGCCGGGGGGGCGCTAGAGTGTAGTCCCCTTTGTTAGTCCATAGAAAATAAGAAAAAGCTTAGATCCAAGTGGATCTGCACTACCTTGTCCCCGACGTCAGATCTGGGCAGAGCTTCGCTTCTTGAACTAAAAAGGAGGATGAATTCAACACGGGATGGTGTGTTGAACTCAAGGATTTGAGTGCTTGAGGCTTTTGAGGGTGTTTAGAAGTGTGTAAGATGTGAAATCTGATGATAAATTGTGTGTTATGAGGTCGGGTATAGGGCTCTATATATACTAAAAACCTCGGAGAAATTAGGAAAGCAGGGAGTAAAAACAAGCCGAGGACCCGCATAGGCTTATGCGGTTGCCAGGGCAAACCGCATAACCTTATGCGGTTTCCCCTCAAACCGCATAAAAGTGCGGTTTGGAGGTGTGGTTCTGTGCCTAATTTCCTAGTTCGGTTTGTGAAATCTTTGAAAGATTACGTGATAATTTGGGCGTGTGGCTCAAGAAAACAGCTAGGATAATCCTGAGATATTTTGTGGTGTTCGGGGCTTTGGAGTGCGGGCCAAAGGCTTGGGTTTGGGCTCGGTTTGGGCAGAGACCGAG
This sequence comes from Dianthus caryophyllus, assembly GCA_023091065.1. Lineage (NCBI taxonomy): Eukaryota > Viridiplantae > Streptophyta > Magnoliopsida > Caryophyllales > Caryophyllaceae > Dianthus > Dianthus caryophyllus. Next base: position 15,989,353 of record CM041529.1, read on the forward strand.
AAAAATGAAAAAGGGTGTTTTTGCATAGATTTGTAAGATAAGCTAAGACGTGAGGTTGTATTTTGTGTAAGAGGGGGCTAAATAGCGGTTTTAGCTACCGGGCCTAAATTTAGGAATTTAGGAATGCTGAATTAGACCTTGTTAATGTAAAAGGACTAATTCTAGTGCGAATCTGGCTCATGCCAAATGAAGCAGGACGAGGACCAAGCTAGACTCCAAATGGACAAAATGAACGTTATTTAAGTGTGATGTGATGCGACCTTAATCATTTTAACATTTAAAACGACTCAAAATGAATTCGACATTAGTTAGAACCGTATAAGTCAGCGTTAAACATGCGTAATAAAAGTCCGTGTTACATCACAGGGTTTTGTGCGGGAGGGTACGGATATGGGTATCCACAGAGCCCCGGTTTGATCGAGCTCGGACTAGAGCGCTAGTCAAACTCCACGACCATATCAGGACCATTACGGTCTCGATCTGATCGGAACGGCATGTGTCCATGGGTGAGACGAGGACTTCGAACCGGGCTAAACGGGGATGGGCGTGCGCATTTTAAGGACTTGGCGGTCCATGCATGCTATAAGGGCCTGCCGGCCTGCTGAATGTCTTCGTAGTGCTTGTTGTCGTTTGTTGGTGCCTTTGCGTGTGCTTGTAATGTCAACTGTTGATGCTGGTGCTTGTGCTTGTAATGTCTTCGTATTGCATGTGTTGGATGTAAAAAGGGCTAGAGTGCAGGGTGCATATGCTTGTAAGATGTTTGGGTATGCGTGAGGTGTATAATTGAGTAGGGGTGTTCATGTAGATGTAGGTCTCGTGAAAGAGCGTCCGTGTAATGTTTGAACTCGCCGGGGAGCGTCTATGTAGAGTGAAATGCTTGGAGTTAGGTGTATATTGCAGAGTGCTTGTGCTTGGGCTCGCCGAGGAGTGTCTATGTAGTTGTAGTTGCATATGATTGCCTTCCGTGGTGGAGAAAATGATGTAATGCTCGTGAAGAGCGTTCGCTTACAACACATGCAGTACATTGAATGCTTGATATACGCGTATGGCGGACTGTAGGTGACGCCCTGACCCAAGCACGGGACGTACTTGGAGTTGCATTTGAGCCAAGATGAGTTAGGAATCGAAAAGTAGGCGTAAAACGAGAAAAATCCGAGAAAAACCAGGGGCAGGAACCGCATAGCCTTATGCGGTTCATGGGGCAAACCGCATAAGGTTATGCGGTTTCCTGATGGTATGAGGGGTTATAAAGGCACGAGAGCAAGTAAGTTTGCCATTATACTTCATTTCGGTTTTCATACTCTAAAAACACCATTTTTCGATTTCTCAACCGTTTTTGCTCATTTTTCTTGCGTTGCCTTGCTATGGAACGAGGTAATGCTCCATTTTAACTTGCTTTTACGTTATTTGTCGTTGTAATTAGCTAGTTTTGCCTTGAAATGTTGAAAAGACGGGTTTTGAATGAAAACCCGAGTTTTGCTTGAAATTTGCCGTTTGAATGCTCGAAATTGACGTCATTGTGTTGCATTATGCCATGTTAGCATGTATGTGTGAATTGATTGTGATTTAGACCGTCTTTGTGTGAAAAACGTCCAAATTAGGTTTCGGGCCCGAGAACGAACCCGAATTTTCCGACCCGGAATTTCAATTAAACTTCGGTGTAGGATGCCCATAGTGAGTATAGCATGCCTATAGCGTTAGTTTTGCGAAAATGTCGAGTTAAAGCCTTCAAATCGCCGTCTTAAGTCGTAGTTATACGGAGTAATTAAGGCGAATTGGGGGTTTTTGATCGGGGTGACCAAAATGCAATTGCTTGTAATGGGTTGTTGTTGGGGGCTATTATGGCGCGTAGAAACCATAAAGTTGTGATTTTGAAGTGTAGAGAACGGTTTTTGGCTTAATTATGAATTAGGCCTAAAAATGCTCTGTAGGGCGTATAGTGCAATGTGTTGAGGGATGTATATGTATTATGTGAGTATTATTTGTGTGTATTTGCGTATGTGTATGTATTATAGTTGTATGTGTTGGTTGTGTTTGGTTGCAGGGGAAGGTTCTAGTCGTGTTACGAGATCGAGATCTCATAAGAGTGCTAGCTCGAGGACTGAGGGAGCCTCTAGCTCGAGTAACTTGAGGCGCACTCGTAGTGAGAGGGAATCTGACCCTCGTGATCTGCCCACGAGACGTGGTCAGTCACGAGGTAGGGGCCGTGGGAGAAATGTTCCTATGCGCGATCCTGAGGACGAGCTTGCTCAAGAGCTGGTGGATGAGCTGGAAGCCGAGATGGAGGTTGCTGAGGAGGAGGTTGAGGAGGTTGCGCCTAGGGCGAGTAGCTCTAGGCCGCGAAAATCACGCGCGAACAGGGCTTTCGCGAAGGGTTGGGATGGCCACAACCTTCTGCTTGCTCCGGAGAGACATGTTTCTGTCGAGCGGCGATGGGTTGGGATAAGGGCCCGATGAGGACTTTCTCGGGCGTCTCGTCCGCAATGTGTGCTTTGAGGAGAAGCTTCGAGGGCGCAAGCTTGGGTGTTGCGTAGTGCTTTCGGCCCGTTGGTTGGCCATTGGAGGGAGGTTGCGAAGAAGGAGCAGAGGGCGAACCTGATGTTGTTCAGGGCCTTCTTAGTCAGGTATTGGGATACCACGGCGACGTTCCATATGCCGGCTTTGAGGCGGCATTACCTTGTCCGAGCACGCGGTCATGCAGCGCCGTTTGGGGATCGCGACATGGATTTTGAGTTTCGCGCCGTCAGATTGTGACGAGGTTGTGGATCGACGCGGTTGGCGGTGGTTTGGAGGTGATTTGTGAGGTCGCCCCTATACCTTCAAGACGAGCTATATCTTGGAGTATTTTGAGGAAAGACCAGTATGGCCCCTCGGAGTGGAGCGACGAGCAGAATGCTCGTATGTGGTTGTGGTGGTTTGTGAGCGCCGTGTACTTCGGCGACAAGGGTGAGCGGGTATCGGCATCGGTCCTTATGCATCTCCTGGACTGGAATGCAATTGGGACGTTGGTAGGTGGCCGCCGTCTCTGGGCTTGTGCATTCGTTTCTGCATGGATGCTGTGAGACCGCGGGTCATGGATCGAGGGTCGCGACTGTCCTTAGTCGCGCCTGGCTTCTTGATGGAGGTACGTATTGATTTCGTTTCTGTCTTAGGTGCATTGTTGTTTTGTTTTCGTCGTCTTTGCCTTTATGACGTATTTTTGTTTCTTGTGTGCAGTCGTGGATTCTTAGCCACTTTCCTTTTCTGCTTCCCCAGCGTCTTTGTCGCGGATCGTGAGGAGTACCCGTGATGCGTACTTGAATGCGATGTAACCGTCTTTGCATTTAATTGGTCGTATGATGATGTTAGGGATCGTCTGAACCGAATGCGATTTGATGAGGTTTGTGCTTGAACCATTTTAAATAGAGTGTACTTAAAATGATTGTATTGTATCTGTATTTGTGAGCGTGTTTGTCTTGTCTTTGTTTGTAGTTCGTGCCATTCCCGTGGGGCCAGTACAGGGATATTCCTGAGGGCATTGGGGCTAGGTTTGCGGTGCGAGAGACCCAGCGCCTGTACCTGGCGACGCCGTATGGGCCGGTTTGGTACCTTGGAGAGCGTTTGGTCTTTCAGGCAGGTGGCCAGGCTCGGTGGTGCTTAGGGATCCGCCGAGGGTCTGTTTGAGCGAGGGTTTCGCTTCAGGATCGTGTAGCGTTGTATGGAGAGGGAGAGTCGGTGAGCCTCCTGCATCTGGGAAGACTATGCCCATTTTGCTCAGTCCCGGCTTGCTTGTGGGCCGATTGAGGTATGTGTGCTTCGGTGTTTGGGGGTGCGTAAGGTAATTTTTGCGCAAAATTTCCCTGACGTGTGCGTTTTGTATTTGTTTTGCAGGAGTTTGATCCCGAGATGGCAGAGCAGCCTGATGACTTCCCTACTACTATCGAGTATGATGACTCGGGTGTGCGTCGTACCTTTGTTCTCGCAAGCGTACTTAGGTGACTCTTGTGCGGGCATGGGCCAATTTGGGACGAGCAAGGTGAAGAAGGTATGTACTTGTGTGATTGTATGTATGTGTATAAGCCCCCAGTTTGATCGAGGTATGAGGTATATCGATGATCAAACTTGTGAGAGTCGTTTTTTGTGTTATCCCCTCCAGTTTGGTTTAATTTGGGTGAAATTAAGGTAAAGTGGGGTGGACTGCGTTTGTTTTGAAATTTCCCCCCTAAGTTTGACTTAATTTGAGTGAAATTAAGGCAAAATGGAGAAAAGTGTGAACTGTGTTTGTGTTGTGTTTCACAGGTGGTTAAGGAGGCGCATAAGAAGCTATGGCGTATAGCCAACAGTGGAGGATGGCTTTGAGCAGACAACAATTGTGTCGTGAGCCGAGCCGAGACTGCATTCGGCGTGAGTTCGACGAGTATCTAGCCACACCCCGAGTGAATTTGTGTATTTAAAGATTGTATGAACCTTTATGTACATGTCGTTGTAGCTTGAACTTTGAACTTGTTGCGGTAGCTTGAACCGTCGGTAAACTTTGTTTGGTGGGCTTGGTTGAAGAAATGATATGATTCAGAGTGGGATGCGTTGCTGTTCATTTTAGATTGTGAAAATGTTTTGCAAAAAGTTCATTTTAAATGCGAAATGAGCTCGTGTGAATGCGAAAAATGTTATGCGTTGACTTGTGGTAAGAATCGGAATTGCTAAAGTGAAGCATGATGTTGATGTATGGGGAACAACGAAAGAATGTCGTAGCCCAAAGTAGGTTATAGTGTTTTAGGAAAGACGAAATTAGGAAAATTTTGAGAAAAACCAGCCCCTGAAACCGCATAGGCTTATGCGGTTGCAGGGGAAAACCGCATAGGCTTATGCGGTTTGGTGTGCAAACCGCATAGAGCCATGCGGTTTTCTGGCTTTAAGCTTGTATTTGTATTTCCATATTTCGGATATTGTTTTCCTATATAAGGAGAGGGGGTGCGTGCCATAATATTCATTCACAATCACTTCTCTTCTTTGTGCTTTTGCTTTAGGTTTTTGCTCTCATAAATATATTAGGCATATTTATAAAAGTTTTTGTGTTCTAAAGAAAATGGAGGAGCATTTTGATGCTCTTTTGAAGAGGTGGACGTCTTCCTTGAGTTCGGCAATGAAGAAGGCGGTGTATGATGACGGTGCGGGTGTATTTATTGGCTTTCGTCAAATGAAAGTCGATGTAGACTTCCTTGACTCGTGTTTGGATTATTGGGATCCTAATTTGCATGTTTTTAGGTTTCCCGGGGGAGAGGTGTGCCCTTTGATGGAGGAGTTCTCAGCCATTGCGGGGTGGTCGAAACGGACGACTCCTGTGGTTGTGAGGAGCGAGCTTTGTTATAACGGGATGTTGCGAAACTTCCTTGGGATGACAGATGCTCATGCTGCAGGTTTGTTCGAGGGAGGTAGGGTAAACATGCTTCTCTTGTGTCAACGATATATGAATAAGGCTGATACTAGTATTTCGGATCGTTCTAGGCGGAGGGCCCTTGCTTTTTGTTTGGTTCATCGTTATGCTTTTGCGGGGTCCATGCCAGATGGTGTGTTCGGGAACGCGAGGTATGCTCGTGTTGTCGAAGAGATGGAGAGGGGACATGATCCTTCTGCGTTGATCCTAGCGGAGACTATCTTTGGGCTTAGGCAGCGGGTTATGCTAATCGCCCGAGCTCGCACAGGGTTGCGCTAGGATTCTCAACGTTTGGCTCATGGAGAGGTGAGTGTGTATAAAGCTCTTCCCTTGGAAGTGTCTTCAAGGCGGCGGGACGGCGTCGCGGAAGATGGAATGGGTGATCCTCGGGAGCGTTCGCTAAACTACTACAGGTGGTTTGTGAGGAGAGCGGCGTCGTTGGTATATTTCGTGGTGGGGTATTACGGAGGTAGCGCAAGTCGGTAGCGAGCAGCGGCTCGCGGGTTGATGTTGTGTGGGTTTGAGCAGGTGTATGGATTCATCCTCTTCGGCTTGAAGAGGCAAATCGGACTTGCGCGGACTATTAGGATCGGGATACGCAGGTTGGAGGGGTTGTTGTCCTAAACAACCGGATGATTGATGCTTGGATCAGGGTGGTCGGATCGTGTTACTTGGTTGTCTTGGAGCATATAGAGTCTACTCGTGTCACGGATTTCTATACGCGTTGGTGTCATTCCAAGGATTCTCGTGAACGGGAGAATCAGAGGAGGAGAGAGAAGAATGTGCCAAAGCCCTCCTTGTTGCATGAAGTAGTGCGTGACAGGAGGGATTATGGTGATCTCTGTGTTGTTGATGCAGGTGCCTCTACTTGAGACCGGTCTGGGAGAGACTTGGACCGAAAGTGATCATAAAGATCGCTTAGGCCAAGGATCGAGGAGCCCTCGGCAGGGATGAGGATCCGATCGAGCCCTGTGTTTTGAGAGGTCTACTCCCATTCTTAGCTCGAAGATTGTGGCGGATCGACCTCTTGAGGATGAAGAGGCTAGTCCGAAACGACGGAAGACGTCTTAGTAGTTTGCTTTTGTTTTGCTTTAGAAAATTCTTTATTCAAACGCATGTTTTTAAATTCGAATAAAGGGTTAAGGAGGCTTGTTCCTAACTCATCTCTGAGCTTTGAAGAATTCTAAATAAAGTAATAAAATGGAATTTATTTGCTTTTGCCTTGTCTCGTTGCTTTCTTTGTTTTGTTTTGAAACGTTCTCGACCTTTTTAAGCTTCGAACACTTGTATTTTGTCTCAAATCCTCGACCTTTTTAAGCTTTGGATTCGTTTGTTTGACCTGTTCCGTCTTTAAGTCCTCGACCTTTTTAAGCTTTGGACTTGGATTCGTGTTTTGTTTTGTGTTGACTGTGCTCTCGACTTTTTTAAGCTTTGAGCGTGTCATTTTGTGAGTGCAAAACCCTCGACCTTTTTAAGCTTTGGGCATGCGTGCTAGAAAAAGTTCGGTTGTACTTTTGATAATTTGCCACGTGTCTGCTTTTGAATCTGAGAATCAAACCGGCGTAGTTCGTGTGATTCGGTTGAGCTCTTTGCAAAGTCGCCTCACGTATCCACAAAGGTCGTGGAATCAAACCGAAGCGTAGTTCACTCATGCGAGAGCGAGTTTTGTCCTTTATGAAGTACATTGCAAATTTGTTTAAGGGTAGTATTTCTTGAGTTGATCAAGATTTGTTGGCTTCGGAGTCTTGACCAGTCAAGGTCGATTAGTTTCACGGCTCCTCGGGAAGGATTTCTTGACCAAATGCGGTCCGCCCAATTGGGTTTGAATTTCCCCGGGTCGATCGGTAATGGTGCTCGGACGGATTGAGTACTAGGTCACCCACTTTAATGTTTCGTGGTTCGACCGATGCATTGTAAGCGCGTTGTAGGCGAGATTGATACATTCGGATGTGCTTAGTGAATGTAGTCGTCTTTCGTCTAAGAGAATGAGTTGTTCGTAGCGTTCGCGTGCCCATCTCGGCCAGGAATGTCTCGCTTCCATGAGGATCAGAAGAGATTGCATTTCGATTTCTACGGGTTGAACGGCTTCCATTCCGTAGGTTAGGAAATAGGTGTCATGCACGTGGGTGTGCGGATTGTGGTGCGATATCCCCATAATGCGAATGGGATTTTGTGGGGCGATCGTGGCGGTGTCGATCATCTTTTAAGGATTGATCTGACGGTTTTGTTTCTTTGCCTCAAGCTTGGCCGTTGGTTTGCGGTCGATAGGGTGATGACTTGTGTCGTTGTATCTTGTATTTGAGAAGAAGTGGCTCGACTTCTCCTTGAAAGTGCGTGCCTTGGTCACTAATGAACTCGTGTGGTATGCCATAGCGACAAATGATGTTGTTTTGTATGAATTTTGCGACTTCTTTTGTGCCTAGCTTGCAGATGCGACGCGGCTCGACCCATTTGGTGAAATAGTCGATGGCCACGAGGATGAAGCAGTGTCCTCCTGCTCCTACGGGTTGTACTTTGCCAATGACGTCAATTCCCCATGTGGAGAAGGGCCATGGCGAGGTTAAACTGTATAGTGGTGAAGGTGGTATGTGTTGTATGTTCGCGAAGATTTGGCAATTATGACAATGTTTGACATATTTTGCGCAGTCGGCTTCCATGGTTGTCCAGTACCATCCTAGCCTTATGATTTGTTTGCACATGGCTCGTGCGTTCATGTGTGGTCCGCACTCGCCATCGTGTACTTGGGACATGATTTCGTGTCCTTTCTTGTGGTCGACGCACAAGAGGAGTGTACCTTGAGGCGTCTTTTTGAGTAATTTTCCCATTTCCAGCACGAATTGTGATGATAATAGGCGTAGGGCTCGCTTGGCCCGTTTGTCGGTGTTTGGCGGGTATTCGCCGTTTGTTTTGTAGTTGATGATTGCTTGGTACCAAGGGTCGGTTTGTTCTTCCTCGGTTTCGATGTCACAGATGTATGCGGGTTCGTTTCGTCTTTCCACGACAATGGGTAGAGTTTCCATCCCCGGGGGTATGTTGATTAGGGACGCGAGTTTGGATAGCGCATCGGCGAATTGGTTTTCTTCGCGTGGGAGGTGTATGAATTCTACGTGATAGAATTCGTTTATGAGTTCTTGTATTTTGCTTTGGTATAGTGCCAGGTTTTCATTAAGTATCTTCCATGTTCCGGATACTTGGTTGATTATGAGGGAGGAGTCCCCATAGACTCTTATATTGCGGGCGTTGAGTACAAGCGCTGCATGGGGACCGTGCAAGCATGCTTCAGATTCTTTGCATTGTTTGTTACGTCAAGTCGATTTAATGGATAAGGGTGTGTGTTCGCCATTTGGGGATATGAGAAGTATTCCTACTCATGACCTCGATAGTTGGATGAACCATCGAAGTATAATTCCCATTGTTCTTGGTCGATGTTGTAAATCCCGTCGTCTGGAAGGGATGTGGTGTCTATGATTGGTTGCTCGGTGATTGCATTTTCGGCTAGAAAATCGGAGACTGCTCGTCCCTTAATTGCTTTGAGGGGTACATACTTAAGGTCGAATTCGGCTAGGAGCAATGTCCATCTGGCCATTCGTCCGTTAGGTACAGGTTTCTCGAAGAGGTATTTTACGGGATCCATTGTGGAATATACCCTTGTTTGGTGTGCTAGCATATAGTGACGGAGTTTTTTGGATGACCATACTAAAGCTAGACAACTCTTCTCGACGGGTGAATATCGAGTTTCGTAATCGAGAAATTTCTTGCTGATGTAATAGATTGCGCGTTCTTCACCGTTTACTTCTTGAGCGAGCATGGCGCCCATGGCGGTGGGTGTTGTCGTAAGGTATAAGGATAAGGGTAAACCTTCTTGGGGTGGTCGTAGAACCGGCGGGTTAGTTAGCAATTCTTTGACCTTGTCAAATGCTTTTTGACATTCCTCGTCCCATTCAACGTGGTCGGTTTTCTTGAGCTTCTTGAAAACTGGTTCACATATCATGGTGAGTTTGCTGATGAAGCGTGAGATGTATTGGATTTGGCCTAAGAAACTTCGAATCTCGTCGAGGTTCTTCGGGGGTTGCATTTCGAGGATTGCTTTGACTTTCGAGGGGTCGACCTCGATGCCTCTTTGGCTCACTACGTGTCCTAGTAGTTTACCGGATTTAACTCCAAAAGTACATTTTTGGGGATTGAGGCGCATTTTGTATTGTCGTAGGCGAATGAAGAACTTGCGGAGGTTAGTGATGTGACCACTTCTCTCCTTTGATTTTACGATCATATCGCCGACGTAAACTTCGACTTCTTTGTGCATCATGTCGTGTAAAAGGGTTGTAGCGGTGCGTTGGTATGTAGCGCCAGCATTGATTAGGCCGAAGGGCATAACTGTGTAGCAGTATGTCCCCCACGGTGTAATGAAGGCCGTCTTTGCCATGTCTTCCAGTGACATTTTGATTTGATTGTAGCTGCGTGAGCCAGTCCATGAAGGATAGGAGGCGTGGTCGGCGGTGTTGTCGACTAGGGCGCCCACATGGGGTAATGGAAAGTCATCTTTGGGACTAGCTTTGTTCAAGTCGCGAAAGTCAACGCATACCGAATTTTGCCGTTCTTTTTCAGGATCGGGACCATGTTTGAGACCCATTCAGGATATTCGATGACTTGGATGAAACCAGAAGCTTGTAGTTGTTTTTCGATTTCTTCCTTGACCATAAGGGACCATTCGGGCGTAGTCTCCTTAGCTTTTGTTTGATTGGTTTGTAGCAAGTCCGATGGGGATGCGGTGCTCGGCGATGCTTCGCTCGATGCGGGCATGTCTTTGTATGACCAAGCGAATACGTCCTTGAATTCGCTTAGGAGTTGTGTAAATTGGGTGCGCTCGTGTTCGTCTAGTGAGGCTCCTAGTTGTAGTTCCCTTGGTTCTTCGGAGGTTCCCACGTTTATGGTTATGGTTTCCTCGATGATAGGGTCTTGTGTTTTGGGAGAAACAATGTTTGCAATGTATTTGTTTAGAGATTGTTCATTTTTATCGCATGAGTTAGTGTCTTTTGATTTGTTTGTTGTTTGCTGATTGTTAGATGTTTGTGCTTTGTTGTTTGTTTTAGCTTGAGACAAGGCGTAAGCAAATTTATTCATTTCATTATTTTGAGAAGAATTATTCGACAATTCAGAAAATTGCTTGGAGCTAGCCTCCGTAAAAAGAAAGTCTAAACTAAAGCTAGAGTCTAGGATAGATGGGTCGACAGGTGACCCGACACTTAGAGCGTTAGAAGTTAAAAGAATTTCTTCTTCTTCTTCTTCGTCTTATTTGTTTGAGAGGAGCCGCTGAGTCGCTTGAGTTGCTTGAGGTGCTTGAGTTGCTTGGGGTGCTTGAGTTGCTTGGGGTGCTTGAGTTGCTTGGGGTGCTTGCCTCTTTGTTTTTGAGGTTGGTGATGTGGTCGAGAGGTAGATTGTATCACCATTGGAGGAGGGCGCGGTTTTTATTCGTGGTTTCTTGACCTTTCCTTGATCGATGAGGTCTTGGATAGCGTGTTTGAGTTTTAGGCAACTTTGAGTGTTATGCCCCATGCCCCGGTGGTATGCACAGAAGGCGTTGGGGTCCCATGATTTTGATTTCTTATTCATGGGCGGCTCATTGATAGGTCCGATCGGTGTAAGATAATCTTTTGCGATTAGTTTCTGTAACGCTACGGCGTAAGGCATGTAGAGTTTGTCAAAAATCCTTGTAGGGCCGTGTTTGTTGTGTCTTTTTCGTCCCCTGAGGGTGCTTCGGTAGGCGGGATCTTCATAGCTTGATGTGAGGTCCTTTTCAATGCGGGTGCCAATTTCGATAAGATGCTCAAAGTTCTGAACGTTGCAGAAGTGAAAGTAATATCGCCAGGCGGGCCGCATGCTGAAGAGGAAAGTGTTGATGAGTTCGTTTTCATGCGGATGATTTGGGATTCGGGAGAGCAGTTTCCTCCATTGGATGAGGTGTTTGACGAATCCTTCGCCATCTTTTTGATGGAAGGCCTCGAGGTCGTCGAGTGAGGCTGGGTTGGCGAGTTCCTTCTCGATGCGCCTTTCCAGACGCTCGACTGCGGTCCGATGTAAAGCCTTCAGGTGATTGATGTCTCTTGCAAGTTGATTGACGTGTTGTATTACCTCGTCGGTGGGAACCAATATTCGCCGCCCTCCTCATCACTAGACCAAGAGATCGCATTGACTTGGTCATCGAGGGCGTGATGAGGTAGAACGATCTAGAATAGGACCGATCCCACGAAAATTGCATGATTACCAAGCGGGTTCTCGTTGTTCAAGGCTTGGTAGGTCGAGATGGTTTGCTAAGCTTTCCTTGATCAATGAGATCTTGGATAGCGTTCTTAAGCCTAAAGCAATTCTCGGTGTCGTGCCCCTTGCCTCGGTGGTATGCACGAAGGCATTGGGGTTCCAAGATTTAGGCTTCTTGTCTTGGGTGGCTCGCTAGTAGGCCCGATTGGTTGCGAATAGTTCTTTCGACCAACCTTTGAAATGCCTTGGTGTAAGACATAAAGAGAGGGTCAAAGTTCCTCTTGGCTTTGGGAGGTGGTGAGAAGGTAGTTGCGAATCGTCCGAGGGTGTCATCATCAAAGGTTCACCAGCGATGCGATTTCGTCGTTCTTGACCGCGCAGGAGGACTTAGAGGAGCTCCTTGATATGCATGGCCGGTGTATTTAGCCATGGTGCGATCCTAAGGTCATCTTCGATTTGAGTGCCGACCTTAGTTAGTTCTTTGAAGTTCTGAATGTTGCTGTACCTCATGTAGAATTGATACACGGGTCGCAGGTTGTTTATGAACTTGGGAACAAGCTCGTCCTCGCGGGGACGGTTAGGGATTTGAGCGCCTAGCTTCTTCCAACGGGTGAGGTAGTCGGTGAAGCCTTCGTTGTCCTTTTGAGATAGGACTTCTAGGGTGCGGATCGAGACTTGGGTGTCTTCGTTGTCTCGGTACTGTCGATCGAATTCAACCGTGAGTTCTTCGAAAGTAGGGATGCGTTGCGGGTCGAGTGAGTAGAACCATGTCTTCGGTACTGCTGCTAGAGAGTGCGGGAAAAGAGTTAGCCAGTGTTTGGCATCTACTCCTTTTATAGCCATTTGGGACTTGAAAGCTCGGATGTGAATGATCGGGCTCTCATGTCCTTGAAAGATAGGAAGATCACTAAGGGCGAGCTTGTTAGGGAGCTCATCCTTAATGCTGGCGGGTACGATTTCATTCTCCTTGTGGATGGAGTAAGTACTCGAGACATAGAGCCTTTCCTCCATGGCTTGGAGCTTCTTAGCGTGTCTATCAGCTTCTTCCTTAATCTTGGTTTCCATGCGTTCCACTTCGGTGGTGTGGGTAGTCAAAAGGCGTTCGAGGTCAGCGGTCAGCTTTGCAACTTGGTCACGGAGTGCGGTGACGTCTTCGTTGTTGCCGGCCATTTTGCGGGTGTAGGTGCGTTTTTTGTATGGGATTATTACACGGTGCTTAGTGCGACGAGTATCCAGCTGAGGCCTGCATTTCACTTTGTATATTAGCGACACGACTCGACCCACTAGACTCACATTCATTTTAGGCATTCATTTTAGCTCATTTCTTTGTTTAGAAAGACCTTTTATGTTTGAAAAGAGGAGATTTTCGAAAAAGGTTTTGCTAGAGGAAGCTTTTGAGGCGAGGATGCGTGCGCGCGTCTCGTCTCGATGTTAAAAGATTTTGCTTTGCATCCGTCGAACTGATATCGGTGATTTGCCGAGGTGAGCTCGAGTCGGATGTGTAAAAGAAGAAGGATTCGGCTCGAGAGTGATTAGCAAGTCGAACCGAGGATGTTAAATGTAGAACCTAGGCCGTATGACCTAGGGGATTGAAATCCACGAGCTCGGGTTTTAATCCTTGCTCGTGTTTTTGCTTGTTAGTGAAAAAGGGAAGTTTTGAAAAAGCTTGTTTCAAAAATTCGCGATAGTTTTGTTTGAAAAGGTGTTAGATGTTAGGTTCATTTATCTTTGAAACGTTTAGGCGAGTTTTCGAAGATATGAATGCATATGCTCGTTTTGAAAAGGACCATGGAGTGCATGGCCTCGAACTTGTACGTATGACTCAAAGGGTGAAAGGGTCAGTCGGGTACACCTCCAACTACCTCGAGTACGCTTTGGCAGATACTTAACCCCTCTATTTCCTTCTGAGGGCGATAGGTTTTCTAGAGGGAGCAGAGGCGGTCGAGATAATCGTTTACGGCAAGCCGTGGAGGGGAGAGAGGAAAGTTAGTCCTGCACGTGCTTTATCGAGTGGACAAGCCTGCGTGTTGGAACCACCTCTCAAGGGTGTAAAGGGTGCCTAGATTCCAAAAGGAGTGGACTCTAAACGAATGTGCATAGCTCAAATATGTATACTCGGATTGTTCAAGGCTTTCAAGTTTCACCTCTTTATTTTTAAAAAGAAAAAGCTAGTTTTAAGTTTTAAAAATAAGATTTCCCCAGCGGAGTCGCCAAACTGTGGAACCCGGGATCGGACCCAACTCGGCGTCTTGCTTAAGGGCGGATTTTAAAGTTAAAAAAGATTAAGTTGGAAAAACCTTTAAGAACTGTTATGGAGTCGCCACCTATTTATCGCGGAAAATAGGAACCTGCTACCATGTTCTAAGCTAAAAACATGTTCTTAGATTTTGGAGCACGCCGACACCCCTAGATCTAAGGCTTGTGAAACCAGATTGGATTCAGGGGTAGGTACTTTAGAAAAAGAGTTAATTCAAATAATGATTTATGAAAACCTTTTTGAAAAGCCTATGTAAAAATAGCCTCTCTTGACCTAGAACAATCCTTGTAAGATGATATTTGAGCTAATGTTATCGCTACGTACAAGTGCGATAAGTTTGTAAAAGTATGCAGATCACGGATGCAAAAGATTGATTAAAACCCTCGCTTTAGCATGTTTAACTTGTTAACGAATACAGTTCGATTAAAGGTCGAATTCATTGTTTAAGTTGATTTTAATGCAAGGCAGAAGGGTGCAAGATGCATGCAAATAAAATAAAGTTCAATTGTCCATTGGTTTATTTTATAAGGTCGATTTGCTTATGCGACTTTGGCGTGTCATCGGATATGGAGTGTACCAAGTAATAAGAACACTTGGAAGGCAAGCGCTCGGGTGCCAAAGCCTGGGCGCTAGAGTGTAGTCCCCTTTGTTAGTCCATAGAAAATAAGAAAAAGCTTTGATCCAAGTGGATCGGCACCTACCTTGTCCCCGACGCTCAGATCTGGCAGAGCTTAGCTTCTTGAACTAAAGGAGGATGAATTCAACACGGATGGTGTGTTGAACTCAAGGATTTGAGTGCTTGAGGCTTTTGAGGGTGTTTAGAAGTGTGTAAGATGTGAAATCGATGACAAATTGTGTGTTATGAGGCTCGGGTATAGGGCTCTATATATACTAAAAACCTCGGAGAAATTAGGAAGCAGGAATAAAAACAAGCCGAGGAACCGCATAGGCTTATGCGGTTGCAGGCAAACCGCATAAGCTTATGCGGTTTCTCCAAACCGCATAAGTGTGCGGTTTGGAGGTGTGGTTCAGGCCTAATTTCCTAGTTTTGGTTTGTAAATCTTTGAAAGATTACGTGATAATTTGGACGTGTGGCTCAAGAAAACAGCTAGGATAATCCTGAGATATTTTGTGGTGTTCAGGGCTTTGGAGTGCGGGCCAAAGGCTTGGGTTTGGGCTCGGTTTCGGGCCCGAGACCCGGAAAAATGAAAAAGGGTGTATTTGCATAGATTTGTAAGATAAGCTAAGACGTGAGGTTGTATTTTGTGTAAGAGGGGGCTAAATAGCGGTTTTAGCTACCGGGCCTAAAATTTAGGAATTTAGGAATGCTGAATTAGACCTTGTTAATGTAAAAGGACTAATTGTAGTGCGAATGCGAAGCTCATGCCAAATGAAGCAGGACGAGGACCAAGCTAGACTCCAAATGGACAAAATGAACGTTATTTAAGTGTGATGTGATGCGACCTTAATCATTTTAACATTTAAAACGACTCAAAATGAATTCGACATTAGTTAGAACCGTATAAGTCAGCGTTAAACATGCGTAATAAAAGTCCGTGTTACATCACAGGGTTTTGTGCGGGAGGGTACGGATATGGGTATCCACAGCCGTCTTGTAATTCTCATCCGTTAGCTTGCTAATTTCCATACGTCCCATGTTGCTTCGGGATTGATTGCCATTTGCTCATGCTACTTGCGGTTTGGTGATTGTTGGGGAAGTCTTCTTTATCTCGCTTTGTCCTCTTTTTTCTGTCATGCTTGGTTGCTTGAGGACAAGCAACGGTTCGGTTTGGGGGAGTTTGATGTGTCATATATTTACATATATTTAGCCCCTTGTTCGTTTGCGTTTCTTTGCGATTCTCGTGCTTTTATTTGCGTTTCAGCTCCTATTTCTCTCCGTTTTGGCTCTGCTGTGTTTTTGTGTCCATTTTGCAGGTACACGCGCTTATTTGGAGTATAGGATGCTTGTCGAGAAGTTTCGGAAAGTTTCGTGAAGTTTCGTGAAGTTTTGAGGTGATTCGAGTTGGTTTCGTTGCGTTTCGATTGCGTACGAGCCTCGTTTCGCTAAATGAAGGTGTCCCGGGACCTTGGGTCGGGATTTGAAGCTCTTATAATCATCCTAGGCCTCGTCCCTACTCATGAGCCTCGTCCCTAAGCCTTGGGACGACAAAAAAGCAAAAATAAGCTTAGTACAAGAAAGGGCCAAAAGTGGATCAAAGCTGAACATCACGGGATGAGTGTCCCATAGCTTAGGGACCTGTTTTAGCCTTGTCCCGGTCGGGATGGCTGTCCCGGACCCCAGGGACGGCTTCCGACTTCTCGTGTGCTTGAATTGTTTCATCTATTTGAAGGGTTAAACATTATATTTTCGTCTGAAATTTTTACAGCATTTCTAGGACTCTTAGAACTTCATTCTCTCCAAAACTTAGGGTTAGATTAATTTTATATCTTGTACTTTCATTTCCCGACTTGGATTGCGTTGTTGAATCGTCTATTTGGTATTTGTTTCTCTTGTTCATCATCCTCTCTTTGGTATTTTCTGATTTTGGTATTATATTTCTTCTCTCCTTTGCTTTCAATTTCATTTCTTATTGTTTGTGTTCATGTTTTCATCCTTTCCCCTTGCTTTGATTATCGTTTTTATCATGTTTGAGTAGTCCTTTCAACTAGGGAGAAGGGTGAAGCATGGGTGTTGGTTTTGGTTGTATTTGGTGATCATTTGAGTTAGGTTTTTGCATTTGCTTTGATTATCTCTGCTAGATTGTCTTTGTTGATTCCTTGATCACGTTTTAGCAAACTTTTAGCACCCTTGAACTTAAGATCAAAAGACTAGTTCGAGGAGAGGCGCGAGACCAATCATTAGGACCCTCAATTGTAAGTTACGAGAGCCCGCTTTTGAGACCTAGAGGAAGCTTAAGACCGAGAGGACAAGCTATACCCTTAGCATGTGCGATTACCTACTCAACCCGATCATCATCCTTGACCTTGACTTACCCATTACCTAACCCGACTTCCTAGACTTTCTCCATATAAGTTAATCCTTGTTTTACGCTCTAGCTATAGAACCATCCAATACTCGAACCGACTAAGACTAGAATCATTCCATAGGTAACCTACATAAACAACCATCTCCTTGTGGATTTCGACCCCGACTTACCCTAGCTACCCCTTAGGTTTGTCTGATTTATTTTTGACTAGGCGAGTGCGACTAAGCCTATCAGATGGCTGAGTCTTCTGAACCAAGTCCTGATCAGAAGAAGAGGAAGAAGGGAAAAAGCCCTCAGATGAACCTCATGCTGCAAGTCCCGCTGTATTCTCAGAACCAGTCTGAGTATGTTTCCCTGGGGAAATCTCTGAGTGAGTCCTTTGCTACCTTATCTTCTACACCAGCTACCCTAGATCATGCTCGCCTGGCGTATAAAATGGTGGGCTGCTGTGCTCAGGTCTGTACCCTCTCTGTGATTTGGGTTTTGTTCTGACTTCTTTCCCAGATGAAGTTTTGATTGTTTGTTCTGTTGTCTGTATTGTAGCTTCTGAACATGTCTGCTAGTCTTGGTTCTACTGTGCCAATCTTGGCAAGTGGCAGGGGTAAAGCTGAGGCTGAGAACGAAGCACTCCATTCTTCCCTCGAGGTCACCAAGAAGGAACTTGAGAGTGTTAGCTATCGCTGTGAGAAGCTGACCACCATGGACAAGACCAACTTCAAGAGGATCCAGCAACAGGGCAACCTTATTGCCAAGTTGACCAAGGAGCTTGAGGAGCTGAGGGCTGATGCCAGCAAACACAATGCAGCCGTGGCGGACTTGAGTGTATACTGGACGCTGCGTACCCGGGTCCAGATGATGAACGCTAGCCCTGAAGAACGCGCTGCGTGGGACCTGCATGCAGAGATAGCTACCTTTAAAAAGATGTTTCCTGGGGAGCCTATCTTGGAGGAGGCTGAAGTCACTTCGGCTGCGCAGCCTGGTGAAGGGGATACTGCTGGTCCTGGTGCAGGGGTTGCTGGAGGAAATACTACTGCTGCTGCTGATGTCCCTGGGTCATCCAACGCTGGTCCTGCAGAGGGAAATGTCGAGAAAATGGGTGATTCTGACGAGGGTATCAATTGAACTTTGCTTTTGATGTTGGTTTTTTGAACACTGCTTTGAATTTTGCCGGGGGGAATGTCCCCTGTTTGTCTTTTGGTCTGTAAGTATTTAAACTGTTTGTTTGTTCTGAACTTTGTGTCCATGCACAGGCATGGTCTGACCTTGACAATCTTTTGCTTTATGTTATGTTATTATGCGCATTTATTTTGTTGTGAATTTTGTGAAGTAGCATGCATGCATTTGATAATTTAGGCGACTTACACTTTGGGGCTCCCTTAATGGATTCTACTCCCTGTCCCGTTGTTGCAGTCGTGCTGGGGCTGAGGCCCTTCTTTGATTTGTTTCTGTTTTGGTTTTGATCTGGTCTTGCATTCGTGACCGCTTTGTCTGCACGCAGTGGGGTTAGGATCGATCATGGCGTTTTGCCAACGGCCCTCCGACGCTCAAGTCAGTATAGTTATATAGGATAATTTGTAAGGAGAAAAGTTTTGAGTTTTGCGGATTACCAGATGTCTTGGTCCAGGACACTCTACATGTGATAGAGATTGAGATGAAGTGCGTTCCAAGGTCTTGGGATCATGTCTCCTTCCAGGATCTGAAGTCTGTAGGAACCTTTCCCTACTACTGAATCAATAAGGTATGATCCTTCCCAGGTTGGGGCCAACTTGCCTGCGGCTCTGTCCCTTGTGTTCTGAAATACTTTTCTCAGGACCAGGTCTCATGTTCTGAACATTCGTAGCTTTACGTTCTTGTTGTAACTTCGGGCCACAGACTATTGGTAGGCTGCCAGCCTTACTGCTGCTAGATCTCTGAGTTCCTGGGCTGTATCCAGGCTATCACATAGTAGCTCATTATTTTCAGAAACTGTGTTTAATCCATACCTAATTGTTGGATCATGCACTTCTACTGGGAGCACTGCTTCACATCCGTAGACCATTGAGTATGGCGTCTATCCTGTTGCGCTCTTTGGCGTAGTTCTGTCTACCCATAGAACTAGTGGCAGTTCTTCAACCCTTCTTCCTTGTTTCTCCATCAGCTTCTTCTTGATGCAATTCATCACAATTTTGTTGCTGGACTCAGCCTGTCCATTTGCTTGAGGGTACCTTGGTGCTGATGTTACCAAGTTGATGTTCCACTTCATGCAGAAGTCTCTGGTCTTATTTCCCACGAATTAGAGTCTATTGTCACATACTATTTCTGAGGGGATCCCACACCTGCTGATTATGTTCTTCCTTATGAAAGCGATTACTTCTTTTTCAGTCATGTTCTTGTATGCATCTGCCTCTATCCACTTGGAGAAGTAGTCAGTCATGGCGAGCATGAACACCTTCTGGCCTGGAGCAACTGGCAGTTTGCCTACTAAATCCATTCCCCACTTTATGAATGGCCATAGAGCTGATGTTGAATGTAGATTCTGTGAAGGCTGATGTATTTCTGGACCGTGCTTCTGGCAAGCGTCACACTTCATGGCATACTGGATGCTATCTGTTTTCATTGTGGGCCAGTAATAACCCATTCGCAAACTTTTGTAGGTCATGCTTCTACCACCTGTGTGGTTTCCACAATGTCCATCGTGTATTTCGACAAGACACCTCCGACCTAGTCGTTCTAAGCGTAGGT
Source organism: Dianthus caryophyllus (assembly GCA_023091065.1). Classification (NCBI taxonomy): domain Eukaryota; kingdom Viridiplantae; phylum Streptophyta; class Magnoliopsida; order Caryophyllales; family Caryophyllaceae; genus Dianthus; species Dianthus caryophyllus. Next base: position 16,008,986 of record CM041529.1, read on the forward strand.
ATAGCCCGTTGAAGGACCTTCTGAACAGCACGCCTTGTATGATTGTATATCTAGACGCCTTGATTCTGAATGCTCTTGCTTTAATTCTGTCATGTGGTAACTTGCCCCGGACCAGCCATTCATAATATGGTTTGGTCCAGCTATGGGTTGCTTGGATTGTGTTCTGCAGGAATGGTTGTGCTTTCTGGATCGCTGGTTCCAGGATGTGGACGATTGGTATGTTGTCCAAAGTGTGTGGTTCAAATGCTGACCCAATGTTAGCTAAAGTATCTGCCTGCACATTCTGATCTCTAGGCACTTGCTCAACCTCAATGTTAGTAAACTTTTGAAAAATATTTTTAACCAAATCAAGATATGCAATCATCTTAGAGTCTTTAGCAGCGTACGTACCAGTGATTTGGTTGGCTACCAGCAAAGAGTCTATTTTTACCTTCAGATTACGAATTCCCATGTCCACACATACGTTTAGCCCTGCAATTAACGCCTCATACTCGGCCCCGTTGTTGGTAGTCCTAAATTCGCAGGATACAGCTTGTACTATCTTGTCCCCCTGTGGTGATTTCAGGACCACGCCTAGTCCAGTTCCTCTGATATTGGCTGAGCCATCTGTCCAGAGCTCCCAGGTCTGCTGCTTCTGGTCCAGATGGAAGATCTCCTTAGTAACCTGTTCCTCTAGCGTGGGAGTGAAGTCATATGCTTGAGATTTGATTGCTGTTCTGGGCTCATATGACAAGTCATAGGTGCTTAACTTGACAGACCACTTTGACATGCGACTTGAAAGTTCTGGTCTACACAGTACTGACTTTACAGGAACATTAGTACGAATAATAATATGATGCGCCTCAAAATATGGGCGCAACTTGGTACAGGCAACCGTCAAAGCTAGAACAAACTTCTCCAAAACAGAATACCTGGTCTCAGCATCTAGAGGACTCTTACTTACATAATATACATGATGTTGCTGTCCATCTGGTTCTCTCACCAGAACTGCACTTACAGAGGCTTCCGTTACAGATAGATGCAGGACCAGTGGTTCTCCTGGTTCTGGCTTGGATAGAAGTGGGGCTGATGACAAATATGTCTTCCGGTCCTGAAATGCTTTCTCATGTTCTGTCCCCCAGTTGAATTGCTTGTTCTTTCTCAGTAAGTCATAGAAAGGTTTACATCTTTCAGACGACCTGGAGATGAATCTGTTCAGCGCTGCAACCCTGCCAGTCAGTTTCTGGACATCCTTTGAATTCTAGGAAGACTTCAAGTTGATTATTGTTGAGATCTGCTCTGGACTGGCTTCTATGCCCCTCTTTGTCACCATGTAGCCTAAGAATTTTCCTGCAGTGACACCAAAGGTGCATTTAGTAGGATTTAACTTCATATTATACCTTTCCAGAATTTCGAACGCCCTTTCCAGGTCCTGGGTGTGATCCTCAGCCTTCTTCGATTTCATGACCATATCATCAATGTAGACCTCCATTGTGTCCCCAATCTGGTCCTTGAACATCATATTCACCAGCCTTTGGTATGTTGCCCCTGCATTCTTTAGTCCGAAAGGCGTCGCCTTGTAGCAATATATTCCCCTGCTGGTCATGAACGTTGTATGCTCCTGGTCTGAGGGGTGCATCCTGATCTGGTTGAATCCACTCGCTGCATCCATGAATGTCAATACTTCATGTCCTGCAGTGGCATCCACCATGGCATCTATATGTGGCAGTGGGAATGAATCCTTTGGGCACGCCTTGTTCAAATTCGTATAGTCCACACAGACTCTCTACTTGCCATTCTTTTTCTGAACCACATTCGCTAGCCAGTCTGGGTACATCACCTCCTTAATCATATCCATGTCCAGCAACTTCTATACTTCTTGGTTCACGATTTCATTACGTTCTGGTGCAAACTTCCTGCGTTTCTACTTCACAGGCTTGTAGCTTGGGTCAATATTTAACTTATGAGTAATAACATCAGAACTAATACCAGTCATATCGAAATGAGACCAAGCAAAACAATGCTCCTTCTTCCTCAGAAAGTCAATTAGAGCAGGTCTGATTACTTCTGGAGCGTCAGAACCAACCAGAACCTTCCTGTCAGGCCTCTCTTTTGCCAAAACAATTTCTTTTGTCTCCATGCGTGGGACAGGATCTTCAAATGTCCTGACAGGCTGCTTTAATTGCTATGCGAGGGACTTACCTGGGCTAGGAGGTTTCAGGGCTGTCCTGTAACACTCCTGTGTTGTCTGCTGCTCTCCTCTTACTGTTGTTGTCCCCCACTTTGTTGGAATCTTGATGCACTGGTGGTACGTTGAAGGTACAGCCTTGAGGTTGTAGATCCAGGGTCGCCCTAAGATCACGTTGTATGAGGACAGGCAGTCTATGATGCAGAACTTCTCGAAAGAGGTGACTCTTTCCACGTAGGTTGGCAGTGTGATCTCTCCCAGGCTGTGCTTCGTCGCGCCGCTGAACCCTACTAGGACGCTGGACTTCTTCGTTACATCTGATTCTTTCAGTCCCATAGCCTCCATCGCCTCCATCATTATGATGTTGACTGAACTGCCACCATCTACCAGGACTCGTCTGACCACGCAGGTCCCAATCTGGATCTTGATTACTAGTCCATCGTGGTGTGGTCCATGTACTCCTTGAAGGTCTGATTCATCGAACACTATTTCCTCGGATCGACCGGTTGTCTCCGGTGGTGGTTTGCTCGTTTCTCCATGACCACACGCTTCGCAGCAGAATAGGTCAGTCCACAAATATCTGAACCTCAGAAATAAACTTTACCTCATGGGTTGTAGGCGGTGGGAGATCTCTTGGCTCATCTCGCTCATCTTTACTCTTTCTGTTTCTGAGACTGGAGGTCTTTTGGCTCATCTCGCTCATCTCTTGGCTGAGCCCAACTTGTCCATCTTGCAGATCAGCCCTGGCATATCTACGGAGAAGCAGTACTCTGAGACTGGAGGTGGAACCCTGCGTGCCTCTGTTTGTTCATCCACGGCGTTCGCCTCTCTTCTAGTTGGCCTCTGGTATGGACCAGGCCTGCTGTTGTTGTGCCGCTGGGTGGTGACTTTGCGCTCACCGCCTCGTCCTGGTAACGTGCCTGAATCGGCTGGGTCCTCTTCTACCTCGACCGGGCGAGTCTTGGCATGCACATCCTCAAAGGTAGAACAGGGATAACGGGTTAGTTCAACATAAAGCTCAGAATCCCTTACCAAACCTTGCGTGAAGGCCTCTATGGCTGTGCCGATGTCGCATCGTGGGATGGACACTTTCTCTTAGTTGAATCGATGCAGGAAGTCCCTCAGCGACTTCGTTCGCTCGATGACCTCATGCAGTCACCGGTCCGCTTCACCAACATTCCGCCATCGCGAATCGGACATTGAAGAGGTTGATCAGCTCTGCAAAGGTCTTGATGCTCCTGATTGGCAGGTTGATGTATCACTGTAAGGCTGGACCAGTCAAAGTTGATCCAAAGCTTTTGCACATGCAAGCCTCCCTCTTCTCTGATGGGATTGCGGCATTGAACATCCTTTGCTTATACTGAGCCACATGTTCCAGGGGATCAGCAGTTCCATCATAGAGCTTGAGGTTGGGCGGTGTGTACTTCTTTGGCATCTCCATCATTGCAATGCAGTCAGCGAAGGGTGAGTCAGCGTAGCTCTCTGGTGTTGCTTCCTCTATGGGAGGTGGAAGTCCTGGACCCTTTCGCACTAACTCTGAGAGTTTCTGGACCTCCATCATCATGTACTGCATAACCTGGCCTGCAGTGACCCCTTCTGGTGTCTTTGGGTCACCATCTCCACCTGCAGCGTTGTTCTCTGGGTCATCTTCTATAGTGTGTGGGTTGCCCTTTGATCCTGCAGAAGAGAAAACAGAGAAGTCAAATTGCTTGATTACATTAGAAAATGGAGTACCTGGCTGGATCCTGGATCCTAAGGCCTTCTTCTTTGAGGAGTCCTCCAACTGCTTCTTCAGGGTAGCTTCAGCCTCCTTCAGTCTTGCAGCCTCAGCCTTTGCATCCTTTGCTGCCTGCTTGGCCTGTTGCAGTTCCTGCTGGAGTTTGAGCATGGCTTCGGCACTTGAACTTTCCATCTCCTGCGCTGGTTGGACTTGTGCTGGCTTGAGATATTTTGTAGGATTAATAAACTAGTATCCCCACAGACGACGCCAATCTGTTCGGGGTGATTTTTTCACACGGTTCATTTCACTGAATGTAGATCTACTAGTACTATCCTTTAGTTTGATTTTATGGTGATTCTGATTTTAGAGTTAGAACGTATGAAAAAGTAACAAAAACGGGACAAGACACACAATATGTTTACGTGGGAAAAACCTATAATGTTAAGGGAAAAACCACGGGCACCAAGACAGGAGAGGTTCTGTACTAGTTCTGGAACAGGAAATACAGGATCTGGATAGAACCAGGATTGATTCTGGACAGACTGGTATTGAGTACAATGTGAGCAAAAATAATTATAAGATGATTAAATGCTTGAGACTTGAGTAGAATGTAGTGTGTTGAGTTGTGTGTCCTCTGATAATCCTTTTCTTCTGAATTCCTTCTCCTTTTATATTGTCCTCAGCTCCAGCGTCTCTTTCCCCTCTTGTAGGTAACCTCTTCCTTTGAGTTCTCCAGCGGTTCCTATCTTCACGGCTTCATTCCTGCAGCTTGACCAGGTCCTCCAACGTCTATCTCTAGGTTTGCTATTATATTCCTGGGCTTTGCTCATAATGACTTTCTTCTTTATTGGGCCTGGCCCATTTTGTTCTCTCCTCTCCTGGCTTGGGTCTTTGCTCTATCTGTACATTCTGGACTTGTTTACAGATCCTGGACCAGTTTGTAGATCTTGAACCAGTCTGATTTTTTGGTCCCAACAATACGGGTCTAGGACACCTCGGAGAATAGGGTCTTTGTCATGGTGGTCATGGATGTTGTCGTAGTTGTTGTGTTTGTGTCTCTTTAACTGTTATATATTTGTGTAACAAATGGCGAGACAATGGCATCACTAACCCAACCAAACCTTTTCATTAAGCTTTCCAGGAATAACATTCTTTACAAGTTCTTTTGAATTTATTGATACGTATTACACACATATAATGGTGGGCATATAATATCTTAAACTTTATTTGCATCATGATAAATCTTTATATAGCACACATACATGAACTTGGTATTGAGTACCGCAACAAACAATCAAACACAAAGGTAATATGGGAAACTACAAATACAAATGAAATATTACATAGACGTCTTATCTTCCATACATATTATAGTAGAAGCAAACTTACATGTGACACACATGACACAACAAAGAATTGTAGACATGAAAAATGCCTACTTTGTAATGGCATTGTGGTGCTCCTCGATATCCTTAACAATTTTAACCAAGGCATCCATTTCACCGGTTGGTTCAGGAAAACCGGGCCTCAGCTTTTCGTAAAAAAATGTCCAAATCACTTTGCATGTTTCAGCGGTCAATGAAATTACTTTTAAAATTACAAGAAAATCCTTGTAATCCTTCATCAAATCTCCTCCAATGCAATTAAACTTAATCACCTTATTCTCTTCATCTATCTCTTCAACTATTTGCTTTATTGTTTTTTTCTTTCCATCTGCAAAGAAAATCAATTGAATCATGACCCAAAATTGAATGTTCTATTTATCAGATTTATTGGATATTTACGCATTTTCATTTCTGTAAAAATTGTATCACTTCTTTCATCTTACATTAATTGTCCCCTTTCAGCTAAACCATAGATTTAAGACTTTGAACAAAGTACCTTGATTATCTGATCCCTCGATCTATCAAATTTAGGTTTACATTTTTGATTAAGCTAACAGTGTGGGATTTTAAGGCGATGGAATTAGGGAAGGGTAGTATAATAACTTTGAAACTTAGAAATTCCAATTTTAAAATTAGAACATTTAATTTGAGATTTTTATAAAATCAAAAGGAGAGATTTAAAGTGGCATGGAGGAAGTTGATAATAATTACTCCCTCTCATTTTTATTGATCTTCCCATTTTATTATAATATTCCTCACAAAGAATAAAAAAGGGGAAAATCATATAAAATGGGAGGGAGTACCTTTTTCTTAGTTCCTGTTTTAATCTGCATAGTATATAATTTTCCATCCATTTACTTTTAAAGTTTCTATTTTTCTTTTTCATTCATCCATATTTAAATGTCCTTCCTCATTTCAATTAATAATCTATGATTATTATTAACTGTGACCCCATAATTTATTTTTTCAACTTTTATTTTCCACCGCACATCTCACTTTACTCTTAAATATTATACCCCTCCACCCATGAACTTTAAATTTGGATGAAGTATAGTTATACAAGTTGAAAATCAGTCTTCGCTAATTTTCTGCCTCATTACTCATTCTAATTTAACTCACTTTGTCATCATATATTATACAAAAGTTGAAAAGTTGAAAGTTATTGTCTCCATTTAAAGTGATAAGTGTCAAAATTGTAAAAGTAAATTAATTATTGTTGTATTTTCACTTTCGATATATAATTTTGTTATCGTTTGAGTGCATTATATAAATAAGAGTGTACTCTATAGTGTCTATTTGCTGATTGCCATTTTTAAGTAAGAAAATTCGATATTGGACGTGATTTTAAAGTAAAATTGTTTTAAAAGGAGTTATGTTATATAAAAAACATATAAGAAGATTATTTAAAAAAAATATATTATTAGAGGAATATTTAATTTACCATATAAATAAATGACTAAAAGCTAAAAAAAAAAAGTTTCATAAGGAAATAATGGAGGATTACCAACAGTGTAAGTCCACTCGATAGTGGATCCTGGAGTACCAAAATCACCATCATGCAAATCACATGCATGAATAAATTCATCATTAACACTTGAAATATGGTGTGGTTTTTGTGCAAAGAATTCATGGAACAAATCACCAGCACCCTCCTTTATCTCCACTTCTCCTTCTAACTTTCTTTTCAATAGCCCTGCCATTGCTTAAACACAATAGTTACAAAATAAACTAAATAAATTACCAAATAATTAATGAGTAGAAACAACTTGGATGTTGATGAAGGTTTGTACTGAGATATTGTGCCTTTTATAATGATCTCATGATGTTGAAGTCCGACGTATAGTCGTATACAGCCATACACTATGGAATTTTTTAGGTACATTATTATAGTTATAGTGATTATTAATTAAACTAGACAGACGTTATAGTATTATTTGCTTGGTTAGTTGTATGTGAATCATATTATGATATCATGAAATCATATTTCACGTTATGTAAGTTGACTTTATTTTCATAATAATTGGAATATAGTGTTGCTTGTTCTCTTCTCTCATTTAGCAATTACAACAATTTATGCTGTTAAAATTGTAATCTCTTTTAGTGTTGATTATACCGTTTATTAAAAAAAATATGACTGACGATTTTGCAAACCTTGACTCATGATAAATACTGAAATACTTTGCTAAATAAATCAGAGAGAAAGTGTTAAGATCACCGTCAATGTTTGAGAGATCTCTTATAATTTTCATTTATTTAATCAATTGGTTACTTACAAGGCAAATACTTGTGTGAGACGGGACTTACAATAAGTTTATTGTAAGTCCTCTCACACAAGGGTAGTTACTAGTTAGTTTTTTTTTTGTTTTTTTTTTTTTTTTTTTCTTTTCTTGCTTGTTACTCACACTAATTTAGTGTGAGTCCGGTCTTTCAAGAGAATTACCCTTCTTACAATGTGTTTTGTGTGATATAAGTATTGAGTTTACTCCAAAACCCTTGCATGAATCTATTTTGAGACAAAAAACTGTACCACCACCATCTCATCACAATCAACTCTGTATGTTGTCCTCATTCACGTTTATTCTCTCTGCTCATCCTTTTTCAGAATAGATTTTGGGCATGTAATTACACTTGGGGCTTGTACATGCTTCTTTCTTATTCTTGGGCTATTGCTTGCATTCATGAGTAATACTGGGCCGAGTAATGTTGGGCTGAAGTTGTTTTCGGGTTCCATTCACCAAGGCTTCTAAATAGCTTTTCCTACATGACTAGAGTAGTACTCTCGCTATTTCAATAGAAAGCTCATGGGCTCACTTTTTGTCAGAAGAAAAGTTTGAATTTATATTCTTTACCTCTTTACTATCGAACTTGATTATTTTCAAAATTTTGAATTTATCAATACTTTTTCCAAATTCGCAACGTTTAAAATGAATTTTTATCTTTTCTTCTTGAACTAGGTAAATATGTCTAAAAATTTTCTTAAGGGGGTAAGACAAAAAAATATGTTGGTTTTAAAATCATTGGTTAAAGTTTAAGATTTAAAATCTTCATTTCAACCTACTTTAAACTTTATACCTATTTCTAAATTTAAATGAATTTGCTTTAACTTTTAAAATACTTATACTTTTAATTTAATTTAATTCCGTACAAAACTTCTAGGCCCCACCTTTTTGAAAATTCCTTTGAAATCGATTTCAGAAATAACAATCTAACAATATTTCTATATTAATTCAAAATATTCTATTTATAAATATAAAATGTTTATATCCTTCAAAGCTTTCCACTCCATCTAACATCTTTATAAAAATTCAAAAATTCGTACATTATGAAAAATGTTATTCTACCAAAATAAAATGTCATTATCGAAACTTGTAAAATCTTGATTTTCTCTCTAACTGTTTTGTTTAACCTCGAGCAGTTATCCACTCTATTCAAGTTTCGGGACGAAACTTTTCTTAAGGGGGTAGGTTTGTAACACCCCGTGTTATTTTAACACAATTTCATAAAAGAATTTAATTCCTTAAATTAAATTCATCCTTTTTCCTTATAATAAAAATGCGTCTGAAATTTTTTCGCTAAATAATACTAAATTTTCTTAAGTTTAAATTTAAAAATTTTGAAAAATAAAATTTGTTGTATTATCTTTAGAATTGAAAAAGAAACACAATTCAAAATTTTATAAAAATCAACACAAAACTAATATCGCCTTTCAAATTTCAAAAAAGGTCAAGTTATGTTTACTATTCATAAAAATAAATGTAAAACCTTTTATTCATAAAATTCAATTTCGAACATTTTTCGTTTTCAAAATAAAAATGGACCCTTATGCTTTTCTCGGCTTTGAAATTCAAGTCAACGATTTCAAACACGCAAGTCAAGGTCAAATCATCTTATCCTCTTCCATTTTATTCTTATTTTTGAAAAGTAAACTTAGCATCAAAAATTAATTTAAGATGTCATCATTTTGATTTTATTTTAATAAAACATTACTTTTAATATCAAATTACTATTTCGTTTCTATTAAACTAGCTTTTTTTAAATTTGTCGAAATTTGAAGTCACACCTAATTTAAATTGATTAACTTTTTGACGTTTGAATATAATTCTTTAAATCTATAACATTCAACGAAAAAAAAATAAGTTTTTCGACCTAGGAAATTTTTATTCAAAATTTCGAGGATTAAAACTCGATTTTGTTTTTAGTGCCCTTTCGAAAATTATTTTTATTTTAATTTCCGATTTTATTTCAAAACACTATTTTAAGATCATATCTTTTATTTCGAAACCTTTCGCGATCGCGCAAATCGAAAATTTCGAGAAATGAAAATCGAGCCCGAAAACTTGACTTTTGACATTTGGACACCAAAGTCAAATTCTATCCTCTTCCATTTTTTCTTACACAAATCTTTACTTTACTTACACATCTAATTTTATCATCATCATTTTTTATTTTGTTTAAAGAATTAAAGTTTATACATAATAATAATACATAAATACAAATACGGTACTGTGGATACCCATATCCGTACCCTCCCAAACAAAACCCTGTGATGTAACACGGACTTTTATTACGCATGTTTAACGCCAACTTAAACGGTTCTAATTAATGTCGAATTCATTTTGAGTCGTTTTAAATGTTAAAATGATTTAGGTCGCTTCACATCACACTTAAATAAACGTTCATTTTGTCCATTTGGAGTCTAGCTAGGTCCCCGTCCTGCTTCATTTGGCATGAGCTTCGCATTTGCACTACACTTAGTCCTTTTACAATAACAAGGTCTAATTCAGCATTCCTAAATTCCTAAATTTAGGCCCGGTGGCTAAATCCCCCCTTTAGCCCCCTCTTACACAAAATACGGCTTCACGTCTCACCTTATTTCACAAAATCCATGCAAATACACCCTTTTCATTTTTCCGGGTCTCGGGCCCGAAACCGAGCCCAAACCCAGCCTTTGGCCCGCACTCTAAAGCCCTAAACATCAAAATATCTCAGAAATATCCCAGGCCTCTTCCTTGGCAAGCAAGCAAGGATTATCCCGTAATCTTTCTAAGATATAATCAAACCGGAACTAGGAAACTACGCTAAAAACCACACCTTCAAACCGCATAAGCTTATGCGGTTTGGTTGGGCAACCGCATAAGCCTATGCGGTTTGCCCTGGCAACCGCATAAAGCTATGTGGTTCCCTGGCCTGTTTCTATCCCCGGGTTTCCTAATTTCTCCGAGGTTTTTTAGTATATATACTCCCCTATACCAGACCTCGAAACATAACTTTTCTCATCAGATTTTACATCCAACACAACTTTTTCACCCAGCTTTCACAGCATACACACTTCAAACACTCTCAAAGCCTCACGCACTCAAATCCTTGAGTTCAACACACCATCCCGTGTTGAATTCATCCCCCTTTTAAGTTCAAGAAGCTCTGCCCAGTACCGATCCACTTGGATCAAAACTTTTTCTTATTTTCTATGGACTAACAAAGAGGTCTACACTTTAGCGCCCCCCCCCCCCCCCCTGGCTTTGGCACCCAGCGCGCTTGCACTCCAAGTGTTCTATTTATTTTGGCTTACACTCCATATCCGATGACACGCCAAAGTCGCATAAGAATCGACCTTATAAAATAAACCAATGGACAATTGAACTTTATTTTATTTGCATGCATCTTGCACCTTCTTATTTTGCATTAAAATCAACTTAAACAATGAATTCGACCTTTAACTGAACCGTATTCGTTAACAAGTTAAACATGCTAAACTGAGGGTTTTAATCAATCTTTTTGCATCTGCATCTGCATTCTTTTACAAACTTTTTCGCACTTGTACGTAGCGATAACATTAGCTCAAATATCATCTTACAAGGATTGTTCTAGGTCAGTAGAGGCTATTTTTACATAGGCTTTTCTAAAAGGTTTTCATAAATCATTATTTGAATTAACTCTTTTTCTAAAGTACCCTCACCCCGAATCCAATCTGGTTTCACAACCTTAGATCTAGGGGTGTCGGCGTGCTCCAAAATCTAGGACATGTTTTTAACTTAGAACATGGTAACAGGTTCCTAATTTCCGCGATAATTAGGTGGCGACTCCATAACAGTTCTTAAAGGTTTTTCTAACTTAATCTTTTTTTAACTTTAAAATCCGCCCTTAAGGAAGAGGCCGGGTTGGGTCCCTCGACGCGGTTCCGGGTTCCACAGTTTGGCGACTCCGCTGGGGAGATTTTATTTTTAAAACTTAAAACTAGCTTTTTCTTTTTAAAAATAAAGAGGTGAAACTTGAAAGCCTTGAACAATCCAAGTATACATATTTGAGCTATGCACATTCGTTTAGAGTCCATTCCTTTTGGAATCTAGGCACCCTTTGCACCCTCGAGAGGTGGTTCCCACATGCAGGCTTGTCCACTCGATAAAGCACATGCCGGACTAACTTTCCTCTCGCCCCTCCACGTCTTGCCGGAAACCGCTATCTCGACCGCTTCAAAGGTTCTCCGTGAAAAACCTATCGCCCGCTGAAGGAAATGAAGGGGTTAAGTATCTGCCAAAGCGTACTCGAGGTAGTTGGAGGTGTACCCGACTGACTCATTTTCACCCCTTTTGAGTCATACGTACAAGTTCGAGGCTATGCACTCCATGGTCTTTTTCAAAACGAGCATTTGCATTCATATCTTCGAAAACTCGCTTAAACGTTTCAAAGATAAACGAACCTAACATCTAACAAACTAACATTTTTCAAACAAAACTATCGCGAATTTTTGAAACAAGCTTTCTTGAAATTCTCCTTTTACACTAACAAGCAAAAACTCGAGCAAGGATTAAAACCCGAGCTCGTGGATTTCAATCCTCTAGGTCACACGGCCTAGACTCTGTTTTAACATCCTCGACTCGACTTTGCTCGAGCCGAATCCTTCTTCTTTTACACATCCGACTCGAGCTCACCTCGGCAAATTACCGATATCAGTTCGACGGGCGCAAAACAAAATCTTTTAACATCGAGACGAGATGTGCGCACGCATCCTCGCCTCAAAAGCTTCCTCTAGCTAAAACCTTTTCGAAAATATCCTCTTTTCAAAACAAAAAAAAAAAAAAATTTCTAAATAAAGAAATGAGCTAAGATGAATGCCTAAAAATGAATGTAAGTCTAGTGGGTCGAGTCGTGTCACTAATATGCAAAGTGAAATGCAGGCCTCAGCTGGATACTCGCCGTACTAAACAACGTGTAATAATCCCATACAAGAAACGAACCTACACCCGCAAAATGGCCGGCAACAACGAAGAAGTCAACGCACTCCGTGATCAAGTTGCAAAGCTGACCGCTGACCTTGAGGGCCTTTTGACCCACCATACCGTCGAGGTGGAACGAATGGAACTCAAGATTAAGGAGGAAGCCGATAGGCATGCTAAGAAGCTCCAAGCTATGGAGGAGAGGCTCTACGTCTCGAGCACTTACTCTATCCACAAAGAGAATGAGAACGTGCCTACTAGCATTAAGGATGAGCTCCCAAACAAGCTCGCCCTTAGTGATCTTCCTATCTTCCAAGGACATGAGAGCCCGATCATTCACATCCGAGCTTTCAATTCCCAAATGGCCATCAAAGGGGTCGACGCTAAGCATTGGCTAACTCTCTTCCCGCACTCTCTAGCAGCAGTGCCGAAGACATGGTTCTACTCGCTCGACCCGTAGCGGGTCCCTACCTTCGAAGAACTCACAGTCGAGTTCGACCGACAGTACCGAGACAATGAAGACACTCAGGTCTCAATTCGCACCCTAGAAGTCCTATCTCAAAAGGACAATGAAGGCTTCACCGACTATCTTACTCGTTGGAAGAAGGCGAGCTCAAATCCCTAACAGTCTCGCGAGGACGAGCTCGTACCAAAGTTCATAAATAACCTGCGACCCGTGTATCAATTCTACATGAGGTACAGCAACATTCAGAACTTCAAAGAACTAACTAAGGTCGGCACTCAAATTGAAGATGACCTTAGGACCGGCACCATGGCTAAATACACCGGCCATGCTTATCAAGGGAGCTCCTCTAAGTCTTCCCGCACAGTCAAGAACGACGAAAATCGCACCGTCGGCAACCTCGATGATGACACCCTTGACGCCTTCGCAACTACCTTCTCGCCACCTCCTAAGGCCAAGAGAAACTTCGACCCTCTCTTTATGTCTTACTCCAAGGCATTCCAAAGGTTGGTCGAAAAGAACTACCTACAACCGATCGGGCCTACTAGCGAGCCGCCCGAAGACAAAAAGCCTAATCTTGGAACCCCAATGCCTTCTGTGCATACCACCGAGGCAAGGGGCACGACACCGAGAACTGCTTTAGGCTAAAGAACGCTATCCAAGATCTCATTGATCAAGGAAAGCTCAGCAAACCGTCTCAACCCACCAAGCCTTCAAACAACGAAAACCCGCTACGCAATCATGCAATCTTCGTGGGGTCAATCCCTATACTAGACTGCTCTTACCTCATCACACCCTCAGACGACCAAATCAATGCCGTTTGGTCTAGTGATAATGAAGACGACGAATACTGGCTGCCCACCGACGAGGTGATAAGCCACGTCAATCAACTCGCAAAAGACATCATTCATCTAAAAGCTTTACATCGGACCGAAGTAGAGCGTTTGGAACGACGCATCAAAAAAGAGCTCGACAATCCCGTCTCGCTCGATACCCTCGAAGCCCTCCATCAAAAGGACGACGAAGGGTTCGTCAAACATTGCGTCCGGTGGAGGAAACTACTTTCCCGAGTTCCAAATCATCCACATGAAGACGAACTCGTATCCACTTTCCTTTTGACCGCGCGACACTTTGGGCGATATTACTTTCATTTCTGCAACGTTCAGAACTTCGAACATCTCATCGAAATCGGCACCCGCATTGAAAAGGATCTCACATCTAGCTACGAGGATCCCGCCTACCGAAGCACTCTTCAGCAAAGCACCTTTAGGGGACGAAAAATATACAACCCGCATGGCTCTACAAGGAACTTTGACAAACTCTATATGCCTTACGCCATAGCATTACAAAAACTAGTCGCAAAAGACTACCTTACACCCATTGGACCTATTAACGAGCCACCCATGAGAAAGAAATCAAAGTCATGGGACCCCAACGCCTTCTGTGCATACCATCGGGGCATGGGGCATAGCACTGAGAGTTGTCTCAAACTCAAACATGCCATCCAAGATCTCATCGATCAAGGAAGAATCAAGAAACCTCGAAGGAAAACCACACTTTCCTCCAGCAACGACACAATTTACCTCACAACTCAAGCAATTCAAGCAACTCAAGCAACTCAGACAGCTCAAGCAGCTCCTCCAGCGGCACAGAGGACGATGAAGAAGAAGAAGAAATTCTTTTAGATTCTAATACTCTTAGTGTCGGGTCATCTGTCGACCCATCTATCCTAAACTCTAGCTTTAGTTTAGATTTCCTTTTTACGGAGGCTAGCTCCAAGCAATTTTCTGATTTGTCGAATAATTCTCTTCAAAATAATGAAATGAATAAATTTGCTTACGTCTTGTCTCAAGCTAAAACAAACAACAAAATACAAACAATCAAAAATCAACAAACAACAAACAAAACACACAATACAAAAGACACTAACTCATGCGAAAATGAACTAACAAATCAATCATTAAACAAATACATTGCAAACCTTGTCTCTCCAAAAACACAAGACCCTATTATCGAGGAAACCATAACCATAAACGTGGGAACCCCCGAAGAACCAAGGGAACTACAACTAGGAGCCTCACTAGACAAAGACGAGCGCGCCCAATTCACACAACTCCTAAGCGAATTCAAGGACGTATTCGCTTGGTCATACAAAGATATGCCCGGAATCGAACGAAGTATCGCCGAGCACCGCATCCCCATTAAACCCGGTTACAAACCCATCAAGCAAAAGCTAAGAAGACTACGTCCCGAATGGTCCCTTATGGTCAAGGAAGAAATCGAAAAACAAATACAAGCCGGTTTCATCCAAGTCATCGAGTATCCTGAATGGGTCTCAAACATGGTCCCAGTCTTGAAAAAGAATGGCAAAATTCGAGTATGCGTTGACTTTCGCGACTTGAACAAAGCTAGTCCCAAAGATGACTTTCCATTACCCCATGTGGACGTACTAGTCGACAACACCGCCGATCACGCCCTCCTATCTTTCATGGACGGCTACGCAGGCTATAACCAAATCAAAATGTCACTCGAAGACATGGCAAAGACGGCCTTCATTACACCGTGGGGCACATACTGCTACACGGTCATGCCTTTATGCCTAATCAACGCTGGCGCAACATACCAACGCACCGCCACAACCCTTTTACATGACATGATGCACAAAGAAGTCGAAGTTTACGTCGACGATATGATCGTGAAGTCAAAGGAGAGAAGTGGTCACATCACTAACCTCCGCAAGTTCTTCACGCGCCTACGACAATACAAAATGCGCCTCAATCCCCAAAAATGTACCTTTGGAGTTAAATCCGGTAAACTACTAGGACATGTAGTGAGCCAAAGAGGCATCGAGATCGACCCCTCGAAAGTCAAAGCAATTCTCGAAATGCGACCCCCGGAGAACCTCGACGAAATTCGAAGTTTCTTGAGCCAAATTCAATACATCTCACGCTTCATTAGCAAACTCACCATGATATGTGAACCAGTTTTCAAGAAACTCAAGAAAACCGACCACGTTGAATGGGACGAAGAATGTCAAAAGGCATTTGACAAGGTCAAGGAATTACTAACCAACCCACCAGTTCTACGACCACCCCAAAAGGATTTACCACTATCCTTATACCTTACAACAACACATACCGCCATGGGCGCCATGCTCGCTCAAGAAGTAAACGGCGAAGAACACGCAATCTATTACATCAGCAAGAAGTTTCTCGATTACGAAACCCGATACTCACCTGTCGAGAAGAGTTGTCTAGCTCTGGTATGGTCATCCAAAAAACTCCGTCACTATATGCTAGCACACCAGACGAAGGTCTATTCCAAAATGGACCCCGTAAAGTACCTTTTCGAGAAACCTGTGCTTAACGGACGAATGGCCAGATGGACATTGCTCCTAGCCGAATTCGACCTTAAGTACGTTCCCCTCAAAGCAATCAAGGGACGAGCAGTCTCCGATTTCTTAGCTGAAAATGCAATCAACGAAGAGCCAATTATCGACACAACATCCCTTCCAGACGATGGGATTTACAACATCAACCAAGAACAATGGGAGTTATACTTCGATGGCTCCTCCAACTATCGAGGATGTGGAGTAGGAATACTTCTCATATCCCCGAATGGCGAACACACCCCTTTATCCATCAAATTGGACTTTGACGTAACAAACAACGCCGCAAAATACGAAGCGTGCTTGCACGGTCTCCAAGCAGCGCTTGTACTCAACGCCCGCAACATAAGAGTCTACGGGGACTCCTCCCTCATAATCAACCAAGTATCCGGAGCATGGAAGATACTTAATGAAAACCTGGCATTATACCAAAACAAAATACAAGAGCTCATAAACGAATTCTATCACGTAGAATTCATACACCTCCCACGCGAAAAAAACCAATTCGCCGACGCGTTATCCAAACTCGCGTCACTAATCAACATACCCCCGGGAATGGAAACGCTACCCATTGTCGTGGAACGACGGAACGAACCCGCCTACATCTGTGACATTGAAACCGAGGAAGAACAAACCGACCCTTGGTACCCACCAAACATTGACAAACGGGCCAAGCGAGCCCTACGCCTATTATCATCACAATTCGTGATGGAAATGGGCAAACTACTCAAAAAGACGCCTCAAGGCAAACTACTCTTGTGTGTCGATCACAAAAAGGGACACGAAATCATGTCCCAAGTACACGATGGCGAGTGCGGACCACATAGGAACGCACGAGCCATGTGCAAACAAATCATAAGGCTAGGATGGTACTGGACGACCATGGAAGCCGACTGCGCAAAGTATGTCAAACATTGCCATAATTGTCAAATTTTTGCAAACGTACAACACATTCCTCCTTCACCACTATACAGTTTGACCTCGCCATGGCCTTTCTCAACCTGGGGAATTGACGTCATAGGCAAAGTTCAACCCGTAGGAGCAGGAGGACACTGCTTCATCCTCGTGGCCATCGACTATTTCACAAAATGGGTCGAAGCCGCATCATACCGCAAACTAGGCACAAAAGAGGTTGCAAAATTCATACAAAACAACATCATTTGTCGCTATGGCATACCCCACGAATTCATAAGCGACCAAGGCACACACTTCCAAGGAGAGGTCGAACCACTTCTCCTCAAGTACAAGATACAACGACACAAATAATCACCCTACCGACCACAAACTAACGGCGCGGTCGAGGCAGCAAACAAAACCGTCGTATCAATCCTCAAAAAGATGATCGACACCTGCCACGACTGGCCCAACAAAATCCCATTTGCATTATGGGGATACCGCACAACCATCCGCACGCCCACAGGCATGACACCCTATTTCCTAACCTACGGGATGGAAGCCGTTCAACCTGTAGAAATCGAGATGCAATCCCTTCGAATTCTCATGGAAGCAGACATTCCTGAAGCCGAATGGGCACGCGAACGATATGAACAACTCATCCTCTTAGACGAAAGACGGTTACATTCGCTAAGTACAGTCCGAATGTCCCAATCTCGCCTACAACGCGCCTACAACAAACGGGTCAAGCCACGAAACATCAAAGTGGGTGACCTAGTACTCAAATCAGTCCGAGCACCATTACCAGTCGACCCAAGAGGAAAATTCAAACCCAATTGGGCCGGACCGTACTTGGTCAAGGAAATCCTTCCCGGAGGAGCCGTGAAATTAACTGACCTCGACGGTCAGGACTTCCGATTACCAACAAATCTTGATCAACTCAAGAAATACTACCCCTAAACACAAACAAATTTGCAATGTATTTCAAAAACAAAACTCACTCTCGCATGGGTGAACTACGCTCGGTTTGATTCCACGCACTGTGGATACGTAGGCAGCTTTGCAAATAGCTCAACCGAATCACACGAACTACGCCGGTTTGATTCCGTAAAACGCGGATACGTATGCAGCTTGTCAAAGGCACAACCGAACTTCCAAGCACGCACGCCCAAAGCTTAAAAAGGTCAAGGGCGATGCACTCACAAAAAGACACGCTCAAAGCTAAAAAAAGCCGAGAGCACAGTCAACACAAAACAAAACAAAACAAAAATCCAAGTCCAAAGCTTAAAAAGGTCGAGGATTTAAGGACAAGACAGATCAAACAGACAAATCCAAAGCTTAAAAAAGTCGAGGATTTAAAAACAAATACGAATGTCCGAAGCTTAAAAAGGTCGAGAACATTTCAAAGCAAAACAAAAGAAAGCAACGAGACAAGACAAAAAGCAAGTTAATTCTATTTTATTACTTTATTTAAAATTTTTCGCAATGAGCTAGGAACAAGCCTCCTTAGCCCTTTATTCGAATCTAAAACATGTATTTAAATAAAGGAAATTTTCTAAACAAAACAAAGCAAACTACTCAAGTCATCTTCTGACGCTTCGGATTAGCCCCTTCATCTTCAAGAGGCCGATCCGCCACAATCTTCGAACTAAGAAAGGGAATAGATCTTTCAAAACCTGGGGGCTCGATCGGATCCTCGTCCTGCTCGACTGGGGACTCCTCGATCCTTGACCCTAGGCGATCTTTAACAATCACCTTCGGTCCAAGCCTTTCCCGCGCCGGTCTCGAAGTAGAAGCATCCACACTAACAGCACAAAGATCACCATAGTCCCTCCTTTCGCGCACCACCTCATACGCCAAGGAGGGCCTTGGCCCATTCTTTTCCCTCCTCCTCTGATTCTCCTGCTCACGAGGATCATCGAACGATACTACCGTGTATAGAAGTCCGTAACACGACTAGACTCTATATGCTCCGGAACAGCCCAAGTAACACGATCCGACCATCCTCGGATCCAAGCATCGATCATTTGGTTGTTTAGCATAACAACCCCTCCAACCTGAGTATCCTGCTCGGGTATGGTCTGAGCAAGCCCGATTTGCCTCTTCAAGTGAAGAGGATGAATCCACACTCCTCGTTCAAACCCGCACAACATCAAACCACACGACGCATTCGCAACAGACGGCGCCGTAATCGCCGTGATACCCCACCAAGACACATACCAACGAATGGAGCTCTCCTTCACAAACCCCCGGTAGTAGTTTAGCGAACGCTCCCGAAGGTCAGCCCACTCCATCTTTCGCGACGTCGTCGCTGCAGCCTTGAAGACACTTCCAAGGGGAAGAGCTTTATACACACTTAGCCTCTCCATGAGCCAAATGTTGAGAATCCTAGCACAACCCCGGTACGAGCTCGCATTTAATAAAGACAACGGTCGTCTAAACCCAGTATGGTCTCCGCTAGGATCAACGCAGAAGGATCATATCCCCTTTCCATCTCTTCGACAACACGAGCATACCTCGCGTTTCCGAACAATCCATCTGGCATGGACCCCGCAAAAGCATAACGATGAACCAAACAAAAAACAAGGGCCCTCCGCCTAGAACGGTCCGAAATGCTGGTGTCAACCTTATTCATGTATCGTTGACACAAGAGAAGCATGTTTACCTTGCCTCCCTCAAACAAACCCGCAACATGAGCGTTAGTCATCCCAAGGAAGTTTCGCAGCATCCCGTTGTAACAAAGCTCGCGCCTCACAACCACCGGAGTAGTCCGTTTCGACCACCCGGCAATGGCCGCAAACTCCTCTACCAAAGGACACACCTCTCCCCCGGGAAACCTAAAAACATGCAAGCTAGGATCCCAATAATCTAAGCACACATCCAAGAAGTCTAGATCGACTTTCATTTGGCGAAAGCCAATAAAAACACCGGCACATCGTCATACACCGCCCTCTTCATCGCCGGACTTAATGAGGAAGTCCACCTCTTCAAAAGAGCGTCAAAATGCTCAACCATTTTTCTTGACTAAAAAAAAAAAAACTTTTGTAAATATACCTACTATATTTATGAGAGCAAAAACTTGTACTAAAAGAAAAAAAGAGAAGTGGTTGTGAATGAGGATTATGGCACGCACCCCCCCTCCTTATATAGGAAAAACGCGTCCGAAATATGGAAATACAGCGCTACCAGCCACGCTGACAAACCGCATGCCTCTATGCGGTTTGCCCTTCAAACCGCATAAGCCTATGCGGTTTGCACCTCAAACCGCATAAGGCTATGCGGTTTCGGGGGCTGGTTTTTTCTCACATTTTCCTAATTTCGTCTCTCCTAAACACGACATCTTACACTAACCTACGGCACTCTTTTGTCATTCCCCCCACAGCAACTTTGCACTTCGCTTTAGCAAATACGATTCATACCACGAGTCAAAACACAAACATTTTCGACATTCATGCAAGCTCATTTCGCATTTAAAATGAACCTTTTGCAAAAACATTTTCACAATTTAACCAAACATCAATGCATCCCACTCGGGAATCATTTCATTTTTCAAACAAGCTTACCAAACAGGTTCACGACTACAATCAAGTTCAAGTTCAAGCTGCAACGACATGTACACAAAGGTTCATACAATCTTTATTACACAAGTTCACTCAGGATGACGACGACGGTACTCGTCAAATTCACGCCGAATCTGAGCCGTCTCAGCTCGACTCTGACACAACCGAAAGCTGCTCAAATTTCACACCATCCTCCATCTGTTAGTTATCCGCCATAGCTTCTTATGCGTCTCCTTTGCCACCTGCGATACACAACACATAAACATTTCACATTCTTCTCCATTTTGCCTTAATTTCACTCAAATTAAGCCAAACTTCGGGGGGAAATTTCAAAACAAAAGCAGTCAACCCCACTTTGCCTTAATTTCACTCAAATTAAGACAAACTCGAGGGGATAACCACAAAAACACGCATCTCACTAGTTTGATCATCGCTATGTTTCATACCTCGATTAAACTAGGGGCTCACTCACATATACAAAGACAAAGATACATACCTTCTTCACCCTGCCCGTCCAGCTGTCCATGCCCACGTCTAGGGGTGTAAATGATCAGAGCCGGCTCGGCGAGCCCTCGGAATCAAATCGGTCAAAGCTCAGCTCGAACTCGGTCAAACTGATCTCGAATCCGAGTCCGAGCCGAGTTAGGTTAAATCCGAGCCGATTCCGAGCTCAGTAAAGCTCGGATCGGAAACTCGGATTTGGGCTCGTTTTCATTTTTATATATAATTTAGTCTATGTATATACATTATATTTTGCTACAAGTATATATATTTTTTATTTGTAATATCATTTGATCACTTTTTTAATAAAATATATTAATAAAATGGTTATATAGATATTTATTTTAATCGATATTGAAAAAAACGTTGAAAATAATATCCAACAAAGCTCGAATTGGGCTCGAGTCGAGCTCGAGACTTCTTCTGAGCCGATTCCGAGCTTTGCATTTTTGAGCTCGGTAAATTCAGAGCCGATTCCGAGCTCGAGAAAAATTTTCTGAGCAGATTCCGAGCCCACATAAGCTCGGAATCAGATCGGCTCGGTTACACCCCTACCCACGTCAGTGGTCATCGGCAAGTACGACGGCAAAGTAAAGGTACGACGGACACCCGAGTCATCATACTCAACGGTGGTAGGAAAATCACCAGGCTGCTCCACCATCTCGGGGTCAAATTCCTACAAAACAAGTACAAAACGCGCAACGTCAGGGAAATTTTTCGCAAAAATTACCTTACGCACCCTCAAAAGAAGCAAGCATACCTCAATCGGCCCACAAGCAAGCCAAGACTGAGCAAATTGGCCATAGTCTTCCCCAGGACAGAGAAGACTCACCGACTCTCCTTCCCCGTACAACGCCATCCGATCCTGAGCCGAAACCCCTCGCTCAAACAGGACCCTCGGCGGGTCCCTAGGCACCACCGGAGCCGGCCACCCGGCCTGATAAACCAAACGCTCCCCAAGGTACCAAACCGGCCCATACGGCGTCGCCAAGTACAGGTGCTGGGTATCACGCACTGCAAACCTAGCTCCAATGCCCTCGGGAATACCCGTATACTGACGCCACGGGAAGGCCTCGAACTGCAAACAAAAAAAAACAAAAAAAAAACAACAACAACATCATCAAGAGCACATGCAATCATTTTAAGTACACTCTATTTAAAATGGTTCAAGCACAAACCTCATCAAACCGCATCCGGTTCAGACGATCCCGAACCTCGTCATACGACCAGTTAAACGCAGCACGGTTACACGTACCCCAAGTACGTACCGCCGGGTACTCTCTCACGATCCTCGTAGCATGCAGGGGGAGCAGGAAAGGAAAATGGCTAAGAATCCACGACTGCACACGCAAGAAACAAAAACACGTTACAAAGACAAAGACAAGAAAAACAAACAACAATGCACCTAAAACAAAAACAGAATCAACACATACCTCCATCAAGAATCCAGGCGAGACTAAGGATAGTCGCGATCCTCGATCCATAACCCGTGGTCTCACGGCATCCATGCAGGAACGAATGCACAAACCCAAAGACGGCGTCACCCAGTCAAACGTCCCAATTGCATTCCAATCCAGGAGATGCATAAGGACCGACGTCGACGCTCGCTCACCCTTATCGCCGAAGTACACGGCGCTGACGAACCACCACAGCCACATACGAGCATTCTGCTCGTCACTCCACTCCGAGGGGCCATGCTCGGTCTTCCCCTCAAAGTACTCCAAGATGTAGCTCGTCTTGAAAGTGTAAGGTGGAGCACCCTCACAAATCACCTCCAAACCACCGCCAATCGCGGCAGTCACAACCTCGTCCACAACGGACGGCGCAAACTCAAAGCTCATGTCACGGTCCCCGAACGGTAACCCCGTCATGACCGCATACTCAGACAAGGTAATGCCGGCCTCGAAGCCGGGCATATGGAACGTCATCGTGGTGTCCCAGTACCTGTCTAGGAAGGCCCTGATCAACATCTGGTTCGCCGTCTGCTTCTTCCTTGCAATCTCCCTCCAATGGCCGACCAACGGGCCAAAAGTACTACGCAGCACCCAAGGTAGCGCTCTCGGCGAAAGCTTCTCCTCAAAAGCACACATCATGGACGAGACGCCCGAGAAAGTCCTCATCGAGCCTTTCTGCCAACCCATCGTCGCTCGATAGGAAACGTGTCTCTCCGGAGCAAGTAGAAGGTTATGACCATCCCAACCCTTGGCAAAGGCCCTGTTCACACGTGATCTTCGCGGCCTAGAGCTACTCGCCCTAGGCACAGCCTCCTCGGCCTCCTCAACAATATCCATCTCGGCTTCCAGCTCATCCACCAGCTCTTGAGCAAGCTCATCCTCAGGATCAGGCACAGGGTCATTCCTCCCGCGACCTCTACCTCGTGACTGACCACGTCTCGTGCGCAAGTCACGAGGGTCAGCATCCCTCTCACTACGCGTACGCCTCAAACCACTCGAGTTAGAGGCTCCCTCAGTCCTCGAGCTAGCACTCCTACGAGATTTCGATCTCGTAACACGACTAAAATCTTCCCCTGCAACCAAACGCAACCAATACATACAGCTATAATACATGCAAGCAAACAACTTGGCATACACATACACAAATACACACAAATAATACGCACATAATACATATACATCCCTTAACACATTACACTGTACGCCCTGCAGAGCATTTTTAGGCCTAATTCATAATTAAGCCGAAAACCGTTCTCTACACCTCCAAATTACAACTTTATGGTTTCTATGCGCCATAATGGTCCCCAACAACAAACCATTACAAGCAATTGCATTTTGGTCACTCCGATCAAAAAACCCCAATTCGCCTTAATTACTCCGTATAACTACGACTTAAGACGGCGATTTGAAAGCCTTAACTCGACATTTTCGCAAAACTAACGCTGTAGGCATGTTATACACACTATGGGCATCCTACACCGAAGTTTAATTGAAATTCCGGGTCGGAAAATCCGGGTTCGTTTTCGGGCCCGAAACCTAATTTGGACGTTTTTCACACAAAGACGGTCTAAATGACAATCAATTCACACATGCACGTTCACATGGCATAATGCAACACAATGACGTCGATTTTAAGCATTAAAACGGCAAATTTCAAGCAAAACTCGGGTTTTCATTCAAAACCCGTCTTTTCAATATTTCAAGGCAAAACTAGCTAATTACAACAACAAATAACATAAAAGCAAGTTAAAACGGAGCATTACCTGGTTCCATAGCAAGGCAACGCAAGAAAAACGAGCAAATTTGGTTGAGAAATCGAAAAATGGCGTTTTTACGAGTTAGAAACCGAAAATGGGTGAATGAGCAACAAACACGGTATACTCGTGTTATATAGCCCCCTACAGCCCTCAGGGGAATCCGCATAAGCTTATGCGGTTTGCCCCATGAACCGCATAAGCTTATGCGGTTTCAGCCCTTGGTTTTTCCCCGGTTTTTCTCGTTTTACGCCAACTTTCGGATTCCTAATTCATCTTGGCCCTAATACAACTCCAAGTACGTCCCGTGCTTGGGTTAAGGCGTCACCTACAGTCCGCCATACGCGTATATTAAGCATTTAATGTACGGTACAGAAGCAGAAGCACGAACGCTCTTCACGAGCATTACATCATTTTCTCCTCAACGGAAGGCAATCATATGCAATTACAACTACATAGACACTCCTCGGCGAGCCCAAACATAAGCACTCTCGATATACACCTAACTCCAAGCATTTCACTCCAAGCATAGACGCTCGTCGGCGAGTTCAAGCACAAGCATTACACGTACGCTCTTTCACAAGACCTGCATCAACACCTACATAAACACCCCTATTCAATTATACACCTCACGCACACCCAAACATCTTACAAGCACATGCACCCCTGCACTTTAGCCCCTTTTACACATGCAATACGAAGACATTACAAGCACCAGCACCAGACATATGACGATACCCAGCATATACAAAGGCACCAACAAACGACAACAAGCACGACGAAGACATTCAGCAGGGCAAGAGTTCTTATAGCATGCACGGACCGCCAAGTCCTTAAAATGCGCACGTCCCGCCCCGCATAGCCCGGTTCGAAGTCCTCGTCTCACCCATGGACACATGCTTCGTTCCGCTGACTGTATCGAGACTGTAATGGTCCGGATATGGTCGTGGAGTTTGACTAGCGCTCTAGTCCGAGCTCAGTCAAACTGGGGGCTCTGTGGATACCCATATCCGTACCCTCCCAAACAAAACCCTGTGATGTAACACGGACTTTTATTACGCATGTTTAACGCTGACTTAAACGGTTCTAATTAATGTCGAATTCATTTTGAGTCGTTTTAAATGTTAAAATTATTTAGGTCGCTTCACATCACACTTAAATAAACGTTCATTTTGTCCATTTGGAGTCTAGCTAGGTCCCCGTCCTGCTTCATTTGGCATGAGCTTCGCATTTGCACTACAATTAGTCCTTTTACATTAACAAGGTCTAATTCAGCATTCCTAAATTCCTAAATTTAGGCTCGGTGGCTAAATCCCCCCTTTAGCCCCCTTTTACACAAAATACGGCTTCACGTCTCACCTTATTTCACAATATCCATGCAAATACACCCTTTTCATTTTTCCGGGTCTCGGGCCCGAAACCGAGCCCAAACCCAGCCTTTGGCCCGCACTCCAAAGCCCTAAACATCAAAATATCTCAGAAATATCCCAGGCCTCTTCCTTGGCAAGCAAGCAAGGATTATCCCGTAATCTTTCTAAGATATAATCAAACCGGAACTAGGAAACTACGCTAAAAACCACACCTTCAAACCGCATAAGCTTATGCGGTTTGGTTGGGCAACCGCATAAGCCTATGCGGTTTGCCCTGGCAACCGCATAAAGCTATGTGGTTCCCTGGCCTGTTTCTATCCCCGGGTTTCCTAATTTCTCCGAGGTTTTTTAGTATATATACTCCCCTATACCAGACCTCGAAACATAACTTTTCTCATCAGATTTTACATCCAACACAACTTTTTCACCCAGCTTTCACAGCATACACACTTCAAACACTCTCAAAGCCTCACGCACTCAAATCCTTGAGTTCAACACACCATCCCGTGTTGAATTCATCCCCCTTTTAAGTTCAAGAAGCGAAGCTCTGCCCAGTACCGATCCACTTGGATCAAAACTTTTTCTTATTTTCTATGGACTAACAAAGAGGTCTACACTTTAGCGCCCCGGCTTTGGCACCCAGCGCGCTTGCACTCCAAGTGTTCTATTTATTTCGGCTACACTCCATATCCGATGACACGCCAAAGTCGCATAAGCAACCGACCTTATAAAATAAACCAATGGACAATTGAACTTTATTTTATTTGCATGCATCTTGCACCTTCTTATTTTGCATTAAAATCAACTTAAACAATGAATTCGACCTTTAACTGAACCGTATTCGTTAACAAGATAAACAAGCTAAAGCGAGGGTTTTAATCAATCTTTTTGCATCTGCATCTGCATTCTTTTACAAACTTTTTCGCACTTGTACGTAGCGATAACATTAGCTCAAATATCATCTTACAAGGATTGTTCTAGGTCAGTAGAGGCTATTTTTACATAGGCTTTTCTAAAAGGTTTTCATAAATCATTATTTGAATTAACTCTTTTTCTAAAGTACCTCACTTAGAATCCAATCTGGTTTCACAACCTTAGATCTAGGGGTGTCGGCGTGCTCCAAAATCTAGGACATGTTTTTAACTTAGAACATGGTAGCAGGTTCCTAATTTCCGCGATAATTAGGTGGCGACTCCATAACAGTTCTTAAAGGTTTTTCTAACTTAATCTTTTTTTAACTTTAAAATCCGCCCTTAAGCAAGACGCCGAGTTGGGTCCCTCGACGCGGTTCCCGGGTTCCACAGATACTACTACTTTAATACTACCATTTTCATTTCCGTCACTTTTAAAATTTTTCTAAAGTAGTAAATGAAATAATTTAGTCTTAAATTTATAAAATGAATACTTTTCAGAAAATCGCCAAAACAGCACATTTTAACTTTTATCGCTTTTGACGCCCGACTTTTTAAAACCGATTGATTTCGTGAAAAATATTTTTTTTCAAAATATCAAGGAACTTTCCTAACTCAAATAGTATCAAAGACTTTACTAACCAATAAGAATAAAGATGTTCCCTAATTTCTTTTTGATTTAACTTTATTTACATAATAAAAACTTTACTTAGCACCAAAATTTGTCTAACTTATTTTACAAGTTTCAAAGAGCAAAAACTCATCCTCATTTGCTTCAAAATGTCGTGCACTTCTCCTTCTTTTCTCCCCTTTATTTTCTTTCATTTTTTGTTCCAAAAACCATTAAAATAAAAACCCTAATATTATTTCTAATAAATCATAAGTGTTCTTGTTAATTAGTGGGTATTTTAGGAGCTAACTTTTGGATTATTTTGGGTGAAGATCATGGGTTTTGGGTGAAGAATTTTTCCGATCTAAAATTTATTTTAGATCCTCGACGATTAACATTCAATTTAAGGTGACTAACTATATCTCATATTAGCCTCTTTGTAAATTAATTTGATTTTTATTATGATTTTATAAGTATGATTTTTATGTTCAAAATATGTTAAACATCAATGATATATGTGTGTATGTTACGTGTAGTATAATAAAATGATAATAAATAAGTAATATAGATAATAATTAAGTTGTAGTAAAATGTTCACATGTTTAGCTAATCTAATTTTGAGCATTTTTAATTATGATTCATATGATTTTTATGTTTATTTATGATTTAGTTATGTAGTAATCATATATAAAAATTATGTGAAATATTAACAATGAGTTTAAAGTGATTAAAATCGAAAAATAAAAATTATGTACTTATGTTCATTTCACCCGGCATTTCCCTATTTTTTTTTTATAAATTTTCACTTTTAATTTATGTAAATTATAGGTTAGATTAAGTTAGTTAAAATGGATGTTATCATGTGAAATAATTAAATTAGGAAAATAAATTATAAGTTGTTAAAATTGAAAATGGTGTTCTTGAGTTTAGTTTGATGTTCATGTGTGTTCTTATGATCTTCATGTGTGTTCTTCATTTTTAGCTCATTTTGATTCTTATTATTTTTATGTTTGTTGTTATTTATTATTTTATTTAACTAATAAGTAATTATATTAACAACTATATAAATTAAACTAGCTAAATCATTTAGATTAAAAAGTTAGAAAATTAAAGTGTTGAAAAACACTATTCATAAATATAAATGAAATTTTTAGTAAATTTCATTTTAGTTTAAAACGTTTTAGTATAATTAGAATAATTAAATTATAAAAACTTTAAGCTAAAAACCGATAAAATCAAAAAATGAAAATTTAGAACATACTACTATTGCTCACGACATTTTGGATGTTTTTAGGGTTAAATTTGTTTTTATCACTTTTTAGTTTATTGATTAATATAATTTTATTATTAGTTAATAAGTTAGAATTAAGAGATTAAAAGAAATAAATCAATTTTGATACACATATCAAACCACACGACATTCTTGAATTAAATGGACCAAATTTAATCAAAATGAAATTATCACTAAGTCACTAAAGTTAAATAGTTGTTAGAAATGAATTTTTGTATAAATCGATTTAGTTATAAATGACATATATTAAACCATTAAAAATGTTTAACCGTTATAAAAATGAATTAAATCGTGTGCTACTGCCTTTGCAAATATTAGACTGTTGAACTTGGACATACGGACTAAAATGAACCATCCACGATACCATTATTTTAAAAATGAAAATCGCTAAATTTAGTAAGTAGACGACTAAATTTAACTAAGTCTCAGTTTAAAAATAAATATTATTGATCACTTTTTACAAACCGAACTTAACGTTTTTAAAACAAGACTTTTAAAATATTTTCACAAATCACTAAGTACAAAACGAACTTAACGACTTTGAAACTAGAAATTTGTACTTAGTAAATAAAATTTTAGTTTATACATTAGTAAAATAACTTAAGTATAAAAATACGTAGAAATACGAAGTATAGGAATACGTATAAGTATAAAAATACGTATAAAATACGAAGTGTAAAAATACGAACACGTATAAAAATACGTATAAAATACGAAGTATAAAAATACGAATACGTATAAAAATACGTATAAAATACGGTGAATAGTGATTGATGAATAGTGAAAAATTTACGAAACTTGTAAAACAAGTCACTTCTCAAAATTCAAAGATATTTCAAATTTCAAAATTTGAAATGTTGTAAATAATTGAAAATTTACTAAGTATAGGAAATTGAAAATGAATAAGTAAATAACTTAAAGTGTTTTCAAAAACACTTAAATAAAATTGGACATACTAATAAGCGTTTCAATATAGAAATCTAAAAACGTTAATAATTAATAACACTTCAAATAATAAACGAATATGTTATGTGATCATATGAAACCGAAAATAAATTACCTAAACGTTTGACGATGAAACTAGGAGAGTCTAGTAACATGTGATATGTATATATCAAATAAATAATAAACATGAGTAAGTTAAATAAAAGGTCAAACGCTTGAGCCTCGGATATGAAAACGTCAATCGTGAGTGAAGTGGGGTTAAGATAGTCTTGTGCGGACACCACTATCTCGATCTCTGGCTTGGGTCATATCGAATAGTGTGGTTTAAGCCGGCATCCTTATTGCTTAGTGCATCCTGCCCATGCCGTTACGCCTTAAGTCGTATAGCCAAAGCCGTACAAGATAATGAATATGCCAACTCTTTTGGGTCAGGCTTTAGGAAATAGTCGTTTTATCCAGAGTTAAGGTGCTCTATGAATAGCATAGCCTATTCTTAAAGTGGATATTAGTGTATGCATACTAGACTAGGGTTTTATTCCCTTATTTCGCTAAAGTTACCAGGGCCACCGTGACATTATATGCTTAGAGCATCTTGCGGTTCTGTCTCCTTGCCGTATTTCGTTCTTAGTGGGCGCGACACTTGCATTTGTTCTTGCCACATGTACAGATCACTTGACGAGATTGTATCTGAAGTTCGAATCATTTCGAACACTAGAGGATAAGATGCAAGTATTATAGCATTCAGCGTGGTTTACGAGTCGAGTAAGTCTCTGCACTATGGAAGTGAGATGCAATCGATCAGAGTACAAAGGCCTACTCAGTGGTTAGGCTCGTAAGTAGTATGTGCTGTTTGTTGTTTGATTATATGAGAACGAGTGCGTACCATCTTTAAAAATTAAAGACCACAAATTTCTGAAGTGAATCGAGTTTGCATGATGTGAATGATACTACATGTACGTCTGTTTGCGATCTGATATCGCGCTGTAATCCTGTTGAATTATTGTGATACTATTGTTATGATATTATATGTTATTTGCCTTCATAACAGAATATCATACTTATATGATTTATCGCTTTAAACCGCATGCTTATTATGACTTATATGTCTTTATATGCTATTTGTATTAAGCATGTTTAAGTTTTTATCATAATGTTATAATTATAAAGCGATAGCAATAAACCAAAGTAATTGAAATCGAGGGTAAGTATGAGCATAGCTAGTCCTTTGTCAGCTCAATGCATCCCCATCGCTTTATTGTGCAGGATGATCGTGGACCGGGAGCTGGTTTTTGGACAAGGCCACGAGACGATCTTATGCTTTATTTTAAGTTGTTTTTTAGAGAAATGTAATATATACAACGATACTCTTTTAAATTTCCGTACTTAGAGTTGTTTTATTCAACTCTTGAACGATGTTATAACATTTGGGTTTTTATTGTATAATTAATAACGCTGGTTTAAGACATAATTAATTTCCGCCTTAGTAGTTAAAGTCGACTAAAAACCAGGTTGTTACAATTGTGAAACCAGAGAAAGGATTCGGAGTGAGGTTACTTTTCGAAAGTCTTGACAAAATGTATTTTTGAAAACTGAAATAAAAAAGCCTACATAAAAGTAGTCTCTACTAGTTTGAAAACATTTGCTTAATTTCGATATTTGGGCTAAAAGTCACGCTACGTACAAGTGAGAATATGTATGACTCGGTAAAAAATGCGTAAATTATGTAAAACGTCAAAGCTAAGACATCCTACTATAGGAAATGTACGTTTAAATAATAATTCATTGACTGAATTATTACGATAAACGTTATTTTCCGACCTCGTATTTGACTCTAAGAATTTGTGAAAAACCCTCGGTTTTGCATGTTTAAAAGTCTAAATGAAACGGTACTATTTAGCGTCGAATCCGTGATTTTAGTCGTAATTTAATGCACGAATGAGAATTTGCATAATTATAAAAGTGACGTCGGTTTGTATTAGTGATATTGAGTCGTTATTTATGCGATATTGGCGAGGTTTAGACGGATTTTGAATCCGAATTGCTACAACCGTATTACGAATACGGCTTCGCTAATGCCAATATCGGGTTGGGGTTAATGTAACCCCTTTGTCCTGTAGGGATCGGATCCCATTCACTAATCAAGTATTAGTGTAAATCAAATTACTCTAATTTGATTTAGCAAGATCTATGTAGTTAACAAAAGTATTTTGTTACAAGATTAGAAATTTATACCTTTCTTTCAAAGGATATTAGGGCACTAAACTAGAACTCCTTTCTAGTTTAGTTTCTTGAGATATAGCTTAGGATGATCCTCCAAAGAACCCAAGTTTTCAATAATAGAAAACCTCCTAAAGTTGCACCCAAGAACTTAACTCCAAAATACTAAGTGTCTTGAACTAGAGATCACTTAGTATTACTTGATAATATGTGAAATATTAATACTAACTCTTAGTAATAATATTAAGGAGAATATTAGAGTTTTTAGAGAGAATATGTGTGAGATATAAAATAAAATTGCATGAATGAATTATATCTCACTTGGCCTCATGTTTTATAACAAAAATAAAACAAAGTGAAGTGTATTTAGCACACTTGGGGGCCGGCCAAATAAGGAGAGAAGAGGGGAAGAGTTTTTTATTGTTTAGAACATTATGTTGCATGTTAATCATTGTCTTACACATGCATAAAGTAACTAAACAAAGAGAATAAAACAAAGAGGAATCTTTTCCTCTTTGTTGCCCATTTGGACGGTCCACAAGGACCTCTTATGGGTCCATTTTGTTTTTCCAATATTTGTCCCACAAATACTTATAATTTATCACTTAATTATCTAATATAATAAAGTGTAAATCAAATAAACTCTTCCTTAATATATATGTACACTTACACATATATTAAAATATACTTTCACTAATCTCATTAGTGAAATATACATAATTAGTGAATTAACGTTTAATCACTAATTCCCGTCTCCTCAAATAATTTTATCGATATAAAATTCAAACGTTCGAGTTCACAACTCGATTTCTCTCTAAATCAATACATTGACTAACCGTTAGTCGATTTATCAAGTTACTAATATAATCGTATCTCATACAATATATTAGCTTAAATATTTGGAGTACGTTCCTTTAGGTGTGACTTAAAGGGATCAATTGATTCTGTAGCTTTCACGACAATAACGTCAAACTCTAGTCAGCCAACCGTTATTGATTTACGTTAATCAATTGACAATAATTCAGGATTATCCCCATGTATTCCTTAATTGAGATTTATTAAGTAATTGCACTATTGTGGAGGACACATACTCCAACAATCTCCCACTTGTCCGAGACAAGTTGTGCATTACCAATTCTCATGTCCGTTTCACATCTCCCACTCGATGCAAGGTGTCTTACAGGTCGTACTTGCATCCTGAGATAAAAATCATGAGTGGTTTTCTCGATAAGGAGAGTAGTCGTTCTGACCGGGAATCTACCGTAGAGATTCTACCGTGGCACACGCATTTTCAAACTACTCCTCGAGTGGCCCAAAGATGTTTTACCCTGACGAGGTGGACATTTCCCTTCCACTCGATTGATCAGATAATGCAGATCACCATGACCCCAAAGATGCCCTTATAACCCCTTTCACGGCATGGCTTAGGACAAAAATGAAAGTCACTTTAAACTGCACCGACTGCATAATCGGCTCGGTCAAAGAATCGACTCAAAGGAATACTATAGAATTCCCACCACGACCAGGTTTCAATCTCATTGAAAAGGAATTCTATAAGCGTCACTGTCCGACAGAGTGTTCTCACAGTCTGTCTATGCAAACGATCAGTCATCACATATGACCCTATGGTGTTGAACCTCACCATCGATCGACTTGCAATCTAGTCTCTCGGAGACGTCACCTCATATGAGAGACTAGGGACCAAATACTTAGTTTATGCCGTTCACTTGAATACGTTCAAAATTGTCACACAAATATTCGGATAAACAAAGTATGCATTCATAATGACTTAAGATAAAAACAATGAATGTTATTTTCATATATGTAGAAAGATACATCGTTCAATTACATATTACGAAACTAAAGGAAATCTGGCATACGCCGCAACCCCATAGAGGCGGTGTGCGCGTCATGCTTAGCCCTCGAAAGAGGCTTGGTTAAAGGATCAGCGATATTATCGTCTGTCCCAACCTTACAAATATCAATTTCCTTCCTTTCCACATTATCTCTAATAACGTGGTATTTCCTCAAAACGTGTCTAGACTTGTTGCTAGACTTGGGCTCCTTCGCTTGGAAAATAGCCCCACTGTTATCACAATAAACAGTCACAGGATCCACGGCACTAGGGACTACTCTTAGTCCATCCAAGAATTGCCGAATCCACACAGCTTCTTTAGCAGCTTCAGATGCTGCCAAATATTCAGCTTCCGTCGTAGAATCCGCAGTGACACTCTGTTTGAAGCTCTTCCAACAAACAGCTCCTCCATTCAACATAAAGACATAGCCGGATTGGGATTTCAGATCATCCCCATCGGTTTGGAAACTTGCATCCGTGTAACCCTTTACACGTAGCTCAAGTTCTCCTCCAAACACTAGAAACGAATCCTTAGTTCTTCTCAAGTACTTAAGGATGTTCTTCACAGCTATCCAGTGACTCTCCCCCGGAGTAGCTTGGTACCGCTTCGTCATGCTCAAGGCGAAGCGACATCGGGACGAGTGCACATCATAGCATACATGATTGATCCTACAATGGAAGCATAAGGGATCAATTTCATGCGCTCAATTTCCGCAGGAGTCGTAGGACATTGAGATTTCTTCAATGTTATTCCTACACTCATCGGAAGAAAGCCTCTCTTGGAGTCTTTCATATTGAACCTATCAAGAATCTTATCAATATAAGTTTCTTGACTTAATGCTAGTATCCTCTTAGATCTATCTCTATAGATCCGGATACCCAAGATGCGTTGTGCCTCTCCCAAGTCCTTCATTTGGAAATGGTTTCCCAATTCCACCTTTACCGAGTTCAGACTTGGAATATCATTTCCAATCAGTAGTATGTCATCCACATACAAAACAAGGAAGGTTACTTTACTCCCACTAAACTTCATGTACAAACAAGGTTCCTAAGACTCCGAGCGAATCCATGTTGTTTGATAACATGGTCGACTCTGTGCTTCCAACTCCTCGATGCTTGCTTAAGACCATAAATGGATCTCTTAAGCTTGCATACTTTCTTAGGGTTGGATGTATCTATAAAACCTTCAGGTTGTGTCATAAACACTTCCTCTTCTAGAATCCCATTCAAGAAGGCGGTTTTACATCCATTTGCCATATTTCATAGTCATGAAATGCGGCAACCGCTAAGATTATCCTTATGGATCGAAGCATAGCAATCGTGCAAAGGTTTCATCATAATGAATACCTTGGACTTGTGAAAAGCCCTTTGCCACCAGTCTAGCTTTGTAAACATCAATATGTTTATCTATGCCGAGTTTGATTTTGAATATCCATTTACACTCAAGGGGTCGCACTCCTTCAGGTAAATCTACCAAGTCCCACACTTGGTTCTCGTACATAGAATCCATTTCGGATTTCATGGCCTCAAGCCATTTTTCTGAGTCAGCTACTAATAGCCGCCTTGTAGGTTGAGGGTTCGTTGCTTTCGAATAACAACAAATCACCCTCCTCCTCGATGTTACCGAGGTAACGGTCAGGTTGTTGACTAACTCTTCCTGATCTCCTAGGGACAATAACCGTGTCGCATTTACGCAGGAAGCAGTTTCCTCATTTTCTGTCTCGGTTTGCCAGGGCTCTTGAACTTCATCAAGTTCAAATTTTCTCCCACTGCTTCTTAGAAATAAATTCATTTTCTAGGAAACAAAGATCACGAGCCACAAACACTTTGTTCTCGTGAGGGTTGTAGAAGTAATAACCACAGTTTCCTTAGGATAACCTACAAAAAGACAGTTGTCGACCTTGAGCGAGTTTATCGTCGCTTTATTCTTGATTTAATGCCTCACATCCCCAAATTCTCATGAATGACAAATAGGAACCGTTCCCATCCATATCTCATATGGAGTCTTATTGGCCGCTTTAGTCGGACTTGATTTAGTGAAAATACAAAGATAATAGCGCAAAGCCCCAAAATGATCCAGAAGCTCGCTTTGACTCATCATAGACCGAACCATGTCAAGCAAAGTTCGGTTTCTCCTTTCGCAACACCATTTAATTGTGGTGTGTCTTGAGGAGTCCATTGTGATATTATACCACAATTCTTAAGATGTGAATCAAACTCATTACTTAGATATTCGCCACCACGATCCGATCGTAGTGCTTTTATCCTTTTGTTTAATTGGTTCTCAACCTCATTTTGAAATTCTTTAAATTTCTCAAAAGCATCACTTTTATGCCTTATTAAGTAGACATAACCATATCTACTTAAATCATCGGTAAAAGTAATGAAGTAATGATATCCTCCTCTAGCGGTGATGTTTAATGGACCACACACATCGGTATGTATGAGTCCTAAAACCTCACTTGCTCGTGTCCCTTTACCGCTAAAGGGTTGACGAGTCATCTTGCCTAAAAGGCAAGCTTCAGATGTACCATATGATTCGCAATCAAATGGTTTGAGAACCTTGGTCTCAACAAGTCTCTTTATGTCTTTCGCTTATGTGACCTAAACGACAATGCCAAAGGTAGGATTTGTTTGATTCATTCGCTTTGAGCCTCTTGTTCTCAACATGATAGACACCATTAACATCATTTAAAACATAAATACCTCCAATTGAAATAGCTTCACCATAAACCATTTCATTAAAAGAAAAAGTACAACGGTTGTTCTTAATCTCAACACAAAAGCCTTCCGCATCTAACACGGCGACGGCGATAATGTTGTTGGTCAGTGTTGGTACAATATAACAGTTATTCAAAAGCAACTCTAATCCACTAGCAAGAGCGAGTACAAAAGTTCCCACTTTAAACGCCGCTACTCTAGCTCCATTGCCCATGCGAGATCTACATCACCCTTGGCTAGGGCCCGCACGCTTTCTCATCCCCTCGCAAATGATTACAAAGGTGAGATCCACATCCCAGATCCAATACCCATGTAGAAATGCAAGCATGATTGATGTCAATCATATAGAGATTAGAAGGAATACCTTTGGATGTCTCACATCCATTCTTGAGATCCTTCTTATACTTGAGACAATTGCGCATCCAATGACCCACCTCATTACAATATTTGCAAGTGTCTTTGAGGGGTCTTCCCTTGTTGATCTTGGGCTTAGGCTTATGTGGAACACCTTCCACAATGGCCTTACCCTTACCCTTGCCTATGTTAGATGGCCCTTTCTTGGCCACCTTCCCTTCTTTACTCCCAAGTTCATGTTCTTCATTTTGATGGAGAGAACATCTTTCTTCTCCACCTCATTCACTTCCATATCCCTCTCGGCTTGGACCAAGAGTGCATGAAGTTCATGGTAACTCTTATCCATGTTGTTCATGTTATAGTTTACTCGAAATTGAGCAAACTTGTTAGGAAGAGAATGAAGGATGCGGTTGATCGCAAGAGCCTTGGGTATAGCACACTCTTGACGCTCAAGAGTGTCTATTTGCTCAATCATTTTGAGCACATGAGGACCAACTTTTTGGTTCCTCTCAAGCTTTGCATCGAAAATCGAACCGCGGCTTCATAAAGCCTTATTTGCGGTGCTTTGGAGAACATGGTTGTCACTCGAGTGAATATCGCATATGCACTCTTTTGAGTAACCATTCGGAGTTTGAGAGCGGGTGCCATGGACCAAATCAAAACGTTTTTGACGTCATTGTCCACTCGCACATACTCATCATAGGCGTACGCCGCGCGGCTCGAGAAGTGGGTTCCGGGTGGTTGATCGGTAAGGTGCTTGAGCACATTGTTTGACGCGGATCGGCACCCTTCATTGTCGAATCCCATTCGACGAAGTTGCTACCGTCATCCTTGAGGATACACTTATCCATCACGGTTCGCAACCATGAATCTTTGCCCAAAATAGGCGGGAGTTGATGATGATGATGCCATTGCGATAAACGATTCTACAATAAATATGAGGAAATATATAAGCATTCATTGTTCATTTATAACATTTGCTAAAACTCATTTTTAAAACAAATGTCCATTTATATAATGATCTCCACTAAATTATATAAATGATTCCAAGACTCGTTTTCATATAAAATTAGACATCTCATGTTTCCTTTTATATAAAAACGATAAGTCAACACTTGACTAATTCTACACTAGAATGCTTGGTTGATGATTTTCTTTAAAATGCATCTTTTAGCCCCAAATAACTCTTATTCGGTTGAGTCCAAACCAAAATAGCATGGGACTTCCTCCCACTACTTACCCATGGTAACAAGGTTCCACGTCATGAGGTCCTCACGAACATGGGGTTCATAGTTGCTAAATTTGGAAAGGCTTAATCTCAATTCATTTTGATAAAAATGTGGGTGATCTTGTCAATTTTAGTCATAAAATTCTTTATAAGTGAACTAATTTAGGAATCGTGACTTAAATCGACAATCATAGTGGGATATCGTGGCATGCATGGCGATTTTGGCATGTGTGCGGAAAATAAGCAAACAAACAAGCATCAAACAAACATAAACCTAGTATGGCCACCTAAAGTAATTAAAAATACAAGGAGTTACAAATTGGAAACCAACTCCTTTGGTCCCTCTTCATAATGGATCTCATCCAAGGCTCCTCCTTGCAAGCTTTAGAACTCTTCTAAGGCTCCAAGTCGATCTCCATCACCGGTCTTGATTTACAAATAATTCTGAAGTATGATTTACAAATGAATACATAGCAATCCTATTATACATTTATAAATGAAATAAACTATTAAAAATTACAAACCGGCGATACGAGATCGCATTTAATTACAAACCACACGATATTCCCTTTCATTACGGGTAATATCGGTAAAAATATAACAAACTATGGCCATACTAGTAAAAATAAACATTCATTCAACAATAAACATTCATTCAAACATGCAAGATGTAAAGCTTATAAATAAAAACATGCCAAAATCGCCTTAAACAATAATCGCATTTAATCGTTTCAAACCGATCTCATTTTTAACCGATTAATCTTATATTAATCAATAATGCTTAAAACACCTTTTAAGCTTGAACTAAACTTCTAAACTGATTTTAGAACACCCAACATTAGTTTATACTAACTTATGGTGATTTTAGTTCATAAACATGGTCATTTGCTAATTAGAAGTACTTTAATCATAACCCTTTTATGAATAAAGCTTTATAAAATCAAAATAAAATAAAATAAAATTATTTTTATTTTGAAAAAATTTTGTATATTCTGGAACACTTCCAAAATATCAGAAAAGAAAAGTTTGGCCAGAAAAAATTTACGAATTATTTTATATAAAATAACATACGATTTCATCGATTTTAAATCATAAAATCAAGAAAACGTCTAAAACAGTGAGGTAAAATCCCAAATTTATACGAGAGCATCCTCATAATGTGTAAAAATATTGGTATAAATTTCATGTCCAGAAAACAACATTTACTATATTTTTGGACACAAAATGCAAACCATACCGATTTTAAACAAAAATATGAATAAATATACAAAACTCAAAATCTGACTTTGAAAATTTACATGCAGAATGTATAAATATGAAATATCACTGTGTAAAAATTTCGTGACCAGATTCGAACTATAACTATTTATAGTAATTATTTTAGCCAAAAACACACTTTTTGACTCGGTTTTGTATAAAAATCATTTAAATTAGCAAACAAATTCCAAAAATTACGAAATTTGACCAGAAATTTCATGAGACCAGAAACTTTGCATGCAATAAAAATCTCGTGTTAAAACCATTTTTAACACTATTTTCGGATTTTATGTTATTTATTCTCAATAAAAACATAAAACTCCAAAAACAACAAAATAAATTTGTAACTACAAGCCTTGGCTCTGATACCACTTGTAGGGATCGGATCCCATTCACTAATCAAGTATTAGTGTAAATCAAATTACTCTAATTTGATTTAGCAAGATCTATGTAGTTAACAAAAGTATTTTGTTACAAGATTAGAAATTTATACCTTTCTTTCAAAGGATATTAGGGCACTAAACTAGAACTCCTTTCTAGTTTAGTTTCTTGAGATATAGCTTA
Source organism: Dianthus caryophyllus (assembly GCA_023091065.1). Classification (NCBI taxonomy): domain Eukaryota; kingdom Viridiplantae; phylum Streptophyta; class Magnoliopsida; order Caryophyllales; family Caryophyllaceae; genus Dianthus; species Dianthus caryophyllus. The sequence goes on from CM041529.1 coordinate 16,048,809, forward strand.
GGATGATCCTCCAAAGAACCCAAGTTTTCAATAATAGAAAACCTCCTAAAGTTGCACCCAAGAACTTAACTCCAAAATACTAAGTGTCTTGAACTAGAGATCACTTAGTATTACTTGATAATATGTGAAATATTAATACTAACTCTTAGTAATAATATTAAGGAGAATATTAGAGTTTTTAGAGAGAATATGTGTGAGATATAAAATAAAATTGCATGAATGAATTATATCTCACTTGGCCTCATGTTTTATAACAAAAATAAAACAAAGTGAAGTGTATTTAGCACACTTGGGGGCCGGCCAAATAAGGAGAGAAGAGGGGAAGAGTTTTTTATTGTTTAGAACATTATGTTGCATGTTAATCATTGTCTTACACATGCATAAAGTAACTAAACAAAGAGAATAAAACAAAGAGGAATCTTTTCCTCTTTGTTGCCCATTTGGACGGTCCACAAGGACCTCTTATGGGTCCATTTTGTTTTTGTAGGTACCGGGATCTGACCATGGAACCACTCGACGTCTTGCTAAGGCCGTAAAGTTAAAAAGATTAAGTACAAAAAACCTTTTAAAACTGTTTTGGAGCCGCCACTAAATTATGAGGGAAATTTAGAACCCGCCTCCGTGTCCTCATGCTCAAAGACACGTCTTAGAGTTCAAGGCACGTCGACACCTATCCGTCTAAGGTTATTGTGAAACCAGATTCGGATTCGGGTGAGGGTACTTTTCTAAAGCATAAATCAAAATAATGTTTTTATGAAAGATCTTTTGGAAAAGCCTATCAAAAGATAGCCTCTACTAGACTTGAGAACAATGCAAAGAATGATACATGAGCCTAAGTAATACGCTACGCACAAGTGCGATATAAATGTAAAAAGAATGCAAAAAGAGATTGTTTAAACCCTCAGTTAAGCATGCTTAACTTATTAACGAAAACAGTTCAGTTTAATGACGAATTCATTTTAAGTGATTTAGATGCAATAAGAGGATTTGCTAAATGCATGCAGTAAAATAAAGTTCAATTAGCCATTGATTTATTTTAAGGAGGTCAGTTGTTTATGCGACTTTGGAAAGGTGTTACGAATAGGGTGTGTATTCGAGGTGCATGGCCGCCTTATGCAAAGCAGACTTGCGTACCAAAGTCGGGGTGAGCCTAATGTAGGCCCTTGCTAGTCTAAGAAGTAAAGAAAAACTACCTGTCTTCAAGTTTAGGAAACCGGCAGCGCTTCGCTTCAAAGGGGGAATTCAACACTAGGAAAAATGAGGAATTCTAAGGGTGTTTATGCGTGAGGCTTTGAGAGTGTTTTGAGGTGAGAATTGTATTCTGAATTGTCTGTATGTGAGTGTGCTAAAACCTAGGAAGAAAGGTTAAGAAGAGAGGTGTTTTTATGTGTGAAAAACTTGTCTTGAATCGTCGAATGAAGGGTGGTATTTATAGTGGAATAGCCGAGGGGATTTAGGAAACCCTAGAGGATAAAACCGGACGTAGGAGCCGCAAGGACCAATGCGACCACCAGGGCAAATCGCAAGGCCTCTTGCGGCTGCCCCAATGAGCCGCAAGGCCCCTTGCGGCTTGTACGCCGGGCAAAACCTCCAGATTTCGTATATTTCCAAATATCTTTTAGGAGATATACGGTATATCCTTGCTTGAGCTCTAAGTTACGGATTGTTGGCTGATGCTAGGGTTTGACTAGGGTTTGACTTGGTCATCCTGGACCTTGGGAAGCGGGCCAAGAACGGGTTTGGGCTCGGTTCTGGGCCCGAGCCCTGAAAATGTAAAAAGGGTGTATTTTGTAGTATTTTGTGAAACAGGACATTCCGTGAGACTATCCTGGGTATTTGCTAATGCTAAAGGGTAGTTTTAGCAGCTAGGCCTAAATTTAGGTATTTAGGTGGATCGATGTGTTATATGTGTTTGAAAAGGGTGTGCGCATGCCGATTAGGACCTGAACTCGAGACAAGCTAGACTCTAGACCTAAAGACACTAAAGGTGATGACCCATAAAGAAACCTCATTTGCATTTAAAAACATTTAACTTGAATTCGTCATAGTTAGAACTATTTAAGTCAACGTAAAAGCACGCAATAAAAGTCCATTGTTACATCACTGGGTTTTTGGCGGGAGGTGCGGATTTGGGTATCTACAGAGCCCCCAGTTTGACTGAGCTTAGGACTAAAGCGAAAGTCAAACTACACGACAACATCCAGGACCGATTCTAGCCTCGATATAAATCGGCACACGGAGTATGTGTCCATGGGTGAGACTAGGACTCCGAACCGGGCTTATCCGGGGAGGGACAAACATGTTTAGGGACGTGACGGTCCTTGCATACCTGTACGGGGGATGCCTTCCTGTGCTTGCTAAATACCTTTGCGTGTTATTGCTGTTGCTTGTCTCGTAAAAGAGCGCGCGTGCTTGGTCTCGTAAAAGAGCGTATGTGTTTCATGCTTCGTGCTAGTGCTCGTGGTTGTGCTCACCTCGTCAAAGAGTGCTTACGTCCGCCGGGAATTATCGTCCGAGGAAAATGCTCATGTTTAGTGTTTACGCAAAGGTTGTGTTTAGTGTTTCAACTCGTCTAAGAGTGTGGCGGACTTTAGGTGACGCCTTAACCGAAAAGCTTGCGATTCCGAAGAAAATACTTAGGCCTGAAAATTAATCGGGCCCAAGGTGGAGAGTAAACGTGGAATAAAACATGCTCTGGAAATTGCCTTGTCGACTAGTGACTCTTCCGGGAAATCTCTTATCAACTGGCGACTTCAAGCTTGAACTCACTCGCACATGTCGCGGTTTCAAATCCGGAAAAATTCGAATCTGCGATTTGCTCTTCTAAAGATCTTCAGACTTCGCTTGCCTCTTGTTGGATTGTTGTTACTTCTGTGTCTTCGTCTTGTGCCTTGTAAATGTTCTTGCCTTGGCCATGAAACGTGGTATCATTACGATTCCTTTGGGTTCACTTGACACTCGTCTCTCGGACTTGGGATGTTTGGTGCTTGGATGTCTGGGTCTGTGTTCGGGTGTCTGAATGTTTGTGCACACGTGAAAGTATTATGCTTTTAGTGCGCATGCTTGTGTCTTGAGGCGATTTTGGAGGTGTCGCTAACCGTGATTCGTTCTTGAGGCGATTCTGGAGGTGTCGCCAACCGTGATTTCTTCGGGCGTCATGCGAAAAATTACCTTATTTTTCGTTGACGGAAACTTGAGGGCGTGATTCGGTCTTCTTCAGGCGTCATTTCGCGAAAAATTACCCTATTTTTCGTTGACGGAAGCTTGAGGGGTGTATGGTATGAGCCCCCAGTTTGACCAAGTTAAAGTGTATAACGATGGTCAAACTTGGTGATAAGGTTGTCCGAGTGTAAGTGTTTTTGGGTTACCCCCTCGAGTTTGACTGAGTTTAATATGAAAACTGAGTCAAAATGAAGAGCATGTGTTTGGTATTAGTTATGTTGGGAGAAAGTGTTTTTGGATTACCCTCCTCGAGCTTGTCTTAATTTGGCTGGTATTAAGGCAAAGTGGTGTTTGGCTATTGGCTTTTGTTGACGAAGCTGTAGAGCTAAATCAAAGTCTTGTTTGTAATTAGGACCATGGTTTGACGTAAAAGTAAAGTCAGGATTGTGACTATGCTTTTAATTTTGCCCCCTTAGTTTGGTTAAGTTTTGGTGTAGAAACTAAGTCAAACTGGAAATGTTACCTCCGTCCTTGAACGAAATTATGTTTTGGTGTCGGGTGTTGGTCGTGCCTTTTGCAAAGCTGCCTACGTATCCACGGTGTGTGGAATCAGACTCAATAGTTCTAGAATGCGTGAGCTAAGTCGAATTGTGAATTTGACTCGCTTTTGCTTCTGGGGTGTAATTGTCTTGAGGGTGTCTCCTATCAAGGTATGGTCTTCGCTTCAGCTTGTGGGCTTAGTAGGACTTTTGCTTCGGCTTTTTCTTTTTTCTTTTTTTTGGTAGAGTCTTGGGACGTCCGTGAAGGATATCTATTTTGTTGTATAGGAGTACGATCCTAAAATGGAGTGTTAGCCCCCAGTCTTGGTTGTAGATGTATATCACACTCATGGTGCATGAGTCGACCATAACGCTTGTGTGGCTTCCTAGTCGAAGGAGGTTAATGTATGGCTTCCTAGTCTGTGGTTTCCTAGTCTAAGGAGGTGAATGTATTATCTGTAGATCGTAGGAATATCGTAGGTAAGCCCCCAGTCTTGAGGTTTGGTACTTCGGGATGGGTTATGTCCACCAGGTATGGTTGTTGTTGTAAAGGCTTGGGTACAATGTACCTTGTACCATCAGGTGAGGGGTACCAACGTCTTTGGATAGGTTGTGTCTTGAACGGGTTGGATCCAGTTTCGTAGAGTGTGATGTATCCAATGTTGTTGGATAAGTCGTATCCAACGCCGTTGGATAGAGTGTGTCTTGTGCGGTTGGACATCTTGGGGTAGCGCGCATCCAGTGTCGTCGGGTGTACTCCATGGGCTTGACTGCATTCTGAGCATCGTGAATGTCTGCTTGTGTCGTGCTTGATGTCTTTTTCGTCTCTTACTTGTACCTGCATTGTTAGTACTCAAAGAAAGAAAGTTTTTGAAAATGCTCTCGCGTTTTTTTTTTTTTTGAAATGCCTTTTGTTCGAACGAAGTTTTTGAAAATGTCGTTTTCGTAAAGGAGATTTTGAAAATGCTGTTTTTGCAAAGGAAGATTTTGAAAATGCTGTTTTTTTTCAAAAGAAGAGTTTGAAAATGCTGTTTTTGAAAAGTGCTTAAAGACGTGTTTTTGTTTGAAAGGTATTGACTCGGGCGTTGAGCTACTTTTTAGAGAGTGCTTCCTAATGTGTACTAACTCGGGAAGTGCTTCCTAAAGTGCATTGACTCGGGTGCTAAGGTGCGTTAACTTGAGTACTGAGTTAATTTTTGAAAGGTGCTCTATGAAATGATGAAACAAGTGTTTGAAGTGTTTCAAAGACGAAGGTGAATCGTATGCGTGACTCGAGACTCGACAATGATAGGGGTGTAAGTGATCGTGACACGCAGATCCGTAAGGCCTCCGGCTTGGTGTCACATGGTTGCTTCAAGGTCTGCCGTTGTTCCTGCAAAACGAACAAGGTTAGAAAAAAGCAGAGTCCTACTCCTAGGTCTAGCACAACTTTGTCTTGGCGTAGTCGTTTTAACGCCTCGATAAAGAAACAGTTTGCCTTTGATTTTTGTGGATTTTTGTGGATTTTTGTGAGGATGTCCTTGACTTTGGAAGCTTTAGACATAAATTTGTAAAAGGGTTAGTTGAGCTCGGGTGAGCAGCCTACGTATCCGTGGGTACGGAATCAAACCTAGCGTAGTTCCAAAAGGGTGACTTTTGTAAAATGTGTTTGTTTATGTGAAAAGGTTTTTATGTGGAAAGGGGCGTGTTTAAGGACCCGCCGGTCCAAAGGGGTGTTTATGTAGTTGACCTTGATACATTGCATCTTAAAGGTAGGTTCTCCTTAGTTGATCTTGGTCGCTTGTTTGTCACATCAAAGTCCAATTTGATGGAGAGGGGTTCTATTCCCCAACCTCGATAATTGGGTGAACCATCGAAGTATGTCGCTTCTTCATTGATGTTGTAAATTCCGTCGTCGGGAAATGATGTAGTGTCCATAACGGGCCCCTTGGTGTCAAATTCGGCTCAGAGCAATGTCCATCGTGCCATATGTCCTTTTGGCACGGGTTCCTTGAAGAGATATTAGGCTAGGTCCATTTTTGAGTAGACCTTTGTTCACTTAGCCACTTGACATTCAGGCTTTCTTTTTGTTGTTTTGTCCCTTTCTTAAAGACTTTGAGATTTGTTTCCTTTTGACTTCTTGGAAACTTTGAGACTTGTTTATTCTTTTGATTTCTTGGAAACTTCGAGATTTTTTTTTTTCTTTTGACTTTGCTCTTTTTGCCGTTGTTTTCACTTTTGATTGTATTCCCCTTGAGAATTCGTCGGGCCCTCTGTGGTCTGGGCTCGAGCTTCGACTTTGCTAAACCTTGCGGTGGGAAGGTTGCATGTGATCATGTGTCTATCACGCCGGACTCCTCTGACAAGTTCGTTTGCTTACTAGGCACGCGATCGAGTACACGGAGGGCGATCCAGGAATACTCATACTTTTGGTCGCGATCAAATTCATGACCACTGTGGAGCTCCAAATTAATGGATCCTCCTCCAAAAGCAGCGGAGTAGTAGACCACAAGCAGACTATCGAACCTTAAGTGTCTAGTCGTCGAAAACCTTCTTGTTTTTGTCTTGTACTTGCTATTGACTTGGACCTTCGTACCCGGCCTAGACCTCCTTCGGATAGCTACTCCTAGGATGCAATGTATGTCGGTGCAAATTTTTTTTTTTTTTTTTTTTTTTTGTATGTGAGTAAAATGGGTAAAAGGAAACTGGGTTATAGGCAAACTTATTCCCTTATCGATTTGTTAAAATGTCGTACGTCGAAGACTCGATTATCCTAGATTGACGGAGATTGACTCAATGCTTAAAAACTCGACCCGTATTTAAAAGACTCGAATTGCTTGAGGAGATCCGCCAGATCGTCGATGGTGCTTGAGTGGACGCCTTGTCGGTTGCTTCGTGACGCACGTGTCATGGGTGCACGTTGATGCCCTTGGTGTCGAGACTCGATTAACGCATACTTTGATTCGATTTTGTCTTTCAAATGGTTTCGTTTAATTTTGTTTGTTGTTCATTGTTCATTTGTTTGTTTTTAGCTTGAGACATAAGCAAACTTATCTGTATTATTCGTTAAAGAAGAAGAAATGTTTGACAAATTAGGAGAAAAGCTGGAGCTAGCCTCCGACAATAAAAGTCTAAGCTAAAACTAGAAGGTGGGTCAACAGATGACCCGACACCTAAAGGATTAGTTCCTAAGAGGATTTCTTCTTCTTTGCGTTCGCCAACGCCTCCGTTCTTGCCATTTTCCTCTTAAGTTGTGATGGCTTGCGTTTTGTGGGTGCATCTTCGCTTGTTAGTTTGTTCTCAATGTCTGTATTAGGAGTTGGGTTGTTTTCGGGCATGACAAAGTCTGAGTGGTCTATGGGAGGAAGTGATCCTGTGAAGATCGTGTGGTCGTATGGAGGGTAATCTTTGTTGGATGGTTTGGGTTGTATGGTAAAAGAGTTAATCTTTTCGTCGCCTTGGATCGTGGCTTGGTTGGACGTAGGCCATTCATCCCCTTTATCGTTGAACGAAGCGCCAATGGTTTGACTGTTGCTCGGTTTGATATTGTTGGAGCAGTTCATAATGGGAGGTGATCCCACGAAGATTCTGCGGTCGGCGAAAGGGTTGTCGTCGTTGGGCGGCTTGGACGGTTGAGACGGTCTGTCGAGCTTTCCTTGGTTGATGAGATCTTGGATGGCGTGCTTCAGTTTGAAGCAGTCTTCTGTGTCGTGGCCTTTGCCTCTGTGGTATGCACAGTAAGCATTTGGGTTCCAAAGTTTTGGCTTCTTGTCTTCGGGTGGCTCGTCGGTAGGCCCGATGGATTGTAGGTAGTTGTTTTCAACCAACCTATGGAATGCCCTAGTGTAAGGCATGAAGCTCCTGTAGCTTTTGGTTGCAAATGCGTCAAGGCTATCCATAGTGCAGTTTTCCTTACTCTGGGTCGCGTGAGGAGATTCTGGTGAGTTATCTCGGTAGGTATTGCCGGTGTATCTGGCCATGGCACTAGTCCTAAAGTCTTCCTCAATTTGAGTGCCGACGCTGATGAGTTGTTTGAAGTCTTGAATGTTCCGCATCCGCATGTATAAGCGATACACGGTCGCAGGTTATTTATGAACTTAGCACAAGTTCGCCCTCATGCGACGATTTGGGATTTGTGCGCTTAGCTTTTTCCATCGGGAGAGGTACTCGGTGAAGCCTTCGTCGTCTTGTTGGTTAAGGGCCTCGAGAGTGGATCGAGACATGTTCTTTGGTCTTGTCCTTGATATGTTGCTCCAAACGCTTTATCTCGGTCTTGTGGTGGTTCAAAGAGCGCTCGAAATCATCGGTCGGCTTGGTGACTTGTCCACTGAGCGCCAACATCATCATTGTCGGCCATTCTTTGGGTATAGGTTCGCTTTCTTGTGAGGTATGACAAATCGGTTTTTGGTGCAATGGTATCCAGGTGAAACCTACATTTGGATGGAGTGCATCAGCTCTATGACAGACCCAACTTGACACATTCATTTATACGTTTGTTTTTAGCTCATTTCGTTTGAAAAAGACTCTTTTAAGTTTTGAAAAAGAAGGAAGTTTTCGAAATTAAGCTAGGAGTGTTTTTGAGACAAGACTGCGTGCGCACAGCTCGTCTCGAGGTTAAAAGGCTTTGTTTTGCATCCACTTAGCCCGAGTGACAGTATTTTGTCGTGGGCTAAAGTTGGGTGCGTAAAAAGGGAATCAACTTGGGTTTAGCCAAGTCGAGGATGTTAAAAAGGATTTAAGCTGTGAAGCTTAAAGAATGAAATCCACGAGTTGGGGTTGAAAAGCCTCGACTCGGGTTTTGCTAGTTTTGTAAAAAGGAAAATTTGAAAATGTTTATTTCGAAAATTTCGCGAGAGTTTTGTTTGTAAAAAAAAAAGTTAGATGTTAGTTGTAAAATGTTAGATGTTAATTGTAAAATGTTAGATGTTAGTTGTTAGGTTCATTATTTTTGAAAACTTAAAGCGACTTTTCGAAAATATGCAAATGAATTTTGAAAAAGACTATATTGTATAGCCTCGCACTCGTACGTATGACTCTTGGTCGTTTGGTCAAGTCTCGTACGCCTCCAACTGATTTGAGTACGCTTTGGCAGGTGCTTTCAGCCCTTCGCCTACATAGTATAACATGTAGGATACAAAGGAAGCCCTGGGGCGGTCAAATCAGTTTGCTACGGCAGAGTGGAGGGGTGAGAGGAAGGTTAGTCCAGAACGTGCTTTATCGAGTGGACAAGCCTGCGTTTGGAACCACCTCTCAAGGTATTTGTGTGTGAATCCGACTAGATTCGACTCTAAACGGATATGCTTAGCTCATGTATGTTGATTGGTCTCAAGTCGTTCAAGTCTCATTTTTATTTTTAAAAAGAAAAAGGCTAGTTTTAGTTTTAAAAATAAAACTTTGTCCTCAAATGGAGTCGCCAACTGTAGGTACCGGAATCTGACCATGGAACCACTCGACGTCTTGCTAAGGCCGTAAAGTTAAAAAGATTAAGTACAAAAAACCTTTTAAAACTGTTTTGGAGCCGCCACTAAATTATGAGGGAAATTTAGAACCCGCCTCCGTGTCCTCATGCTCAAAGACACGTCTTAGAGTTCAAGGCACGTCGACACCTATCCGCCTAAGGTTATTGTGAAACCAGATTCGGATTCGGGTGAGGGTACTTTTCTAAAGCATAAATCAAAATAATGTTTTTATGAAAGATCTTTTGGAAAAGCCTATCAAAAGATAGCCTCTACTAGACTTGAGAACAATGCAAAGAATGATACATGAGCCTAAGTAATACGCTACGCACAAGTGCGATATAAACGCAAAAAGAATGCAAAAGAGATTGTTTAAACCCTCGATTAAGCATGCTTAACTTATTAACTAAAAATTCAGTTTGATGACGAATTCTTTTTAAGTGATTTAGATGCAATAAGAGGATTTGCTAAATGCATGCAGTAAAATAAAGTTCAATTAGCCATTGATTTATTTTAAGGAGGTCAGTTGTTTATGCGACTTTGGAAAGGTGTTACGAATAGGGTGTGTATTCGAGGTGCATGGCCGCCTTATGCATAGCAGACTTGCGTACCAAAGTAGGGTGAGCCTAATGTAGGCCCTTGCTAGTCTAAGAAGTAAAGAAAACTACCTGCCTTCAAGTTTAGGAAACCTAGCCGCTGCTTTCAAAGGGGGAATTCAACACTAGGAAAAATGAGGAATTCTAAGGGTGTTTATGCGTGAGGCTTTGAGAGTGTTTTGAGGTGAGAATTGTATTCTGAATTGTCTGTATGTGAGTGTGCTAAAACCTAGGAAGAAAGGTTAAGAAGAGAGGTGTTTTTATGTGTGAAAAACTTGTCTTGAATCGTCGAATGAAGGGTGGTATTTATAGTGGAATAGCCGAGGGGATTTAGGAAACCCTAGAGGATAAAACCGGACGTAGGAGCCGCAAGGACCAATGCGACCACCAGGGCAAATCGCAAGGCCTCTTGCGGCTGCCCAATGAGCATGAGGCCCCTTTGCGGCTTATGCAGCAAGCAAAACCTCCAGATTGTATATTTCCAAATATCTTTTAGAGATATACGGTATATCCTTGCTTGAGCTCTAAGTTACGGATTGTTGGCTGATGCTAGGGTTTGACTAGGGTTTGACTTGGTCATCCCGGACCTTGGGAAGCGGGCCAAGAAGCGGGTTTGGGCTCGGTTACGGGCGAGCCCTGAAAATGTAAAGGGTGTATTTTGTAGTATTTTGTGAAACAGGACATTCCGTGAGACTATCCTGGGTATTTGCTAATGCTAAAGGGTAGTTTTAGCAGCTAGGCCTAAATTTAGGTATTTAGGTGGATCGATGTGTTATATGTGTTTGAAAAGGGTGTGCGCATGCCGATTAGGACCTGAACTCGAGACAAGCTAGACTCTAGACCTAAAGACACTAAAGGTGATGACCCATAAAGAAACCTCATTTGCATTTAAAAACATTTAACTTGAATTCGTCATAGTTAGAACTATTTAAGTCAACGTAAAAGCACGCAATAAAAGTCCATTGTTACATCACTGGGTTTTTGGCGGGAGGTGCGGATTTGGGTATCTACAGTTTTTCCAATATTTGTCCCACAAATACTTATAATTTATCACTTAATTATCTAATATAATAAAGTGTAAATCAAATAAACTCTTCCTTAATATATATGTACACTTACACATATATTAAAATATACTTTCACTAATCTCATTAGTGAAATATACATAATTAGTGAATTAACGTTTAATCACTAATTCCCGTCTCCTCAAATAATTTTATCGATATAAAATTCAAACGTTCGAGTTCACAACTCGATTTCTCTCTAAATCAATACATTGACTAACCGTTAGTCGATTTATCAAGTTACTAATATAATCGTATCTCATACAATATATTAGCTTAAATATTTGGAGTACGTTCCTTTAGGTGTGACTTAAAGGGATCAATTGATTACCGCCGCTTTCACGACAATAACGTCAAACTCTAGTCAGCCAACCGTTATTGATTTACGTTAATCAATTGACAATAATTCAGGATTATCCCCATGTATTCCTTAATTGAGATTTATTAAGTAATTGCACTATTGTGGAGGACACATACTCCAACATGTCCGAGTCTCAAACGTCCAAAAACGTAGGTAAAATGTTTACCTTTCGAAAATGCAAATACGGTATTTTTGAGTGGATTTCGTAAGTGTGTGTTTTTGAGGTCGAATTTATGTGTTGTGAATTGTGTTGGATGATTATTATGTAGATGTGTATTTTGGTTGAATATAAGGGTTGGTATTTATAGAAAATGAATGGTTTGAGTGTGAACAAAATATAAATCGCCTGTGTACAGGCGATTTTTATTTTGTTTGGGCTGGAATTTGTAAGAAAAACAAAAGGCTGCGGGCTAGAAAGAAAAAGATAATCGCCTGTTAACAGTCGCCTGTCAACAGGCGATTTTATTTTTGTTCTGGTGGGCTACTTAACCGCCTTTGGTCATGTGACGTATTTGTAGGGTGATGATTATGTTTTTTTTTTGGATATTTTGGCCCAAATTGATTTTGGTCCAAGTTTTGATTTTCGTGTTTCGGTTTTGTCGTGTTTTTCGGTTTTGGCTCGAAATAAAATAATATTGAACTATATAATTTTGCGGTATTATAGAGCCTAATTTTGTGAAAATGTGACACGGGACGCACTTTGGCCCGTTTTGCGTGTTGCGTTAGTGTGCGTTTTGGGTCGTTTTTGTAAGTTTGGGCCGTTTTGTAGCTTGTTGGGCCATTTTTGTGGGTCGTCTTAATAGGATGTTCCTGTATAGTGCTCGTGTTGTGCATATAATGACTTAAAAATGACATTCATTTTTATGATTATGCAAATTCAAATTAATACGCTAAAAACGACTAAAATGTTTTAGACACTTTTGTACCGTTTCGTCTTATTTAAAAACATGCATGAAAGTCCTTTTCGTCAACGGGTTTGTTTTTGGGGGGTACGGATACGAGTATCTACAGAGCACCCAGTTTGGCTGAGCTTGGACAAAGCGTTAGTCAAACTTAGAAGATAGTATCCGGACCATCACAGTCTCGATACCATCTGGCGGCGCTAAGCATGTGTCTCAGGGGAGAGACGAGGACTTAGTGCCGGGAAATGCGGGGAGGGACGACATATTTTTAAGGACATGACGGTCCTACATGTTTAAGGGCGTGTCAGCCTGCATTGTGGTTTGAATGCTTCTTGCTGGTGCTTTGCTTCTCGCTGGTCGTTAGTGTTTTTGTGGACGTCTCGTGAAAGAGGTTACGCGTTTTTGTGAATGGTTTATAAGGGTGGTTAGTGTTTTTGTGGACGTCTCGTAAAAAAGGTTACGCGTTTTTGTGAAATGGTTTATAAAAATGGCTTGTATTTTTATGGACGTCTCGTAAAAGAGGTTACCCGTTTTTGTGTTTGGTTTATAAAAATGGCTTGTATTTTTATGGACGTCTCGTAAAAGAGGTTACGCGTGTTTGTGTTTGGTTTATAAAAATGGCTTGTATTTTTATGGACGTCTTGTAAAAGAGGTTACGCGTTTTTTGTGTTTGGTTTATAAAAATGACTTGTATTTTTATGGACGTCTCGTAAAAGAGGTTACGCGTTTTTGTGAAAGACTCGTAAAAGAGGTGACTGTTTTTGTGAAAGACTCGTAAAAGAGGTGACTTTTTTTTTTGTGAAAGAATCGTAAAAGAGGTGACTGTTTTTGTGAAAGACTCGTAAAAGAGGTGACTTTTCTTGTGAAAGACTCATAAAAGAGGTGACTGTTTTTGAGAAAGACTCGTAAAAGAGGTGACTGTTTTTGTGAAAGACTCGTAAAAGAGGTGACGGTTTTTGTGAAAGACTCGTAAAAGAGGTGACTGTTTTTGTGAGCGACTCATAAAAGAGGTGACGTGTTTTTGTGGGCGACTCGTAAAAGAGGTGACTGTTTTTGTGGGCGACTCGTAAAAGAGGTGACGTGTTTTTGTGTTTTGACTCGTAAAAGAGGTGACTGTTTTTGTGGGCGACTCGTAAAAGAGGTGATGTGTTTTTGTGAGCGACTCGTAAAAGAGGTGACGTGTTTTTGTGGGCGACTCGTAAAAGAGGTGACTATTTTTGTGGGCGACTCGTAAAAGAGGTGACGTGTTTTTGTGTTTAGACTCGTAAAAGAGGTGACTGTTTTTGTGGGCGACTTGTAAAAGAGGTGACGTATTTTTGTGAAAGACTCGTAAAAGAGGTGACGTGTTTTTGTGTTTTGACTCGTAAAAGAGGTGACTGTTTTTGTGGGCGACTCGTAAAAGAGGTGACGTGTTTTTGTGAGCGACTCGTAAAAGAGGTGACGTGTTTTTGTGGGCGACTCGTAAAAGAGGTGACTGTTTTTGTGGGCGACTCGTAAAAGAGGTGACGTGTTTTTATGTTTTGACTCGTAAAAGAGGTGACTGTTTTTGTGGGCGACTCGTAAAAGAGGTGACGTGCTTTTGTGAAAGACTCGTAAAAGAGGTGACTGTTTTTGTGGGCGACTCGTAAAAGAGTTGACGTGTTTTTGTGAAAGACTCGTAAAAGAGGTGACTGTTTTTGTGGGCGACTCGTAAAAGAGGTGACGTGTTTTTGTGTTGGGTTGAAAATGTGTTTTGAAATAGGGTGGAAGGTGTATTGGGCCGAAGAAACAGCCTAAAACAAAAACTGAAACCCATAAAATAAAAATAAAATCGCCTGTAAACAGGCGAATTAAATTTTGATCGCCTGTTTACAGGCGATTATGATTTTGTTTGCTGTTCTTTGTTTAAAACACGGGTGAACGAGAGAGAGGGTTATTTCGTTTCAAAAATAAAAACAAAATCGAAAACACCAAAATTTCAATCCGGCGATTTTCTAGACCAAATCCTTCCGTTCCGACTCCTACAATTCATTATGGACCAAGGTACGTGCTCAACTCTCTTGGTTTTTCGTGTTTTGAAGTTTGTTTGAGTCGGTTTTAGCTCGAAAAACCGTTTTCTAGGTTTTAGGTCGAAATTTATCGGTTTGATTCGAATTTAGCCCTCGTCTTTGCTTGAACTTGGTACTTGGGAGCCGTATAAGGCCTATGCTGCTGTTTCTGTTGTTTGTATGTGAAAACCCGGCACGTGGCCTCGATTTTCGTGTGTTTTGTACGTGAGGGGTATTTTGGTCATTTTTGAAATTGTCTCGAAAATGGCTCAAAACTTCAGTGTAGCTTACCCATGAGTAGTATAATGCGTGGGTGAGTTCGTTTCGTTGAAATGTGCGCGAAAAACGGTTCGTTTTGAGTGAAAACCATGTAAAAGGGGATATAGTCGGGGTTTTGCTCTGTTTTCGTTGCTCAAAACGATCCCGATCAGCTTGGTTGTTTTGAAAATGTTGTAGTATGCTAGTGCGGAGGTTTGGGTGGCTTGTATGCGAAAAACGGCTCGAAAAACCGTGATTTTCGTGTGATTTTGTATAGGGGCCGAAATTTTGGTCGAAATTTTTGGTTCCGAAACTTGCCCGAATTCTCTGTATTGTGTTGTTATGGCTAGCATGGTACATTATTGGTCTTTTTTTGTAGAGAATGCATGGTTTGGAGGCGTGTTGGAGCGTTTCTTGTAGTTTAGGCTAAGTTTATAAAAACCGTTTTTTCTCGCTTTTCGTGCCTCAAGGGCTGAGTATATCGTAATGTATGTCGTATGTGTTGACTAGGGGTTGTTTTGTGGGAAGTTGGGGCTTTTTGGCTGAGTTATGGTCAAGAAAAGGCCGTTTTTGTAGTTTGTAAGCGTTTTATAAAAGCTATTCAGTCGGGGTGTTCGGGACATCCTTTTCGCATGAAAATTTTGTACGTGCTTACTGTGATTTATGGGTTGGGTCTGTCTTAGAAAATATGAATTTCTGGCTTCTGTAGCGTTTTTGTCCTTTCAGCTATTTTTAGGTTAAAAGGCCTGCTTTCTGCTGTTTCTGCTAATTCTCTGCTGATTTTGCGCATGCTTGCTCTTGACTTGGCCGTGTATGACGTATACATCGTACATGTGTCATGAAATATGCCTTTCTGTGCTTCTGCTCCGTTTTGGCCTTATCTGTAGATAATGTAGGCCTTAATGCTTGCTTTCTGTCGTTTTTGCGTGCTTCTGCTTTCCTAAATAATTTGCTGTTGTCTGAGTATGTCTTTTGAATTTTTTGCAGGTGATCCTGGATTTTCAGTACAGTGCCATGGACGAGGTCTTGGCTGGTGTTGACTTTACCGTTCCGGGGGACGAGCGTACTCCTACGTCGGGGATGCCGCCTCCTCTGGAGGTTTCTGATGGTCCGTCTCAGTCAGACCTGCTGAGGGCTTTTCCTCATGAGACACGTAAGCTCCCCGACGCCGGGAGTGAGATTGAGTCTTCTTTGTAGAGTCTCCCGCTTCTCGCTAGTGGTGCCGGTCTTTGTTAGTGCGTCGTCAAGACGCCTGCTGGTGCTAGTCGTGCCAGAATCGAGGGAGTAGAGCCTCCTGCCGATGCTGGTCGTGCCAGAATCGCGGGAGTAAAGCCTCTTGTCCCCAGCCAGATCCCACAGATGAATGACATCGCCTTTGCCACTGCTGGCGCAGGTGGTGTCAGTGAGTCGTCTGGGCCTTCTGCCAGCGGAGATGGGCATGGCGCCGTCGAGGGGTCTTCTGATTTTTCAACTAGTGATGCACGCGAGGGGACCAGTGCTGAGCTGTCAGGGTCTTCTGCTGGTGGCCCAGGTCAGGCCCAGGGTGTCGTTGCAGAGTCTTCGCGGGGACGCGGTCGTGGCGTTGTTGCGGAGTCGTTTGTGGCCCCCGGAGGAGGCCGTCTTGTTCTTGGATGGTGTACTTGCACTCACCAAGGGTGCTCCACAGCTTAATAGTACGGTCCCTCCTGGCAGTAATCCCAGCAGCGAGGTCCCACAGGCGAAGCTCGCCGTCCGAGGAGCCGGAAAGAGCAAACTGACCGTCGGATGACAAGACAACATTTTGAACAAAGTGAGAGTGTCCGGTGAGACGACGGCAGGGAACACCGTAGATCTTGTTTTGCTTAGTAAGGTCCCACAGGATGGTGGATTCGCCTCTTGAGGCGGTCACGATCATGTCGCTGTTGTCGATGGGTGTGGCTATAGATAAGGTAAAAGCATTTGTGTTTTGTACTTTGGTCTTTTGTAGCTTGTGTTTGGGTTTGTGTTTGTTTTATAGTTTATAACTTGATTTTGTTTCGCAGTTCGTTCGCGACCCCTGGAGGAACTTTACTGGTGTCCCTGAGTCGATTGCAGCCCGCTTTGCCCCGCTTGACGGGCGGCGGCTGTACATTGCGACTCAGTACGGCTCGTACTGGCACTTGGGTGAGCGTCTGAAGTGCGCAGACGGGTCGCGGCGGTTTCATCGTACCTGCACCTCCGCCCTCGGTTTTGTTTGTGGAGACGCCCGACGCTAACGAGCGTCGTGACGTGTATCACGAGGGTGAGTCCGACTCCCTGCTGCGGCCGGCTGAGGATTACGTGACGTGGGCACAGAATGCCCTTGCTGATGCTGTGATCGAGGTATGCTTTGTTGTTCCTTTTTTACTTATGTGTTTTGGTTTCAAAAATCAAATATTTACCTTGTTTTTGTTTTGTAGCGACGCGACCCTGACCTTGAGTTCCAGCCTCCTCCTTTCGTCGAGAGTTTGCTGGTTGAGCATGAGGGCTGCCAGCATTCGATCGAGTTGCCGACATGTCTGTCTATGGTAGCCGATGCAGGCCTGGAGAGTTGGGACCCGCGCGTGAAAAAGGTATTTTTGTTTTTCGTAAAGCATGTGTATTATGTAGTATAGCCCCCATTTTGAATTAGATTTTATTGTAAAATCATTATTCAAACTCTGTTTGAAGTAGCTTTTGATTATAGCCCCTAGTTTGAGTTAGATTTTATTGTAAAATTATTATTCAAACTCTGTTGAAGTAGCTTTTGATTATAGCCCCCAGTTTGAGTTAGATTTTATTGTAAAATCATTATTCAAACTCTGTTAAAGCAGCTTTTGATTAGAGCCCCCAGGTTTGAAAGCTAAGTGGAATTCGTTCGTTGTTTGTGCAGGTGACAGCGGACGCACACAGGAGGTTGTGGCGGACGGCGAACCGGTGGCGGGCGTTTGTAAATGAGAAGGTTGTAGATGTCTGCAGGGTTCAGAAGAAGGCGTCCGACGCTCGACGAGACATAGCCAGGGTCAGGGCTGAGGAGGGAGCGAGGGCGCGGGCCGAGCTAGAGGCTGCGCATGCGGAGGAGTTGGCAAGAGTCCGGGCAGTGCTAGGGGCTGAGCGCGAGCAGGAGTTGGCTGGTTATCGCGCGGAGATCGAGTCGTTGCGTGCTGCGCTCGAGCGTCGTGACAAGTCGTCGTAGGTTCTAGTTGTGACCCGGGTTTGTTGATCTTGTATTTTGTTGTGGACTTGTCGTATGGCTATGGTTGTATTCGAGACTTTGTGTATAGTATATGTATTTGTATGTGACAGTTTATGTATTAGGACTTGTGTATGGTTGATTTTTGGACTTGTGGGTGTTTACGGGTACAATTTGTGTTTCGGCTTTGATTGTAGTCGTTGGCTTTGTGTGTGGCGTCCTAGGCTTTGAATATTTTGTCTCGTTGCAAAATGCATGCTCAGGTTATAGCCGGGTCTGAAATCCTTGCGTATTTGCTTGCTGAGCGTACCTGCAAAATGTCGTTAGTTGTAAACCTATGCATGCGTCTCGATTGAGACTGGCCTGTTTAGGATTAAACTAGATGCAAATGCAAAGTTTTTGAAATATGCCGTTTAGAAAATATACTTTAGACTCGTAAAAAGACGCTTTTGACATTGTAGAAATGTGAGCTTAAAAACGACGTTTTGAGACGAAAATTGTGAATGCGAAAGTCGTGTTTTGTGTAGTGTTTAATTTTTGTGTGATTATCGTGTTTTGTAAATGTGGAAAATATGAAAGACGGTAGTCGATCACGCAAATCGAGACGATGCGATGGGACCGTAAAAACAGGTCTAAGGTCGGTAGAAATAATGTGGAGGTAATAAGTTAAAAGTTTAGGGCGTAGGTGTGTAAGAGTTGTAAGAAATCGAATAAACTTGTCAGAAAACAAGTTTAAAATCGCCTGTAAACAGGCGATTAATTAATCACAGGCGATTAAGTTTTTGTTTTGTGGTTTTTGTTTGATTTCTTTTTAATCGCTTGTTCGCTAGCGTTTATGTTTTGTTTTTGGAGTGAAACTAGATGGGTCAAGTTTCACTCAAGGAGACAACAAAAATCGATCTTGAAATACTTGAAATAAATCGGCCAAAGTGATGTATTTTTGGTGTGAATTTTCTGAATTTTTGTGAAACAAGGAAAACATAAAAGATAGTACTAAATCTAAACACAAAGTAATAGATTTAGGTTTTGATTAATCAAGCACTAAGCCACTAATTAATCATTCACTAACTCAAGCACTAAGCTAAGAGAAAAATGAAGGAAACTCAACTCAAACTCTAGGGTTTTTTTTCTTTCAATCATCAAATCTGAAAATTATGATGTTAGAGTGAGGGTTTATATAGTACCCTTGCTCTAATCTTGGCCTTACATTTTAAAGGAGATCTAAAGGCTACAAGTAACCCACAAAAGCTACAATATTTTCGGCTCACATGAGCTCAATTTGCTGAAAATTTGAAGAGAAACAAACAAATACATAAAGCATAAAGCATAAAGGAAGATAGTGACGTGTGTTGAATGTCACTTGTTGAGGACAAACATGTGAAGCTCCTCTTTGAATATTTTCGGCTGACTTGACCCTTGTTCCCTCTTGATTTTGCTCTTGAAGATTTAATTGACTTGTGGTTCGAACCCACATGGGTGCACCCAAAGTTCACACTTCAAAAATAGCACATTCATTGACTTTTCGGTTGCTCTACAACTTGACTTTCCTTGACTTCTTTGATCCACCAAGCTTGACCAAGATATTATTGTTTAATTCACTCAAAATAAGCTTGGGTGGACCCTAGGACCGTGGTCTAGCCCATGGTTCGAGCCCAAGGACCCAAACCGTGTTCTAGACTAAAACCGCCTTTGCTCGCCTTGACCATTTTTGGTCCAATCTCCTCTTCTTGAAAAGGATTTGTCCTCAAATCCTTAGGGTTCTTAACATGAGTTTCATCTTGACATTGATCATAACCTCCAAGGAGAGGCACCTCTTTGATTCCACAACCAAAAACGAATTCAAGGAGTGTTAGTTTCAATGGACACCAAGGGCTTAGAGCTCGAATGAATGGATGGATTTTCTTGACTTGACTCCTTTGATTGTGCCCGGTTTCACCCATCTCTTTACTCAAGGAGCCCCATGGCTCGTGTACTTGCCCTAGGTTAGTCCTAAATCTTTCAAACTTGAGCTTAGGTGAGGTTTGCATAGGAACATCACCTAGCTCTCCTTGGCCATGCTTAGTTCCCCCTTTGAATCCCCATTTCATGAAACCACTCGAGTAGACTTGATTATGATAACCACATAGCACTCCTTTGGTATTGATAATCCCCACCTTGAACTTCCATCTCAAGGACTCACTTGAATTTTCTAACACATCGACCTTTGTATCTCCAAAGGATTTACTTTCTTTGCTCTTGGTCGAAACTTTCACACTTGGAACCTTGACATTGAACTCGTGCTCCTCTTCTTTGTTCCTTCTTATTGTCCTAGGATTGTCTTTGATCACATGGAGGGCTACATTCTCGATCATGAAGGCACTTGTTGAATTAGACGACCTAAGAAGTGTGACCAATTCATGCATGGCCTTGTGGGCCGTGTTTCTCTTCCACACATCAAACTTTGGACCTTCAATGGACTCATCCTCCTTGTTGTTGTTAGTATTCACTTTGAATTTCCATCTTAGGAAATCCCAAAACTCTTTGCTTGCATTAGCACTCCCACTCCAAGTGTATCTCCTTTCCTTGGACTTAGGTAGACTTCTCATTCCCAAGTCATCTTCTTCCTTGGTCTCCTTTTCCATGCCCTCATCTTGATTCTTAGGATGATCATTAGCAAAGTAAATGGACACACTTTCACCAACATTCATCCCATGGCTCGTTTCAACCTCCTTACTCAACAACACTCTCATGGAGGCCTCAATCAAGTAAGAGGCAGCCTTGTACCCCAAGGTACGTGGCAATGGGGCTAGGACATCATGCTTAACTCCATGAGAATCTAGCAAGGCTTGTACTTCCTTGGTGGGCAACCTCTCTTGATCATTAGGGATGTCTTGGAGAAGAAGGACACATTCAACCTTCTCAACACTAAACCCATGCTTCACTTTCGGTCTCCTATCATCCTTCATGTTTTCGTGTGATTCAACCAAGGAGGGTGGGCTAGGGTTCTTCAAAGTTGGAGGTAAGGGTGTAAGTTTGATATTCTTGGCTCCAATCTTAAAGTTGTAAGTATTGTCCCTCCCATCATGATTAGCATTTCTTTCCAACTTCCATGGTTTACCCAAGAGGAGATCACAAGCCTCCATGGGAACCACATCACACAAAACCCCATCCATGTAATCCCTTCCAATGGAGAAAGAAACCAAGCATTGTCTAACCAGCATCACACTCATCTCGGCTCCCTTTTTTTGCCATTTCGGCTTGGAAGGGTTAGGGTGATCTTGTGTAGGCAAAGCTAGTTTTTCAATGAGGGTGTTTGAGGCAACATTAGAACAACTTTCCCCATCAACAACCAAATTACAAACCCTTCCCATAATGGTACACCTAGATCTAAAGTTTTGGTCTTGGTGATTCCTCTCTAGGGTTAGGGTTTGAGCATGTGTTGCTCTATGAACCACACGGCCTAGACTAGGGGGTGGCTCTCCTCCTAACCGAGCCATTCTAGCTTCTAATTCCCTTTGAACCCTCAAAGTCACAAGATCAAGGTTAGGGTTAGGTTTAAGTCTACCCCTCATTCGACTCATTTTGGTTTCAAGCTCTCTTCTAGCTTTCTCCATAGAATCATACATGGTCTCACCAAGAGTAGTATCACAAGAAACATCCATTTTGTGAAAATTTTGTGAGAATTTTGTGGAATAACAGGTAAAAGAAATAGAGAAAAACGAAAATAAAAGAAGAAAAACAAGAACACTCGACAACACAAAGAACAAATCGAAACCAACACTAACACAAGTGTAGATCTTCAACCATTTTGTGAAAATTTTGTAAGAATGTTTGTGGAAGTTTTGTGTAAATAAACAAGGAAAAAATAAAAGAGAAAAACGAAAATAAAAGATGAAAAACAAGAGTATAACCGAAAAAATAAGATCAAACCGACAACAAAAACAAATCGAAAAAAACAAGAACAAACCTAGGCTTTGATGACCAATTTGGAGTGAAACTAGATGGGTCAAGTTTCACTCAAGGAGACAACAAAAATCGATCTTGAAATACTTGAAATAAATCGGCCAAAGTGATGTATTTTTGGTGTGAATTTTCTGAATTTTTGTGAAACAAGGAAAACATAAAAGATAGTACTAAATCTAAACACAAAGTAATAGATTTAGGTTTTAATTAATCAAGCACTAAGCCACTAATTAATCATTCACTAACTCAAGCACTAAGCTAAGAGAAAAATGAAGGAAACTCAACTCAAACTCTAGGGTTTTTTTCTTTCAATCATCAAATCTGAAAATTATGATGTTAGAGTGAGGGTTTATATAGTACCCTTGCTCTAATCTTGGCCTTACATTTTAAAGGAGATCTAAAGGCTACAAGTAACCCACAAAAGCTACAATATTTTCGGCTCACATGAGCTCAATTTGCTGAAAATTTGAAGAGAAACAAACAAATACATAAAGCATAAAGCATAAAGGAAGATAGTGACATGTGTTGAAAGTGACTTGTTGAGGACAAACATGTGACGCTCCTCTTTGAATATTTTCGGCTGACTTGACCCTTGTTCCCTCTTGATTTTGCTCTTGAAGATTTAATTGACTTGTGGTTCGAACCCACATGGGTGCACCCAAAGTTCACACTTCAAAAATAGCACATTCATTGACTTTTCGGTTGCTCTACAACTTGACTTTCCTTGACTTCTTTGATCCACCAAGCTTGACCAAGATATTATTGTTTAATTCACTCAAAATAAGCTTGGGTGGACCCTAGGACCGTGGTCTAGCCCATGGTTCGAGCCCAAGGACCCAAACCGTGTTCTAGACTAAAACCGCCTTTGCTCGCCTTGACCATTTTTGGTCCAATCTCCTCTTCTTGAAAAGGATTTGTCCTCAAATCCTTAGGGTTCTTAACATGAGTTTCATCTTGACATTGATCATAACCTCCAAGGAGAGGCACCTCTTTGATTCCACAACCAAAAACGAATTCAAGGAGTGTTAGTTTCAATGGACACCAAGGGCTTAGAGCTCGAATGAATGGATGGATTTTCTTGACTTGACTCCTTTGATTGTGCCCGGTTTCACCCATCTCTTTACTCAAGGAGCCCCATGGCTCGTGTACTTGCCCTAGGTTAGTCCTAAATCTTTCAAACTTGAGCTTAGGTGAGGTTTGCATAGGAACATCACCTAGCTCTCCTTGGCCATGCTTAGTTCCCCCTTTGAATCCCCATTTCATGAAACCACTAGCTCGAGTAGACTTGATTATGATAACCACATAGCACTCCTTTGGTATTGATAATCCCCACCTTGAACTTCCATCTCAAGGACTCACTTGAATTTTCTAACACATCGACCTTTGTATCTCCAAAGGATTTACTTTCTTTGCTCTTGGTCGAAACTTTCACACTTGGAACCTTGACATTGAACTCGTGCTCCTCTTCTTTGTTCCTTCTTATTGTCCTAGGATTGTCTTTGATCACATGGAGGGCTACATTCTCGATCATGAAGGCACTTGTTGAATTAGACGACCTAAGAAGTGTGACCAATTCATGCATGGCCTTGTGGGCCGTGTTTCTCTTCCACACATCAAACTTTGGACCTTCAATGGACTCATCCTCCTTGTTGTTGTTAGTATTCACTTTGAATTTCCATCTTAGGAAATCCCAAAACTCTTTGCTTGCATTAGCACTCCCACTCCAAGTGTATCTCCTTTCCTTGGACTTAGGTAGACTTCTCATTCCCAAGTCATCTTCTTCCTTGGTCTCCTTTTCCATGCCCTCATCTTGATTCTTAGGATGATCATTAGCAAAGTAAATGGACACACTTTCACCAACATTCATCCCATGGCTCCTGCTTCAACCTCCTTACTCAACAACACTCTCATGGAGGCCTCAATCAAGTAAGAGGCAGCCTTGTACCCCAAGGTACGTGGCAATGGGGCTAGGACATCATGCTTAACTCCATGAGAATCTAGCAAGGCTTGTACTTCCTTGGTGGGCAACCTCTCTTGATCATTAGGGATGTCTTGGAGAAGAAGGACACATTCAACCTTCTCAACACTAAACCCATGCTTCACTTTCGGTCTCCTATCATCCTTCATGTTTTCGTGTGATTCAACCAAGGAGGGTGGGCTAGGGTTCTTCAAAGTTGGAGGTAAGGGTGTAAGTTTGATATTCTTGGCTCCAATCTTAAAGTTGTAAGTATTGTCCCTCCCATCATGATTAGCATTTCTTTCCAACTTCCATGGTTTCCCCAAGAGGAGATGACAAGCCTCCATGGGAATCACATCACACAAAACCTCATCCATGTAATCCCTTCCAATGGAGAAAGAAACCAAGCATTGTCTAACCACCATCACACTCATCTCGGCTCCATTTTTTTGCCATTTCGTCTTGTAAGGGTTAGGGTGATCTTGTGTAGGCAAAGCTAGTTTTTCAATGAGGGTGTTTGAGGCAACATTAGAACAACTTTCCCCATCAACAACCAAATTACAAACCCTTCCCATAATGGTACACCTAGATCTAAAGTTTTGGACTTGGTGATTCCCTTCTAGGGTTAGGGTTTGAGCATGTGTTGCTCTATGAACCACACGGCCTAGACTAGGGGGTGGCTCTCCTCCTAACCGAGCCATTCTAGCTTCTAATTCCCTTTGAACCCTCAAAGTCACAAGATCAAGGTTAGGGTTAGGTTTAAGTCTACCCCTCATTCGACTCATTTTGGTTTCAAGCTCTCTTCTAGCTTTCTCCATAGAATCATACATGGTCTCACCAAGAGTAGTATCACAAGAAACATCCATTTTGTGAAAATTTTGTGAGAATTTTGTGGAATAACAGGTAAAAGAAATAGAGAAAAACGAAAATAAAAGAAGAAAAACAAGAACACTCGACAACACAAAGAACAAATCGAAACCAACACTAACACAAGTGTAGATCTTCAACCATTTTGTGAAAATTTTGTGAGAATGTTTGTGGAAGTTTTGTGTAAATAAACAAGGAAAAAATAAAAGAGAAAAACGAAAATAAAAGATGAAAAACAAGAGTATAACCGAAAAAATAAGATCAAACCGACAACAAAAACAAATCGAAAAAAACAAGAACAAACCTAGGCTTTGATGACCAATTTGGAGTGAAACTAGATGGGTCAAGTTTCACTCAAGGAGACAACAAAAATCGATCTTGAAATACTTGAAATAAATCGGCCAAAGTGATGTATTTTTGGTGTGAATTTTCTGAATTTTTGTGAAACAAGGAAAACATAAAAGATAGTACTAAATCTAAACACAAAGTAATAGATTTAGGTTTTGATTAATCAAGCACTAAGCCACTAATTAATCATTCACTAACTCAAGCACTAAGCTAAGAGAAAAATGAAGGAAACTCAACTCAAACTCTAGGGTTTTTTTCTTTCAATCATCAAATCTGAAAATTATGATGTTAGAGTGAGGGTTTATATAAGACTCGCTTCTAATCTTGGCCTTACATTTTAAAGGAGATCTAAAGGCTACAAGTAACCCACAAAAGCTACAATATTTTCGGCTCACATGAGCTCAATTTGCTGAAAATTTGAAGAGAAACAAACAAATACATAAAGCATAAAGCATAAAGGAAGATAGTGACATGTGTTGAAAGTGACTTGTTGAGGACAAACATGTGAAGCTCTCTTTGAATATTTTCGGTGACTTGACCCTTGTTCCCTCTTGATTTTGCTCTTGAAGATTTAATTGACTTGTGGTTCGAACCCACATGGGTGCACCCAAAGTTCACACTTCAAAAATAGCACATTCATTGACTTTTCGGTTGCTCTACAACTTGACTTTCCTTGACTTCTTTGATCCACCAAGCTTGACCAAGATATTATTGTTTAATTCACTCAAAATAAGCTTGGGTGGACCCTAGGACCGTGGTCTAGCCCATGGTTCGAGCCCAAGGACCCAAACCGTGTTCTAGACTAAAACCGCCTTTGCTCGCCTTGACCATTTTTGGTCCAGTTTTTGTACTTTGTTTTGCAAATCTCGGCTATAAAAGGAGGGGTAGGTTAGTTCAAATCACTCATCCTTTCATCTTCGCATTCTCGATATTCCAAGAATATTCAAAATATTTACGGAACGTTTGTCGAAATATGGAGAATTTTGAAGGAAACTTGCGTCGCTGGTGTGCGTCCTTGTCGGGTAAAAGGATTGTAGCGTTGGCGTGTTTCGTGGGTTGAGGCAGGTTCGAATGGAGTACGAGTTCCTGGATGCTTGTCTTGAGTATTGGGACCCGAGCCTGCATGTGTTCCGCTTTCCTTGCGGAGAGGTTTGCTCTTTAGTTGAGGAGTTTGGGGCCATCGGCGGGTGGGTGCGTATTAGCCTGCCTGTATGCGTCAGGCAGGAGCTTGGCTATAAGAGGCAAGTACAGAACTACCTCCAGTTGACCCGTGATGAGGCAGATGAGCTGTTTGTCGGGAGTCGCGTTAACCTCTATCGTCTGTGTCAGCATTTTATGGATCGGGAGAGCGAGACCATTTCTGCTGTGGCTAGGAAAAGGGCGCTGGCGTTTTGCTTTGTACACCGCTACATGTTCCCGGACTCAATGCATGAGGGAGCGTTAGGTTTTCCACGTTTAATCGCCGTCGTTCAGCAGATGGAGTTGGGTTGCAATCTTTCCGCCGTAATCTTGGCAGAGACGATCCTTGGCTTGGATGACAGGGCATGTAATAGGGAGCATGCGTACAGAGGATATCCCCTGATTCTTCAAGTCTGGTTGATGGAGCGTCTGAATGTGTTGAACGACTTCGGCTTTGATGGCGAGTATGTCGCAGGAGGCATTACCAACCGTTATATGCGGTGGTTGGGTCCAAATGACCGTCCTAATGACTATTTCCCCGAGTTTGTGAGGTCAGCTGCTATCCGTTGGTCGGTGCCATGGTGGGGAGTAGTCGATGTGACGGCGAGTGCAGTAGGCGATGGCCCCTCTAGAGTCCTCTTGTGCGGGTTTGAGATGGGTGTTTACATCCATCCGCTGAGAGTGAGGCGACAGGTAGGGTATGCGCAGTTTATTCCCGGCCAGGACACCAAGGTACAGGACATGGTTATGTTAAATAACCAGGTGACTGACGAGTGGGTAGGTGGTTGGATCATGCGCCCTAAGTGGCTTGTGGCTGATACTCCTGGGACGATCCGGGTATCAAGGGCCTATGTTAAATGGACCGTTGCTCAAAGTGGTTATGAGAGGGCTCGTCTCCGTGCCATAGAGCTTAACGAGCCTCCGCCGACGTCTGCCTACGACCCGATCCGCTTCGGCTGCAACAGTGGTGGGGGTGAAGCTTCGAGCTCGGTGCCTCTCTCAGCGGTGGAGTGTGTGTTTGGCCGTCGGCACGTACCAAGGCCGGGTGCTCCAGGTGGTTGTGGCAATGTTGGGGATCGCCGTAGGGTTAGGGGTTGGTGCTCCCTCCTTCAGATGATAATTCAAAGTCCCGCTTGATGATGAAGAGGACCTGGCGTAGTTCAAATGTGTCTGTTTTGTATTTGTACTATGTTAATATTTGTGTTGTATTTCATTTCTGTTGTATCCTAAACCCGAGATACATGCCGGGGCTTGTATTGTAACATATTGTAGTGTGGTAGTGTATTTGTAATGCCGTATTTATGCTCCTGTTTGAAAAATCCAAAAATGTAATCGTTCTTTTAAGATTAATAAAACTCAGGTTTTCGTTTACGACTATGCCTCATTTTGCTTATTATTCTGTGTGAAATTCCTTGGCTCTAATCCTTTTTTCAAAGTTTAGAATGTAAGCATGGTTTTTGTTTTTAGGAAATTTTGTATTGACTATTCCCTCGACTTTTTAAGTTTTGGGTTTGTCGTTTATTGTTGAATGTCGTTCCTTTTACCCCTTGGGTTATGGAACACTTTTGTGATGACTATATCCTCAGCTTTTCTAAGCTTTAGACGTGTCGTTTTGTGTTGAATGTCGCCTTATTTCTACCCTTTAGGTTATGAAACGGTTTTTGTGGTGACTATGTCCTTGACCTTTTTTAAGCTTTGGACGCGTTATTTTTGTGTTGAATGTCGCCTCATTTCTACCCTTTAGGTTATGAGACGTTTTTTGTGGTGACTATGTCCTTTACTTTTTTAAGCTTTGGACGCGTCATTTTTGTGTTGAATGTCGTCTCATTTCTACCCTTTAGGTTATGAGACGGTTTTTGTGGTGACTATGTCCTTGACTTTTTTAAGCTTTGGACGCGTCATTTTTGTGTTGAATATCGGTTGTACTTTTTGCTAAGCTGCCTACGTATCCATTAAAAATGGAATCAAACCAACGTAGTTCGGAAGTGTACGTTTAGGGGCATACCGGCCCATGAATTGTGTTTTGTTTTTTGTGGTGAATGTGGTGCACGTTTAGGGGCATGCCGGCCCATGAATTGTGTTTGCAGGGGATGCATGTTTAAGGGCATGCCGGCCCATGAGTTTGCTTTATGGAATGTGCATGTTTAAGGGCATGTCGGCCCATAAATTGATTTTTAGAAAATTGTATTTTATAGATACATTGCAGGGTGTGTTTAAGGATAGTATTTCTTGAGTTGATCGAGGTTCGTTGCGAGGTTAAACTCTTGACCGTCCAAGTCGGTTATTTTGACTGCTCCGCCTGTGTAGATTTCCTTGACGAGGTAGGGCCCAGCCCAGTTAGGGTTGAACTTCCCTCGTGGGTCGACTGGAAGTGGTGCTCGGACTGACTTTAGTACGAGGTCACCCACTTTGATGTTTCGTGGCTTAACTCGTTTGTTGAATGCTCGCTGTAATCGTGCTTGGTACATTCGTACGGTGCTCAGGGAATGAAGTCGGCGTTCGTCCAAGATCATGAGTTGTTCGTAACGTTCACGTGCCCATTCTGCTTCTGGGATGCTACTTTCCATTAGTATGCGTAGTGACTGTATTTCTATTTCCACTGGTTGGACCGCTTCCATGCCGTAGGTGAGGAAATAGGGCGTCATGCTGGTGGGTGTGCGAATGGTAGTACGCTACCCCCATAGTGCATATGGAATTTTGTTGGGCAAGTCTTTGCAACTGTCGCTCATCTTCTCGAGTATGGTGACGACTGTCTTGTTTGCTGCTTTAACGGCTAAATTGGTTTGGGGTCGATAGGGTGAGGATTTGTGATGCTGTATGTTGTATTTTGTGAGTATAGCTTCTGTCTCGCGCTGAAAGTGCAAGCCTTGATCGCTGATGAACTCATGGGGTATGCCATATCGGCATATGATGTTTGTTTGTATGAACTTGGCGACTTCTTTGGAGCCGAGGGTTCGAAAAGATGCTGCTTCTACCCATTTTTTAAAGTAGTCGATTGCCACTAGTACGAAACAGTGACCTCATGCTCCGATGGGGTGGACTTTTCCTATCACTTCAATGCCCCAAGTTGAAAAGGGCCAGGGTGAGGTTAGGCTGTATAGTGGTGAAGGGTGTACGTGCTGTACGTTGCTGAAAATTTGGCAGTTGTGAGTCTTGTGACAGTGCTTGACGTATTGGATGCAGTCTGCTTCCATGGCCGTCCAATACCATCCTAGCCGTAGGATTTGCTTGCAGAGTGCTCGAGCGTTCATGTGGGACCGCATTCGCCGTCGTGAACTTGCGCGATGATTTCTTGTCATTTTTTGTAGTCGACGCACATGAGTAGCGTGCCCTGTGGTGTCTTCTTGTGTAGTTGTCCCATTTCTAGCACGTATTGGGATGCTAGGAGTCTAATGGCTCTCTGGCCACGTTTATCGGTGTCGGGTGGGTAAGTGTTGTTTGTTTTGTAGTCGATTATGGCTTGATACCAAGACTCTGTTTGCTCGGCTTCGTCTATGTCGATGGTGTGAATGTAGGCTGGTTCATCACGTCTTTCAACGATGATAGGTAGTAACTTTGTAATACCCCGACTTTTCCTAATATTTATTTGTTCGTCTCATTAATATCCGTAATTTATTTCTCTTGATTTCTTGATTTCTTTTTGCTCGAGAAAATCAGTTCTCCTGTCACGTAGATTAAGCTACTCTGTAGTCAGGACTTAAAAACGGAGTAATTAGCTTAAAAACGGTGTAATTTCCTCATATGAACTCCGATTCAGGTGATTCAAAAGGCTAAACTGCGTATTTTTTCGACGCCGTTGCAACTGCCAATTTTTCAAGAGTCTGATTGACCCGGTCCGCCCTGGGCCGAGCCGAACCCCTCCGCTCGGGTTGGGTTTAGGGTTTCTTGAGTAACTTTTTGATCAAGGCATTAAATATCTTATTAACTCCTAAACAAAGCAACCTTAGGATCTGATTTCTATCTTCCTAATCTCATCCCTAATCTCATCCTCATTCATCCCCCATAATTCTCTCACAAAAACTCTCTCAAAACTCATCAAACTCCATTGTTGATCATCTTTTCTTGCATTCCTTTAGCCCTAAATCTTCCCTAGTCTATTTCCTTGGTATATGATCTCTTTTAGTCCTTTTATTTTTCTGATTTTGTATTATTTTATGTGTTATTATGTTGTGTATTCATTGCTTGTGTGATTTGGCTTGGGTATTCAAAGGAGAAGGTGATTTGGAGGAAGGAGACACCATCTTGGTTGAAGAAGAAGAGGAGTAGCAAGGTTTTTGATCTTAACAAAGGTAACTAGGTGTGATCTAGTTGTATTTTAACATGTATGAGGCCTATATGTTGTTGTTCTTGTGTTCTACTTGTTTGATCTATTGTGTGATTGCAAGTATTCATGTTATTAATGGTTTTTATGTCACAAAATCATGCTAGATCTATGGCCTCATAATAGGGTTGTTTTATAATCATGTTTTCATGCATATTTCACATAATTTATCATTAATCATGCTAGTAAATCGATGAAAATCGAGTTGGTGTTGGTTTGATGTGTTGGCCGAATGGGATGAGTGAGGGCCGTAGCCCTTGCTTGTGTTTGTCTTCTTGTTTCCTTCTTGTTTTGGCTTAATCATGATTATCTTTGAAGTTTGTACGAATTATCTAATGTTGAGTTATGAGTTAAGATGATTACATGATGTTTAATAACGTTTATATGCATGCTTAAGTGAATTGATCATATAAATCGATAATTGGTCGCATGAGAATCGAATGTTATGCATGAATTGGGTTGTTATGTATGTTGGCCGTGTATAGGGCAGGCTGGCCGTGAGGTGTTTGTGTGTGTGATGGTTTGTTTGTCACTTGTTTGAGTCTTGGCATGCATTAGGGTGTTATCTATGCTAAATTGGATTGAGATATGCTTTGTTTGATCACTAAATAATGATATATGAGCATGTCAAATGAATGTATGACTTGTAATGTTTTATGATCATATAGTACTCCGTATGTATGGTTGGTTATGTTTGTAATGATGCTTGTGTATGTATGAGTATGGTTGTTGTGGATGTATGGTTGTGTTGGAAGTGTTGGAGACAGGTTAACAAGTTATGCTTGGGTTAAGTTTGCACATGGGTACTGTTCTGGCACATTTGTGAGAAGATACAACGTCCTAGGATGGACGGATACCGCTCCTGGTCCACTCGGCTATTCTTGTTGTTTAGCTAGAGCTATCATGGGTTCTCAACCAGAAGGGTTAGAGACTATGGTTATTTATGTCGTCACCGTTCTTGTTGCTCGGTGGAATTTGGCCAAATTTAGACTTGTGATTATTGAGGAACTTCTTGTTGCTGTTCCGCCATAGGGTTTGGGTGATTCTTGTTGCTTCACCCGGGGTGATTCTTGTTGCTTCACCCAGTTCTCCGCGCTTACTCTCGCAATTGGCTGGAAGAAGGATCGACTTGTGAGCAGATGGTTTGGGACACAACCTTGGTTGTGCCGTGATGTTTTGTTGTTGTGTATTGTTGATTCTTTTGTTGTATGTTTGTGGTTTATGTTGTTGTACTTTGGTAATAGGCCGTAGGCCAGGTGAGCTTGTTTGCATTGTTGTTCATGTTCGTTATGTTAAAATATGACTGGGGAACACCTAGTTACTCCCCACTGATTGTGGTTGTTGCTTCTCTTTTATAGGTATGCGCGTGACGGGAATCGAGTGAGGAAATGCGAGGATAGGACCGTACTTTACCTTAGAAGAGATGGGCCTTTGTTTAGACTCTTTGGATTTTGTACTTTGGTTTTGGTTTAGACTTTGTTTTCGGACTTGGACTTTGTTTTGGATTTGGCTGTAAGGGGTATTTATTCCCCATTATGTTAGGCCTCAAGGCCTACACTTTGTTTTCAGTTTCTTTAGTAGTTGTTTGTGTAACACCCCCATTTAAGCTGGGCGGACCCCACCTAAATAAGGGTGTTACGGGACCCAACTGAATGGGTCCTGAGCAAACACCTGTTTCAAACATGAAGATCTGGGAAAGACAAACAGTTTATATATAGATAGGATACGCGGTAGCTCAAGGCTACGAGTGGAGTAAACACGAAAACTGCAACAACATCAAGATGGCACGCAGGCCCAAAACTGAGTAATGTAGGGGAATAAACAAGACGTCTATGGTGGTGAACTAGACATAGGACTAGTATTATTGTGACTCCCTCCAAGCGTTCCACAATCAGCAAGCACACGTCCGAGTACCTAAAGGGTGGAGCCAACAGACAACAACCACCTAGTTAGTCAACAGTTAACTCATATAACGAGGGAGGAAAAGAATAGAAGCCTTTAAGGTAAAACCGGAACGTGTAAGTAAATTAAACTAGTACTATTCGATTCTTGGTCTTGAAAGAAAAGTAAGAACTAACTCGGACGATTACCAAACAAATCAAGGCACTCAATCAAGTTAAGAACCCCACTATGTAACCTCCACATAGGGGACTTACCATACCGACACACCCCGCGCCTCCTCCTCGTGACATCGGGCCACACAGACCTCATCACGCTGTGACATCGGGCCACACAGACCTCATCGTATAGCGACATCGGGCCACACAGACCTCATCGCATCGCGACATCGGGCCACACAGACCTCATCGCATTAGGTCACACAGACCTCATCATAAACACAAGGTACGGAACGTCATGACAAGAGAATAGTCTCAACCTTCGTAAAACTCAAATTCGTCATTCCTTAAAGTCAAAGTTGCACTTATAAGATGGCGTTTTGCCACTTACATACTATAGTTCGAACAACACGACGAACACCAACAGCATATACGATCATTCTAAGTAAGTACAATATATATGATCATTTCAAGTGACTACAATATATCCGAGCATCCCAAGTAACTACAATATATGCGATCATTCAAGTAACTACAATATATATGAACATTTCAAGTAACTACAATATATACGATCATTCTAAGTCCCAAGGCACTTCTTCCAATATACACACATGGTACTCGGTCATCACTCCGAGTACCAACAACGCATGACTCAAGACAAGCCACATGGTCATCCACCTCACAAGCATACATGACACCTCCAACACATACACTTACGGCACACACACACAACCATGTTTACAGGGCACACCTCCATCATATACACGGCTTACTTGCACCATTAACATTACACACATGTTACATACATACATACGTGTACACACACATACTACACACATATATCATACACTTTACATACACATTTTACTAACATAATCTTGCTGCACTACACATGCTACAAACTCACCAATACCTGTTCTTGACTTACATCACACATACGCACTCATGTCATTGTATCCATACCTATACACATACCAAATTGCCCACAATAACACATTCACAAATTCTTATACACAAGCTTCATTAATCCATTTCCAAGAGAGTTTCACTTGAGAGGTAACAATCACACAATTTTCCATACAATACACATATGATTCAATATACAATTCTAATATACGATTCAAGGGTTCGCTCGCAAGACATTACAGTTTCGATCAAGTATCCTTACACATTAATGATCATTCCCTATTAGACATGAGGTGCTCGGTCATCACTCCGGGCACCTAGCTTTCACGGCATCACCAACCTAACGGCCAAACAAGACCCCTCGGTCAAACCTAATCTCACGGCTCCACACAACCTTACTTGTGAAGCTTGTCAAGCCAACACACATCAAGACCATCATAGTTCGTATTAATCTTATATACCCAACTTTTCTCAATACACAAGGAACAAAACTCCTCCATTCACACTTCATACAACAGATATTTCACAAACATCTTTCACAAGAAGTAAACCTTCATCCAAACATCATTAGTATACACAAGCTCTACATTACACAATATATATTTATATACATAACTTACATACATAACATACAAGACTAAGTAAGGTAAGAATCCTTACAAACAGACCTACACCTCATTCATTCAGCCATCTCATACACACATCACATCTTACAAATACGATTACATTCCTAGCAAACTATAAGACATAGCAACGACGATAATAAGGATGTAATAAAGAAAGAAGACTAACGTGACAAAGAAGAATAAATGATGTAGCAACAACAATTTGTGACACCACAGCAGCAATAAATCGTCTCAAGTACCACACACACGCACCCAAACGCATAATACATACCTACACTCACTCAACTACATCCGAACACACATACACACGATACATACTAGACTAAGTAAGGGAGAGCCCTTACCATTGAGAGGCATCGTCCAAATCTCGAGTTTGGGGATGAAAAACGCTCCTTACGACCTTGAACTCTACAATTAATGATAATACCATCAATTACTAATTAATACTAACTAATTGACCGCTTAAAATCACTATAATCAACTCAAAATCAGAAATCCCCAAATTTTTAGGTCAAAAGAACGAAATCCAAAATCGAAAGAGTAAAAAAATGAATCATACCTTAATTAATCGAATATGAAGGTTTAAACTAAGAGAAAGTCGGTGAATTGAAGCCTAAACTCGGGGAATCAACTCGAGGCTGACGAAAATGAACGCAGGAGAAGGGCAGCGACAATGGCCGCGGGAAGAACACGACAGGAGTTATTGCTGCCAGAGGCCGGTGGTCTGGTGCGGTGGTGGTGATGACGAGCTATATGGAAGTTCGAGTGGTGGTAAGGTGTGGTGAGGATTTTGGAGGAGCAATTTATGAAAAGAACCTTAAAAGAGGAAGAAAAGCAGGAGGTGAAATGAATGTCAAAGAAGGAGACGTCATTTTGGGTCTTATTTGTTTGTCCATCTATTACTACTAATACTATTATCATTATTATATGTTTTTATTTAAGACCCACCTTATTCATATAATATTGGTTGTACTTGACTCGACCTTAGATTATAAACTCGAGACTCGTAAATATTAATATTATTTGAGGCACCAAAAATCTCGGGTATTACAGTCCCCCTTAAAAGAACTTCGTCCCGAAGTTCCCGACGTTCAACTAAACGACTATAAATTAAGACTAAAACCTATCAGGAACTCGACTCCTAAAGCATGCTCACTTGACATTTTACCAAACTTTAACCTATGAAACCACGAGTCTACGCTCTCTAATCAAATACCCAAAATAAAATATATCACTAAATAACAAGGCAGAAAATTATATAACGTGGCAGAAAACATGGCAAAAAGAGGACGCGCGACATTTTATCCTGCTCTCTTGAAGAAACTTCGTTCTCGAAGTTTAAGCTACTATGATAATAACTCCACGCATGCATCATCACAAGGCAAGCACATTTCATGAGCAAGTTCATATACTTAATCAAATTGAACATATACTTGTATAATCTGCGCCTATAAGAAACTATTATCGCACTCTGCTATCTTACCATCTACATCACATGGTGCAGAATTTATACTATTGTAACATCTCTACTATAAGCACAGTACTATCACACTACTACTTCACGTACGCGTAACTCATTTCCACGAAACCTTCTCGTCCTGCTAGTCTCGTTTCCATTACCAACTTATTGATGTCACTTACGATGCATTTTCTACTTACATTACACAGAATCGTTATACCCTGGTAAGCTACAATTTACCTTGCACGGTGCATACCGTACGACGCTATACATGGTTATTGTAATCATCGCACTACCCTTACCACTACTATTTATTAACAAAACAATTGAATAACATAAGAATCAAAATATTGTTCCGTCATTACCCTTATTCATATATAAAAGAGTTTTTACTATTAAATATAGCTTAAATATAGCTTATCTCACCTTAGCCTTATTAATACTTTGACTCGTTCCTATGAACCCTCTCACAATAATAGACTTATACCTTCACATTACTCTCATAGAGGTTAGCACAACAATTTCGAGCCATAAACAGACATGCATTGAACAACCGTTAAGTAATACATTCCTCTTCGACTTTACTCGCAATAAAGACATTTGCCAAGCTTAACTTGTTGCACAAATTCACACATAAACTACACACTCTCAAGGTTAAGTATCCCAACTCACACAACATTAACTTGACCGATAATACCACCGAATTACGACCAGCAGCAGTTCACAATATCAGCAGTAAGAATAACCAATTACGGCCGCAATAACGGTCCCGAACTCGCCAATCAACAGCTGCCCAGCACGACAGATTATAACAGCCCGACATGGCAAATTACAGCAGCTTGACATGGCTGTCTCAACAACCATTACACAACAACAACTACAGCGAACATATGGCAGCAGTTACACTAAACCGGGCAGCAACGACAACACCAAATACGGCAGCAGAAATTTTCAAAACGGAGCACCAAGAATGACATAAAACAGCAGCCTATTCTCGGCAGAGAATCAACCTGAAATTAAACCTCCAAACATCTGCATTCACCTTACAAAATTACAACAGCCCCATACATTCACTATTCACACTCACAAGTACACATACAATAACTAAGGTTTTACTCTTACCTTGCGAAACGAAGCCAAAGTAAACCGAGTGCAAGAGTGCAAAACATCGCAAAGCCTTCTTCATTAGTTCCCACGCTACAAATGACGACAATATTATCAATTACTACTAAAATCTTACCGAATCAACCACTAAAATTATTACTGATTCACTCACAAATTCACTCTATTCAATTTATGTTGATTTTGTCCTCGATTCTCTATTTGTTCTCCTCTCTAACATTCTCTTTCCTTTCGACCACTTCACACACTGGTTGTCACCTTATTTTCCTTACTGTTAATTATTACTCATGTAATTACATATGTATCTATACTCAGACTAAAACTAACATATCTTCACTACTCACCTTTGTATTTTCCGTTTATCGTCACGATGCACCATCGCTCGTGTTTCTCCTAGCCTACACTTTTAATTTATTTCTGTCACTATGTTTTCCTCACGCTCATCTGAATAATATCGTCAGCTGTGGAACCCGGGAACCGCGTCGAGGGACCCAACTCGGCGTCTTGCTTAAGGGCAGATTTTAAAGTTAAAAAAGATTATTAAATTTGAAAAACCTTTAAGAACTGTTATGGAGTCGCCACCTAATTATCGCGGAAATTAGGAACCTGCTACCATGTTCTAAGTTAAAACAGGTCCTAGATTTTGAAGCACGCCGACACCCCTAGATCTAAGGTTGTGAAACCAGATTGGATTCGGGGTGAGGGTACTTTAGAAAAAGAGTTAATTCAAATAATGATTTATGAAAACTTTTTAGAAAAGCCTATGTAAAAATAGCCTCTACTGACCTAGAACAATCCTTGTAAGATGATATTTGAACTAATGTTATCGCTACGTACAAGTGCGATAAGTTTGTAAAAGAATGCAGATGCATATGCAAAAAGATTGATTAAAACCCTCAGTTTAGCATGTTTAACTTGTTAACGAATACGGTTCAGTTAATGGTCGAATTCATTGTTTAAGTTGATTTAATGCAAAATAAGAAGGTGCAAGATGCATGCAAATAAAATAAAGTTCAATTGTCCATTGGTTTATTTTATAAGGCCTGCTGTTTATGCGACTTTGGCGTGTCATCGGATATGGAGTGTACCCGAAGTAAATAGAACACTTGGAGTGCAAGCGCGCTAGATGCCAAAGCCGGGGGGCTAGAGTGTAGTCCTCTTTGTTAGTCCATAGAAAATAAGAAAAAGCTTTGATCCAAGTGGATCGGTACCTACCTTGTCCTGACGCTTCAGATCTGGGCAGAGCTTCGCTTCTTGAACTAAAAAGGAGGATGAATTCAACACGGGATGGTGTGTTGAACTCAAGGATTTGAGTGCTTGAGGCTTTGTGAGTGTTGAAGTGTGTATGCTGTGATTTCTGGGTGAAAAAGTTATGTTTCGAGGTCTGGTATAGGGGAGTATATATACTAGAAACCTCGGAGAAATAAGGAAACCCGGGGATAGAAACAGGCCAGGAAACCGCATAGCTTTATGCGGTTGCCAGGGCAAACCGCATAGGCTTATGCGGTTGCCCACCCAAACCGCATAAGCTTATGCGGTTTGAAGGTGTGGTTTTTAGCGTAGTTTCCTAGTTCCGGTTTGATTATATCTCTAAAAGATACGGGATAATCCTTGCTTGCTCGCCAAGGAAAAGGCTTGGGATATTTCTGAGATATTTTGATGTTCAGGGCTTTGGAGTGCGGGCCAAGGTCGGGTTTGGGCTTGCCAGTTTTGGGCGAGACCCGTAAAAATGAAAGAGGTGTATTTGCGTAGTTTTTGTGAAATAAGGTAAGACGTGATGCCGTATTTTGTGTAAGAGGGGGCTAAAGGGAAGATTTAGCCACCGGGCCTAAATTCAGAAATGCTGAATTAGACCTTGTTAATGTAAAAGGACTAATTGTAGTGCAAATGCGAAACTCATGCCAAATGAAGCAGGACGAGGACCCAGCTAGACTCCAAATGGACAAAATGAACGTTTATTTAAGTGTGATGTGAAGCGACCGAAATCATTTTAACATTTAAAACGACTCAAAATGAATTCGACATTAATTAGAGCCGTTTAGTTAGCGTTAAACATGCGTTGATCCTAGCGGAGACCATACTGGGTTTAGACGACCGTTGTGCTAATCGTCTGAGCTCGTACCGGGGTTGTGCTAGGATTCTCAACATTTGGCTCATGGAGAGGCTGAGTGTGTATAAAGCTCTTCCCCTTGGAAGTGTCTTCAAGGCTGCGGCGACGACGTCGCGAAAGATGGAGTGGGCTAACCCTCGGGAGCGTTCGCTCAACTACTATCGAGGGTTTGTCAAGGAGAGCTCCATTCGTTGGTATGTGTCTTGGTGGGGTATTACGGCGATTACGGCGCCGGCTGTTGCGAATGCGTCGTGTGGGTTGATGTTGTGCGGGTTTGAACGAGGGGTGTGGATTCATCCTCTGCGCTTGAAGAGGCAAATCGGGCTTGCTCAAACCATCCCCGAGCAGGATACTCGGGTTGGAGGTAGTGCGCGAAAGGAGGGACTATGGTGATCTTTGTGCTGTTAGTGTGGATGCTTCTACTTCGAGACCGGCGCGGGAAAGGTTTGGACCGAAGGTGACTGTTAAAGATCGTCTAGGGTCAAGGATCGAGGAGCCCCCTGTCGAGCAGGACGAGGATCCGATCGAGCCCCCAGGTTTTGAGAGATCTATTCCCGTTCTTAGTTCGAAAATTGTGGCGGATCGGCCTCTTGAAGATGAAGGGGCTAATCCGAAGCGTCAGAAGATGACTTGAGTAATTTGCTTTGTTTTGTTTAGAAGATTTCCTTTATTTAAATACATGTTTTAGATTCGAATAAAGGGCTAAGGAGGCTTGTTCCTAGCTCATTTCTAAATTGCGAAAAATTCTAAATAAGGTAATAAAATAGAATTAATTTGCTTTTGTCTTGTCTCGTTGCTTTCTTTTGTTTCGCTTTGAAATGTTCTCGACCTTTTTAAGCTTCGAACATTCGTATTTGTTTTTAAATCCTCGACTTTTTTAAGCTTTGGATTTGTCTGTTTGATTTGTCTTGTCCTTAAATCCTCGACCTTTTTAAGCTTTGGACTTGGATTTTTGTTTTGTTTTGTGTTGACTGTGCTCTTGACCTTTTTTAAGCTTTGAGCGTGTCATTTTGTGAGTGCAATACCCTTGACCTTTTTAAGCTTTGGGCGTGCGTGCTAGGAAGTCGGTTGTGCTTTTGACAAGCTAATTACGTATCTGTGTTTTATTACAGAATCAAACCGGCGTAGTTCGTGTGATTCGGTTGAGCTCTTTGCAAAGCTGCCTACGTATCCACAGTGCGTGGAATCAAACCGAGCGTAGTTCACCCATGCGAGAGTGAGTTTTGTTTTTGAAATACATTGCAAATTTGTTTGTGTTTAGGGGTAGTATTTCTTGAGTTGATCAAGATTTGTTGGTAATCTAAGTCCCGACCGCCGAGGTCGCTTAGTTTCACGGCTCCTCGGAAGGATTTCCTTGACCAAGGCACGGTCCGCCCAATTGGGTTTGAATTTTCCTCTTGGGTCGACCGTAATGGTGCTCTGATCGATTTGAGTACTAGGTCACCCACTTTGATGTTTCGTGGCTTGACCCGCTTGTTGTAGGCGCGTTGTAGGCGAGATTGGTACATCTTGACCGCATTTAGTGAATGTAACCGCTCTTTCGCCTAAAAGGATGAGTTGTTCAGATCGCTCGCGTGCTATTCTGGCTCAGGAATGTCCGCTTCCATGAGAATTGAAGCGATTGCATCTCAATTTCTACAGTTGAATCCGCTTCCATCCCGTAGGTTAGGAAATAGGTGTCATGCCCGTGGGTGTGCGGATGGTTGTGCGGTATCCCCATAATGCAAATGGGATTTTGTTGGACGATCGTGGCAGGTGTCGATCATCTTTTTGAGGATTGAAACGACGGTTTTGTTTGCTGCCTCGACCGCGCCGTTAGTTTGTGGTCGGTAGGGTGATGATTTGTGTCGTTGTATCTTGTATTTGAGGAGAAGTGGTTCGACCTCTCCTTGGAAGTGTGTGCCTTGGTCGCTTATGAATTCGTGGGGTATGCCATAGCGACAAATGATGTTGTTTTGTATGAATTTTGCAACCTCTTTTGTGCCTAGTTTGCGGTATGATGCGGCCGACCCATTTGGTGAAATAGTCGATGGCCACGAGGATGAAGCAGTGTCCTCCTGCTCCCACGGGTTGAACTTTGCCTATGACGTCAATTCCCCAGGTTGAGAAAGGCCATGGCGAGGTCAAACTGTATAGTGGTGAAGGAGGGATGTGTTGTACGTTTGCAAAAATTTGACAATTATGGCAATGTTTGACATACTTTGCGCAGTCGGCTTCCATGGTTGTCCAGTACCATCCTAGCCTTATGATTTGTTTGCACATGGCTCGTGCGTTCATGTGTGGTCCGCACTCGCCATCGTGTACTTGGGACATGATTTCGTGTCCCTTTTTGTGGTCGACACACAAGAGTAGTGTGCCTTGCGGTGTCTTTTTGAGTAGTTTGCGCATTTCCATCACTTAATTGTGATGATAATAGGCGAGGGCTCGCTTGGCCCGCTTGTCGCTGTTTGGCGGGTATTCGCCGCTTGTTTTGTAGTTGATGATTGCTTGGTACCAAGGGTCGATTTGCTCTTCCTCGCTTCAATGTCACGCAGGCGTAAGCGGGTTCATTCCGTCGCTCCACGACAATGGGTAGCGTTCCATTCCCGAGGGTATGTTGATTAGTGACGCGAGTTTGGATAGCGTCGGCCGAATTGGTTTTCTTCGGCGTGGGAGGTGTATGAATTTACGTGATAGAATTCGCTATGAGCTCTTGTATTTTGTTTTGGTATAATGCCAGGTTTTCATTAAGTATCTTCCATGCTCTGGATACTTGGTTGATTATGAGGAGGAGTCCCCATAGACTCTTATGTCGCGGGCGTTGAGTACAAGCGCCGCTTGAGACCGTGCAAGCACGCCGTGATTCTCGGCGTTGTTTGTTACGTTAAAATCCGCTTTGATGGATAAGGGTGTGTTCGCCATTCAGGGATATGAGAAGTATTCCTACTCCACATCCTCGATACTTGGAGGAGCCGTCGAAGTATAACTCCCATTGTTCTTGGTTGATATTGTAAATCCCATCGTCTAGAAGGGATGTTGTGTCGATGATTGGCTCTTCGTCGATTGCATTTTCACCAGAAATCGAGACCGCTTCCTCCCTTGATTGCTTTGAGGGTACGCATTTAAGGTCGACCGCCAGAGCAATGCCCATCCGCCATTCGTCCGTTATAATGTGTTTCTAAAAGCGTACTTTACGGGTCCATTTTTGAGTAGACCTTCGCTTGGTGTGCTAGCATGTAATCGACGGAGTTTTTGGATGACCATATGAATGCTAGACAGCTCTTCTCGACGGGTGAATATCGAAGTTTCTCAGAATCGAAATTTCTTGCTAATGTAATAGATTGCGTGTTCTTCGCCGTTTATTTCTTGAGCGAGCATGGCGCCCATGGCGGTAGGGGTTGTTGTAAGGTACAAGGATAATGGTAAATCCTTTTGGGGTGGTCGTAGAACTGGCGGGTTGGTTAGTAATTCCTTAACCTTGTCAAATGCTTTTTGACATTCTTCGTCCCATTCAACGTGGTCGGTTTTCTTGAGTTTCTTGAAAACTGGTTCACATATCATGGTGAGATTGCTGATGAAGCGTGAGATGTATTGGATTTGGCCCAAGAAACTTTGAATTTCGTCGAGGTTCTCCGGGGGTCGCATTTCGAGAATTGCTTTGACTTTCGAGGGGTCGACCTCGATGCCTCTTTGGCTCACTACATGTCCTAGTAGTTTACCGGATTTAACTCCAAAAGTACATTTTTGGGGATTGAGGCGCATTTTGTATTGTCGTAAGCGCATGAAGAACTTGCGGAGGTTAATGATATGACCACTTCTCTCCTTTGACTTTACGATCATATCGTCGACGTAAACTTCGACTTCTTTGTGCATCATGTCATGTAAAAGGGTTGTGGCGGTGCGTTGGTATGTAGCACCGGCATTGATTAGGCCGAAAGGCATGACCGTGTAGCAGTATGTCCCCCACGGTGTAATGAAGGCCGTCTTTGCCATGTCTTCGAGTGACATTTTGATTTGATTGTAGCCTGCGTAGCCATCCAGGAAGGATAGGAGGGCGTGATCGGCGGTGTTGTCGACTAGGACGTCCACATGGGGTAATGGAAAGTCATCTTTGGGACTAGCTTTGTTCAAGTCACGAAATTCAACGCATACTCGAATTTTGCCATTCTTTTTCAAGACTGGGACCATGTTTGAGACCTATTCAGGATACTCGATGACTTGGATGAAACCGGCTTGTAGTTGTTTTTCGATTTCTTCCTTGACCATAAGGGACCATTATATTCGGGACGTAGTCTTCTTAGCTTTTGCTTGATGGGTTTGTAACTGGGTTTAATGGGGATGCGGTGCTCGGCGATGCTTCGTTCGATTCCGGGCATGTCTTTGTATGACCAAGCGAATACGTCCTTGCATTCGCTTAGGAGTTGTGTGAATTGGGTGCGCTCGTTTTCGTCTAGTGAGGCACCTAGTTGTAGTTCCCTTGGTTCTTCGGGGGTTCCCACGTTTATGGTTATGGTTTCCTCGATGATAGGGTCCTGTGTTTTGGGAGAGACAAGGTTTGCAATGTATTTGTTTAATGATTGATTTGTTTGTTCATTTTCGCATGAGTTAGTGTCTTCTGTATTTTGTGTTTTGTTTGTTGATTTTTGATTGTTTGTATTTTGTTGTTTGTTTTAGCTTGAGACAAGACGAAAGCAAATTTATTCATTTCATTATTTTGAAGAGAATTATTCGACAAATCAGAAAATTGCTTGGAGCTAGCCTCCGTAAAAGGGAAATCTAAACTAAAGCTAGAGTCTAGGATAGATGGGTCGACAGATGACCCGACACTAAGAGCATTAGAATCTAAAAGAATTTCTTCTTCTTCTTCATCGTCTTCTGTGCCACCAGAGGAGCTGCT
The DNA here is from genome assembly GCA_023091065.1 of Dianthus caryophyllus. NCBI lineage: Eukaryota > Viridiplantae > Streptophyta > Magnoliopsida > Caryophyllales > Caryophyllaceae > Dianthus > Dianthus caryophyllus. The sequence continues at coordinate 16,092,095 of CM041529.1, forward strand.
TGAGCTGCTTGAGTTGCTTGAGTTGCTTGAGTTTAAATCACTCTCGTCCTTGTCTTTGAGATTAGTGACATGGTCGAAGAGTGGTCCTTCACCGGTGATAAGCTGGAAGTGGTGACCTTGTGCATCGGTCCATTTCTGGCCTTTATACCATCCGTTGAGGGTTTTGTCTGTGGCGTCGGCTATGAGTAAGTTAGGATCGAAGTGACGGTCTCGCATGATTGTGGAGACAATCTCTTCGTTTTTGGTGCTCGGTGAGGCCTTGAGTGTGTTGGGCTCGGCCTCACTAGAGAAACAAGTTTCGGATGAATGGATGATGTCTCGAAGGGAGGTATTCCCGTCGACCGTTCCTCCGGGGGTGAAATATGCGTTCAGGTCGAGGATGTAAGGTCGCAGGGTGACCTTGTGGGTTGACCTTCGCCTTTGGACTTTCTTAACCATCTTCTCCTGGTCGTCGTTCTTGGGTTTATAGCCTAAACCCATGGTGAGCCAAAGGCTGTTGTTGCTTTTTGTTTTAAAGGGTTTGTAGGTTTTGATTGGTGTACGTGTGATGGCGCCGACCTCAAAGTCGAAACCACATAAGTCTTCTGTGGGTTCAGCCACGATTTCCGCAGAATTGGGCTCCTTTGGTGTATCGGTGCGGCTCGGAAGTTTGAGGCATTCAAGGTTATGATCTCCTCGTTGAGAGGGATCTTAACCTTTTGATGTAGAGTAGAAGTTACGACTTTGGTGGAGTGAATCCACGGTCGCCCCAGGAGTATGTTATAGGAAGGGGTCATGTCGATGACTTGAAACTCGACCTTTCTTTCTATGGGACCACTGCGTATGTGAAGAGAAATGGTTCCTTTCACGTGACGTCGGGTTCCGTCGAAAGCTTTGACTCCGTCCATGCTCGGGGTGAAGTCTTTATCGGATAGGCCGAGGCGATGTGCGGTGGCCAATGGTAGAACATTGACTGCAGATCCGTTGTCAACAAGGGACACGGGTAAAGTTTTCTTCATACACTCTACGCTAATGTATAGAGCGAGGTTGTGGTTTGGTCCGAATGCGGGGAGATCATCATTTGAGAAGGTAATAGCTCCTGGTAACCAATCCCTTGTGACATGGCTAACCATTTGATCTGGAGAGATCTCAAAGATCTGCAAGACGCTATTTGTAGAGCGCGAATGAACGCGTTCCTATGTTCCGCCGAGTCTCGTAAAAGGGCCCAGATGGAGACATCGGCTTTTGTGCGAACGTGTAACAACCCGGATTTTTCAACAAAATAAAATAAAGAAATAAAATGGATTGATGAAATAAAAGAAAATAAAAGCGAGCCACGGTGGCGGAAACACCGTGGAATCCGGATCATTACTCACTAAACCAACTAAACGACGATAAAAAGGTAGGCCTTGAGGCCTAGAAGTGGGGAGTAAATACCCCTTACATAAACAAAACCAAGGTACAATGAACTGAAAGAATAAATGAAGTCTAATCCAATCTAAGCTAACTCGACAGCTAACAAGACAACTCGCGAAAGCCAATCTACTAGTCTCAATCTCACAGCACGTCTCACACATTAGCCCGTCCCGCGAGTACCTATAAAAGAGAGGCAACAACCACAATCGGTGGGAGTAACTAGGTGCTCCCTACCATATTTTAACATAACAAACATAAACAACAATGCAACAATGCTCACTGCCTACGGCCTAATACCAAAGTACATCGACATAAACCACAAACATACAACAAAAGAAACAACAATACACAACAACAAAACATCACTAAGACAACCAAGGTTGTGTCCCAAACCATCTCGCTTCAACAAGACGATCCTTCTTCCAACCAATCATGAGAGTAAGCGAGAACTGGGTGAAGCAACAAGAATCACCCCGGTGAAGCAACAAGAATCACCCAAACCCTATGGTGGAACAAAGAACAAGAAGTTCCTCAATAATCACAAGTCTAAATTTGGCCAAATTCCACCGAGCAACAAGAATCTGGTGATTTACATAAATAACCATAGTCTCTAACCCTTCTGGTTGAGAACCCATGATAGCTCTAGCTAAACAACAAGAATAGCCGAGGGGACAATGAGCGGTATCCGTCCATCCTAGGACGTTGTATCTCCTCACACATGTGCCAGAACAGTACCCATGTGCAAACTTAACCCAAGCATAAACCTGTCAACCTGTTAACCTGTCTCCAACACTTCCAATACAACCATACAACCAAAACAACCATACTCATACATACACAAGCCTCATTACAACCATAACCAACCATACATACGGAGTACAATGTGATCAACATGCTTTACAAGTCATATATTCAATTACCATGCTCATAATTCATTATTTAGTGATCAAACCACGCGTAACTCGGTTCATTAAAGCATAACTAACATTTTAGGACATGCCAAGACTTAAACAAGCGACAAACCAACCAACACGCACACACACAACACACGGCCAGATTACAAACCCACGGCCAACACCACTCATCACCCATATTCATGCAACACAATCGATTCTTATGCGATCCATTAACAATTCATGTGATTAACTCAATTAAACATGCATTCAAACACTTCTAGACTTAATCAAATCATCATATTTCATAGTTAAACTTAGGTGATTCAAACAATCTTCAAAGATCAACATGATTAAGCCAAAACAAGAAGAAAACAAGAGAACAAACACAAGCAAGGGGCTCGCTTCCTACCCATACATCTCGGCCAACTCAACAACACACCACCAATTCGTTTTTATCAATTTACAAGCATGAATAATGATACAATATGAGAATTATGCATGAAAATATGATGTTATGACAACCCTAGTATGAGGCCATGGATCTAGCATGATTTAAAGACAAAGACAACAAACAACATCAAGATTTGCATATACACAAAAGATCAACAATGAAGACAACAAGATCAACATCAACTAGGCCTCATACATGCTAAAATATAACTAGATCACACCTAGTTACCTTTGTTGAGATCAAAAACCTTGCTACTCCTCTTCTTCTTCAACCAAGATGGTGTCTCCTTCCTCCAAATCACCTTCTCCTTTGAATACCCAAGCCAAAACACACAAGCAATGAATACACAACATAATAGCACATAAAATAATACAAAATCAGAAAATAAAAGAGATAAAAAGAGATCATATACCGTAGGAAAAGACTAGGGAAGATCTAGGATAAAGGGAATGAGAGCTTGGATGAATAAAAATGGTGTTTTGATGAGATTAGAGAGTTTCTTGTGGGATAATTATGAAGGATGAATGTGGATGTGATTAGGGATGAGTTTAGGAAGTGAGAAATCAGATTATCATGTTGCTATGTTTAGGAGATAATGGGATATATAATGCCTTGATCAAAAAGCTACCCAAAAAGCCTAAACCCAACCCGAGCTGGGGGTTTCGGTTCGGTCCAGGGTGGACCGGATCAAACTGACTTCTAAAAATTTGGCAGTTGCGACGGCGTCGAAAAAATACGCAGTTTAGCCTTTTGAATCACCTGAATCGGAGTTCGTATGAGGAAATTACACCGTTTTTAAGCTAATTACTCCGTTTTTAAGTTCTGACTACAGTGTAGCTTAATCCACGCGACAAGTGAACTGATTTTCTCGAGCTAAAAATGAGAAAATCAAAAGAAATGAATTACGAATATTATTGAGACGAATAAATAAATATTAGGAAAAGTCGGGGTGTTACAGAACGAGTTGCTTCTGAAGCACCTCGTTCGTGTTAGGTGGTGAAATTATTGTAGAGGTGGAGGGCGTACTTGTAGAGGGAATATCCTCTTGGGCTACGGCCTTGCCTTTCTCGGCCGCAGTTGCTTTTCTGGCATGTTCATCTGTGAAGATATTCTGGTAAGGACGACCAGAGCGTGTGAGATGTGAAACCTCGTCTTGGTCTTTCTTCTCGGGCTGTTCGCCTTTTTCTTTTTGATCTTTATTTTCGGGCTGCTTGTCCTTCTTCTTCTTCTTCTTCTCCTTCTTGTTCTTTTTGTTTTTATTCGAGGAAGGAGTAGTTAAGAGTTGAGCTACCGTTTTGTTGGCGGGTGGCCACTCTTCATCTTCGTCATCACTGAACCAGACCCCATTGATTTGGTTGTTGGTGGGTGTGACCAAGTAGGAGCAATCTATGACGGGTGCTGATCCAAGGAAGATTGCAGGGTTGTCATAAATTGTGGGGTTGCTTTGGGCTCCGATGCCGACTTCAATAAGTTCTTCGAAATTCTCGGCATCGCCGTAATCAAAGTGTCTTTGCCACTCGGGTCGTAAGCTACCAAGAAATGTGTAGATGAGCTCGTCTTCGTGTGGAGGGTTCAGAACTTGGGCAAGTAGTCCTCTCCAACGGGAGAGGTATTGGGTGAAATCTTCCTCGTCCCCTTGGAGTTGAGTGACGAGAGTATGGAGGGAGACATGCTTGTCGGCCTTGGAGCGTTGTTCTAAGCGTGCAACTTCAAGTTGATGCAAGGCCTTCAAGTTGTCAATGTCTTTGATTAACACGGTCACGGAGAGTTCTCAGTCTATTGTGGTTAGCCACCTTTGAGGAGCGTTTGAAGCGAGGGGTGATGATGCGATTCATGGTGAGTATTCAGCTGAGGCCTGCATTTCACTTTGCATATTAGTGACACGACTCGACCCACTAGACTCACATTCATTTTTATGCATTCATTTTAGCTCATTTCTTTGTTTAGAAAGACCTTTTTTGTTTTGAAAAGAGGAGATTTTCGAAAAGGTTTTAGCTAAAGGAAGCCTTTGAGGGGAGGATGCGTGCGCACATCTCGTCTCGATGTTAAAAGATTTTGTTTTGCACCCGTCGAACTGATATCGGTAATTTGCCGGGGTGAGCTCGAGTCGCATGTGTAAAAGAAGAAGGATTCGGCTCGAGCAAGTCGAGTCGAGGATGTTAAAACAGAGTCTAGGCCGTGTGACCTAGAGGATTGAAATCCACGAGCTCGGGTTTTAATCCTTGCTCGGGTTTTTGCTTGTTAGTGAAAAAGGAGAATTTCAAGAAAGCTTGTTTCAAAAATTCGCGATAGTTTTGTTTGAAAAGTGTTAGTTCGTTAGATGTTAGGTTCGTTTATCTTTGAAACGTTTAAGCGAGTTTTCGAAGATATGAATGCAAATGCTCGTTTTGAAGAAGACCATGGAGTGCATAGCCTCGAACTTGTACGTATGACTCAAAAAGGGGTGAAAATGAGTCAGTCGGGTACACCTCCAACTACCTCGAGTACGCTTTGGCAGATACTTAACCCCTTCATTTCCTTACGCCGGGGCGATAGGTTTTTTGAAGGGAGCACTGGGGCGGTCGAGATAGCCGTTTACGGCAAGCCGTGGAGGGGCGAGAGGAAAGTTAGTCCGGCATGTGGTTTATCGAGTGGACAAGCCTGCATGTGGGAACCACCTCTCGAGGGTGCAAAGGGTGCCTAGATTCCAAAAGGAATGGACTCTAAACGAATGTGCATAGCTCAAATATGTATACTTGGATTGTTCAAGGCTTTCAAGTTTCACCTCTTTATTTTTAAAAAAGAAAAAAGCTAGTTTTAAGTTTTAAAAATAAAATTTCCCCAGCGGAGTCGCCAAACTGTGGAACCCGGGAACCGCGTCGAGGAACCCAACTCGGCGTCTTGCTTAAGGGTGGATTTTAAAGTTAAAAAAGATTATTAAATTTGAAAAACCTTTAAGAACTGTTATGGAGTCGCCACCTAATTATCGCGGAAATTAGGAACCTGCTACCATGTTCTAAGTTAAAACATGTCCTAGATTTTGGAGCACGCCGACACCCCTAGATCTAAGGTTGTGAAACCAGATTGGATTCAAAGTGAGGTACTTTAGAAAAAGAGTTAATTCAAATAATGATTTATGAAAACCTTTTAGAAAAGCCTATGTAAAAATAGCCTCTACTGACCTAGAACAATCCTTGTAAGATGATATTTGAACTAATGTTATCGCTACGTACAAGTGCGATAAGTTTGTAAAAGAATGCAGATGCAGATGCAAAAAGATTGATTAAAACCCTCAGTTTAGCATGTTTAACTTGTAAACGAATACGGTTCAGTTAAAGGTCGAATTCATTGTTTAAGTTGATTTAATGCAAAATAAGAAGGTGCAAGATGCATGCAAATAAAATAAAGTTCAATTGTCCATTGGTTTATTTTATAAGGCCTGTTTATGCGACTTTGGCGTGTCATCGGATATGGAGTGTACCCAAAGTAAATAGAACACTTAGAGTGCAAGCGTCTTTGGATGCCAAAGCCTGGGGCTAGAGTGTAGTCCCCTTTGTTAGTCCATAGAAAATAAGAAAAAGCTTTGATCCAAGTTGATCGGTACCTACCTTGTCCTGACACTTCAGATCTGGGCAGAGCTTCGCTTCTTGAACTAAAAAGGAGGATGAATTCAACATGGGATGGTGTGTTGAACTCAAGGATTTGAGTGCTTGAGGCTTTGCGAGTGTTGAAGTGTGTATGCTGTGATTTCTGGGTGAAAAAGTTATGTTTCGAGGTCTGGTATAGGGGAGTATATATACTAGAAACCTCGGAGAAATTAGGAAACCCGGGGATAGAAACAGGCCAGGAAACCGCATAGCTTTATGCGGTTGCCATGGCAAACCGCATAGCTTTATGCGGTTGCCATGGCAAACCGCATAGGCTTATGCGGTGGCCCACCCAAACCGCATAAGCTTATGCGGTTTGAAGGTGTGGTTTTTAGCGTAGTTTCCTAGTTCCGGTTTGATTATATCTCTAAAAGATACGGGATAATCCTTGCTTGCTCGCCAAGGAAGAGGCCTGGGATATTTCTGAGATATTTTGATGTTCAGGGCTTTGGAGTGCGGGCCAAAGGCTGGGTTTAGGCTCGGTTTTGGGCCCGAGACCCGTAAAAATGAAAGAGGTGTATTTGCGTAGTTTTTGTGAAATAAGGTAAGACGTGAAGCTGTATTTTGTGTAAGAGGGGGCTAAAGGGAAGATTTAGCCACCGGGCCTAAATTCAGGAATGCTGAATTAGACCTTGTTAATGTAAAAGGACTAATTATAGTGCAAATGCGAAGCTCATGCCAAATGAAGCAGGACGAGGACCCAGCTAGACTCCAAATGGACAAAATGAACGTTTATTTAAGTGTGATGTGAAGCGACCTAAATCATTTTAACATTTAAAACGACTCAAAATGAATTCGACATTAATTAGAACCGTTTAGTTAGCGTTAAACATGCGTAATAAAAGTCCGTGTTACATCACAGGGTTTTGTTTGGGAGGGTACGGATATGGGTATCCACATCAGCACATTATAATGACTTCCTACTCGATAATCTGCCAAAATATACTTTCAACTCATCATTACATATATCCGATACTCACTCGTGTTTCTAGGTGCTCAAAACTTTTACCACTATCGTGCTTTTGTCACCTGCGCATATATCTATTTTTCTCACAACACTCTATCACTAATCCAATATACTCAACAACTACAACACTCGTCATATATATGCATTTATAGCCCCTCATCAAACATCCACTATAAAACGTTCCTTAATGAACACTATACGCCCAGTACATCTCGCGACACTCTCATGGCACACTATGGGTCTTATCAATCCTATGCATATAAGGGTACTACCATACGTACAATTACCACGTTAGCTACACTTAGAAAAAAGGATGTTAACCACTATGGTCATGCGTTCAGTAATAGCACGTCTATGGTAATCCACTCTTACTCATCTTAAAATATTATACCTAGATCACTCTTAACCGTATCATCTAAGCTGTGATCTATTACATGTACAGTCTGCTCGCCTAGACTGTTATCTAACCCTAATAGCCTTTACTGGTATAGAGTTAACCATTCTCTCTTACTTATCTCGCACTTGGCTAGTATTTTAGGCTCAACACTCACGAAACTTACTCATCAACATTTATTTCTCCACAAAACATTAACTAGAAGATGCTACCGCAAGACAACAGACGTAGTAGAATATGCGGACAACTCTCCGAATATATATATGTACAGACATTGTGTGCATCCCCCATCATTTCACACTCCATAATCACATACACACAACTACGAGTCTTACATATGAACGAATCTTGCTCAAACACAAGGCAAATATGATACAATTCACATTCTTATCTTTCATTTCACACATGAACACAACACACACAACTTTTCCATAACGTCATAACACAGCAGCTTATCTGCGTAGTTAGCAACAATAGAGTGGTGTGGCAGCGTTTCCAACATCATAACAATGTACAACAGAAGCTTACAACGTATATAGTAGTAACATAACAGCACAATAGCTCGATCGTCTAGACATCTATTAACACCAAAACTAAGACTTCTAAGACATCTATTAACTCGTAATACAAACAACTTCGGATGACTTAACACTAAGAAGAGAAATCATTATATAACCCTTCGCGAATGTCTAACCAAAACTCAGCAACATGGCTCATCACACAAACAGCAACATGCAGACAACAACAGAACGTCGCACGAATAACAGGTATACGACCAATACATATTGCCCTGTACACGGTCACTAATAGCAGCGCACCCCACCACATGGAATCACACGACATACACATCATTTTCACATTCTAGAAGTCACGACACACTAAGACACAGTCAAAACCGAACTAAGAACCTGTAACGGTTTCTTTCATATAATTCACATTCTTATCATCGGTATATCAATCTCACCGTACTACAATTTGCCATTCTATCGAGCATCAAACAATCATCACATAGAATAACTCTAAATCATCGGTAACGCAATAGAACATGTACATCTTAATTATGATAATTCAGCAGCAGCAATCATTAAATATAATCAGAGCAATGCGACCGTTCCACGGCAAACAATACATAATAAGACATGTTCATGAAAATATATACATACATTAAACACCACATGTATCAAATATAATTAAAACAAATTACGGTTCCACCACAACAATATACAATTATATCTCGCAGCAACAAATTCACAGTTCCTCAAAATGCATTAAGATGCCTCCACTGACCATAAGGTCCTAATCCCATCCTCCATCAAAATATCCAACATAATATAAGATATAATAAACGAGTACACAAACGAAAGCATATGATAAGAAAGGTGCGCTAATACTAATATATATAAAGCAGAGTTATGACTTATAAGCATATACAATGTTATAAACATAAACAGTCGTAGCACAAGATAACATTATCAATTCATCACAATCTGACTTATAAGGGGAGGGTGGGCGGGTACATAATCATTACCAACACATATCACCAAACAACCTAAGTACCATTACTCGAACATATAATAGCATACGTAAGTATAAAATAATGATACGGTGGTATATAATAGCAACATGTATGAATCATAAATAAGAACAATAGCATAAGCGTAAATGAGGAGAGGATAGATAACATCATTATATCAATGTCTGGCTTAAAGGGTAGGGTGGGCGGGGTCATTATCATTACCAAAACATAACATCAATTGCATACATGTATAACTACTATACTTACTCAACCTTGACTGTTTTATATCGTTTTCTTGCCATGACGTTCCTTGTACTCATCCCACACCACAACTCCATAACACTCCGTAAGAAATCACCACAACATCGTAGTATCTCCCCAACTCCACAACAACTCCTCACGCCTCAACACGTCTCATCGCATCACATCACCATATCTCTATACTCCATGTTTACACAACACAAACACAAGCAAGACAATCATTAGCATATCAACGCAAACCGACGCACTTTTACTCCCCGTTATCCACTTCAACTCATGGTTACCAAGCTCTCTAGGGACGTCTCCCAACCAGGGTTTCGGAACGTCTCCCTAACCCTGGTGTTGCTTGGATCACCATTCATTTCCATGGGGTTCATTTTAAATCCTATATTCATTTAAAGACACGACTCACCTATGTTCATTTTAGAGTTCATTTTAGGTTCATTTTATCAGGGTCGCCTCTCTGATGCCACTTTGTAACACCCCCATTTAAGCTGGGCGGACCCCACCTAAATAAGGGTGTTACGGGACCCAACTGAATGGGTCCTGAGCAAACACCTATTTCAAACATGAAGATCTGGGAAAGACAAACAGTTTATATATAGATAGGATACGCGGTAGCTCAAGGCTACGAGTGGAGTAAACACGAAAACTGCAACAACATCAAGATGGCACGCAGGCCCAAAACTGAGTAATGTAGCGGAATAAACAAGACGTCTATTGTGGTGAACTAGACATAGGACTAGTATTATTGTGACTCCCTCCAAGCGTCCCACAATCAGCAAGCACACGTCCGAGTACCTAAAGAGAGGAGCCAACAGACAACAACCACCAAGTTAGTCAACAGTTAACTCATATAACGAGGGAGGAAAAGAATAGAAGCCTTTAAGGTAAAACCGGAACGTGTAAGTAAATTAAACTAGTACTATTCGATTCTTGGTCTTGAAAGAAAAGTAAGAACTAACTCGGACGATTACCAAACAAATCAAGGCACTCAATCAAGTTAAGAACCCCACTATGTAACCTCCACATAGGGGACTTACCATACCGACACACCCCGCGCGCCTCCTCGTGACATCGGGCCACAGCACTCATCACGCTGTGACATCGGCCACACAGACCTCATCACATTACGACATCGGCCACACAGACCTCATCGTATAGCGACATTCCGCCACACAGACTTCATCGATCGCGACATCGGGCCACACAGACTTCATCGCATTAGGTCACACTGCACTCATCATAAACACAAGGTACTAACGTCATGACAAGAGAATAGTCTCAACCTTCAGAAACTCAAATTCGTCATTCCTTAAAGTCAAAGTTGCACTTATAAGATGGCGTTTTGCCACTTACATACTATAGTTCGAACAACACGACGAACACCAACAGCATATACGATCATTCTAAGTAAGTACAATATATATGATCATTTCAAGTGACTACAATATATCCGAGCATCCCAAGTAACTACAATATATGCGATCATTCAAGTAACTACAATATATATGAACATTTCAAGTAACTACAATATATACGATCATTCTAAGTCCCAAGGCACTTCTTCCAATATACACACATGGTACTCGGTCATCTCTCCGAGTACCAACAACGCATGACTCAAGACAAGCCACATGGTCATCCACCTCACAAGCATACATGACACCTCCAACACATACACTTACGGCACACACACACAACCATGTTTACAGGGCACACCTCCATCATATACACGGCTTACTTGCACCATTGACATTACACACATGTTACATACATACATACGTGTACACACACATACTACACACATATATCATACACTTTACATACACATTTTACTAACATAATCTTGCTACACTACACATGCTACAAACTCACCAATACCTGTTCTTGACTTACATCACACATACGCACTCATGTCATTGTATCCATACCTATACACATACCAAATTGCCCACAATAACACATTCACAAATTCTTATACACAAGCTTCATTAATCCATTTCCAAGAGAGTTTCACTTGAGAGGTAACAATCACACAATTTTCCATACAATACACATATGATTCAATATACAATTCTAATATACGATTCAAGGGTTCGCCGCAAGACATTACGCTTCGATCAAGTATCCTTACACATTAATGATCATTCCCTATTAGACATGAGGTGCTTGGTCATCACTCCGGCACCTAGCTTTCACTGCATCACCAACCTAATCTGGCCAAACAAGACCCCTCGGTCACAAACCTAATCTCACGGCTCCACACAACCTTACTTGTGAAGCTTGTCAAGCCAACACACATCAAGACCATCATAGTTCGTATTAATCTTATATACCCAACTTTTCTCAATACACAAGGAACAAAACTCCTCCATTCACACTTCATACAATGTATATTTCACAAACATCTTTCACAAGAAGTAAACCTTCATCCAAACATCATTAGTATACACAAGCTCTACATTACACAATATATATTTATATACATAACTTACATACATAACATACAAGACTAAGTAAGGTAAGAATCCTTACAAACAGACCTACACCTCATTCATTCAGCCATCTCATACACACATCACATCTTACAAATATGATTACATTCCTAGCAAACTATAAGACATAGCAACGATTTATAATAAGGATGTAATAAAGAAGAAGCATTAACGCATGCAGCAAAGAATAAATGACGTAGCAACAACAATTTGTGACACCACAGCAGCAATAAATCGTCTCAAGTACCACACACACGCACACAAACGCATAATACATACCTACACTCACTCAACTACATCCGAACACACATACACACGATACATACTAGACTAAGTAAGGGAGAGCCCTTACCATTGAGAGGCATCGTCCAAATCTCGAGTTTGGGGATGAAAAACGCTCCTTACGACCTTGAACTCTACAATTAATGATAATACCATCAATTACTAATTAATACTAACTAATTGACCGCTTAAAATCACTATAATCAACTCAAAATCAGAAATCCCCAAATTTGTAGGTCAAAAGAACGAAATCCAAAATCGAAAGAGTAAAAAAATGAATCATACCTTAATTAATCGAATATGAAGGTTTAAACTAAAAGAAAGTCGGTGAATTGAAGCCTAAACTCGGGGAATCAACTCGAGGCTGACGAAAATGAACGCAGGAGAAGGGCAGCGACAATGGCCGCGGGAAGAACACGACAGGAGTTATTGCTGCCAGAGGCCGGTGGTCCGTGCAGTGGTGGTGGTGATGACGAGCTATATGGAAGTTCGAGTGGTGGTAAGGTGTGGTGAGGATTTTGGAGGAGCAATTTATGAAAAGAACCATAAAAGAGGAAGAAAAGCAGGAGGTGAAATGAATGTCAAAGAAGGAGACGTCATTTTGGGTCTTATTTGTTTGTCCATCTATTAATACTATTATCATTATTATATGTTTTTATTTAAGACCCACCTTATTCATATAATATTGGTTGTACTTGACTCGACCTTAGATTATAAACTCGAGACTCGTAAATATTAATATTATTTGAGGCACCAAAAATCTCGGGTATTACAGTTTGAGTAATAATCCGGGCTACACGGTGTTTCTGCCATCGTGATTTCAGTTTTAAAACCTTTATTTCCCTAAAACCTCTTTAAACGTATTTCATTTTATTTTGAAAAACCCGGGTTGTTACAGTTGGTATCAGAGCGAATACGCTCCCAACTCTACTAGGTGAGTGAGTAGGATTTGACTTAGAACACCGAGTGGAGTGTGGGGTAGACATAATAGGGGGTTGCGTTGTTTGTCTATGAGTAGTTGTTTATAGCGGCATGTTTAGTTATTTGCTGCTGTTAATTGTGCTACTGTAATACAGATGGCTAGAAATGGAAATGCCGCGCAACAGGACCTTCAACGCATGCGCCAAATTGAGGATGCAATCATAGCTATGACTGAGGCTCGTGAGAACAACCAGTCCGTCTTTGATCGTTTTAACCGTCATCATCCACCCACGTATGATGGCAAGGCAGATCCAGTTGTGCTCGAGAGCTGGATTAGGGAGATCGAGAAGCTGTTTGTGGCTACCCGTTGTCCCGAGGCACAGAAGGTGGATATTGCCACCTATTACTTGAAGGTGGAGGCCGACAACTGGTGGGCCATGTCCAGAGCCACTCTACAGGCTCAAGCTGGGTTCAACTGGACCATTTTCTGCGAGGCGTTGAAGAAACGCTTCTACCCTGATGAGCTCCGCTGGCAGAAGGAGCAAGAATTCATTAATCGTGTTCAGGGCTCCATGTCGGTGCAGGAGTACACTGACAAGTTCGTGGCTTTGGCCTGCTTTCGCACAAGACATCATCCCCGATTTAAGCGCAAGATTCGCCGACATACGGTAGAAGAACTCGCCCTTTGGTGTTAGGGACTGCGTTTGGAATGCCCTCTACCACTTTCCAAAGAGCTTTATGGCGGTCGAAGCTTTGAGCCGCACGCCGGGCCCAGCCGAGGAGGCCGACGCCGCGCCGTAAGTCGCCGGGAGAAGAGGCATTCTGATTCGCAGGAGCACTTTCGAGTCGAGAAGGGGAGGTTCGAGCCCAGGGCGATGGGACCCCATGCTCAGGATGCTTCTAGGCCAGGTATGCCATGCTATCGCTGTAAGAAGGCTTACCACCCGGGTAAGACTTGTGATGGGAGGACGATTACGTGCTTTGTCTGCAAGGAACCGGGACATAAGTCCAACGATTGCCCTAAGGCCGTGAGATCTACCGGGTGTTGCCGGCCGTTCTTCTTCGCCTATTGCTCCTTCATCAAGCTTACGAAGGCTAATCCTCCTTCTCAGAAGGGACGCATCTTCGTCATGAGTCGACCTGAAGCCGAGCGTCATCCTCTTGTTGTCACAAGTATATATCTTACTACCTCTGTACCTATTTCCTTGTCCTTTTGATACCGGTACCTCTTTGTCGTTCATTTTTCCTTCATTGAACGGCCAAACTCAACTTACTTCCTTTATTTCCATATATATATTCTCATTACTCTCTCCGCGAGTGTAACAGTTCCATGTTCACTCCTATTCGAGGATGTCCCTACTTCTTTTGGGAAATCCGTCCTATCTCCCTTCCGTGTGTGTTTGGGTCCGACCAAGTTAAGTGTCTTTGGGGTATGTGAGGCTTGGTGGAGTTGACCTAGGCCAGGAGAGCTATCCTTTCGTTATTGGGGTGAGTAGAGTTAGTTGTTCTTAGGATGGAAATCGTAGAGCGAGGTAGACTTCTTCCACTTGTTTTGGGTGTCACTCTGTTCTCAAGTTTCGAGGACGAAACTTCTTTTTAGGGGGTAGGATTGTAAAACCCCGACTTTTCCTAATATTTATTTGTTAGTCTCATTAATATCCGTAATTTATTTCTCTTGATTTCCTCATTTCTTTTAGCTCGAGAAAATCAGTTCTCCTGTCGCGTGGATTAAGCTACTCTGTAGTCAGGACTTAAAAACGGAGTAATTAGCTTAAAAACGGTGTAATTTCCTCATACGAACTCCGATTCAGGTGATTCAAAAGGCTAAACTGCGTATTTTTTCGACGCCGTTGCAACTGCCAAATTTTCAAGAGTCTGATTGACCCGGTCCGCCCTGGGCCGAGCCGAACCCCCCAGCTCGGGTTGGGTTTAGGGTTTCTTGAGTAACTTTTTGATCAAGGCATTAAATATCTTATTAACTCCTAAACATAGCAACCTTAAGATCTGATTTCTATCTTCCTAATCTCATCCTCATTCATCCCCCATAATTCTCTCACAAAAACTCTCTCAAAACTCATCAAACTCCATTGTTGATCATCTTTTCTTGCATTCCTTTAGCCCTAAATCTTCCCTAGTCTATTTCCTTGGTATATGATCTCTTTTAGTCCTTTTATTTTTTGGATTTTGTATTATTTTATGTGTTATTATTATGTTGTGTATTCATTGCTTGTGTGTTTTGGCTTGGGTATTCAAAGGAGAAGGTGATTTGGAGGAACGAGACACCAACTTGGTTGAAGAAGAAGAGGAGTAGCAAGGTTTTTGATCTCAACAAAGGTAACTAGGTGTGATCTAGTTGTATTTTAACATGTATGAGGCCTATATGTTGTTGTTCTTGTGTTCTACTTGTTTGATCTATTGTGTGATTGCAAGTATTCATGTTGTTAATGGTTGTTATGTCACAAAATCATGCTAGATCTATGGCCTCATAATAGGGTTGTTTTATAATCATGTTTTCATGCATATTTCACATAATTTATCATTAATCATGCTAGTAAATCGATGAAAATCGAGTTGGTGTTGGTTTGATGTGTTGGCCGAATGGGTTGAGTGAGGGCCGTAGCCCTTGCTTGCGTTTGTCCTCTTGTTTCCTTCTTGTTTTGGCTTAATCATGATGATCTTTGAAGTTTGTATGAATTACCTAATGTTGAGTTATGAGTTAAGATGATTACATGATGTTTAATAACGTTTATATGCATGCTTAAGTGAATTGATCATATAAATCGATAATTGGTCGCATGAGAATCGAATGTTATGCATGAATTGGGTTGTTATGTATGTTGGCCGTGTATAGGGCAGGCTGGCCGTGAGGTGTTTGTGTGTGTGATGGTTTGTTTGTCACTTGTTTGAGTCTTGGCATGTATTAGGGTGTTATCTATGCTAAATTGGATTGAGATATGCTTTGTTTGATCACTAAATAATGATATATGAGCATGTCAAATGAATGTATGACTTGTAATGTTTTATGATCATATAGTACCCCGTATGTATGGTTGGTTATGTTTGTAATGATGCTTGTGTATGTATGAGTATGGTTGTTGTGGATGTATGGTTGTGTTGGAAGTGTTGGAGACAGGTTAACAGGTTATGCTTGGGTTAAGTTTGCACATGGGTACTGTTCTGGCACATGTGTGAGAAGATACAACGTCCTAGGATGGACGGATACCGCTCATGGTCCACTCGGCTATTCTTGTTGTTTAGCTAGAGCTATCATGGGTTCTCAACCAGAAGGGTTAGAGACTATGGTTATTTATGTCGTCACCGTTCTTGTTGCTCGGTGGAATTTGGCCAAATTTAGACTTGTGATTATTGAGGAACTTCTTGTTGCTGTTCCGCCATAGGGTTTGGGTGATTCTTGTTGCTTCACCCGGGGTGATTCTTGTTGCTTCACCCAGTTCTCCGCGCTTACTCTCGCAATTGGCTGGAAGAAGGATTGACTTGTGAGCAGATGGTTTGGGACACAACCTTGGTTGTGCCGTGATGTTTTGTTGTTGTGTATTGTTGATTCTTTTGTTGTATGTTTGTGGTTTATGTTGTTGTACTTTGGTAATAGGCCGTAGGCCAGGTGAGCTTGTTTGCATTGTTGTTCATGTTCGTTATGTTAAAATATGACTGGGGAACACCTAGTTACTCCAAACTGATTGTGGTTGTTGCTTCTCTTTTATAGGTATGCGCGTGATGGGAATCGAGTGAGGAAATGCGAGGATAGGACCGTACTTTACCTTAGAAGAGATGGGCCTTTGTTTAGACTCTTTGGATTTTGTACTTTGGTTTTGGTTTAGATTTGTTTTCGGACTTGGACTTTGTTTTGGATTTGGCTGTAAGGGGTATTTATTCCCCATTATGTTAGGCCTCAAGGCCTACACTTTGTTTTCAGTTTCTTTAGTAGTTGTTTGAGTAATAATCCGGGCTACACGGTGTTTCCGCCATCGTGATTTCAGTTTTAAAACATTTATTTCCCTAAAACCTCTTTAAACGTATTTCATTTTATTTTGAAAAACCCTGGTTGTTACAGTTTTTGTAACATCCCGGCCCCAACTAAAGGCCGAAATCTCATTCACGGTAGCTCGCCAGGCTGCGTACATCGCCCACAAACCAACACGTGCCCTTTCCAGCGCACTTTGTCCTCACTCGTGCGCATCCTGAGAACTTCCCAGGAGGTCACCCATCCTAAGACTACTCTCCAGCTAGCACGCTTAACTGAAAGAGTTCTTAAGATGAGCCACCAGAAAAGAAGATGCATCTTGTTGATATGAGTAGTACTTACAATCCTTTTAAGCACAATGTCACTTGAGCCAACACATGAACCTCTTCAACGGGGTACACGGCTCGAATAACCTCGGACAACACCGGGTGTTACACACCCCCACTTGAAGAACGCAACGTCCTCGTTGCGCCGGGTAGCTACTTACAATATAGCATTCCAGAATCCTCCCCAGCTAGGTGCGTACCTGGCCAACAAGACACAGGATTCGATCACACGGTCGCCGGGTTGCTCTGATACCATTTGTAACACCCCGGCCCCAACTAAAGGCCGAAATGTCATTCACGGTAGCTCGCCAGGATGCGTACATCGCCCATAAACCAACACGTGCCCTTTCCAGCGCACTTTGTCCTCACTCCTGCGCATCCTGAGAACTTCCCAGGGGGTCACCCATCCTAAGACTACTCTCCAGCTAGCACGCTTAACTGAAGAGTTCTTAAGATGAGCCACCAGAAAAGAAGATGCATCTTGTTGATATGAGTAGTACTTACAATCCTTTTAAGCACAATGTCACTTGAGCAAACACATGAACCTCTTCAACGGGGTACCCGGCCCGAATAACCTCGGACAACACCGGGTGTTACAAACTTCATGTTTGGTGGCATGTTCAGGAGGGATGAGAGTTTTGACAGTGCGTCGGCAAATAGGTTTTCTTCCCTTGGGAGGTGATAAAATTCGACGCAGTCGAAGTTGGTTAGGAGTTTTTGTACTTTTGCTTGGTATTTGGTGAGGGTTTCGCTCATGATCTTCCATGCCCCTGTCACTTGGTTTATGATGTGGAATGAATCTCCATGTACGCGAAGGTTCTTTATTTTGAGGGCAATGGCTGCTTGCAGGCCGAATATACATGCTTCGTACTCCGCAGCGTTGTTTGTGACACTGAAATCGAGCTTGATCGAGAGCGGTGTATGGTCGCCATTTGGGGATATTAGGAGTATTCCTACTCCGTAGCCGCGGTAGTTTGATGCTCCGTTAAAGTATAATTGCCAGTATTCTTTTTCTACGGCAAAGATCCCATCGTCAGGAAATGACATTGTATCGATCATGGGTTGTTCGACGATAGCATTTTCTGCGAGGAAGTCCGAAACTGCTCTTCCCTTGATCACTTTCAGCGGGAGGTACTTGAGTTCGCATTTCGGCGAAGGTGAGTCCACCTGGCCATGCGCCCGCTTAGGACCGGTTTTCAAATAGGTATTTGAGAGGTCCATTAAGGAGTATACTCTTGTTGTGCTAGTGAGTAGGTAGTGTCCGAGCTTTTGGTTGCCTGCACGGTGAGAGGCAGCTTTTCTCGACTGGTTCATACCGAGTTTCGTAGTCGTGGAATTTTTTGCTAATGTAGTAGATGGCTCGTTCTTCGTTGTTGACTTCCTGGGCGAGCATGGCGCCCATAGCGTTTGGCGTAGTCGTTAAGTATAGAGATAGTGACAAGTCCTTTTACGGAGGTACCAGAACGGGTGGATTTGTAAGCAGGCTTTTGACTTTGTCGAATGCTTGTTGGCAGTCGTCCCATTTCGTATGATCTTCTTTCTTCAGCTTTTTGAAGATTGGCTCGCAAATCATGGTGAGTTTGCTGATAAATCGGGAGATATATTGGACTTGTCCCAAGAAGCTCCTTATTTCGTCGATGTTGCTTGGTGGTTTCATGCCCATTATTGCTTTGATTTTGGTCGGGTCTATTTCGATCCTGCGCTGGCTTACTATGTGGCCTAACAGCTTGCCTGATGTGACCCCAAAGGTGCATTTCTGTGGGTTTAATCGCATTTTGTACTGCCTGATTCTGGTGAAGAACTAGCGGAGGTTGGTGACGTGGTCGTCCCTTTCTTTTGACTTCACGATCATGTCATCGACGTATACCTCAACCTCTTTGTGCATCATGTTGTGTAGTAGGGTTGTAGCGGTGCGTTGGTAGGTAGCGCCGGCGTTGATCAGCCCAAATGGCATGACTGTGTAGCAGTATGTTCCCAGGGGGTGAAGAAGGTTGTCTTTGGCATGTCGTCTGCTGCCATTTTGATTTGGTTGTACCCTGCATAGCCATCCATGAATGACAGTAAGGCGTGGTCGGCTGTATTGTCGATTAGAATGTCAATGTGAGGTAATGGGAAGTCGTCTTTTGGGCAGGCTTTGTTTAGGTCGCGAAAGTCAGCACATACTCGTATTTTGCCGTTTTTCTTCATTACCGGGACCATGTTGGAGACCCAGTCAGAGTATTCGATGACCCGGATGAACCCAGCTAGTAGTTGCTTTTTGATCTCTTATTTGAACATGAGGGACCATTCTGGCTTGATGCGTCGGAGTTTTTGCTTGATAGGTTTGCTGCCTTGCTTGATCGGGATGCGGCGTTCGGCTATCTCGCGGTCGATGCCGGGCATGTCTTTGTATGACCACGCGAAGACGTCCTTGAATTCTGTGAGGAGCTTGGTGTATGTGGTTCTTTCTTCTGTGCTTAAGGAAGCCCTCAGCTGTAGTTCTCGAGGTTCTTCAGGCGTGCCTATGTTGATGGTTGTTGTGTCTTCAATGATGGGGTCCTGTTCGACCTTTGAGACAATGCTTGCAATGTATCTATATAATGCAATGTTATTTTGTTTAAAATTATCGCAATCATTAGAATATGTAGATTTTAAATGAGAATGAGGCAAAGAGTAACCAAAAACTTTCATGTTATTAATGTTATCAAAAGCGGTTACATTTGAAGATAGCTCAGACGAGGGAGCTTTGGACGATATTACAAATTCTAGTCCTTTAGTTAAGTCTATTACTTTAGTAGCGTAACCAAGTGACCCTACCGGTTTAGAAAATTTGGCGTTATGAGGATGCCGGATCCTATACTCTAGGTGTAGATACTTGAATTGAAACCACCTAGGTCGTTGGTAGATTGGGTGGCGTTTTCTTCGAGCTTTAGTTAATGGAGAGCGGCTCGAAAGTCCGAGGCCTCTATGGTAACGATTTCATCGTAAAAGGGTAGTTTCACTTTTTGGTGCAGAGTTGATGTGATGGCTCCGGTAGCGTGGATCCAGGGCCTCCCTAGCAACATGTTGTATACCGGGGGGAATATCCATGAGCTGGAATTCGGTTTGTTTCTCGACAAATCCTGTCATGATGGGTAGTGATATAACACCTTCTATGCTGCGGGAGGTGCCGTCGTATGCTCTTATGTTGTTGGAGCAAGGGGTGACATCACTCTCCTTTAATCCTAGCTTGATGGCCGTTGTTAAGGGTAGAATGTTTATTGCAGATCCATTGTCGATGAGGGTAACGGGTAATATCATGTTACGACATTCTACGGTTATGTAGAGTGCTAGATTGTGTGAATTCCAAAAGGGTGGTAGGTCCGCGTGGGAGAAAGTTATGGCGCCTGGTAGCCAATCCCGGATGATGTGGTTAATGAGTTGTGTTGGGAGGATATTTTCGGTATTACGCCATGTTGTGTTAAATGAAGGACCGTTCGTTGTGGGTAGGGTAGTCATGTTTTTGACTATACCCTCGTTTCTGCTTTGGCTCGTGCGTTTAGGAGGAAATCCTGGAGGTATTAGTAGTTCTGCTGGGGCTCGAAACAGACGTTGGAGCTGAGAAGCCTCATTGTGGCCGTCGGGCTGTCTGATGGGGTGCTGATAAGGGATCTGGGTGAAGATTCCTTTCTTGTCCTCATGCCTTAGTTTTGTTTTTGTCTTAGCTTGGCGAATGTGATCGACGTTGTTACCGCTGTTGTTGATGCTGTCGTGAATGACGTTGACCTCATGATCGTTTGTGGGAGTCAAATGAGGATAATTGAGGATAGGATGCGTTCCTACGAAAATGGGGCGAGCATAGGGTGTGTTAGGTTGGTTTGACAGTTTGGGAGCTATGCTTGGTTTGTCGATTGTTTCGTTATCGATCAGGTCTTGGATTACGTTCTTCAGACGGAAACAGTTCTCAGTGTCATGCCCCTTCCCCCTGTAGAATTCACAGTAGGAGTCTTCGTGCCATGACAGCGGTTTCTTATCTTCAGGTGGTATGTTGGTGGGTTTGGGAAGATGCAAGATGTTTTTCTTCACAAGCTTTCCTAATGCCTTTGAGTAAGACATATAGAGGGGGTCAAACTTTCGTCGCTGCTTTGATGAAAATGGGCCAGCTGGTGATGACTTGGGTGCAACAGGAGTGGGTTGTGCTAGGAATACTGGTGGTGCCGCTAGTGCATTTGAGTTGACAGTGTTAAATGGTTCGGTTGTTGTTGTGGTTTGAGAAGTATTGTTTTGGCGACCCTGATCTGTAGTCTTGTCAAGTTTGTACTTGTGAATTTCGTCTTCTAGGGATCGAATCCTCTTAATGTGTCGAGCAGACTCTTCGGCGAACAGTCTAGTGTTCCTCTCGGCTTCGATCTTTTGCATGGCGGCCAGGTGTTCGAACAAAGTGGTAAGCTTGGATATCTTGTCGTCGAGTAGCCTTACATGTTCAGCGATAGTCATTAGTGGCGGAGGTGGCGGAAGGGCAACTTCATCGCTTGCGAGGTTGAAACGGAAATTCATTTTGCGTTTGTGAGCCGTGTGTTCGGGGTTTTTGAATGAGTGAACCTGACAATGTTTCAAACCTTTAGTGATTCTAAAAGGGAAGAAAAAGACTCAACGAAAAATCGCATTCACAACCAAAGAAAAGCGAGAAGTGTAAAAAGTGGGTGCAAGACTTGACTCGTGTTTTTTGCCTTTTTTTTAAAAAAAAAAAAAAAGACACGGGAAGCTTTTGAGGTAGAGGCATATTGACATGTCTCTAATCTCGAGGTAATAAAATTTGTATGATCATAATCTGATTAACCCAGTTTAGCGGTATGTTGCTGGGGGTTTATCATTAGATTATGACAAAAAGGATCAAACCAAAGTAGCGATAGGCTAGTCGATCTGAGGATGTTAAAATTGGGTAAAAGGTGATTATTTGTTCGCCTTTTATGTGTGACTCAGGATATTAAATCAAAATGACGATAGGTCACTCAATTCAAAAGTGTAAATCAACGGGTTCGCATCTGAACGAGCCCGCGTTTTTGTTTTTGAGAGAAAAAGATCAAGTTAAAATCGGGATGACTAATGAGTCACTCGACCTAGAGCTAATTCTAAAGTACAGAAAAGTTAATTTCGTTTTAAAATATCCGAAATGAATTGACATTCTCGGCTTTTTGCTCTGTGAAATGTTTTGCAATAAATGTATTATGGCGATACGTCAGTCGCATAATTCATTTACGTTTTGAAAAGGATTGGAAATGTAGTGATTATTTCCGATCGGTTTTAAATGTCGTGGCATGTCACTCATCAGGTTCAATTGATTATAGGCCATTGACCCCGACTGTATGTTTTAAAAGTATGACCTTTTGAAAAATATTTAAGAATGTATTTTCAAAAATGGACGTATTTTAAATGTATAATGCCTAGGAAATGTTTTGCATGCAATTGTTTTGAAAGACGACTATAGTGAGGGTACTATAGCTTCGCACTTGTACATATAAACACAGGTTTTTGGTTTATAGGGTAAGGTTCCCTCCGGCCATTTTCGCAACGTTTAGGTAGGGTTATCCGCAAGATTGCACACGTGTTAGGTGTGAATTCAATAAGGGTCCTAGTGTAACACCCGGTGTTGTCCGAGGTTATTTGGGCCGGGTCCCCCTTGAAGAGGTTCATGTGTTGGCTCAAGTGCATAGTGCTTAAAAGGATTGTAAGTACTACTCATATCAACAAGATGCATCTTCTTTTCTAGTGGCTCATCTTAAGAACTCTTCAGTTAAGCGTGCTTGCAGGAGAGTAGTCTTAGGATGGGTGAC
This sequence comes from Dianthus caryophyllus, assembly GCA_023091065.1. NCBI lineage: Eukaryota > Viridiplantae > Streptophyta > Magnoliopsida > Caryophyllales > Caryophyllaceae > Dianthus > Dianthus caryophyllus. The sequence continues at coordinate 16,115,402 of CM041529.1, forward strand.
CTCCTGGGAAGTTCACAGGATGTGCATGAGTGAGGACAAAGTGCGCTGGAAAGGGCCCGTGTTGGTCTGTGGGCGATGTACGCAGCCTGGCGAGCTACCGTGAATGACATTTCGGCCTTTGGTTGGGGCTGGGGTGTTAGAAATGGTATTAGAGCAACCCGGCGACCGTGTGGTCGAATCCTGTGTCTTGTTGACCAGGTACGCACCTAGCTGGGGAGGATTCTGGAATGCTATATTGTAAGTAGCTACCAGGCGCAACGAGGACGTTGCGTTCTTCAAGTGGGGGTGTGTAACACCCGGTGTTGTCCGAGGTTATTCGGGCCGGGTACCCCGTTGAAGAGGTTCATGTGTTGGCTCAAGTGACATAGTGCTTAAAAGGATTATAAGTACTACTCATATCAACAAGATGCATCTTCTTTTCTGGTGGCTCATCTTAAGAACTCTTCAGTTAAGCGTGCTTGCTGGAGAGTAGTCTTAGGATGGGTGACCTCCTGGGAAGTTCTCAGGATGCGCACGAGTGAGGACAAAGTGCGCTGGAAAGGGCCCGTGTTGGTCTGTGGGCGATGTACGCAGCCTGGCGAGCTACCGTGACTAACATTTCGGCCTTTAGTTGGGGCCGGGGTGTTACACCTAGAGCGTCCGAGTTTGACTGGTTACGATCGTTTGTACGGATGCCGTACTTGTAATCGTGAAGGGGTGAGAGATCGACGTGTCCAGAGTTATCTCACTTATGAAGCGAGCGTTACTAGGGGCCGTCCCTCGAAGGGTGTGGTTATGAATCAGGAGGATTTGACTCAACGTATTTTTGCCCAAATATCGAAAGCGTAAATGTTTTCAAAGTTTCAAGCTTCACTTCTTTATGTTTTTAAAATAAAAGAAAAGAAAAACTAGTTTTCGAAAATAATAAAAATCATGCTCGTCCCCAGCGGAGTCGCCAACTGAAGGTACCAGGAAATGAGACCTATCGACGCCCTGCGCGCGCCCGCCCTCGTCTCGCGTGGAGGCGTCGGGGCGGAATGCGCCTCGCAGGAAAAAGTGCGTTTGCGATGCGATAGTGAAAAATGGGGGAGATCATTGCATGAATTTGTGATAAACAAGAAATATAGAAAAATCATTTTGAAATGTATTTTCGGAGTCGCCACCAAATATTAAAGGAATTTGGAACCTATTCAACGCGTCTTAAAATATAAGACACGAGTGTCTCAGATTTCAAGGTGCGTCGATACCTATCCGTCTGAGGTTATTATGAAACCAGAGAAAGGATTCGGAGTGAGGTTATTTTTCGAAAGTCTTGACAAAATGTATTTTTGAAAACTGAAATCAGAAGTAGCTACTCTGTCTTGGGTGATATGGTTGGGATTCTTGAACCTGGCCCCTCTGATCAACCTGCCACGTTTTTGGAGATACTGAATTCAGCGATACATAAGTCTGTGACCAATCTGGGACCTAGTACCTAGTCTGGTCATGGATAATCTGGGATTTTGGAATGTAAGAGGCCTAAATAGGCAGACTAAGCAGGCTGAAATTCAGAGATTCATGATGCTTAATAAAGTTTGCTTGTTTGGGCTTCTCGAAACTAGGGTCAAACCTAGTGTAAATAATAAAATTATAAAAACTTTACAAAGAATAAAGGGTCTATAGCCACGAATTACAGACATCATAGAGGAGGAAGAATATGGCTTCTTTGGAAGCCTTCTGTGTTGAGCTTTAATATAGTTAAGGTATCTGCACAAATGATACATGGGAAAGCTTTATTGTTGGGAACACAGATAGAGTTCTGGGTTTCTATGTGTTATGGTTTGAATGATATTAAAGAGAGAGAAGCTCTCTGGCAAGAGTTAAGAGGAGTAGCTACCTCTCAACCTTGGATTGTCCTGGGAGATTTCAACAATGGAGTGTATGGGAATGAGAGGATAGGAGCACCAGTTCATAGATATGAGGTGCAGGCATTCCAGAATTGTCTTCAGCAGACAGGGTTGAGAGACATGAAACAAATAGGTAAATTCTTCACTTGGAATAACAAACAAGAGGGAAGTAACAGGGTGTGGTGTAAATTGGATAGGGCCTTGGTTAATGATGAATGGTGCCTGACTTGGAGTGATTCTTATGCTGATTTCAGACCTGAAGGCTTGTTTGATCATTCACCTTGCGCTGTGTCTTTATCAGTTAGCAAGGAGAGGCAGAAGAGAGCATTCAAATTTTACAATATGTGGACAAGGGTGCCTGAATTTGACCAGATTGTACAACAAGTGTGGTGTCAAGAAGTGAGAGGGGTGACTATGTATAGTGTGATTACTAAACTGAGTAGCATGAAGAGACAGTTAAGGGGGCTGAATCAAAGGCATTTTTCAGAAGTGGAACAGACTCATGAGGTGGCTAAGCACTGGCTCTATGACGTACAGATTCACGGTAGCTCGCCAGGCTGCTTACATCGCCCATAGACCAACACGGGCCCTTTCCAGCGCACTTTGTCCTCACTCGTGCGCATCCTGAGAACTTCCTAGGAGGTCACCTATCCTAAGACTACTCTCCAGCAAGCACGCTTAACTGAAGAGTTCTTAAGATGAGCCACCAGAAAAGAAGATGCATCATGTTGATATGAGTAGTACTTACAATCCTTTTAAGCACTATGTCACTTGAGCCAACACATGAACCTCTTCAACGCAGTACCCTGCCCGAATAACCTCGGACAACACCGGGTGTTACACTGTAGGCCAGGTAAGGTACATGTTGAGTTGTTGGTTGAGTTTGTATTGTTGAAATATGACTGGGGAGCACCTAGTTACTCCCCACTAATTATGGCTATTGCATGTTTTTATGGCAGGTATGCGCGGGGACGGGTGTGTATAAGAAGCTGTGAGGATCATTGACCCCCGTAGCTAGCTTATGATGAGAACTTTGATTGGATTTGTTTAGACTCATTGGATTAGATTTTCTATCATTTTTCGTACTTATGTTTTGGATTATGGTTTGTAAGGGGTATTTACTCCCCATTGTTAGGCCTCAAGGCCTACTCTTTTTATACTTGTTTGTTTACTAGTGAGTGACGACTCGGATTACACGGTGATTCCGCCACCGTGGTTTCTTTTATTTCATTTTATTTCATAAAACCTTTCTAAAAAGTATTTTATTTTATTTGGAAAATTCGGGTTGTTGCACCTTGGTTAGCTTAGGACATGTTTGCAGGTTCCTAGTTACCGCGTTAATTAGGTGGCAACTCCAAAACAGTTTTAAAGTTTTTTCTAACTTAATCTTTTTAACTTTAAGCGCCCTTAAAAAAGACTACGAGTTGGGTCCCCGCGCCCCGGGTTCCACATTGTTTTCATGCATTTGCTTACAGAAGAGTTTAATCGAAGTGACTAGAGGCCGCTTGCTCCAACCACAAAAGTCCACGGGATTGAGTTTGCACATTCCCGGGTTTGGTTTTTGTTTTTGGAAAAAGGAATGCTTAGTCTCAACAGGCTTTAGGCTAACAAGACTAAAAGTTTTGAAAAATGTTTGTTTCAAAGGAGGTATTAAATGGCCGTGAGCCGCTCAAGTTGCTTTTATAAAAGTCTACGAGACTGGGTTGACATTCTCGGATTTGAAAGGGTTTTGCAAGAAATGGGTTATGATGACCGTGAGTCATGTAATCCATTTATGTTTTCGAAGTTTCCCAAGAATGTAGCTACTATTCTTGGATGTTTTGAAAAAGAGTGTTTGTTAGAGTCAAACCAACATGAGTATGGGTCAATTGGTTTGAAGAAAAGCTTTTTTTGAAAAAAAATTATTTCAAAATGTGGTGAGAGTATTGTGAAAACAGCTCATTGTGTTTGACAAAGATGGATTAGGAAGATTTTTGAGTTAGAAATGTTTAAGAACATTTCCGGCTCGATGCAAATGATGTTTGGTACTTGAATAGAATAGGCTCGTGTTAACGGTGTGTCGTTAAGAGCTTAGTGTTGGATTGCGGTGAATAGCGATTGGTTAGTTGAGCCAAGGATGTTAAAATATGATGAGGACGATTTTGCACGTCCACGAAAAATCGGGTCGAGATGGTTGTGGGCCATTTGATCCAATGCTAGAGTCCACAAGATTGAATTGGGGTTGGCCAATCTTTGGTTTTGTGAAGGATGCTGCTTGTTGGGGCGACTTGACTGTGAGTCGGTTGGTCGAATTAGTTTTGAAAAAGCGTTTGCTTTGAATAGCTTGAAAAGGCCATGGGCCGCAGGTTTGCTTTGTAAACTCGCCAAGAATGTGTTGTAATTCTCAGGTTTTGCTTTGTGAAAAAGCGTGTGATAAAAGGTTTCGGATAACCGTGGGTTATGTGATCCATTTATGTTTTGAAAAGCCTCGGGAATGTAGCGGTATTCCCGGGCGGGTTGAAAAGAATGCTTAAAGGGTAAAACCGAAATAGTGAAAGGGGTATTTGGTTCGACGAGAGATATTCGAAAAGTGCTTTATTTCAATAATCGACAAAAATTGTTTTTGCTATGCTTGTGTAAAAAGAGTTTTTGAAAATAGATTCTTTCAAAAATGAAAAAGTTTTGTTTCGAAATCATTTTAAGGCATTAATGCGTGCGCGCATTTTGCCTCGATGTTAAAATGCTTTTGGTTTACATCCGTCGAGCCCATGTTAACTGTGTGTTGCTAAAGGCTCGAGCTTGAATGTGTGAAAAAGGATTCGGCTCGAGGGTGGTTAGCCAGTCGACCGAGGATGCTAAAAGGATTAGGCTGTGTGACCTAAGGAGAAAAGCCCACGAGCTCGGGTTTTGAACCTTGCTCGATTTTTTGAGCTACGAAGTTTTTTGAGGCGAAAGAGCGTGCGCGCAACTCGTCTTGATGTTAAATGCTTTTGTTTTTAACCCATCGAGCCCATGTGAACGGTATATCGTTAAGGGGCTCCTGCTTGGGTGTGTAAAATGGATTCGACTCAAGGGTGGTTAGCCGGTCGAGTCGAAGATGCTAAAAAGATTAGGTCGTGGGACATAAAGAGAAAAAGTCCACGAGCTCGGGTTTTGAACCTTGCTCGGGTTTTTATTTGTTTTGCAAAAGAAATTTTAAAAAATGTTTATTTCAAATATTCGCGAGAGTTTTGTTTGAAAAGTGTTAGATTGTTAGGTTCACTTTATATCTGAAAATTAAGCGGCATTTTCGAAGATATGCAATGCATGTGTTTTTGAAAAAGGTCATGTATAGCCTCGCACTTGTACGTATAACTCAGGTCGTTTGATCGGTCTCGTACGCCTCCAACTGTTCTTAGTACGCTTTGGCAGGTGCTTAAGCCCACCAAACCGTCGCAGCGAAACGCGAGGATCAGTGGAAGCCCTGGGGCGGTCAGACCAGTCTACTACGTGCTTTATAAGGTAGACAAGCAAGGCGTTTGGAACCACCTCTCGAGGTGTTGTGCTTTTGAACCCACATGGATTCGACTGAATAACGAATTTGCTAAGCTCAAATATATCAATGTAGGATTGTTCTTAGGTTTTCGAGTTTCACCTCTTTATTTTTAAAAGAAAATGCTAGTTTTAACTTTAAAAATAAAATATCCCCAGCGGAGTCGCCAAACTGTGGAACTCGAGGTGCGGGGACCCAACTCGACGTCTTGCTTAAAACTGTTTTGGAGTCGCCACCTAATTAACGCGGTAACTAGGAACCTGCAAACATGTCCTAAGCCGTAGAACACGTCCTAGCACTAGTGGAAAAAACCCCTATAGTGGCGGTTGAAAGGACCCTATAGTGGCGGTTATGGTATGACGTATATAGGGGGGACGTGTCTGGTATTCGTGTCGGTTCGAAAACCGACACCATAAATAAACATATTGTGGCGGTTTTTGTTAGAACCGCCATCATAGGTAAGACCTATAGTGGCGGTTTTTGCTAGAACCGCCATCATAGGTGAGACCTATAGTGGCGGTTCTTGCTAGAACCGCCATCATAGGTGAGACATATAGTGGCGGTTGTTGCTAGAACCGCCACTATTTGTCTTACTTATAGTGGCGGTTGTACCAACAACCGCCACAATATGGTTAATTTTTAGTTACTTACAGTGACGTTTTTTATTAAAACCGCCACAATAGGGTGCTTGTAAATAACTTATAATGGCGGTTTTCCATAACCAACACTATAGCTTGAAACTTTGATAATTAAAATATAGATAACCCAATTTAGGCAATACCTCTATAAATATAATAATACAAAGAATTAGGATCATTAGAGTCCACAAAAAAATTAGAGTCCTAGAGTCCAAATTTCAGCCATCGAAAAAAATGAAATTCCAACCACAAAAAATGAAATTCCAACGAAAAAAATGAAATTGTTGATTTTGTCCGGGCTGACTGGCCATTGCCTCCTGACCTAGTCCCCACACCTTTTTTGAGATTTAATCTCAGCCGTTGATCATCACAATCTAATGGCTTAGATTAGGACTCTAGGACTCTATTCTATATGTGGACTCTATATAACCTACCACATAATACAAATATCATACAAATATCTATAAATATAATAATTACAAATCCGATAAACAGGAGCAATCACAAATCAAAATTTAACTAATACAATACTGCTTGTACAAAGTAGCCACCTGGTTTGACCATAGAAGCAACTTTGCGCAGAAGAATTATCGCCCTCTCCTCGGATTCAAAGCACATCTGCCAAAAAATAGTCTTTATTACGTACTCGTGCTGGGATTTCTTTCGTGAGAAGGCTGAGATGAATTCGTTAAAAAAGACAGGTGAACCTGCAAATGCTGCATGCAACAAACCACATCCATTGTGTTCGCCTTGTCCTCCAAATGCGGCTCTATATTTTCCTACGAAAAATCATAAAAACAGTAACAAGTCGTGAATCTTATCTTCTCCGCTCACAATCACTTAAATTCCAACCAAGCAAAACACATATGAGAAGGATGAAGAGACGGTTGAAAACAGAAAGTACGATAACAAAAGGTTTCAGCTTTTTGTAATGCGCAAAGTTCTGAGCTTTTGTAGAAAACGAAACTCGAAAAGACGAAAAAGGGAGAGACTAACAGTACAAGGATCAAGGACGAGGAAGTGAGACGTATACGATATAATGGAATACAATACGATACGACAAAGGTGGACTGAGATTCGATACCTATACCGATGTAGTGACCGATGAGAGCGTCTTCGAATTTATCTTCATCAGTGACTTTCCCGTAGTATAGTTTAATCCAGCCAAATTTACGACAGCATTTGACCCTAACATCGTCGTAGATAACAACAATCAAACCAGTAATCTAAATCTTACGATTAAAAAATCACATGCTATACAGGAAACAAGAGATCACATGCTACACATCTGATGACTTTGAGCAAATACCTGAAGAATTGGATGCATCCTTCATGTCTCAGATCTTCTAAATGAAGCTCAAAAAATTCTGGAAGTTAAAGAGATTGGCTATATTACTGACCAAATTACAGTACATGTAATTCGATAAGAGCCACAATACCTCTCCATTTCCATATCCAGATTATTGGATCGCTGCTCCTCGGAAGAGCTGTGGTCGTCCGAAGTAAGCAACATTGTTTGCCATTCTTAAGCCAACACTTATAGAAAACAACACACGTAATTATTCATTCAGAACACTCGTTATACAGAAACAAGCAAGGTTGTCACTAATGAATATTGTAACATATCAACGCAAGCTCAAGTATCCATTTAACATGACTCACAGATGCGAACATCAGCTGACTAGTATACATACTCACTTCTTTCACATTTATGCACGGTCAACGTCATAGTATCCGTAAGCATTCATCCAAAACACACACACACAACAGATACGACGACACAGATAAGACACGCCAAGAACAACAGAATAAAGAATGGAGACCAAATTTTCCCAACAAGAAATGTAACAAATGGCACTGAAGCCAGAGTAGAAGAATGAAGCAGACAAGTCGCGCACTCGATCGATCACACACAAACCCGCGGTCAAACACATACGCACGCACTTTCCCCATTTCATAAATACAACTAACGTAAAGCAACGAGAACTAGCCTCAATACACTCACGTATTCTCTCGGCCTCACAGGGACACAAAACGTACTCATGATTCAACACACACATACACACACACCTAAATACATCAAAGCACACACCGAGTTCACACCTACAGCGCCACAACAATTATACAGTAACCCTTGAATAAATGCAACTAGAGCAGTAAATCCGAAAAAAAAAAAAAAAAAAAACACCAATAAACAACAACATAACTTCAGACATAAATGACAACTGCATAACGCAATGAAAATACGGCAACAATTGGAAAAAAAAAGGAGGGATTAAGAGACTCAACCGAGGTTGGCGAAGCAGTGTCTCGCGTGACTTTTCTCCACAATCCCTAACATCGTCCTATATAACAATAATCAATAAACACATCAAAAGTCCAAAAAAATTCTTAATTTTCGAAATCATTGCTTCGAATATGATAATTAAACAATGGAAAAATCGACGAGATCTATTTAAAATCGGAAAATTTGAAACCTAATTCGACTTGGGTAGAACCGATCTATTTAAAACGAAACAACCCTAAATTGGTGAAATTAAAAGCTAAATCAACCTTAGCAAAAGTGATTTATCAAAAACGAAAAACAAAAAAACCCATGAAAAATCTATTCGAAAAGTAAAAACATAAATCGATCTGAGAATAAAAGATGAAAAATCTTGCATGAAAGAGTCAAAGAGGCGGTGGTTATCGGTGGTGTTGACTGTTGAGAGGGAGGCAGAAGGCAAAAGCCAAGAACGATGGTGTTGAAAGGGCGGCAGGTAACGTCGAGCAAGGTGGTTTTACTGAATTATATTTGGGGACATATGAGGAGAGAGAAAGAAGAGCTGAGGAAAGTTGGTTTGTTAAAGGTTATAGTGAATTATATTTGGTGTCGGTTATAATAACAAACGCCACCATATGTCCCTTCAATTTGCCAAGATTAAACGTCGGTTTTATTCAAAACCGCCATCATAGACTATATTGTGGCGGTACTTTGAAGAACCGCCACAAATACTTCAATTTTTCGTGTCTGTTGTATCATAAACCGACACAAAAAACCTTTCCTTCTACTTTTTGTGTCATTTTTTATAAAACCGACACTATAGCCTAGACACTATAGGGGTTTTTTCTAGTAGTGTAGATTTCGGAGCACGTCGATACCCCTAGTCCTAGGTTTATGATACCAGATTGAATTCGGGGTGAGGGTACTCTTCTAAAGATTAATTCAATTTATTTTATGAAAACCTTCTAGGAAAGCGTATTTTGAAAAATAGCCACTACTAGCTGAAGAACAATCCATTAATGATATTTGAGCTTAAGTAATTCGCTACGTAGAAGTGCAATATTGAATTCAAAAAGATGTATGAATGCATATGCGAAAAGATTGTTAAAAACCCTCAGTTAAGCATGCTATAACTTGTTAACGAAAACGGTACAGTTAATGTCAAATTCATTGTTAAGTTTACGTAATGCAAGATGAGGATGTAAAGGTACCGGGGTTTAAGGGACCACTCGACGTCTTGCTTAAGGGCGTCAAAAGTTGAAAAAGATTAAGTTTGAAAAACCTTTAAAAACTGCTTCGGAGTCGCCACTAAATTATGAGGGAAATTTAGAACCCGTCATCGTGTCCTTATGCTCAAAGACACGTCTTAGAGTTCAAGGCACGTCGACACCCATCCATCTAAGGCTATTGTGAAACCAGATTTAGATTCGGGTGAGGGTACTCTTCTAAAGAACAGTTCAAATAATGTTTTATGAAAGATCTTTTGGAAAAGCCTATCAAAGATAACCTCTACTAAGCTTGAGAACAATGCTAAGAATGACATGTAATCTTAAGTAATTCGCTACGTACAAGCGCGATTTAAGTTGTAAAAAGAATGCAATTGCAATTGCAAAAGAGATTGTTTAAAACCCTCAGTTAAGCATGCTTAAACTTGTTAACGAAAACGGTTCAGTTAATGTCGAATTCATTGTTAAGTGATTAAATGCAAGATGAGGATTTTCTAAATGTAAACATAAAATAAAGTCCATTTGGTTTATTTTAAGGAGGTTCAGTTGCTTATGCGACTTTGGAAAGGTGTTACGAATAGGGTGTGTATTCGAGGTGCATGGCCGCCTTATGAATAGCAGATTTGCGTACCAAAGTCGGGGCGAGCCTAATGTAGACCCTTGTAAGTCTAGAAGTAAAGAAAACCCTAATCCATGCTAGGATTAAGACCTACCTGTCTCGAACTAGGAAACCGGCAGCGCTTCACTTCAAAGGGGAGAATTCGACACGAGAAAATGAAGAATTCAAAGGATTTGTATGCATGAGGCTTGTGTGAAAGTTTGCTGTGAATTGCTGCTGTTAATCTGATGTTCAATTGTGTTTGAAACGTATGTAGGGGGTTGTATTTATAGTAGAGAGCTCGTCAAGATTTAGGAAACCTAGAGGATAAAACCGGCAGTAGAAATCGCAAGGTACCTTGCGAATGCCTGAGGTAAGCGCAAGGAATCATGCGATTTCCTCCCCTAATCGCAAGACTTCTTGCGATTTGGAGGGCGAGCAAAGTCATCTTTTTCCGTATATTTCCAAATTATATTTTGGTATATACGGTATATCCTTTCTTGAGCTCTAAGCTACGGTGTTTGCTGGATGTAGGGTTTGTTTAATGATCTCCAGGGCCTTGAGAAGCGGGCCAAGAGTGTCATTGGGCTCGGTTCTGGGCCCGAGACCCGAAAATGTAAAATGGGTGTATTTTGTAATGTTTTGTGAAATAGGACGACCCGTGAGGCCATATTTTTTTGTTTGCAAGTGCTAAAAGGTCAGGCCTAAATTTAGGAATTTAGGGGAATTGAATTGCGCCTTGTTAATGTAAAAGCGCCAATCGCATTATGTGTTTGTAAAAGGGGTGTGCGCATGCCGATTTGGACCTAGACTCGAGACAAGCTAGACTCTAATTGAACCAAAAGGCATTTATTAGGAGTGATGACACCTAGTGACCTCATTTCGCATTTAAAACGACTCAACTTGAATTCGACACAGTTAGTACCGTTTAATTCAACGTAAAAGTATTCACGTAAAAGTCCGTTGTTACATCACTGGGTTTTTGGTGGAAGGTACGGATGTGGGTTGATGGGCTTAGTCGCACTCGCCTAATCAAAAATAATACCAAACTCAACACTAGTGTAGTTAGGGTAAGTCGGGTTTGTATCCACAAGGAGATGGTCGCAATGTTGGTTACTTTTAACGATTCTAGTCTCGGTTCGAGTAAGGGTTTGATTTACTAGAGCTATAGCGAAAGATAAGGGTTTAAACTAAGGGAGAAAGGTCTAGGGAGTCGGGGATAGCAAAGGTAAAGCAAGGATAAAGGATGGTGACAGAAATGAGTCGGGAATCGCAAGTGCTAAGGGATAGGCTCGGCCTCTCGGTCCTAAGCGTCCTCTAGGTCTCAAATGCGGGCTCTCGCAACTTACAAGTGAGGGTCCTAATGGTTAGTCTCGTGCCCTACCTTAAACTAGGCTTTCGGTCTTAAGCTTAAGGGTAGCAAACGCTCACTAATCCTTGGTCAAAGGATCAACAAACACATACAAGACAAGACAACCAAAGCCACAAGCAAGACCCTAATCAAAACATTGATAGGTTCGGTCGCACTCACCTAATCAAAAGTAATCCTGACAAACCTAAGGGTAGCTAGGGTAAGTCGGGGTCGAGTCCACAAGGAGAGGGTTGCAATTGTAGGTTACTTATGAAGCGTTTCAAGTCTCGTTCGGTTCGAAAGTTGTTGGGTTACTAAAGCTAGAGCAAGGAAAGGCTTTAACTTATATGGAGAAAGGTCTAGAAAGTCGGGTTAGGCAAGGGTAGGGTTAGGTCAAGGAATGATGATCGGGTTGAGTAGGTAATTGCACTTGCTAAGGATAAATCTCGTCCTCTCGGTCTTAAGCTTCCTCTAGGTCTCAAAAGCGGGCTCTCGCTACTTACAATTGAGGGTCCTAATGATTATCTCGCGCCTCTCGTCGAACTAGGCTTTCGATCTTAAGTTCAAGGGTGCTAAAAGTTTGCTAAAACGTGATCAAGGAATCAACAAACACAATCAAGCAGAGATAATCAAAGCAAGCACAAAAACCTAACTCAAATGATCACAAACATCAACCCAAACAATCACCCATGCTTCACCCTTCTCCCTAGATGAATAAACTACTCACACATAGCGAAAACGAATACAAAAGCAATAACAATGGATGAAAACATTATCAACAATGATATAAGATGAAATGATAAACAAAGGAGAGAAGTATATAACAATACCTAATCAGAAATTCAAAGAGAAATGCAAGAACAAAGACAACAATTACCAAATAGGATGATCAAACAACGTTTCCGAGTCGGGAATTTGAAATACAAGATGCAAAATGATTCAAGCCCTAAGTTTTTGATAGAAAGTACTGCTAAGTGTCTACAATATGCTGTAAAAATTTCGTGCAAAGATATGATGTTTAACCCCTTCAAATAGACGATATAATTTAAGCACACGAGAAGTCGGAGGGCGTCCCAAGGGTCCGGGACACCCATCCCGACCGGGACCACCAAGGACCAGCCTCCCAAGGCTACGGGAAGGCCATCCCGAGAGCTTCAGCTTGGGCCTCTTTTTGGCACTTTCTTTTACTTAGTTTTTCTTTGCTTCTTTCTCGTCCCAAGGCTAAGGGACAAGGCCTACGTCGTCCCAAGAGGTAGGGACAAGGTCAATATTGATCACATGAACTTCAAATCCCGTCCCAAGGTCCCGGAACACCTTCAATCGTTGAAACGAGGCTCGTGCGCAACCGAAACGCAACAAAATCAACTCGAAACATCACGAAACTTCACGAAACTTTACGAAACTTCACGAAACTTCACGAAACCTCCCGACAAGCATCCTAAACTCCAAATAGCTGCGTGTACCTAAACAATGGACACAAAAACGCAGCAGAGCCAAAACGGAGAGAAATAAGAGCTGAAACGCAAATAAAAGCACGAGAATCGCAAAGAAACGCTACGAACAAGGGGCTATAAGTACGTAAATATATGAGATATCAAACTCCCCCAAACCGAACCGTTGCTTGTCCTCAAGCAACCAAGCATGACAGAAAATAGAGGACAAAGCGAGATAAAGAAAACTTCCCCGAACAATCACCAAACCGCGAGCAGCTTAAGCAAATGACAATTAATCCCGAAACAGCGTGGGACGTATGGAAATAGCAAGCTAACGGATGAGAATTACAAGACGGCGCAGAATGAATAGCATGGCTTAAACAAAGGCTTTCTAGCAATCAAATCACGGACCTCTCGCGGTTTCCACTCTACTCAAATGATGAACAAGGTGATATATATGATGACACTCACCTACTCGACTAGTGGAAGCACGCCCGCAATCTAATGTGGACCAAATCTCGCCTTCCCGTACACAATAATGTCACAAAAACGAAACAAACATGAGGACTTACATAGGAAATGAGGGTGTAAAGGCCAAAGAGAGGTAAAGGGTGATAAGGTGGAACAAACGATTATCGAATCGTGGAGCTAAGCCACTAGAAACCACTCGTACTACTCAAGTGCTCGTCCAACCAAAACGAAACCCAACTCTCATGGAAAACGGACAGAAAGCAGCATATCGGTCTCCTCTACACATCATCGCAACATAGAAACAAATTTCAAGTGCTCACTCATGTACCAACAACAACAACTCTTATTTTGGTGCACACATTTTCTTTCTTTTTGTTTTTTATGTTGTGTTTGTTTTTTTTAGATGTTTGTTTTTTTTTTGAGCAAAAAGAGCACACTAACATAAGTTGCGAAAAACCTCATAAAAGGTCGGGGAAACAGCAATCCCGACTCATATTCACCATCACTCTCCAAGCCAACGACATCAGCAAGTCGTAGCATGATCAAAACCCGAAGGACAAGCACGAGAGTAAGCAAAAGCGGTAACTAGCAAGGCTAGGGTAGGCTATTTGGCAATGTAGCTAGCAAACTCATGTGGGTAAGGGTAATAGGATAAAAAAAGAGAGGATAAATCAAAGTAAGACAAGGTGAATCATGTGAAAATCAACTAAAGCCTCATATGCATAAACAAGTGACAAAATCGCGGGGAAAAAACGGGATAGGGGCCACACTTATGCGCGTTAATGTTACGCACCCCACGAGGAGAACTACTCACAATATAAGCACGGGGACCGGGATAGATGAACCGGCCGCAGGAGGCTAAAAACCTCACAATAAAAGTAGCTATAGTCCGAAAATGATAAAGCCAAGAAAGTAAAAGCACATGCCATCATCTACAAGCGCGTCTAAACATCCCCGAAAGCGCTAACCATCAATGAAAATCATGCCAAAGCTCAAAGCAAACAAGGGAAGGGATGTCGGGAAAGAAAAAGATCAAAATAAGCGCGCAAACAACAATTCGGGATACGTATTTTTGGATTTTTTTTTGATAAATTTTCTGATTTTTTTGTGATTTTGTAAATTTTCAGATTTTTTTTGGGATTTTGTGATTTTTTGGAAAATGAAAAACGAAAAAGAAAACGCAAAAATAAAGCATAGCGAAAAGCAAAGCGTTTCTCCCCCCACACCAGACGACACATTGTCCCCAATGTGTCCTAAAGCACATCAACCAGGGACCTTAACAATAAGGGACAAAAACGATAAAAATTCTTAAAAGAAACAAAGTACATACATGATATTTACAACGAAAAACGCCCCCCCAAACCAAAGATAAAATCTGGGCTCAAAGAATCTGCATTTCAAGTACCACCATCCATGGGTCTCGTCGTAGACGAACCCACTTCCATCATCCTCTTCATCATCATAACCATCGTCATAAACTCCTCCAATAGCTCGGCCAACAGCATCTACAGCTCCAATTGGTTGGCTTGCAGCAAAGCCAACTGTATCTCCACTCAACTCGTCCTTAATCACATCTCGTCCAGCTCCCGTGCTCCCAAGGTCATCTGCAAACATATCACAACAAAGCACGGCCTCAAGAGGGTCCCTCTCGAGGAATTGAGGTAAGTACTCGTCTACACAATCATCAATAATATCAACAGAAAAGACCGACTCCTCTAAAATGGGACGCTTCAAAGCATTTGACAAGTTAAAAGTGATTTTATCACCTCCAACATCCAATGTCAACTTTCCGTTCTTGACGTCGATTATTGCACCAGCAGTGTGCAAGAAAGGCCGACCCAATATGATAGGAATTTGGGAGTCCTCGGCCATGTCAAGAACGACAAAGTCGACAGGGATGAAAAATTTACCGACCTTGACGGGAACGTCCTCCTGTGGATACCCATATCCGTACCCTCCCAACAAAAACCCTGTGATGTAACACGGACTTTTATCACGCATGTTTAACGCTGACTTATACGGTTCTAACTAATGTCGAATTCATTTTGAGTCGTTTTAAATGTTAAAATGGTTGAGGTCGCATCACATCACACTTAAATAACGTTCATTTTGTCCATTTGGAGTCTAGCTTGGTCCTCGTCCTGCTTCATTCGGCATGAGCTTCGCATTCGCACTACAATTAGTCCTTTTACATTAACAAGGTCTAATTCAGCATTCCTAAATTCCTAAATTTAGGCCCGGTAGCTAAAACCGCTATTTAGCCCCCTCTTACACAAAATACAGCTTCACGTCTTAGCTTATCTCACAAATCTATGCAAATACACCCTTTTTCATTTTTCTGGTCTAGGCCCAAACCGAGCCCAAACCCAAGCCTTTGGCCCGCACTCCAAAGCCCCGAACACCACAAAATATCTCAGGATTATCCTAGCTGTTTTCTTGAGCCACACGCCCAAATTATCACGTAATCTTTCAAAGATTTCACAAACCAAACTAGGAAATTAGGCCTAGAACCACACCTCCAAACCGCACAAATTTTATGCGGTTTGGAGGGGAAACCGCATAAGCTTATGCGGTTTGCCCTGGCAACCGCATAAGCCTATGCGGTTCCTCGGCTTGTTTTTATTCCCTGCTTTCCTAATTTCTCCGAGGTTTTTAGTATATATAGAGCCCTATACCCGACCTCATAAGACACAATTTATCATCAGATTTCACATCTTACACACTTCTAAACACCCTCAAAGCCTCACGCACTCAAATCCTTGAGTTCAACACACCATCCCGTGTTGAATTCATCCTCCTTTCTAGTTCAAGAAGCGAAGCTCTGCCCAGATCTGAAGCGTCAGGACAAGGTAGGTACCGATCCACTTGGATCAAAGCTTTTTCTTATTTTCTATGGACTAACAAAGGGGACTACACTCTAGCGCCCCCCCGGCTTTGGCACCCGAGCGCGCTTGCCTTCCAAGTGTTCTTATTACTTCGGGTACACTCCATATCCGATGACACGCCAAAGTCGCATAAGCAACCGACCTTATAAAATAAACCAATGGACAATTGAACTTTATTTTATTTGCATGCATCTTGCACCCTTTCTGTCTTGCATTAAAATCAACTTAAACAATGAATTCGACCTTTAACTGAACCGTATTCGTTAACAAGTTAAACATGCTAAACTGAGGGTTTTAATCAATCTTTGCATCTGCAGATCTGCATTCTTTACCAAACTTATCGCACTTGTACGTAGCGATAACATTAGCTCAAATATCATCTTACAAGGATTGTTCTAGGTCAGTAGAGGCTATTTTTACATAGGCTTTTCTAAAAGGTTTTCATAAATCATTATTTGAATTAACTCTTTTTCTAAAGTACCTCACCTAATCCAACTGGTTTCATAAGCCTTAGATCTAGGGGTGTCACAAGTGCTCCAAAATCTAAGAACATGTTTTTAACTTAGAACATGGTAGCGAGTTCCTATTTTCCCGGATAAATAGGTGGCGACTCCATAACAGTTCTTAAAGGTTTTTCCAACTTAATCTTTTTTAACTTTAAAATCCGCCCTTAAGCAAGACGCCGAGTTGGGTCCGATCCCGGGTTCCACAGTTTGGCGACTCCGCTGGGGAGATCTTATTTTTAAAACCAAAAACTAGCTTTTTCTTTTTAAAAATAAGGAGGTGAAACTTGAAAGCCTTGAACAATCCAAGTATACATATTTGAGCTATGCACATTCGTTTAGAGTCCATTCCTTTTGGAATCTAGGCACCCTTTACACCCTTGAGAGGTGGTTCCAACACGCAGGCTTGTCCACTCGATAAAGCACGTGCAGGACTAGCTTTCCTCTCTCCCTCCACGGCTGCAGAACGACTATCTCGACCGCCCAAAGGTGCTCTCTAGAAAACCTATCGCCCGCCAGAAGGAAATAGAGGGGTTAAGTATCTGCCAAAGCGTACTCGAGGTAGTTGGAGGTGTACCCGACTGACCCTTTCACCCTTTGAGTCATACGTACAAGTTCGAGGCCATGCACTCCATGGTCCTTTTCAAAACGAGCATATGCATTCATATCTTCGAAAACTCGCCTAAACGTTTCAAAGATAAATGAACCTAACATCTAACACCTTTTCAAACAAAACTATCGCGAATTTTTGAAACAAGCTTTTTCAAAACTTCCCTTTTTCACTAACAAGCAAAACCCCGAGCAAGGATTAAACCCCGAGCTCGTGGATTTCAATCCTCTAGGTCATGTGGCCTAGACTCTACATTTAACATCCCTGCTCGACTTGCTAATCACTCTCGAGCCGAATCCTTCTTCTTTACACATCCGACTCGAGCTCACCTCGGCAAATCACCGATATCACCGACGGATGCAAAGCAAAATCTTTTAACATCGAGACGAGACGCGCAAGACGCATCCTCGCCTCAAAAGCTTCCTCTAGCAAAACCTTTTTCGAAAATCTCCTCTTTTCAAACATAAAAGGTCTTTCTAAACAAAGAAATGTGCTAAAATGAATGCCTAAAATGAATCTGAGTCTAGTGGGTCGAGTCGCGGTCGCTAATATGCAGTGAAATGCAGGCCTCACCGGATACTCGTCGCACTAAGCACCGCGTGTAATAATCCCATACAAAAACGCACCTACACCCGCAAGAAATGGCCTAAGAACAACGAAGACGCCACCCCACCCCGTGACCAAGGTGCAAACCTGACCGCTGACCTCGAACGCCTTTTAGCTACCCACACCACCGAAGTGGAACGCATGGAAACCAAGATTAAGGAAGAAGCTGATAGACACGCTAAGAAGCTCCAAGCCATGGAGGAAAGGCTCTATGTCTCGAGTACTTACTCCATCCACAAGGAGAACGAAATCGTACCCGCCAGCATTAAGGATGAGCTCCCTAACAAGCTCGCCCTTAGTGATCTTCCTATCTTTCAAGGACATGAGAGCCCGATCATTCACATCCGAGCTTTCAAGTCCCAAATGGCTATAAAAGGAGTAGATGCCAAACACTGGCTAACTCTTTTCCCGCACTCTCTAAAGAAGAAGGTCAAGACATGGTTCTACTCACTCGACCCGCAACGCATCCCTACTTTCAAGAACTCACCGTTGAATTCGATCGACAAAGATCGAGACAACGAAGACACCCAAGTCTCGATCCGCACCCTAAGTCCTATCTCAAAAGGACAACGAAGGCTTCACCGACTACCTCACCCGTTGGAAGAAGCTAAGCGCCAAATCCCTAACCGCCCTCGCGAGGACGAGCTTGTTCCCAAGTTCATAAACAACTCGCGACCCGTATCAATTCTACATGAGGTACAAAGAACATTCGAACTTCAAAGAACTAACTAAGGTCGGCACTCAAATCAAGATGACCTCAGGATCGCACCATGGCTAAATACACCGGCCATGCATATCAAGGGAGCTCCTCTAAGTCCTCCCGCGGTCAAGAACGATTTAAAATCGCACCGCTTGTGAACCTTGATGATGACACCCTCGACGCATTCGCAACTACCTTCTCACCACCGCCCAAAGCCAAGAGGAACTTTGACCCTCTCTTTATGTCTTACACCAAGGCATTTCAAAGGTTGGTCGAAAAGAACTATCTGCAACCAATCGGGCCTACTAGCGAGCCACCCGAAGACAAGAAGCCTAAATCTTGGAACCCCAATGCCTTCTGTGCATACCACCGAGGCAAGGGGCACGACACCGAGAATTGCTTTAGGCTTAAGAACGCTATCCAAGATCTCATCGATCAAGGAAAGCTTAGCAAACCATCTCAGCCTACCAAGCCTTCGAACAACGAGAACCCGCTTGGTAATCATGCAATTTTCGTGGGATCAGTCCCTATTCTAGATCGCCTACCTCATCACGCCCTCGATGACCAAGTCAATGCAGCTTCATCGGTCTAGTGACGAGGAGGACGACGAATATTGGTTCCCCACCGACGAGGTAATAAAACACGTCAATCAACTTGCAAGAGACATCAATCACCTGAAGGCTTTACATCGGACCGCAGTCGAGCGTCTGGAAAGGCGCGTCGAGAAGGAACTCGCCAACCCAGCCTCACTCGACGACCTCGAGGCCTTCCATCAAAAAGATGGCGAAGGATTCGTCAAACACCTCATCCAATGGAGGAAACTGCTCTCCCGAATCCCAAATCATCCGCATGAAAACGAACTCATCAACACTTTCCTCTTCAAAGATGCGACCGCCGGGCGATATTACTTTCACCGCAACGCTCGTAACTTTGAGCATCTTGTCGAAATTGGCACCCGCATTGAAAAGGACCTCACATCAAGCTATGAAGATCCCGCCACCAAGCACTCTTCAAGAACGCACCCTCGGGGACGAAAAGACACAACAAACACGGCCCTACAAGGATTTTTGACAAACTCTACATGCCCTACGTCAGAGCATTACGTAAACTAATCGCAAAAGATTATCTTACACCGATCGGACCTATCAATGAGCCGCCCACGAATAAGAAATCAAAATCATGGGACCCCAACGCCTTCTGTGCATACCACCGGGGCATGGGGCATAGCACTCAAAGTTGCCTAAGACTCAAACACGCTATCCAAGACCTCATCGATCAAGGAAAGGTCAAGAAACCACGAATAAAAGCCGCGCCTTCCTCCAATGGTGATACAATCTACCTCTCGACCACATCACCAACCTCAAAAACAAAGAGGCAAGCACCCCAAGCAACTCAAGCACCCCAAGCAACTCAAGCACCTCAAGCAACTCAAGCAGCTCAAGCAGCTCCTCAAACAGCGAAGACGAAGAAGAAGAAGAAGAAATTCTTTTAACTTCTAATGCTCTAAGTGTCGGGTCATCTGTCGACCCATCTATCCTAGACTCTAGCTTTAGTTTAGACTTTCTTTTTACGGAGGCTAGCTCCAAGCAATTTTCTGAATTGTCGAATAATTCTTCTCAAAATAATGAAATGAATAAATTTGCTTACGCCTTGTCTCAAGCTAAAACAAACAACAAAGCACAAACATCTAACAATCAACAAACAACAAACAAATCAAAAGGCACTGACTCATGCGATAAAAATGAACAATCTCTAAACAAATACATTGCAAACATTGTCTCTCCCAAAACACAAGACCCTATCATCGAGGAAACCATAACCATAAACGTGGGAACCCCCGAAGAACCAAGGGAACTACAACTAGGAGCCTCACTAGACGAACACGAGCGCACCCAATTTACACAACTCCTAAGCGAATTCAAGGACGTATTCGCTTGGTCATACAAAGACATGCCCGCATCGAACGAAGCATCGCCGAGCACCGCATCCCCATCAAACCCTAAGCATAAACCCATCAAGCACAAGCTAAGAAGACTTCGTCCCGAATGGTCCCTTATGGTCAAGGAAGAAATCGAAAAACAACTTCAAGCCGGTTTCATCCAAGTCATCGAATATCCTGAATGGGTCTCGAACATGGTCGATCCCAAAAAGAATGGCAAATTTCGAGTATGCGTTGATTTTCGCGACTTGAACAAAGCCAGTCCCAAAGATGACTTTCCATTACCCCATGTGGACGTCCTAGTCGACAACACCGCCGACCACGCCCTCCTATCCTTCATGGACGGCTACGCAGGCTACAACCAAATCAAAATGTCACTCGAAGACATGGCAAAAACGGCCTTCATTACACCGTGGGGACATATCGCTACGCTTATGCCCTTCGCCTAATCACGCCGGGCGCTACATACCAACGCACCGCTACAACCCTTTTACACGACATGATGCACAAAGAAGTCGAAGTTTACGTCGACGATATGATCGTGAAGTCAAAGGAAAGGAGTGGTCACATCACTAACCTCCGCAAGTTCTTCATTCGCCTACGACAATACAAAATGCGCCTGAATCCCCAAAAATGTACTTTTGGAGTTAAATCAAGAAACTACTAGGACACGAGTGAGCCAAAGAGGCATCGAGGTCGACCCTCGAAAGTCAAAGCAATCCTCGAATGCAACCCCGAAGAACCTCGACGAGATTCAAGTTTCTTAGGCCAAATCCAATACATCTCACGCCATCAAAGAAACTCACCATGATATGTGAACCAGTTTTCAAGAAGCTCAAGAAAACCGACCACGTTGAATGGGACGAGGAATGTCAAAAAGCATTTGACAAGGTCAAAGAATTGCTAACTAACCCGCCGGTTCTACGACCACCCCAAGAAGGTTTACCCTTATCCTTATACCTTACGACAACACCCACCGCCATGGGCGCCATGCTCGCTCAAGAAGTAAACGGTGAAGAACGCGCAATCTATTACATCAGCAAGAAATTTCTCGATTACGAAACTCGATACTCACCCGTCGAGAAGAGTTGTCTAGCTTTAGTATGGTCATCCAAAAAACTCCGTCACTATATGCTAGCACACCAAACAAGGGTATATTCCACAATATGGATCCCGTAAAATACCTCTTCGAGAAACCTGTACCTAACGGACGAATGGCCAGATGGACATTGCTCCTAGCCGACCGACCTTAAGTACGCACTCTCAAAGCAATTAAGGGACGGCAGCCTCCGATTTTCTAGCCGAAAATGCAATCACCGAGCAACCAATCATAGACACCACATCCCTTCCATTGACGGATTTACAACATCGACCAAGAACAATGGGAATTATACTGATGGTTCATCCAACTACCGAGGTCATGAGTAGGAATACTTCTCATATCCCCAAATGGCGAACACACACCCTTATCCATTAAATCGACTTGACGTAACAAACAACGCAGCAGAATACGAAGCATGCTTGCACGGTCTCCAAGCAGCGCTTGTACTCAACGCCCGCAATATAAGAGTCTATGGGGACTCCTCCCTCATAATCAACCAAGTATCCGGAGCATGGAAGATACTTAATGAAAACCTGGCACTATACCAAAGCAAAATACAAGAACTCATAAACGAATTCTATCACGTAGAATTCATACACCTCCCACGCGAAGAAAACCAATTCGCCGACGCGTTATCCAAACTCGCGTCCCTAATCAACATACCCCCGGGGATGGAAACTCTACCCATTGTCGTGGAAAGACGAAACGAACCCGCATACATCTGTGACATCGAAACCGAGGAAGAACAAACCGACCCTTGGTACCAAGCAATCATCAACTACAAAACAAACGGCGAATACCCGCCAAACACCGACAAATGGGCCAAGCGAGCCCTACGCCTATTATCATCACAATTCGTGCTGGAAATGGGAAAGTTACTCAAAAAGACGCCTCAAGGTACACTTCTCTTGTGCGTCGACCACAAGAAAGGACACGAAATCATGTCCCAAGTACACGATGGCGAGTGCGGACCACACATGAACGCACGAGCCATGTGCAAACAAATCATAAGGCTAGGATGGTACTGGACAACCATGGAAGCCGACTGCGCAAAATATGTCAAACATTATCATAATTGCCAAATCTTCGCGAACATACAACACATACCACCTTCACCACTATACAGTTTAACCTCGCCATGGCCCTTCTCCACGTGGGGCATCGACGTCATTGGCAAAGTACAACCCGTAGGAGCAGGAGGACACTGCTTCATCCTCGTGGCCATCGACTATTTCACCAAATGGGTCGAAGCCGCATCGTACCGCAAGCTAGGCACAAAAGAAGTCGCAAAATTCATACAAAACAACATCATTTGTCGCTATGGCATACCACACGAGTTCATTAGTGACCAAGGCACGCACTTTCAAGGAGAAGTCGAGCCACTTCTTCTCAAATACAAAATACAACGACACAAGTCATCACCCTATCGACCGCAAAACCAACCAAGCGCAGTTGAGGCAAAGAAACAAAACCGCCGATCAATCCTTAAAAAGATGATCGACACCGCCACGATCGCCCCACAAAATCCCATTCGCATTATGGGGATATCGCACCACAATCCGCACACCCACGTGCATGACACCCTATTTCCTAACCTACTGAATGGAAGCCGCTCAACCCGTAGAAATCGAAATGCAATCCCTTCGGATCCTCATGGAAGCAGACATTCCTGTAGCCGAATGGGCACGCGAACGCTACGAACAACTCATTCTCTTAGACGAAAGACGACTACATTCACTAAGTACAGTCCGAATGTATCAATCTCGCCTACAACGCGCCTATAACAAACGGGTCAAACCACGAAACATTAAAGTGGGTGACCTAGTACTCAAATCCGTCCGAGCACCATTACCACCGACCCAAGGGAAATTCAAACCCAATTGGGCCGGACCGTACTTGGTCAAGGACATCCTTCCCGGAGGAGCAGTAACGTTAACTGACCTTGACGGCCAAGACTTCCGACTGCCAACAAATCTTGATCAACTCAAGAAATACTACCCTTAAACAAATTTGCAATGTACTTCACAAAAAGGACAAAACTCGCTCTCGCATGAGTGAACTACGCCGCTTGATTCCACGACCTTGTGGATACGAGGCACTTTGCAAAGAGCTCAACCGAATCACACGAACTACGTGGTTTGATTCTCAGATTCAAAAGCAGATACGTAGGCAGCTTATCAAAAGTACACCCGAACTTTCTCTAGCCCGCCTGCCCAAAGCTTAAAACGGTCGGGGGGTTTGCACTCACAAAATGACACGCTCAAAGCTTAAAAAAGTCGTGAGCACAAATAACACAAAACAAAACACCTAATCCAAGTCCAAAGCTTAAAAAGGTCGAGGACTTAAAGACGGAACAAGTCAAACAAACGAATCCAAAGCTTAAAAAGGTCGAGGATTTAAGACAAAACAATTCAAAACGCACAAGTCCAAAGCTTAAAAAGGTCGAGGATTTGAGACAAAATACAAGTGTTCGAAGCTTAAAAAGGTCGAGAACGTTTCAAAACAAAACAAAGAAAGCAACGAGACAAGGCAAAAGCAAATAAATTCTATTTTATTACTTTATTTAGAATTCTTCAAAGCTCAGAGATGAGTTAGGAACAAGCCTCCTTAACCCTTTATTCGAATTTAAAAACATGCGTTTGAATAAAGAAATTTTCTAAAGCAAAACAAAAGCAAACTACTAAGACGTTTTCCGTCGTTTCGGGCCAGCCTCTTCATCTTCAAGAGGTCGATCCGCCACAATCTTCGAGCTAAGAATGGGAGTAGACATCTCAAAACCTGGGGGCTCGATCGGATCCTCATCCTGCTCGACGGGGGGCTCCTTGATCCTTGGCCCTAAGCGATCTTTAACAGTCACTTTCGGTCCAAGTCTCTCCCGCACCGGCCTCGAAGTAGAAGCACCTGCATCAACAACACAGAGATCACCATAATCCCTCCTGTCACGCACTACTTCATGCAACAAGGAGGGCTTTGGCCCATTCTTCTCTCTCCTCCTCTGATTCTCCCGTTCACGAGAATCCTTGGAATGACACCAACGCGTATAGAAATCCGTGACACGAGTAGACTCTATATGCTCCTAAGACAACCCAAGTAACACGATCCGACCACCCTCGGATCCAAGCATTAATCATCCGGTTGTTTAGGACAACAACCCCTCCAACCTCGCAGATCCCGATCCTAATAGTCCGCAAGAAGTCCGATTTGCCTCTTCAAGCGAAGAGGATGAATCCATACACCCCGCTCAAACCCGCACAACATCAACTCCGCGAGCCGCTGGCTACCGACGCGGTGCCAAGTTACCTCCGTAATACCCCACCACGAAACATACCAACGACGCCGCTCTCCTCACAAACCACCGGTAGTAGTTTA
Source organism: Dianthus caryophyllus (assembly GCA_023091065.1). Taxonomy (NCBI): domain Eukaryota; kingdom Viridiplantae; phylum Streptophyta; class Magnoliopsida; order Caryophyllales; family Caryophyllaceae; genus Dianthus; species Dianthus caryophyllus. The sequence continues at coordinate 16,140,472 of CM041529.1, forward strand.
GCTTAACGCTCCCGAGGATCACCCATTCCATCTTCCGCGACGCCGCCCTCGCAGCCTTGAAGACACTTCCAAGGGGAAGAGCTTTATACACACTCGCCTCTCCATGAGCCAACGTTGAGAATCCTAGCGCAACCCTCGCACGAGCTCGTGACGATTAGCATAACGGCTGCCTAAGCCCAAAGATAGTCTCCGCTAGGATCAACGCAGAAGGATCATGTCCCCTCTCCATCTCTTCGACAACACGAGCATACCTCGCGTTCCCGAACACACCATCTGGCATGGACCCCGCAAAAGCATAACGATGAACCAAACAAAAAGCAAGGGCCCTCCGCCTAGAACGGTCCGAAATACTAGTATCAGCCTTATTCATATATCGTTGACACAAGAGAAGCATGTTTACCTTGCCTCCCTCAAACAAACCTGCAGCATGAGCATCTGTCATCCCAAGGAAGTTTCGCAACATCCCGTTATAACAAAGCTCGCTCCTCACAACCACAGGAGTCGTCCGTTTCGACCACCCCGCAATGGCCGAGAACTCCTCCATCAAAGGGCACACCTCTCCCCCGGGAAACCTAAAAACATGCAAATTAGGATCCCAATAATCCAAACACGAATCAAGGAAGTCTACATCGACTTTCATTTGACGAAAGCCAATAAATACACCCGCACCGTCATCATACACCGCCTTCTTCATTGCTGAACTCAAGGAAGACGTCCACCTCTTCAAAAGAGCATCAAAATGCTCCTCCATTTTCTTTAGAACACAAAAACTTTTATAAATATGCCTAATATATTTATGAGAGCAAAAACCTAAAGCAAAAGCACAAAGAAGAGAAGTGATTGTGAATGAATATTATGGCACGCACCCCCTCTCCTTATATAGGAAAACAATATCCGAAATATGGAAATACAAATAATAAATTAAAGCAAGAAACCGCATGGCTCTATGCGGTTTGCACACCAAACTGCATAACCCTATGCGGTTTTCCCTTGCAACCGCATAAGCCTATGCGGTTTCAGGGGCTGGTTTTTCTCAAAATTTTCCTAATTTCGTCTTTCCTAAAACACTACAACCTACTTTGGGCTACGACATTCTTTCGTTGTTCCCCATACATCAACATCACGCTTCACTTTAGCAATTCCGATTCTTACCACGAGTCAACGCATAACATTTTTCGCATTCACACGAGCTCATTTCGCATTTAAAATGAACTTTTTGCAAAACATTTTCACAATCTAAAATGAACATCAACGCATCCCACTCGGGAATCATATCATTTCTTCAACCAAGCCCACCAAACAGGTTTACCGACGAAGTTCAAGCTACAACAACAAAGTTCAAAGTTCAAGCTACAACGACATGTACATAAAGGTTCATACAATCTTTAAATACACAAATTCACTCGGGTGATTTGGCCGATACTCGTCGAACTCACGCCGAACTGAGCCGCCTCACTTCGGCTCGACACAACCGAATGGTGTCTGTCACCTCAAGCCATCCTCCACTGCTGGCTATACGCCATAGCTTCTTACGCCTCCTTAGCCACCTGTGAAACACAACACAAACACAGTTCACACTTTTCTCCATTTTGCCTTAATTTCACTCAAATTAAGTCAAACTTAGGGGGGAAAATTTGAAACAAACGCAGTCCACCCCACTTTACCTTAATTTCACCCAAATTAAACCAAACCGAGGGGTAACACAAAAACGACTCTCACAAGTTTGATCATCGATATACTTCATACCTCGATCAAACCGGGGCTTATACACATACATACAATCACACAAGTACATACCTTCTTCACCTTGCTCGTCCAAATCCGTGCCCATGCGTCGAGTCACCTGCAAGTACGTCGGCAGAACAAAGGTACGACGGACGCCCGAGTCATCATACTCAATAGTAGTAGGAAGTCATCGCCGCTCCGCCATCTCGGATCAAACTCCCGCAAAACAAATACAAACGCACACGCCAGTGGGAAATTTTTCGCAAAATTACCTTACGCACCCCAAACACCGGCACACATACCTCAATCTACCACAAGCAAGCCGAGATCGAGCAAAATGGGCATAGTCTTCCCCAGATGTAGGAGGCTCACCGACTCTCCCTCTCCATACAACGCCACACGATCCTCGAGCGAAACCCTCGGCTCACACAGGACCCTCGGCGGATCCTTAGGCACCACCGGAGCTGGCCACCCTGCTTGAAAGACCAAACGCTCTCAAAGGTACCAAACCGATCCATACGGCGTCGCTATGAACAAGCGCTGGGTCTCTCGCACTGCAAACCGAGCTCCAATGCCCTCAGGAATATCCTCGCATCGCCCCACTGAATGGCGCGAACTACAAACAAAGACAAGACAAACACGCTCACAAATACAGATACAATACAATCATTTTAAGTACACCCTATTTAAAATGATTCAAGCACAAACCTCATCAAATCGCATTCGGTTCAGACGATCCCTAACATCATCATACGACCAATTAAATGCAAAGACGGTTACATCGCGTACCCCAAATGCGTCATGGCGGGTACTCCTCACGATCCGCGACAAAGACGCTGGGAAGCAGAAAGGGAAAGTGGCTAAGAATCCACGACTGCACACACAAGAAACAAAAATACGTCATAAAGGCAAAGACGACGAAAACAAAACAACAATGCACCTAAGACAAAAACGAAATCAATACGTACCTCCATCAAGAAGCCAGGCGCGACTAAGGACAGTCGCGACCCTCGATCCATGACGCGGTCTCACAAAGATCCATGCAGAAAACGAATGCACAAGCCCGAGATCGGCTACCCACCAACGTCCCCAATTGCATTCCACCAGGAGATGCATAAGGACCGATGTCGATGCCCGCTTCGCCGCATCGGCCGGAAGTACACGGCGCTCACAAACCACCACAACCACATACGAGCATTCTGCTCGTCGCTCCACTCCGAGGGGCCATACTTGGTCTTCCTCAAAATACTCCAAGATATAGCTCGTCTTGAAGGTATAGGGCGCACCACAAATCACCTCCAAACCACCGCCAACCGCTGCTGGCCACAACCTCGCCCACAACGGACGGCGCAAACTCAAAATCCATGTCGCGATCCCCAAACGGCAGCTCGGGTATGACCAGACTCAGACAAGGTAATGCCGGCCTCAAAGCCGGGCATATGGAACGCCGTCGTGGTGTCCCAATACCTATCCAAGAAGCCCCGATCAACATCGGGTTCGGCCTGGCTTCTTCTTCGCAATCTCCCTCCAATGGCCAACCAACGGGCCAAAAGCACTACGCAACACCCAAGCTTGCGCCCTCGGCGGAAGCCTCTCCTCAAAAGCACACATTGCGGACGAGACGCCCGAGAAAGTCCTCATCGGGCCCTTATCCCAACCCATCGTCGCAAGCAGAAGGTTGTGGCCATCCCAACCCTTCGCGAAAGCCCTGTTCGCGCGTGATTTTCGCGGCCTAGAGCTACTCGCCCTAGGCGCAACCTCCTCAACCTCCTCCTCAGCAACCTCCATCTCGGCTTCCAGCTCATCCACCAGCTCTTGAGCAAGCTCGTCCTCAGGATCGCGCATAGGAACATTTCTCCCACGGCCCCTACCTCATGACTGACCACGTCTCGTGGGCAGATCACGAGGGTCAGCTTCCCTCTCACTACGAGTGCGCCTCAAGTTACTCGAGCTAGAGGCTCCCTCAGTCCTCGAGCTAGCACTCTTACGAGATCTCGATCTCGTAACACGGCTGGAACCTTCTCCTGCAACCAAACACAACCATTACATACAGCTATAATACATGCAAGTATACAACTTGGCATACACATACACAAATACACACAAATAATACTCACATAATACATATACATCCCTTAACACATCGCACTATACGCCCTACAGAGCATTTTTAGGCCTAATTCATAATTAAGCCAAAAACCGTTCTCTACATTTCAAAATCACAACTTTATGGTTTCTACGCGCCATAATAGTCCCCAACAACAACCCATTACAAGCAATTGCATTTTGGTCACTCCGATCAAAAACCCCTAATTCGCCTTAATTACTCCGTAAAACTACGACTTAAGACGGCGATTTGAAGGCTTTAACTCGACATTTTCGCAAAACTAACGCTATAGGCATGCTATACTCACTATGGGCATCCTACACCGAAGTTTAATTGAAATTCCGGGTCGGAAAATCCGGGTTCGTTTTCGGGCCCGAAACCTAATTTGGACGTTTTTCACACAAAGACGGTCTAAATCACAATCAATTCACACATACACGTTCGCATGGCATAATGCAACACAATGACGTCAATTTCAAGCATTCAAACGGCAAATTTCAAGCAAAACTCGGGTTTTCATTCAAAGCCCGTCTCTTCAACATTTCAAGGCAAAACTAGCTAATTACAACGACAAATAACGTAAAAGCAAGTTAAAATGGAGCATTACCTCGTTCCATAGCAAAGCAACGCAAGAAAAATGAGCAAAAACGGTTGAGAAATCGAAAAATGGTGTTTTTAGAGTATGAAAATCGAAGATGATGAATGAGCTTCACTCACGGCTGAGCTCGTGTTATATAGCCCCCTACAGCCACTAAGGCAAACCGCATAACCTTATGCGGTTTGCGCCATGAACCGCATAAGGCTATGCGGTTTCTCCCTTGGTTTTTCTCGGTTTTTTCTCGTTTTACGCCTACTTTTCGATTCCTAATTCATTTTAGCTCAAATGCAATTCCAAGTACGTCCTGTGCTTGGGTCAAGGCGTTACCTACAGTCCGCCATACGCGTATATCAAGCATTCAATATACGGTACAGAAGCAGAAGCACGAACGCTCTTCACGAGCATTACATCATTTTCTCCACCACGGAAGACAATCATACGCAACTACAACTACACAGACACTCCTCGGCGAGCCCAAGCACAAGCACTCCGCAATATACACCTAACTCCAAGCATTTCACTCTACATAGACGCTCCTCGGCGAGTTCAAGCACAAGCATTACACAGACGCCCTTTCACGAGGCCTACACTAGCACTTATCCAAACATCTTACGAGCACCCCTGCACTTCAGCCCCTCATACACATGCAATACGAAGACATTACAAGCACCAGCATCAACATCCGACGATACCAAGCATATACAAAGGCACCAACAAACGACAACAAGCACGACGAAGACATCCGGCAGGCCGGCAGGCCCTTATAGCATGCACGGACCGCCAAGTCCTTAAAATGCGCACGCCCCTCCCCGTTTAGCCCGGTTCGAAGTCCTCGTCTCACCCATGGACACATGCTTCGTTCCGCTGATTGTATCGAGACTGTAATGGTCCGGATATGGTCGTGGAGTTTGACTAGCGCTCTAGTCCGAGCTCAGTCAAACTGGGGGCTCTGTGGATACCCATATCCGTACCCTCCCAACAAAAACCCTGTGATGTAACACGGACTTTTATCACGCATGTTTAACGCTGACTTATACGGTTCTAACTAATGTCGAATTCATTTTGAGTCGTTTTAAATGTTAAAATGGTTGAGGTCGCATCACATCACACTTAAATAACGTTCATTTTGTCCATTTGGAGTCTAGCTTGGTCCTCGTCCTGCTTCATTCGGCATGAGCTTCGCATTCGCACTACAATTAGTCCTTTTACATTAACAAGGTCTAATTCAGCATTCCGAAATTCCTAAATTTAGGCCCGGTAGCTAAAACCGCTATTTAGCCCCCTCTTACACAAAATACAGCTTCACGTCTTAGCTTATCTCACAAATCTATGCAAATACACCCTTTTTCATTTTTCCGGGTCTAGGGCCCGAAACCGAGCCCAAACCCAAGCCTTTGGCCCGCACTCCAAAGCCCTGAACACCACAAAATATCTCAGGATTATCCTAGCCGCTGTCTTGGGCCACTCGACCAAATTATCACGTAATCTTTCAAAGATTTCGTCAAACCGAAACTAGGAAATTAGGCCTAGAACCACACCTCCAAACCGCACAACCTTATGCGGTTTGGAGGGGAAACCGCATAAGCTTATGCGGTTTGCCCTGGCAACCGCATAAGCCTATGCGGTTCCTCGGCTTGTTTTTATTCCCTGCTTTCCTAATTTCTCCGAGGTTTTTAGTATATATAGAGCCCTATACCCGACCTCATAAGACACAATTTATCATCAGATTTCACATCTTACACACTTCTAAACACCCTCAAAGCCTCACGCACTCAAATCCTTGAGTTCAACACACCATCCCGTGTTGAATTCATCCTCCTTTTTAGTTCAAGAAGCGAAGCTCTGCCCAGATCTGAAGCGTCAGGACAAGGTAGGTACCGATCCACTTGGATCAAAGCTTTTTCTTATTTTCTATGGACTAACAAAGGGGACTACACTCTAGCGCCCCCCCCGGCTTTGGCACCCGAGCGCGCTTGCCTTCCAAGTGTTCTTATTACTTCGGGTACACTCCATATCCGATGACACGCCAAAGTCGCATAAGCAACCGACCTTATAAAATAAACCAATGGACAATTGAACTTTATTTTATTTGCATGCATCTTGCACCCTTTCTGTCTTGCATTAAAATCAACTTAAACAATGAATTCGACCTTTAACTGAACCGTATTCGTTAACAAGTTAAACATGCTAAACTGAGGGTTTTAATCAATCTTTTTGCATCTGCATCTGCATTCTTTTTACAAACTTATCGCACTTGTACGTAGCGATAACATTAGCTCAAATATCATCTTACAAGGATTGTTCTAGGTCAGTAGAGGCTATTTTTACATAGGCTTTTCTAAAAGGTTTTCATAAATCATTATTTGAATTAACTCTTTTTCTAAAGTACCCTCACCCCGAATCCAATCTGGTTTCACAAGCCTTAGATCTAGGGGTGTCGGCGTGCTCCAAAATCTAAGAACATGTTTTTAACTTAGAACATGGTAGCAGGTTCCTATTTTCCGCGATAAATAGGTGGCGACTCCATAACAGTTCTTAAAGGTTTTTCCAACTTAATCTTTTTTAACTTTAAAATCCGCCCTTAAGCAAGACGCCGAGTTGGGTCCGATCCCGGGTTCCACACCTCCAAAACACAGAGAGGGCGTTTGACAGAACGATCCGCCATTTGGAGCGTGATGTTCGTTACTTCTCGCACACCAAGTACGGCATGACGCTCACGCTTGCACCTAAATCACAGAGAGCATTATCGATAAAAGTAGTACCAATGGTGCAAGGGATAGAGAAGCTACCCGGATCTTTCAATTTGGAAGGAGACTGGTATTGTAAAAGCGCGCTGCATTCCGCAGTAAAAGCGACAGTCTCGACCTCATTAAAAGATCGTTTACGGGTGAGTATGTCTTTTAGAAACTTAGCATAAGCCGGGACTTGTATGACAAGCTCGGTGAAGGGAACCGTTACCTTGAGGTCCTTGACAACCTCCATAAACTTACCAAACTGTGAGTCAAGCTTAGATTTTACCACTCGACTCGGGAATGGCAAACGAATTTGAATCGGCGGCTCCACCGGCTTGCTCTGCGCTTGCTCTTTCTCCTTGTCCTTCCCCACGGCTCCACCAAAACTCACGGCCTTCTCCTTCTCCACGTGGGGCCCACCCATGGCTGGTCCACCTGCACTCAAGTCATTCTCAACACGCAAATCATTAGAGGAAGCATTAGAATTTACCTTAGTTACCTTCACGGTAGGTACGTCGACATTGGGCATAGATGGCCCATCGTAGCTCGTTCCACTACGCAAAGAGATAGCGTTAGCGGTCTCGTGAGGCGTCTTTGGTTGAGACGGGAGTGCTTCGGGTGCCCTTGTGTTGCTAGATGACGCTAATTGAGCCAATTAGGTATCCATGGCCTTGTTGTGAGCAACCAAGGATTGGATTGTAGCGTCTTTAGCTTGTGCCTCCTTCTCCATCTTGGCCATCATGGCCTCTTGATTCTTTTGCATGGCAAACATCATGGCTTTCATCTTGGCCATGGGATCGGAGACCGGAGGAGGAGCAACGGGTGCTTGGTATTGTGGTCTAACAAAACCGGGTGGATTGTAGGGTCTAGGAGCATTGTACGGAGCAAAGTTTTGTTGTGGGCTATTTTGAAGTGGTTGTTGTTGTGGATTAAGGACATTTTGGCTTTTGTAAAAAAGGTTTGGATGATTCCTACAGCCTTCGTTGTAAAAGTTCGAGTATGGGTTGTTTTGAGTATGGAGAGCATGGACATGATGAGTTTGAGAATTCATACCTCGGCATTCTACGGAAGCGTGACCGGATGCTCCACAAGAATCACATGATGGCTCATAAGTAGTGTGCATAGCGGCTACCGATTGTCCTCGAGCTTGGGAGGAACTAGCTTGCATTTAACTCATCATCATCGCGGTCATGGCATCCACCTTCGCCGTAAGCAAGGCCACCGCGTCTACGTCATGCTTACCACCGCTTCTAGGAACATTCCTAGAATTACCGTATTGAGCATCGTGAATAGCCATAGCTTCAATGGTATCAAAAGCCTCCTCAACATCTATGTTATCAAAGCGACCATTTGCGGCCGAGTCAAGCACTTGGCGAGACTCATTGTACAATCCATTATAGAATTGCATAACCAAAAACCATTTGTCGAGGCCATGATGAGGACATTGGCGTTGAAGCTCCTTGTAGCGTTCCCATGCATCAAATAAGCTCTCATCTCCTCTTTGACGGAAGCTAGTTAGTTGGCTCCTAAGCATTTCCGTCTTCTCCGGTGGGATGTATTTTTGATAGAAGGCCAATGCAAGAGTGCTCCAATCGGTCACACCATGAGCAACCCGATTCAAAGAATTGAGCCATAGCTTTGCTTTGTCCTTAAGTGAGAACGGGAAAAGCATTTCACGTATTTGCCCTTGGGTTACTCTGGCTTGCTTAATCGTTGAGCAATAATCACAAAAATTCTGGACATGGAGGTTAGGATCCTCCCCGGGGCTTCCCCCAAATTGATTACGCTCAATGAGGCTAATAAAGGCCGGTTTTATCTCGAAATTGTTGGCCGCAATAGCCGGCATAGCATTGCCGGTAGGAATTTGATCCGCAGAGGGCTTTGAGTGATCCGAGAGCTTCACCATGACTTTAGGCGGTGGAAGTTCGAGTTCAATGTGAGCTTCCTCGGAGGATGAAGCTTCAAGTTGCTTTAGTAGACTCTTGCGCACACGGAATGTACGCTCCGGTTCAGGATCAAACTGAATGTCCTTGTTAGGTTGAGACGTACGTGATGATTTCCTGACCATACACAACACTAGAGCAGCTTTGAGAAGCGGCCTCAAGGAATTGAGGTTCCTTGAGACAAAAACAAAGACAAGAAACAAGCAAACTAACAAAAAGCAAAAGCCGTCTCCCCGGCAACGCCGCCAAAATTTGATAGGTTCGGTCGCACTCACCTAATCGAAAGTAATCCTGACAAACCTAAGGGTAGCTAGGGTAAGTCGGGGTCGAGTCCACAAGGAGAGGGTTGCAATTGTAGGTTACTTATGAAGCGTTTCAAGTCTCGTTCGGTTCGAAAGTTGTTAGGTTACTAAAGCTAGAGCAAGGAAAGGGTTTAACTTATATGGAGAAAGGTCTAGAAAGTCGGGTTAGGCAAGGGTAGGGTTAGGTCAAGGAATGATGATCGGGTTGAGTAGGTAATCGCACTTGCTAAGGATAAAGCTAGTCCTCTCGGTCTTAAGCTTCCTCTAGGTCTCAAAAGCGGGCTCTCGCTACTTACAATTGAGGGTCCTAATGATTATCTCGCGCCTCTCCTCGAACTAGGCTTTCGATCTTAAGTTCAAGGGTGCTAAAAGTTTGCTAAAACGTGATCAAGGAATCAACAAACACAATCAAGCAGAGATAATCAAAGCAAGCACAAAAACCTAACTCAAATGATCACAAACATCAACCCAAACAATCACCCATGCTTCACCCTTCTCCCTAGATGAATAAACTACTCACACATAGCGAAAACGAATACAAAAGCAATAACAATGGATGAAAACATGATCAACAATGATATAAGATGAAATGATAAACAAAGGAGAGAAGTATATAACAATACCTAATCAGAAATTCAAAGAGAAATGCAAGGACAAAGACAACAATTACCAAATAGGATGATCAAACAACGTTTCCGAGTCGGGAATTTGAAAAACAAGATGCAAAATGATTCAAGCCCTAAGTTTTTGATAGAAACTACTTCTAAGTGTCTACAATATGCTGTAAAAATTTCGTGCAAAGATATGATGTTTAGCCCCTTCAAATAGACGATATAATTTAAGCACACGAGAAGTCGGAGGGCGTCCCAAGGGTCCGGGACACCCGTCCCGACCGGGACCACCAAGGACCAGCCTCCCAAGGCTACGGGAAGGCCATCCCGAGAGCCTCAGCTTGGGTCTCTTTTTGGCACTTTCTTTTACTTAGTTTTTCTTTGCTTCTTTCTCGTCCCAAGGCTAAGGGACAAGGCCTACGTCGTCCCAAGAGGTAGGGACAAGGTCAATATTGATCACATGAACTTCAAATCCCGTCCCAAGCTCTCGGGACACCTTCAATCGTTGAAACGAGGCTCATGCGCAACCGAAACGCAACAAAATCAACTCGAAACATCACGAAACTTCACGACTTTACGAAACTTCACGAAACTTCACGAAACCTCCCGACAAGCATCCTAAACTCCAAATAGCTGCGTGTACCTACAAAATGGACACAAAAACGCATCAGAGCCAAAACGGAGAGAAATAGGAGCTGAAACGCAAATAAAAGCACGAGAATCGCAAAGAAACGCTACGAACAAGGGGCTATAAGTACGTAAATATATGAGATATCAAACATCACCAAAATCATCCAAGACTACTCACCCATGATCACCCTTTCTCCCTAGATAAATAACTACTCACTCATGATGAAAACAACAACAAAAGCAAAGGAGAAAGATAAAAACATGATCAACAATGAAATATATTGAACTGATAATCAACGGAGAGAAGTAAAATACAATACCAATCAGAAAATCCAAGTAGAAGTAGATGAATTCAAGCAACAAAACGAAATAGATGATCAAAACCAAAGCAATCCGAGTCGGGAATTTAAATTACAAAAGTTTAAAAGTATGAAACCTAAGAATTCTTGAGAATGAACTTTGAAATGTTATAAAAGTGCTGTCAAAAGATGGGGACGAATTATGAAGTATAACCCCTTCAAATAGACGAATTATTTCAAGCACAAGAGGATTCAGACCCGTCCCAGGGCTACGGGACCAGCCATCCCGTCCGGGACCATCACTCAGCAGCTCCCAAGCCTACGGGAAGCTCATCCCGTAGGTTTCAGTTTTGCACCTCTTTTTGCACTTTTCTTTACTTAGCTTATTTTTGCTTTCTTGTCGTCCCAAGGCTAAGGGACGAGGCCTAGGAGTAGGGACGAGTCTTAGGATGATTATGAGGGCTTCAAATCCCATCCCAAGGTCCCGGGACACCTTCATTCAATGAAACGAGGCTCGTGTGCAACCGAAACGCAACGAAACCAACTCGAAACACTTCAAAACTTTACGAAACTTTCCGAAACTTCACGAAACTTCCCGACCAGCATCCTAAACTCCAAATTAGCGCGTTTACCTGCAAAATAGACAGAAAAACGCAGTAGGGCAAAAACGGAGAGAAATAGGAAGCGAAACGCAAGTAGAAGCACGGGAAACGCAAAGAAAAGCTCGTGATCAAGGGGCTATATAAATGTAAATATATGAGACATTAAACTCCCCCAAACCGAAACGTTGCTTGTCCCCAAGCAACCAAGCATGGCAGAAATTAGAGGACAAAGCGAGATAAAGAAAACTTCCCCGAACAATCACCAAACCGCAAGTAGCTTAAGCAAATGGCAATCAATCCCGAAGCACCATGGGACGCATGGAAATAGCAAGCTAACGGATGAGAATTACAAGACGGCGCAGAATGAATAGCATGGCTTAGACTATGGCTCTGTAGCAATCAAATCACGGACCTCTCGCGGTTTCCACTCTAACACAAATGATGAACAAGGTGATATATGTGATGACACTCACTTACTCGACTTGTGGAAGCACGCCCGCAATCGAATGTGGACCAAATCTCGCATTCCCGTACACAAATAATGTCACAAAAATGAAACAAACATGAGGGCTTACATAGGATATGAGGTGTGTAAAGGCCAAAGAGAGGATAAGGGCAAGAAGGTGGACAAATAGTTATGGAATCGTGGAGCTAAGCCACTAGAAACCACTAGTACTACTCAAGTGCTCATCCAACCAAAACGGAACCCAACTCTCGTAATAAACGGACCGAAGGCAGCATATCGGTCTCCTCTACACATCATCGCAACATAGAAAACGATAACAAGTGCTCACTCATGTAACAACAACAACAACTCTTTCATTTTTTGTGCACACTTTTTTCTTTTCTTTTGCATTTTGTGTGTTGTGTTTGTTTTTTTCAGATTTTTGTTTCTTTTTCTTGAGCAAAAAGCACACTCACAAAGGTATAGTTGCGGAAAACCTCATCAAGGTCGGGGAAACAGCAATCCCGACTCATATTCACCAACACTCTCCAAGCAAACAACGTCAGCAAGTCGTAGCAATGACCAAAACCCATAGGACAAGCACAAGAGTAAGCAAAAGCGGTCACTAGCATGGCTAGGGTAGGCTATTTGGCAATGTAGCTAGCAAACTCAAGTGAATAAGGGGATTAGGATCATATATGAGAGGATAAAGACAATGTAAGAACAAGGTGAATAAAATGATATCAATTAAAGCCTCATATGCAAAACATGTGACAAAATCGTGGGAAGCAACGGGATAGGGGCCACACTTATGCGTGTTTATATTACGCACCCCACGAGGAGAACTACTCACAATCAAAGCACGGGGACCGGGATAGATGAACCGGCCTCTAGAGGCTAAAAACCTCACAATAATAGTAGCTAAAGTCCGCAAAGTGATAAAGCCAAAACGTAAAAGCACGCCATCATCTACAAGCGTCTAGACATCCCCGTAGCGCTAATCCAACACAGTAAAATCATGCCAAAGCTCAAAGCATACATGGGAAGGGATGTCGGGAAAGAATAAGGTAAAAACAAGCTCGCAAACAACAGAACGGGAAACGTATTTTTGGTATTTTTGATAAATTTTCTGATTGTTTTGTGTGATATTTGAATTTTCAGATTTTTTTTTGGATTTTTGTGTTTTTTTGGAAAATGAAAAACGAAAAAGAAAACGCGAAAATAAAGCAGAGCGAAAAGCAAAGCATTTCTCCCCCCAAACCAAACAACACATTGTCCCCAATGTCTCCTAAAGTACATCAACGCGGGAACTAAAAATAAGGGAGAAAAAACGAGCAAAAGAGTCTCAAGAGAAAATAAAGTACATACAATTTATATACAACGAAAAACGCCCCCCCAAACCGACTTCAAACGGGGGGTTAGCAACGAGTACTTAGAAGTACCACCATCCATGGGTCGCGTCGTACACGAACCCGCTTCCATCGTCGTCTTCATCATCACAACCATCGTCATCACATGCTCGGCCATCATCTTCAGCTCGGCCATCAACACTCGCAACGGCATGCACGTCGTCTTTGATCACAGCTCTACCCGCATCCGTCCTCCCTAGCTCACCTGCACGCAAATCACAACAAAGCACGGCCTCAAGGGGGTCCCTCTAGAGGACTCTAAGTAAGTGCTCGTCCACACAATCATCTATGACATCAATAGCAAAGACATGCTACTCCAACATAGGACGCTTTAAAGCGTTAGAAAGGTTAAAAGTAATTTTATAACCTCCTACATCCAACGTCAATTTCCCGTTCTTGACGTCGATTATAGCACCAGCAGTGTGAAAGAAAGGCCGACCCAATATGATAGGAATTTGGGAGTCCTCGGCCATGTCAAGAACGATGAAATCGACAGGAATAAAAAACTTACCCACTTTGACAGGAACGTCCTCCAAAACACCGAGAGGGTGTTTGACAGAACGATCCGCCATTTGGAGCGTGATATTAGTCACCTTTAACTCGCCCATGTTGAGTTTCTCGCATACGGAGTAAGGCATAACGCTTACACTTGCACCTAAATCACTTAAAGCGTTAGAAATCGAAACTGTACCAATAGTGCAAGGTATGGAGAAACTACCCGGATCCTTTAGTTTAGGAGGAGACTGGTTTTGCAAAAGAGCGCTGCATTCAGCAGTAAAAGCAACAGTCTCGACCTCACTAAATGATCGTTTACGAGTGAGGATGTCTTTCAAAAACTTTGCATACGTAGGGACTTGAGTAACGAGTTCAGTAAAGGGGACGGTTACCTTTAAATCCTTGACGACTTCCATGAACTTACCGAATTGCGTATCAAGCTTAGACTTTACCACTCGACTTGGGAATGGCAATTTGATTTAAATTGGCGGCGCGTTCGGCTTGACTTGAGCTTGCTCCTTCTCCTTGGGCAGCACTCTCACGTGCACACCTCCTCCTTGAGCACCCACGGCTGCCCCACCATTAGTCTTCACGGCCACACCACCTTCTTGTGCTCTATTGCTCTTTGTACCTGCAACATCATTACTAGGCACACTAAATTCGTTAGCAAAAAGAGGAGAATCTACCTCACTTACCACCTTAGCGGGAGGGGCATCATAGGTACGCATAGGAGGACCATCATAGCTCGTGCCGCTTCGCAAGTAGATGGTGTAACAACCTGGTTTTTAGTCGACTTTAATTACTAAGGCAGAAATTAATTAAGTCTTAAACCAGCATCATTTATTATACAATAAAACCAAACTGTTACAACATCGTTCAAGAGTTGAATAAAACAACTCTAAGTACGGTAATTTAAAAGAGTAGCGTTGTATATATTACATCTCTCTCGAAAAACAACTATGATAAAGCATAAAATATAAGCTGGTCCCGTCCCAAAAACCAAGCATCCGGTCCACGCTTTTCCTGCACAATAAACTGATGGGGGAGTGCCCGCTAAGCGGACAGTGACTAGCTATGCTCATACTTACCCTCGATTTCAATTACTTTGGTTTATTACTATCGCTTTATAATTATAACATTATGATAAAAACATAAACATGCTTATTACATATAGCATATAAAGACATATAAGTCATAATAAGCATATTACATATAGCATATAAAGACATATAAGTCATAATAAGCATGCGGTTTAAAGCGATAAATCATATAAACATGATATTCAGTTATGAAAGCAAATAACAGATAATAACATAACAATAGTGTCACAGCATATCAACAGGATTACGAAGCGATATCAGATCGCAAACTAACATACATATCGTATCATTCACATCATGCAGACTCAATTCACTTCAGAAATTTGTGGTCTTTAGTTTTCAAAGATGGTACACACTCATTCTCATTTAATTCAAACAACACATACTGCTTACGAGCCTGACCACTGAGTAGGCCATTGTACTCTAGTCGCTTGCATCTCACTACCATAGTGCAGCGACTTACTCGACTCGTAAATCACGCCGAATACTATAATACTTGCATCTCATCCTCTAGTGTTCGAAATGATCCGAACTTCTGTTACAATCCCGTCAAGTGATCTGTACATGTGGCAAGAGTGAATGCAAGTGTCGCGCCCACTAAGAAAGAAACACGGCAAGGAGACAGAACCGCGAGATGACAATCGCAATAAGGTCGCGGTGGCCCTGGTAACATTAGCGAAATAGGGGAATAAAACCCTAGTCTAGTATGCATACACTAATATTCACTTTAAGAATGGGCTATGCTATTCATAGAGCATCTTAACTCTGAATAAAACGACTATTTCCTAATGCCTGACCCAAAAGAGTTGGCATATTCATTATCTTGTACGGCATAGGCTATACGACTTAAGGCGTAACGGCATGGGCAGGATGCTCTAAGCATATAATGCTGCCGGCTTAACCACACTATTCGAGATGACAATCACAATAAGGTCGAGATAGTGGCGTCCGTATCAAGACTATCTTAACCCCACTTCACTCACGATTGACGTTTTCATAACAGAGGCCCAAGCGTTTGACCTTTTACTTAACTTACTCAATAATCATTATTTATTTGATATCACATATCACATGTTACTAGACTCTCCTAGTCTCAGCGTCAAACGTTTAATTTGAATTGTAGGTTTCATAATATCACATAACATATTTGTTTATTATTTGAAGTGTTGTTAATTATTAACGTTTTTAAATTTCTATATTGATACGTTTATTAGTATGTCCAATTTTATTTAAGTGTTTTCAGAACACTCTAAGTTATTTACTTATTCATTTTCAAATTTTCTATACTTAGTAAATTTTAAATGATTTACAATATTTCAAATTTTGAAATTTGAAATATCTTTGAATTTTGAGACGTAACTTGTTTTACAAGTTTCGTGAATTTTTCACTATTCACGTCTCGGGATTTGAAAAGATAACTTGTTCAACAAGTTACCTCAAATTCCATTAAAATAGGTTTTGAGACATTACTTGTTCAACAAGTTTCGTCCCGGGTACTATTCACCGTCTTGAAATTTGGGACGTTACTTTCTTGACAAGTTTCGTCCCGATTTACTATTCATCGACACTAGTCACATCGGTCACTAGTCACATCGGTCACTATTCACATCGGTCACTATTCCCATCAATCACTATTCACATCCAAACTTAGTTACTAAGTTTTAAAATCTAGTTTTAAAAATGTTAGGTTCAGTTTGTAAAAAGTGATAATCGATATTTATTTTAAAATGAGACTTAGTTAAATTTAGTCGTCTATTTACTAAATTTAGCGATTATCATTTTTTTAAAATCATAGTATCGTGGATGATTTATTTAGTCCGTAAGTCCAAGTCCAACAGTCCAATATTTGCAAAGGCAATAGCACACGATTTAATTCATTTTTATAAAGGTTACACTTTTTAACCGGTTCATTATATTTCATTTCTAGCTAAATCCATTTATACAAAAATTCAATTCTATTAACTAGTAAACTTTAGTGACTTAGTGATATTTTCATTTTGATCAAATTTAACCCATTTTATTTAGGAATATCGTGTGACGTATGTATAATATCAAAATTCATTTATTTCTTTTAATTTCTTAATTCTAACTTATTAACTAGTAATTAAATTATTTTAACAATAAACTAAAAAGTGATAAAAATGATTTTTGACCCAAAAAGGACCAAAATGCCGTGGCTAACCTAGGGTGGTGTCCAAATTTTCATTTTTCGATTTTATCGGTTTTTAGCTTAAAGTCTTTATATTTTAATTAGGGTTATTTCATAGGAATAATCCGAACTAAGTCTCTCCTTCTCAATTTAATCCAACCTATGCTTTAACTCATATTAATATAAACTATACACTCATTTATCTTTTAATGAACTTAGCTAATTTTTTACCTATAACAATAGGTAAAGCATCAGGTCATAAGCTATGGGCCCTATTTAGTTTGTCTTCTTCAGTTAATTCATCTTCTTCTTGTAACTTCTCCCAAACTAAAAACAAAACCTATGAAATCACCATCCTTAAGTCCCTTAATTTGTCCCAGATCAGAACGCGTTACTTAGCGATATCAAAACCAAGTTAAAAGAGATTGCGCCCTTAAACCAGCTTGAATCCAGCCAAAAGGAGCTTAACACAAAGATTAGCGGTGCAAAGCAAATTTCGAGAAAGCATTTATCCCAGACATCTCAAAAGCGTACAGAAACGTCGATTTCGATATGAACACGGTTAACAACATTATAGCCAGCCATCTGTATCGTGAAGGTTTGTTTGAGGCGGGTGATATTTTTGCTAATGAAGCGGGAGACACAAGACGGTACTGCCATGAAATCACCTTTCATCGAGATGTACCACATACTCCAAGCGTTGAAGTCCCGTAACTTAGAACCTGCCTTGGCGTGGGCCATGTCGAACCGCGAGAAACTGAACCAAATTAAAGTGGGTCTGAGCTTGAGCTGAAACTTCACCAGTTATTGTTGGAAATTGCTGGGAGAAGGGAAGAGACCGCGGGTTTGCATCGTGTTGATCGCATAATTGAAGGGATTTTTTCTATTGTTGTTGTCATCGTCACCGTCGAGTTTCTGGGTTCTTTGAGTTTAAGGTGGTCTCCAATGGTGGAAATTAAGCTTTGTGTCTTTGTGAAGAAGGTATGCACACTATATCTTCAAATCAAATTGGGCATAAGAACTAATCTGAACTTTGGGGGTTGTATAACGAAAAAGATTGATGATATAGGATTAGTGATACTATAAGAAGAAAGATTATGGATGATGAAGATTATAAAGAAATAATGGAGAGATGAAATGAGTATTTGAGGATTGGTTATGAGAATGAAGGGATTATAGGAAGGGGTGAGTTAAAAAAAGATGATTATTGTTTAATAAATTTTTTGTAACCGGACAAACAAGTAGACGGTTACTTGGTGTATTTTGAGAAAAATGAGTGCATAGTTTGGATTAATATGAGTTAAAGTATAGTTTGGATTAAATTGAGAAGAAGAGGCATAGTTCGGAGTATAAACTTGTACAAGTAGCAAGTGAAGTCGGCTCACATGCACAACAAGTGGCTCGATTTTTGTTTTTTGAAATTTTCGATTTGCGCGCACGCGAAAAATCTCGAAATAAAATATATGATCTTAAAATAGTGTTTCGAAATAAGATCAAAAATAAAAATGAAAATAAACTTCAAATGGTTACTAAAACAAAAATTGAGTTTTTAATCCTCGAAACTTTGATTAAAATTTTACTAGGCCGAAATACATATTTTTTTGCTTGAAAGTTAACAATTTAAATAATTATAATCAACCGTCAAAACATTTATCAGATTAAATTAAGTGTGACTCGAAATTTCGATAGTTTTCAAAAGTGTTAGTTAAATAGAATTGAAATAGTAGTTAGATATTAAGAAAATATGATTTATTAAATAAAAATCAAAATGATTATATTTTTAACCAAATTAGTTTCTTTGAGATTATTCTTTAACTAATTCAGTTTCTTTGATTGTTAAATGATTATTCTTTAACTAAATTAGTTTGATGCTAAGTTTTTACATTATGTGTAAGTAAAATTGGATGAAGAATAATTGGTGACTTGAATTTTTAAAGACGAGAAAATTTAAGAGTCCATTTTTATTTTGAAAACGAAAAATATTCGAAATTGAATTTTATGAATGAAAGGTTTTACATTTATTTTTATGAATAGTAAACATAACTTAACATTTTTGAAATTTGAAAGGCGATATTAATTTTGTGTTGATTTTTATAAAATTTTGAAATGTGTTTCTTTTTCAATTCTAAAGATAATACAACAAATTTTATTTTTCAAAATTTTTAAATTTGGACTTCAGAAATTTTAGTATTATTTGGCGAAAAATTTTCAGACGTATTTTTATTATAAGGAAAAAGGATGAATTTAATTTAAGGAATTAAATTCTTTTATGAAATTGTGTTAAAATAACACGGGGTGTTACAGATGGCATTGACGGTATCGTGAGGTTGTGACCTTTGCGAAGGAAGATTACCCGGCTTCCGTTGAGGATTAGAAGAAGCAAGTTGAGCCACTTGCGTTTCTAGCATTTAATGGCCGCGTCCTTCGCTTGATCGCTCTTTTGCATTTGAGCCATCATCGTCTCTTGCGTCTTAGCCATTTGCATCATCATGGCTCGCATTTCGCTCATCGGATCGGAGACCGGAGCGGCTTGCACAGGTGGTGGAGCATTTTGGGATTGAAAATTGGGATGATTGAAGCCCGGTGGGTTGTAAGGTCTTGGGTTGTTATAAGGGCTGAAATTTTGTGGAACGTTCTGTGTAGGATAGTTTTGTGGGCTGTTTTGGTGTTGTTGTGGTGGATTCAAAACGTTTTGACTCTTGTATGACAAGTTCGGATGATTTTTGTTACCCTCATTGTAATAGTTAGAGTACAGGTTGTTTTGTTGAGATTGAAAAGCATGAACGGGATACATACCTCGGCATTCTAAGGAAGAATGACCGAAAACGCCACATGAGCCACAAGTGGGATCATGGGAAGTGTGCATCGCCGCTACCGTTTGTCCACTAGTTGATGAGGAACTACCGCTTGCTCGCATCTCACACATCATGGCAGTCATAGCATCCATCTTGGCGCTAAGCATGGTCACCGCATCACTATCATTCCGACCTCCGCTCCTAGGAACGTTTCTAGAGCTACCATATTGTGCGATGTAGATTGCCATAGCCTCAATCGTATCAATAGCCTCATCCACGTCTATATTGTCGAACCTACCATTCGCGGCCGAGTCAAGCACTTGGCGTGACTCGTTGTAGAGGCTGTTGTAGAATTGCATTACGATGAACCACTTGTCCATGCCATGATGAGGGCATTGACGTTGCAAGTCCTTATACCGCTCCCACGCATCGAACAAGGACTCATCTCCCCTTTGCCTAAAGCTTGTGATTTGACTCCTAAGCATTGCGGTCTTCTCGGGCGGGAAGTACTTTTGATCGAATGCCAAGACCAAGGAGTTCCAATCAACGATGGCAAGCCAAACACGATTCAAAGAATTAAACCACAACTTTGCTTTGTCCCTAAGTGAGAACGGGAAAAGCATCTCTCGTATTTGATCTTGAGTGACACCCGTTTGTTTTATTGTAGAGCAATAATCACAGAAATTTTGTATGTGGAGATTGGGGTCCTCACCGGGGCTCCCTCCAAACTGACTACGCTCGATAAGGTTGATAAAAGCGGGTTTCACCTCAAAGTTGTTAGCCGCTATGTTGGGCATAGCATTGCCCGTTGGAACTTGAGACGCGGTCGGCCTAGAATGATCGGAAAGCTTCACCATTTTCTTTGTTTCGGGTGTAGGTACGGTGTGAGCTGAAGTAGAAGGGAAAGTAACAGCTTCCAAGTCCCTTAACAAGTTCTTGCGCCTAAGAAATCTACGCTCCGGCTCCGGATCAAACTGAATTGCCAAGCCTTTTTGAAACGTACGCGTGTTCCTGGGCATGCACAACACTCGAGTAGACGTAAGAAGCGGCCTCAAGGAATTGAGGTTCCTTGAGACAAGAGAAACAAATAAGAAAAGAACTAAATAAACAACAAAACAAAAGCCGTCTCCCCGGCAACGGCAAAATTTGATGGGCTTAGTCGCACTCGCCTAATCAAAAATAATACCAAACTCAACACTAGTGTAGCTAGGGTAAGTCGGGATCGTATCCACAGGGAGATGGTCGCAATGTTGGTTACTTTTAACGATTCTAGTATCGGTTCGAGTAAGGGTTTGATTTACTAGAGCTATAGCGAAAGATAAGGGTTTAAACTAAGGGAGAAAGGTCTAGGGAGTCGGGGATAGCAAGGGTAAAGCAAGGATAAAGGATGGTGACAGAAATGAGTCGGGAATCGCAAGTGCTAAGGAATAGGCTCGGCCTCTCGGTCCTAAGCGTCCTCTAGGTCTCAAATGCGGGCTCTCGCAACTTACAAGTGAGGGTCCTAATGGTTAGTCTCGTGCCCTACCTTAAACTAGGCTTTCGGTCTTAAGCTTAAGGGTAGCAAACGCTCACTAATCCTTGGCCAAAGGATCAACAAACACATACAAGACAAGACAACCAAAGCCACAAGCAAGACCCTAATCAAAACATCACCAAAATCATCCAAGAGTACTCACCCATGATCACCCTTTCTCCCTAGATAAAGAACTATTCACTCATGATGAAAACAACAACAAAAGCAAAGGAGAAAGATAAAAACATGATCAACAATGAAATATATTGAAATGATAATCAAAGGAGAGAAGTAAAATACAATACCAAACAGAAAATCCAAGTAGAAGTAGATGAATTCAAGCAACAAAACGAAATAGATGATCAAAACCAAAGCAATCCGAGTCGGGAATTGAAATTACAAAAGTATAAAAGTATGAAACCTAAGAATTCATGAGAATGAACTTTGAAATGTTATAAAAGTGCTGTCAAAAGATGGGGACGAATTATGAAGTATAACCCCTTCAAATAGATGAATTATTTCAAGCACACGAGGAGTCAGACCCGTCCCAGGGCTACGGGACAGCCCATCCCGTCCGGGACCATCACTCAGCAGCTCCCAAGCCTATGGGAAGCTCATCCCGTAGGTTTCAGTTTTGCACCTCTTTTTGCACTTTTCTTTACTTAGCTTATTTTTGCTTTCTTGTCGTCCCATGGCTAAGGGACGAGGCCTAGGAGTAGGGACGAGTCTTAGGATGATTATGAGGGCTTCAAATCCCGTCCCAAGGTCCCGGGACACCTTCATTCAATGAAACGAGGCTCGTGCGCAACCGAAACGCAACGAAACCAACTCGAAACACTTCAAAACTTCACGAAACTTTCCGAAACTTCACGAAACTTCCTGACCAGCATCCTAAACTCCAAATTAGCACGTTTACCAGCAAAATAGACACAAAAACGCAGCAGGGCCAAAACGGAGAGAAATAGGAAAAGAAACGCAAGTAAAAGCACGGGAAACGCAAAGAAAAGCTCGTGATCAAGGGGCTATATAAATGTAAATATATGAGACATCATGGGTATCCACAGGATGCGCAGATGCATAAACCTAAAATGAAGTCCGTTTGGTTAATTTTAAGGGGGCGTACTTATGCGACTTTGGTGAGGTATGTTACGAATGTGATGTACATTCGAGGTGCAAACTCATCTTATTGTGAAAAAAGGGCTCGCGACCAAAGTCGGGTTGGGCACTAGTGTGTAGTCCCTTTGTTATTCAAAAGCAAAGAGAAAGACTTAAGCCAAATTAGGACCAAGACATACCTGTCTCGAGCTTCGAAACCAGCAGAGTTTCGCTTGGACCTTGAGCAAAAGGGGTGAATTCAACACGGGATGTGTACTGAATTGAGGAATTTGGGGTGCTTGAGGCTTTTGTAAGATTTTTGTGTATGCTGTAAAAGAAGCTTGAGAATTCGTGATTTGAAAGTGTTGGGGTGTAGAGGTACTTTACGGTTCAAGTTGGGATGCTCATGCCGGACGAACCAAGACGCGAGTGTGGGAATATATCTGTATACATGCCCTTTAATCAACCAGGATTATAATGAAACTTATTCTATGTGATTAATGGTCATAAAAGAAATTGCATAAATAAACATAAGATTAAGAAAAACAACCTTTTGTCCTTGCTTAATGGCCTAAGATTGAATATCAAGAAGCTTGATATCTCCTAATAGTTGCACCCAAGATTGCTCAAGATATGCCCTTAGTTCTTGCTAGAAAACTTTGGAGAAAAGAAAACTGATTTTCTAAATTTGTGTGTGTGAATAATTATGAATGAATTAGTTAATTAGGTTGAGCCAAAACTCCCCTAATATACTAAATTATTTCGGGCCTCCTATAGATTTTAGGGAGTAATTTTTCTTTCCAAAAATCACTTTCCAAAAACCAATTCCTTGTTGACCAAGGAGTCAAAGATCAAAGAGACTCTTTCCTGGAAGTTTCCTTTAGCTTTATAATATAATATAATATTACTAGTGCCATAAATATGATCCACTATAATATATCATTAAATATTAATATCCATATATTTATAATTTTCTAATTAATTATAACAGTTTATAATCAATTAGCTTATATTGTATTCAATAATTAAATATAACATTTTATATTCAATTTACGAATTACATTTAATTCGTCTTAGCTAATATCATTTAATCCTTATAAAACGGCCGTATCATTATCACACTTGACTAACATTTTAGTCAAAAACACCGACTAACCTTTTAGTCTTTTAGTAAGGCATCAATATGATTATTTTCTCAAATAATCACATTTCTTAAACACATCCTTTAGGTGTGACTTTTTAGGGACCAGTTGATCACCACCATCTGTGTGACAATAACGTCAAACTTATCTAGCAAGCCAACCGTTATCGATAAACGTTAATCAACTGATTGCAATACAAAATGTACCCTGTGAACCTATAGAGGTTTATATATGTTATTGCACTAACTGTGGAGGACACTAACCCCAACAATCTCCCACTTTGTCCGTACGAGTGTATGTGCGAAAACCGATTCTCATATCCATAATAAATTTCTCCCAATCAATGTAAACCAATTTGCAAAGTCCGTACTTTCAAAGGTCGTAGTTTACAAGTGATCAGAATCAAGAGTGGTTTCCCCGACTAGAGAGTAACTTAACTGATAAACGAATCAATATTCGAGCACGGCCATGCATTTTCAGTTACAACTTCTCGAGTGGCCCTGAGAAAAGTATTATAACTCGATAGAAGTTGGATATTTTCCTCAACTCGAATCCTGCAGATGTAAGCGCAGCATGAAATGACCCAGTGAAATCTACTTGGCCTCCTGTTACGGTCGACCGTGAGAAAGAAACCAAAGTCACCCAAAATATGCCTTAATCTCAAGAGACAGTCGATAGTCAAAATAATCGACTCTAGGAACACTATGGATGTCCTATCCACGACCCGGCACCTAATGTTCTGGAACATTTAGGACTCCATGTAGTCGTCACAAAAATTATCCTGCGCGATTTCAGTAAACCCACATCTGTGATCGATCAGTCAACAGATTGACTTATGGCTCGTTGAACCCACCATCAATCGACGTCACAAAATAATCGCCTGAGTTATCAGCTCGTGTAGGCGATCACGGACCAAAACAAAAATATAAAGCAATTCAGTTCACTTTGAGGTGTTCAACGTTATGCAGACAACCTCATGAAAAACAATATATAAAACAAAACGATGATTTTATTAGAAGTTTTAGGAAAAAATACACGTGTTAATCCATACAAACAACTAATACAACTCAGGAACACGCTTAATTCCCATGGAAATAACGTGCCCTTCATGCTTATCATGTCTCAACGGCTTAGTGAGAGGATCTGCTATGTTATCATCCGTCGCAATCTTGTCAATCACTATTTCCTTCTGCTCCACGTAATCTCGGATCATGTGAGCCTTCCTTTGCACGTGCCGAGACTTGTTGCTGGACTTCGGCTCCTTCGCCTGGAAGATGGAACCACTATTGTCACAATAGATGGTGATCGGGTCATTCGACCTAGGAACTACAGTTAGTCCTTGTAAGAACTGACGCATCGATATAGCTTCCTTCGCAGCCTCGGAAGCAGCATAGTACTCGAACTCAGTCGTGGAATCTGCTATAACTGTTTGCTTGGAGCTTTTCCAGCTGACCGCAGCGCCATTTAGAGTAAAAACGAATCCAGATTGAGACTTCGAGTCATCTCGATCCGTTTGGAAACAAGCATCTGCGTAACCGATTGCGCATAGCTCAGTGTCTCCTCCATAAGTCAATACCCAATCTTTAGTCCTCCATAGGTACTTAAGAATGTTCTTTACGGCTATCCAGTGTGCTTCACCTGGATTGCCTTGGTATCGGCTCGTCATACTCAATGCATATGCCACGTCCGGACGTGTGCATATCATGGCATACATGATCGATCCTATAGCTGATGCATATGGAATCCGACTCATGCGCTCGACCTCTTTTGATGTCTTTGGTGCTTGAGCTTTACTCAATTGCACTCCAGAGATCATTGGAAGGTTCCCCTTCTTGGAGTTGGCCATGCTGAACCTCTCAAGAATCTTATCTATATAAGACTCCTGACTGAGGGATAACATCCGTCGTGATCTATCTCTATAGATACGGAGCCCCAAAATACGTTGTGCCTCCCCCAGATCTTTCATCTGGAAATGGTTCTTTAACCATACTTTTACCAAAGTTAAGAGAGGTATGTCATTCCCAATCAAGAGTATGTCATCGACATACAGTATTAGGAAGACAATCTTGCTCCCACTCGACTTGATATATAGACATGGTTCCTCGACCGATCGATTGAATCCATTCTCCTTTATCACTTGGTCGAAGCGATGATTCCAACTCCGTGAAGCTTGCTTAAGTCCATAGACGGAATGCTTAAGCTTGCAAACCTTCTTAGGATTTTCAGGATCTGTGTAACCTTCGGGTTGTACCATGTACAACTCCTCCTCCAAATAACCGTTTAAGAAGGCGGTTTTCACATCCATTTGCCAAATTTCATAGTCATGAAATGCGGCAATCGCTAAGAGAATCCGAATGGAACGAAGCATGACTACGGGTGCAAAGATCTTATCATAGTGCAACCCTTTCACTTGAGTGAAACCCTTTGCCACTAGTCGTGCCTTGTATATATCTGGTTGTCCTTCTACAGATCACTTTATCTTGTAAAGCCATTTGTACTGAAGAGGCCTAGCCTTATCAGGTAAGTCAACCAGATCCCATACATTGTTCTCGTACATAGAGTCCATCTCGGATTGCATGGCTTCTTGTCATAGCTTTGAGTCAGAAAATGTCATGGCACCTTTATAGGTTACGGGTTCGTTACTCTCAAGGAGTAAAACGTCGTCTCTCCCATTCTCCTCAACCATACCGATGTATCTATCTGGAGGAATGGAGAGTCTACCCGACCTTCTGGGTTCCAAGGCTATATTAACCGCAGCAGACGAAGAAGGAACAGTTTCCTCCATTGGTTGCTCGCTTGTTGGTTCAGGAATCTCCGACAGATCGAAGGTTCTATTACTTCTCTTGTCTTCGAGAAACTCTTTCTCAAAGAACTTCGCACTAGCCGCAACAAAAACTCGGTGTTCGGTAGGTGAATAGAAGTAATGACCAAACATTCCTTTTGGATAACCAATAAAGTATGTCTTGACCGATCGCGGGCTGAGCTTATCCTCGTGTCTCCACTTGACATAAGCCTCGCACCCCCAAACCCGAATAAAGGACAAGTTAGGGACCGTTCCCTTCCATAACTCGTATGGAGTCTTGTCAACAGCTTTAGTCGGACTTGATTAAGTATAAGAGCGGTGACAAAGAGCATAGCCCCATAATGAGTCGGGTACAACCGCAGTGTGACTCATCATGGATCGAACCATATCAAGTAATGTTCGATTTACTGCGTTCGGACACACCATTCGGTTGTGGTGTTAGGGTGGAGTTAATCGTAGTACTATCCCGCGGTCTTTCAGGTGTCGATCAAACTCTGTTGAAAGATATTCGCCACCACGATCTGAACGTAGAGCTTTTATCTTTCTATCCAGTTGGTTCTCAACCTTATTCTGGAATTCCTTGAACTTGTCGAAGGACTCACTTTTATGCTTCATTAAGTAGACATAACCATATCTACTCAAATCGTCCGTGCAAGTGATAAAATACCTATAGCCATCTCTAGCGTTGATTGACATAGGTCCACACACATCGGTATGTATGAGTCCTAATAGGTCAGCAGCGCGCATTCCAACACCTTTGAAGGAAATTTGAGACATTTTGCCTATGTGACATGATTCACATGTGCCAAAAGTTTCATAGTCAAATGGGGCGATTGTCCCACTATCAATGAGGTTTTTCACGCGTTTCTCATTTATGTGTCCCATACGGCAATGCCATAGATAAGTTTGATCTTTGTCCCCAACCTTTGCTTTCTTGTTACTCACATGCATAATTTCTGTGGTTTGATCTAAAACATAAATT
Source organism: Dianthus caryophyllus (assembly GCA_023091065.1). Lineage (NCBI taxonomy): Eukaryota > Viridiplantae > Streptophyta > Magnoliopsida > Caryophyllales > Caryophyllaceae > Dianthus > Dianthus caryophyllus. Next base: position 16,167,949 of record CM041529.1, read on the forward strand.
CCGTTCATGGAAACAGCTTTAGCATAAATCATTTCATTCAAAGAGAAAATACAGCTATTATTCTTTATTAAAACTGAAAATCCTTCTTTATCAAGAACGGATACAGAAATAATGTTTTTGGATAAACTAGGTACATAGTAACAGTTATTCAGAAATAACTCAAATCCACTTGGGAGTTGGATTACATATGTCCCTACTGAAACGGCAGCAACTCTTGCTCCATTCCCCACTCGCAGGTCTACATCACCTCTTGCCAGAGTTTTGATGTTTCTTAGGCCCTGCAAATGATTACACAGATGAGAATCACAACCAGTATCAAGTACCCGAGTTCCGAAACTTGCATAGTTAATCTCAATCATATGAATAAAAGAAGACATACCAACAGGAGCGACGCGGCCTGCTTTTATGTCCTCAAAGATACACGGACGATTCGCCTCCAATGCCCAGACTTGTGGCAATGGTGGCACTCCATGCTTTGCTTCGCTTTTGCCTTGCCATGTGAGCTACCGCTAGACTCACCAGGCCCACTCTTCGCAACCACTGGCTTTTTAAACTTTGGCTTTCCTACAGTTAGGTTAGCCGGAGCCTTACCCTTACCCTTGTGCTTGTTGCCTATCATGAGAACATCTTGTTTCCTGCTCCCACTCAACTTCAGATCACTCTCCGTCTGTACGAGGAGTGAGTGAAGCTCATGCTGTAACAACCCGGATTTTTCAACAAAATAAAATAAAGGAATAAAAAGGATTTATGAAATAAGAGAAAATAAAAGCGAGCCACGGTGGCGGAAACACCGTGGAATCCGGATCATTACTCACTAAAACGACTAAACAACCATAAAAAGGTAGGCCTTGAGGCCTAGAAGTGGGGAGTAAATACCCCTTACAACCCAAATCCAAAACAAAAGTCCAAAGACCGAAAGAACATCTAAAACCAAACCAAAATACAAGTCCATAAGGGTCTAATCAAGCCACATCTCTTCTAAGGTGTACACGGTCACATCCTCGCAACCAACTCACTCAATCCCGTCTCGCGCATACCTATAAAAGAGAGGCAACAACCACAATCAGTGGGGAGTAACTAGGTGCTCCCCAGTCATATTTTAACACAACAAAACATAAACAACAATGCAACAAGCTCACCTGGCCTACGGCCTATTACCAATGTACATCAGCATAAACCACAAACATACAACAAAAGAAACATCAATACACAACAACAAAACATCACGGCACAACCAAGGTTGTGTCCCAAACCATCTGCTCACAAGACGATCCTTCTTCTAACCAACTGCGAGAGTAAGCGCAGAGAACTGGGTGAAGCAACAAGAATCACCCCGGGTGAAGCAACAAGAATCACCCAAACCCTATGGCGGAACAGCAACAAGAAGTTCCTCAATAATCACAAGTCTAAATTTGGCCAAATTCCACCGAGCAACAAGAACGGTGACGACATAAATAACCATAGTCTCTAACCCTTCTGGTTGAGAACCCATGATAGCTCTAGCTAAACAACAAGAATAGCCGAGGGGACCATGAGCGGTATCCGTCCATCCTAGGACGTTGTATCTTCTCACACATGTGCCAGAACAGTACCCATGTGCAAACTTAACCAAAGCATAACCTGTTAACCTGTTAACCTGTTTACAACACTTCCAATGCAACCATATACCACACAACCATACTCATATATACACAATCATCAACACAACCATAACCAATCATACATACGGAATACAATATGATCAACATGCTTTACAAGCCATATATTCAATTAACATGCTCATCATTCATTATTTAGTGATCAACAACGCATAGACCGGTTCATTTTAGCATAGTTAACATTATGGGACATGCCAAGACTCAAACAAGTGACCAACAAACCATCACACACACACGCAACACCACGGCCAGCCTACCTATACTCGGCCAACACACACCACAACCAATTTTCATGCAATACACTCGATACTCATGTGGCCAATTATCGATTTATATGATTAACTCCTTAAAACATGCATACAAACTCTTTTAGACTTAATCAAATTATCATAATTCATAGTTTAACTTTAGGTGATTCAAACAAACTTCAAAGATTAACATGATTAAGCCAAAACAAGAAGAAAACAAGAGGACAATCACAAGCAAGGGGCTCGGCCCCCTACTCAAACATCTCGGCCATCATCAACAACACACCAAACCGATTTTTATATCAATGACAAGCATGATTAATGATAAATTATGTGAAACATGCGTTGAAATATGATAACAAGACACCCTAGTACGAGGTCATGACCCTAGCATGATTTTATGACAAAAACAACAATGAGCAACATGAATTCTTGCACTCATACAATAGATCAACAAGTAGAACACAAGATCCACAATATATAGGCCTCATACATGTTAAAACACAACTAGATCACACCTAGTTACCTTTATCAAGATCCACTCCTTGCTATTCTTCCTCCTCTTCCACTAGGATGGTGTCTCCTTCTTCAAAGTCTCTTTCTCCTTGATGATCCAAGCCAAAACATACAAATAATGAATACACAACAATATAACACATAAAATAGCATAAGATCAGAAAAATAAAAAGGATAAAAGAGACCCTTTACCAAGGAAAAAGACTAGGAAAAGTTTAGGATGCAAAAGATTAAAGCTTGGGTGATAACCAATGGAGTTTGGATGAGAATTTGGAGAGAGCTTGAGAGATGAATGAAGGATGAATGTGGATGTGATATGAGGGATGAGAGGAGAGATTAGGAGGAGACAAATCAGAATTATAATGTTGCTTTGATTAGGAGATAATAGGATATTATAGTACCTTGATCAAAACTCTATCCAAAACCCTAAACCCAACTCGTGCAAAGGGGTTTCAGCTCGGCCCGAAGTGGGCCGGTCCAAACTGACTCCTAAAAATTTGGCAGTTGCGACGGCGTCGAAAAAATACGCAGTTTAGCCTTTTGAATCACTTGAATCGGAGTTCGTATGAGGAAGTTACACCGTTTTTTAGCTAAATTACTCCTTATTAAGTTCCGACTACAGAGTAGCTTATCCACGCGACAAGAGAACTGATTTTTTCGAGCTAAAAATGAGAAAATCAAAAGAAATGAATTGCGAATATTATTGAGACGAATAAATAAATATTAGGAAAAGTCGGGGTGTTACAATCTCACCACCTAAAAAGAAGTTTCGTCTCGAAACTTGAGAACGAAAGAATGCCGCCAAAGGATTAAGAAAACTACCTACTCCTATGGTCCTCAAGACAAGAATCGCTAACTCTACTCACCCCGATAACAAGGGCATAGACACGCTTAACGACGCTTAAGATAACCTGACATCACATATCACCCGAATGATGCTCAACTCACTCATATAACCCTTTAATATCTTATGCTCGACAGTCCTCAAATTGGGCACACTAGCCTCACAAAACCATATCGTTCAACCAAGCATCTTCCTCACCAAGTCTAACCAAAACCTCAGACGGGTTTCAACCCAAAAGGCACCATTACCTATGTTACCAAGAGAAACTAACGCGTAAGCTAATCCCCAAATCAATGCTAATGTCAAGCCTCATATCCTTAATCATAACATGATCTAAGCTCAAGTCTATATCGCTTCCCATATAGTTCCACATTTTCCACAACAAAATAACCATAAATATGTCATACCATACCATCTCATTCTCAAGTCACACGTATACTAACACGTAGCTATCAAAATGTATCGTGAAAAGCTTACTACTCTCTCAACCCATTATTACCACACACAAGTCTATCCACACCATTCTCGAACGTCACTACCTTACTGACCACGAATGCTTTCCTTCCATTAATAAATTTCCTTATACTTAACACATTCACAAAACCACAAGATGCACACTTAGCATTCCTACATTAACCTTTAAAGTACAAACCCCAAAGTTTTATCGTGCTCACTATAACCTTTAAGTTTTTCCTCAAAGCCGATTATCATTGCTCACCACAATATCACTTCCCAATTCTCACTAACTCATTATTATCACACCCCATATACCATCATAATCGAATCCTCAAAAATACTACCTATATAGATACCATCACTTCCTTTACCTCTACTCATCGCATATTAAGCTTTTACTCATGATGGCTATAACTCACAAACATTATCTCGCGACGATTAAGCTACCTCGCAAGGCTCTAGCTAGAAGTCACAAAACTAGGAATCCATTCAGGCCACCACGACCAACCATGTGTATTAGCCAGTAAACCACTCATACTATCAACTATTTATTAACCAAACTCTACCATCTATGGCTCAAATAACAGCGACAACCTAAGGATCAGATCTCGAGCTAGATAAGGATGAGGCACCTTACGGCTAGATGCCAAGGAAAACGATTATGGAAATTTATCAAAGTCAAGATTGATGTTAAGACATCAAGAGTTCTTACAAAGTTAGGATGTGAGTGGCAATCGAAAGGCATGGGAGGGAATGAAATAGAAGATCGGTACCTTAGAAGTTAGCTCAAAGACAAGAGGTGTAGTTCTATAGAGACACTGGAGAGGCATGACAGCATAAAGCACGTAGGCAAGACCAAAAGGTAAGAGTTGAGATCACAATGCCAAGGGACAGTTTACGATGTAGAATAAAGAAGGATAGAATGATACAAATTAAGTAAAAATATGACATAATAAATCTTTTGCAAGAAACTGCTCAACAACCACCAATTTGACAAAATAAATTTTTAATATGAAACGATGAAGGAAAATAGAAATATTCTTTAAGAGTTCACAAATGAAGTTATAAGACTCGTTTCCAATAGAGAATTCAAATTGGTTTCGTTATGAAGGAGAGACGAAAAGGTAATTCCCGAAAAGTTTGACCGATATAGAATATGATCAGAAGATACAATTGAAAGGAGAAGTCTTAAAGTTGAGTTTTAAAATAACAGCAATTTTAGAAAAAGGAAGCTACCAAAATACCATGTAAAATAAATAATATTTAAATAAACTAAATTCTCAAATTAGAAAACTTAATAAAAGAAGGTTTAGGATAACAAAGAGGTTTTGATCAAAAGTGGAAGCAGTAGATACATGTCAGTCATTTCAAATTTGATTGAGTAAAAAGCCATCAAAATATATTGACGCGTTTAAAATTGAATGGAAAAGTAAAACGATACCGATTAAAATTTTCCTCTACACAGTTACAAAATAAGAAAGTACAAGAAGGATAAACAAACCATTATAGCACAATTATACAAAAATAGGTTTTGTTAGTAGAACTGACTGAAAACACTCTTGGAATAAAAGAGTTTAGAAATTATATTAGCACGATCTATTGAAAAAGGTGAGGATGAACATATATAATAAGAAGTTTTATTGGGGGAGAAGAAACTCAAACTGTAATCACGAGCTGATAGTTTTAAAACAACTGTATAATAAGATCAAGAACTAGAAGGAACTAAGGACAAGCGTAGCTAACAAGCTGAAAGACGTCCCTACGAATCTGATGAGTGACTTAGATTAGGAGTTTCCGCTGCGTGCTCTGATGGTAGGACCATACATTCGCAATTCGGCTTCAAGTTTCTTACTCCAGCTGATCAATCCGTACGAATCAAAGACTTTAAGAGTTAAATTTCTAGATATTTCGAAAGGTCAAATGAAAGAGGGATATTTTAAATTAGAAAACTCAAATGATTAAAGTTGAAGAAACGAATAAATCGAAAAGTTAAAACAAGGGATCGACACGGCATAAATAGACTAAATTTTTTGATAAAACAGAACTCTCAAATGAATAATATTATAAAGAAGGGTCATAAAAGTGTATTAAAACGGAATGTAAAATACCCCCTTTTTGTCGATATTAAAAATGAAGGCTAACATGATTTGATAAGAAAATAGAAGTATAAAGGATTTAGTTTAGAATGGTGAGTATGATGAAAGCAAAGAAACCAAGTAGTACATAAGAAAGCAATTACCAGAGTAAACATTTTGAAATAAAGAAATACATCTAAAAACGACGATTGAATCAAATCAAAAGCTTTTAAAGACTATTTTAGAGGCAGGACAATTAAATTTTTAAAGTAGAGATTTATCGAGTCGACACCTGACCTCGCATGACTCCATCATTCCTGTACCTGCATCCAAAGCAAACATATGATCTAATGGTGGATATCCTAGGACCACCATTCACACAACTACTCATACACATGCACAAATAACGTAGACCCACTACAACAAATTAACACTTGGGCCACGAATTATGCCACGGTAATTAGTGAAACGTGGCATAATTTGCTTTAGCCACGGAAAAAATTATTTTGATTGGCCACGGGAGAAATTTAAGCCACGGAAGAAATATGTCGTGGCAAATAATCACTTGCACCACGGAAAAAGTTAAAATCGTGGCAAAAACATTTATTTAGCCACGATTATAACTTTTTCCGTGGCGCAAGTGAGTATTTGTCACGACATCATTTTTTAGTGGCGAAAAAACCCTTCTTTAGTTATATTAGATTATAACTTGTTCGCATAATAAAGTTAAAATAAACCGTTACACGATAATAAGAAAAACAAATTGTGTAAAATTATAAATTTCTTATTAAATCTATCATTTTATTTTATATGTGCTTAAAACTATCTAATTTTATTTTATTTTTTTATCAAAACGAAATAAATTTCATTCGTTTGAAAGATAGATAACAATTAAAATTGACTTTCGTGTCAAAACTCAAATGTATGTGCACAATACATATATAATATTTTTTTTCTCATGTGTTTAATAATCAAAAATTTATAATACGTTAATGGCGTAAATGTTATAACATTAACCTTAAAAATTAAAGTGTAACCAAATATCTAACATAGAGACGAATATTTCTTATTTTTGGTAAAATAGGGCATTTACTCTTAAATAATATTTTAAGAATTTTTTTTGGACTCAAAAAATAATACGGAGTATATTTATCATATAAATCAAACAAAGAAAGAGTCATAGTTAGTACTTAGAAATAATTTAAAAACGAGGTTAATATAAAAGAAGTGATAAACATAATCTCATAAATATTAAGTACAAAATTTTTATCTCTAGTATGTCTATATATCATCTCATTTATTTGAGAAATAATTATTTTTAAAAAAAATTACTATTTCAAATTTAATAATGTAAAATATAAATTTATTACTTCAAATATTATAGCTAAATCGCAAAAATAATAACCTGAATAAAGTTTAAGTAACTATTGATTGCATGATTAGTCAATAATTTCCAAGTGGTACAATGGTAAATCCATCAACTTGTAAGTGAGAGGTCAGGGGTTCAAATCTCTTTTCCAACATTTTTTTAGCCACGGAAAATATGTTTCGTGGCAAAAGAAATGTAAGCCACATAGTTTGTTCGCCACGGGATTATCCGTGGCCAAAAATTTAGATTTAGCCACGGGATAATGCGTGGCAAAAAACTGAAATCTTGCCACGATTTAGTTTTTTCCGTGGCTATTTTTTTGCCACGGCCACTTGCGCCACGATTAAATTTTCGTGGCAAAGTGTCATAGCCACGGAAATTTAGTACTTGCGCCACGAATTTAGTCGTGGCGCAAGTGACAAATTGTTGTAGTGACCCCCTAATGTGTCTACCCAACACTCTCACTCGGTGTTCTAGGTCAAATCCTACTCACTCACCTAAGAGAGTTGGGAGCGTATTCGCTCTGATACCAACTGTAACAACCCGGATTTTTCAACAAAATAAAATAAAGGAATAAAAAGGATTTATGAAATAAGAGAAAATAAAAGCGAGCCACGGTGGCGGAAACACCGTGGAATCCGGATCATTACTCACCAAAACGACTAAACAACCATAAAAAGGTAGGCCTTGAGGCCTAGAAGTGGGGAGTAAATACCCCTTACAACCCAAATCCAAAACAAAAGTCCAAAGACCGAAAGAACATCTAAAACCAAACCAAAATACAAGTCCATAAGGGTCTAATCAAGCCACATCTCTTCTAAGGTGTACACGGTCACATCCTCGCAACCAACTCACTCAATCCCGTCTCGCGCATACCTATAAAAGAGAGGCAACAACCACAATCAGTGGGGAGTAACTAGGTGCTCCCCAGTCATATTTTAACACAACAAAACATAAACAACGATGCAACAAGCTCACTGCCTACGGCCTATTACCAATGTACATCAAAGATAAACCACAAACATACAACAAAAGAAACATCAATACACAACAACAAAACATCACTAAGACAACCAAGGTTGTGTCCCAAACCATCTGCTCACAAGACGATCCTTCTTCTAACCAAGCTGCGAGTAAGCGTGAGAACCGGGTGAAGCAACAAGAATCACCGGGTGAAGCAACAAGAATCACCCAAACCCTATGGCGAACAAAGAACAAGAAGTTCCTCAATAATCACAAGTCTAAATTTGGCCAACTTCCACCGAGCAACAAGAACGGTGGCGACATAAATAACCATAGTCTCTAACCCTCCTGGTTGAGAACCCATGATAGCTCTAGCTAAACAACAAGAATAGCCGAGGGGACCATGAGCGGTATCCGGCCCATCCTAGGACGTTGTATCTCCTCACACATGTGCCGTGAGCACTCCATGTGCAAACTTAACCCAAGCATAACCTCGTTAACCTCGTTAACTTTGTCTCCAACACTTCCAATGCAACCATATACCACACAACCATACTCATATATACACAATCATCAACACAACCATAACCAATCATACATACGGAATACAATATGATCAACATGCTTTACAAGCCATATATTCAATTAACATGCTCATCATTCATTATTTAGTGATCAACAACGCATAGACCGGTTCATTTTAGCATAGTTAACATTATGGGACATGCCAAGACTCAAACAAGTGACCAACAAACCATCACACACACACGCAACACCACGGCCAGCCTACCTATACTCGGCCAACACACACCACAACCAATTTTCATGCAATACACTCGATACTCATGTGGCCAATTATCGATTTATATGATTAACTCCTTAAAACATGCATACAAACTCTTTTAGACTTAATCAAATTATCATAATTCATAGTTTAACTTTAGGTGATTCAAACAAACTTCAAAGATTAACATGATTAAGCCAAAACAAGAAGAAAACAAGAGGACAATCACAAGCAAGGGCTCTACTTCTACTCAAACATCTCGGCCATCATCAACAACACACCAAACCGATTTTTATATCAATGACAAGCATGATTAATGATAAATTATGTGAAACATGCGTTGAAATATGATAACAAGACACCCTAGTACGAGGTCATGACCCTAGCATGATTTTATGACAAAAACAACAATGAACAACATGAATTCTTGCACTCATACAATAGATCAACAAGTAGAACACAAGATCCACAATATATAGGCCTCATACATGTTAAAACACAACTAGATCACACCTAGTTACCTTTATCAAGATCCACTCCTTGCTATTCTTCCTCCTCTTCCACTAGGATGGTGTCTCCTTCTTCAAAGTCTCCTTCTCCTTGATGATCCAAGCCAAAACATACAAATAATGAATACACAACAATATAACACATAAAATAGCATAAGATCAGAAAAATAAAAAGGATAAAAGAGACCCTTTACCAAGGAAAAAGACTAGGAAAAGTTTAGGATGCAAAAGATGAAAGCTTGGGTGATAACCAATGGAGTTTGGATGAGAATTTGGAGAGAGCTTGAGAGATGAATGAAGGATGAATGTGGATGTGATATGAGGGATGAGAGGAGAGATTAGGAGGAGACAAATCAGAATTATAATGTTGCTTTGATTAGGAGATAATAGGATATTATAGTACCTTGATCAAAACTCTATCCATAACCCTAAACCCAACTCGTGCAAAGGGGTTTCAGCTCGGCCCGAAGTGGGCCGGTCCAAACTGACTCCTAAAAATTTGGCAGTTGCGACGGCGTCGAAAAAATACGCAGTTTAGCCTTTTGAATCACCTGAATCGGAGTTCGTATGAGGAAGTTACACCGTTTTTTAGCTAAATTACTCCGTATTAAGTTCCGACTACAGAGTAGCTTATCCACGCGACAAGAGAACTGATTTTTTCGAGCTAAAAATGAGAAAATCAAAAGAAATGAATTGCGAATATTATTGAGACGAATAAATAAATATTAGGAAAAGTCGGGGTGTTACAATCTCACCACCTAAAAAGAAGTTTCGTCTCGAAACTTGAGAACGAAAGAATGCCGCCAAAGGATTAAGAAAACTACCTACTCCTATGGTCCTCAAGACAAGAATCGCTAACTCTACTCACCCCGATAACAAGGGCATAGACACGCTTAACGACGCTTAAGATAACCTGACATCACATATCACCCGAATGATGCTCAACTCACTCATATAACCCTTTAATATCTTATGCTCGACAGTCCTCAAATTGGGCACACTAGCCTCACAAAACCATATCGTTCAACCAAGCATCTTCCTCACCAAGTCTAACCAAAACCTCAGACGGGTTTCAACCCAAAAGGCACCATTACCTATGTTACCAAGAGAAACTAACGCGTAAGCTAATCCCCAAATCAATGCTAATGTCAAGCCTCATATCCTTAATCATAACATGATCTAAGCTCAAGTCTATATCGCTTCCCATATAGTTCCACATTTTCCACAACAAAATAACCATAAATATGTCATACCATACCATCTCATTCTCACGTCACACGATACTAACACGTAGCTATCAAAATGTATCGTGAAAAGCTTACTACTCTCTCAACCCATTATTACCACACACAAGTCTATCCACACCATTCTCGAACGCCACTACCTTACTGACCACGAATGCTTTCCTTCCATTAATAAATTTCCTTATACTTAACACATTCACAAAACCACAAGATGCACACTTAGCATTCCTACATTAACCTTTAAAGTACAAACCCCAAAGTTTTATCGTGCTCACTATAACCTTTAAGTTTTTCCTCAAAGCCGATTATCATTGCTCACCACAATATCACTTCCCAATTCTCACTAACTCATTATTATCACACCCCATATACCATCATAATCGAATCCTCAAAAATACTACCTATATAGATACCATCACTTCCTTTACCTCTACTCATCGCATATTAAGCTTTTACTCATGATGGCTATAACTCACAAACATTATCTCGCGACGATTAAGCTACCTCGCAAGGCTCTAGCTAGAAGTCACAAAACTAGGAATCCATTCAGGCCACCACGACCAACCATGTGTATTAGCCAGTAAACCACTCATACTATCAACTATTTATTAACCAAACTCTACCATCTATGGCTCAAATAACAGCGACAACCTAAGGATCAGATCTCGAGCTAGATAAGGATGAGGCACCTTACGGCTAGATGCCAAGGAAAACGATTATGGAAATTTATCAAAGTCAAGATTGATGTTAAGACATCAAGAGTTCTTACAAAGTTAGGATGTGAGTGGCAATCGAAAGGCATGGGAGGGAATGAAATAGAAGATCGGTACCTTAGAAGTTAGCTCAAAGACAAGAGGTGTAGTTCTATAGAGACACTGGAGAGGCATGACAGCATAAAGCACGAAGGAAAGACCAAAAGGTAAGAGTTGAGATCACAATGCCAAGGGACAGTTTACGATGTAGAATAAAGAAGGATAGAATGATACAAATTAAGTAAAAATATGACATAATAAATCTTTTGCAAGAAACTGCTCAACAACCACCAATTTGACAAAATAAATTTTTAATATGAAACGATGAAGGAAAATAGAAATATTCTTTAAGAGTTCACAAATGAAGTTATAAGACTCGTTTCCAATAGAGAATTCAAATTGGTTTCGTTATGAAGGAGAGACGAAAAGGTAATTCCCGAAAAGTTTGACCGATATAGAATATGATCAGAAGATACAATTGAAAGGAGAAGTCTTAAAGTTGAGTTTTAAAATAACAGCAATTTTAGAAAAAGGAAGCTACCAAAATACCATGTAAAATAAATAATATTTAAATAAACTAAATTCTCAAATTAGAAAACTTAATAAAAGAAGGTTTAGGATAACAAAGAGGTTTTGATCAAAAGTGGAAGCAGTAGATACATGTCAGTCATTTCAAATTTGATTGAGTAAAAGCCATCAAAATATATTGACGCTGCTTAAAATTGAATGGAAAAGTAAAACGATACCGATTAAAATTTTCCTCTACACGCTACAAAATAAGAAAGTACAAGAAGGATAAACAAAACATTATAGCACAATTAGTCAAAAATAGGTTTTGATAGTAGAACAGACTGAAAACACTCTTGGAATAAAAGAGTTTAGAAATTATTTTAGCACGATCTATTGCAAAAGGTGAGGATGAACATATATAATAAGAAGTTTTATTGGGGGAGAAGAAACTCAAATCAGAATCACGAAATGATAGTTTTAAAACAACTGGATACTAAGATCAAGAACTAGGAGGAACTAAGCACAAGCGTAGCTAACAAGCTGGAAGACGTCCCTACGAATACGGTAGGTGACTTAGATTAGGAGTTTCATTGCGTGCTCGATGGTAGGACCATACATTCGCACTGCTTCAAGTTTCTTACTCCAAATTGATCAATCCGCATTTAATCAAAGACTTTAAGAGTTAAATTTCTAGATATTTCGAAAGGTCAAATGAAAGAGGGATATTTTAAATTAGAAAACTCAAATGATTAAAGTTGAAGAAACGAATAAATCGAAAAGTTAAAACAAGGGATCGACACGGCATAAATAGACTAAATTTTTTGATAAAACAGAACTCTCAAATGAATAATATTATAAAGAAGGGTCATAAAAGTGTATTAAAACGGAATGTAAAATACCCCCTTTTTGTCGATATTAAAAATGAAGGCTAACATGATTTGATAAGAAAATAGAAGTATAAAGGATTTAGTTTAGAATGGTGAGTATGATGAAAGCAAAGAAACCAAGTAGTACATAAGAAAGCAATTACCAGAGTGAAACATTTTGAAATAAAGAAATACATCTAAAAACGACGATTGAATCAAATCAAAAGCTTTTAAAGACTATTTTAGAGGCAGGACAATTAAATTTTTAAAGTAGAGATTTATCGAGTCGACACCTGACCTCGCATGACTCCATCATTCCTGTACCTGCATCCAAAGCAAACATATGATCTAATGGTGGATATCCTAGGACCACCATTCACACAACTACTCATACACATGCACAAATAACGTAGACTACCCCCTAATGTGTCTACCCAACACTCTCACTCGGTGTTCTAGGTCAAATCCTACTCACTCACCTAAGAGAGTTGGGAGCGTATTCGCCTCGATACCAATCAGAATAACCCGGATTTTTCAACAAAATAAAATAAAGGAATAAAAAGGATTTATGAAATAAGAGAAAATAAAAGCGAGCCACGGTGGCGGAAACACCGTGGAATCCGGATCATTACTCACCAAAACGACTAAACAACCATAAAAAGGTAGGCCTTGAGGCCTAGAAGTGGGGAGTAAATACCCCTTACAACCCAAATCCAAAACAAAAGTCCAAAGACCGAAAGAACATCTAAAACCAAACCAAAATACAAGTCCATAAGGGTCTAATCAAGCCACATCTCTTCTAAGGTGTACACGGTCACATCCTCGCAACCAACTCACTCAATCCCGTCTCACAGATACCTATAAAAGAGAGGCAACAACCACAATCAGTGGGAGTAACTAGGTGCTCCCACCATATTTTAACACAACAAAACATAAACAACAATGCAACAAGCTCACTGCCTACGGCCTATTACCAATGTACACCAGCATAAACCACAAACATACAACAAAAGAAACATCGATACACAACAACAAAACATCACGGCACCACCAAGGTTGTGACCCAAACCATCTGCTCACAAGACGATCCTTCTTCTAACCAAGCATGAGAGTAAGTTAGAGAAGCTGGGTGAAGCAACAAGAATCACCGGGTGAAGCAACAAGAATCACCTAAACCCTATGGCGAACAAAGAACAAGAAGTTCCTCAATAATCACAAGTCTAAATTTGGCCAAATTCCACCGAGCAACAAGAGCGGTGGCGACATAAATAACCATAGTCTCTAACCCTTACGGTTGAGAACCCATGATAGCTCTAGCTAAACAACAAGAATAGCCGAGGGGACCATGAGCGGTATCCGTCCATCCTAGGACGTTGTATCTCCTCACACATGTGCCAGAACAGTACCCATGTGCAAACTTAACCCAAGCATAACCTGTTAACCTGTTAACCTGTCTCCAACACTTCCAATGCAACCATATACCACACAACCATACTCATATATACACAATCATCAACACAACCATAACCAATCATACATACGGAGTACAATATGATCAACATGCTTTACAAGCCATATATTCAATTAACATGCTCATAATTCATTATTTAGTGATCAACAACGCATAGACCGATTCATTTTAGCATAGTTAACATTATGAGACATGCCAAGACTCAAACACGTGACCAACAAACCATCACACACACATGCAACACCACGGCCAGCGTACCTATACTCGGCCAACACACACCACAACCCATTTTCATGCAATACACTCGATACTCATGTGGCCAATTATCGATTTATATGATTAACTCCTTAAAACATGCATACAACCTCTTTTAGACTTAATCAAATTATCATAATTCATAGTTTAACTTTAGGTGATTCAAACAAACTTCAAAGATTAACATGATTAAGCCAAAACAAGAAGAAAACAAGAGGACAATCACAAGCAAGGGCTCTACTCTACTCAAACATCTCGGCCATCATCAACAACACACCAAACCGATTTTTATATCAATGACAAGCATGATTAATGATAAATTATGTGAAACATGCGTTGAAATATGATAACAAGACACCCTAGTATGAGGCCATGACCCTAGCATGATTTTATGACAAAAACAACAATGAACAACATGAATTCTTGCACTCATACAATAGATCAACAAGTAGAACACAAGATCCATAATATATAGGCCTCATACATGTTAAAACACAACTAGATCACACCTAGTTACCTTTATCAAGATCCACTCCTTGCTATTCTTCCTCCTCTTCCACTAGGATGGTGTCTCCTTCTTCAAAGTCTCTTTCTCCTTGATGATCCAAGCCAAAACATACAAATAATGAATACACAACAATATAACACATAAAATAGCATAAGATCAGAAAAATAAAAGGGATAAAAGAGACCCTTTACCAAGGAAAAAGACTAGGAAAAGTTTAGGATGCAAAAGATGAAAGCTTGGGTGATAATCAATGGAGTTTGGATGAGAATTTGGAGAGAGTTTGAGAGATGAGTGAAGGATGAATGTGGATGTGATATGAGGGATGAGAGGAGAGATTAGGAGGAGAGAAATCAGAATTATAATGTTGCTTTGATTAGGAGATAATAGGATATTATAGTGCCTTGATCAAAACTCTATCCAAAACCCTAAACCCAACCCGTGCAAAGGGGTTTCAGCTCGGCCCGAAGTGGGCCGGTCCAAACTGACTCCTGAAAATTTGGCAGTTGCGACGGCGTCGAAAAAATACGCAGTTTAGCCTTTTGAATCACCTGAATCGGAGTTCGTATGATGAAGTTACACCGTTTTTTAGCTAAATTACTCCGTATTAAGTTCCGACTACAGAGTAGCTTATCCACGCGACAAGAAAACTGATTTTCTCGAGCTAAAAATGAGAAAATCAAAAGAAATGAATTACGAATATTATTGAGACGAATAAATAAATATTAGGAAAAGTCGGGCTGTTACACATGCAGACTTTTCTGCATGTCATTCATGTAATAGTTTGCCCTAAAGAGGGCATACCCATCATGAAGGGAGTGGAGTACTCGATCAATGATGATTTTCTCATCGATCTTGCAACCAAGCTCCTCCAGTTTCTCAACATTCTCGATCATGTCGAGAAGGTGTGGACCAACCGGTTGGCCCTTCTGGAGTCTCGCTTCAAAGAAGCGAGTGGTATACTCGTAACTCTTGATTCTCGGAGCTTTCGAGAACTCTTTAGTTAGAGTGGTGAAAATCTTGTTTGCACCTTGGGTAATGAATCGTCTTTGCAAATTGGATTCCATTGCATAGATGAGCACGTTCCTTAACGCACCCGCCTCCATTATGAAATCACTATAAGCAACGACTTCATTTGCTCCTGCATCGGGAGCTGGTTCAGTCGGCAGTGGCTCAGTCAAGTACTTGAGCTTGCCGTCAGCTATGGCGGCATTCCGTAATGCGGCCTCCCAATCAGCAAAGTTGGACCCATCATTCTTCAGTCGAGTGGACTGATTCATGCTGTCCATAAATATTCTTAGCCATGATTCGCGTTCAAGTGTGACACTTGGCATTGGGCCGTCAATACGTCCAGCCATTTTATTTTAGCAGTTATATCTGTATATAACGTATTCGAAACTGTGAAAAGAAAGAAGAAGAAGAGAAAAGATAAGAAAACATCGTTTTATAGGTTTAAGTCGTAAAACAATAACGTTTTAATGCAAAGACTCGTGCACTCATATAATCGACCTCCCTCGAGAATTATATAACTGATCCCAAGACTCAATTTCTTTAAATTGATAAGCCAACCTTTTGGCTAATTCTACTGTAAGAATTCTTGGTCGATAGATTTCAGTAAATCCTATCTATTAGTCCACCATAACTACGAGATATTACTCGAGCTATAGTGTTGAAGTAAAATAGGTCAACACTACTACTTACCCAACGTAGAAGGGGTCATGTGGAGAGTGAGGTCCTACATGCCTACCGACGAAGAAGGGGCTCATAGCAGTTCTTCCTATAAAGACTAATCTCAATTTTAGAATAGAGGAAGGTCCCATCATTTCATTTTAATTCATTTTAAGTGAACAAATATATAGCATTTACGAGAATGATTAAACTAAGGTGATAGCCCTAAAACGAGTGACATCCGTATGTCCATGATATAAGATGCAACTATATGATCCATTTTCATGCATATTAGGTGGTTTGGTTTAGTTTAGGCGGAATATGATGCTACTATCTAACGCGTGAATGCAATAAAAACGGTAAAAGAAACGCAAAAACGAAAAACACCTAGTGTGGCCTATCCCTATGAAAATAAAAACAAGATACAATTTGAAATCCATCCATGGACCTAAAGCTTGTCTTCATTCTTCATCTTGAGTTTTAAGTGGGAGTTGGACCTTTTGATCTTCATCTTGAATCTTCATCTTGAAATTTCTCAAAATACATATTGAATTACAAAATAAACCTATTTACATTCTAATTCAAAATATGCCAAAAATAATAAAATTACAAGATGGGAGATTCGAGATCTCAAAAATGCAACCAACGATTATGTTTCCTTTCATTACGAAAATATAATCTTCTAAGGCCACACTAGTAAATTACAACCTTTTGTACATAATTAATGCGTAAAATTAAACCATTCAAAACATTCATTCACAAACATGTATAGCATCAACTAAAAATATAAAACCAATGCATACAATTGATTAAAATCCAAACCACCTCTTAACAAGATCAAAATTATGTGACAATTCCTCAATTGCACACATCAATTTTAATCAATCATAATCCAGATTAATTCATATTATCAAGTATAACATAAATTAAATCCAACATTATTTTAAACCTTTTTAAAATAATAGGGTATCAATCTAATGTGAACCTTTTCACAAGCCTTAATCATACATTATCTTTATAAAGCATAATACAAAACCGGTTTAAACAAAATAAAACAAAACCGAAACAAATTAAAAAAACTCACTGTTTGAGCAAAAAACCGAGACAAATATTTTTTTTTTTTTTTTTAAATTCGTTTTTAAATCAAACTCAAATTAAACAGATTTAATTCGATCATGCTTATATTATCTCGATTGGTATAAAACAAAACAACATCTAATCTTGATTAAACATGGATGTAATACTAAGATCATTCAAATTAACCTTTTAACATGAATATCTCAATCAATTTATACCAATAATATAAAGCAATTTAATGTTCATTAACATTCATCTTAATGATCCATCTAAGTCCTAACTCAATCAATATTGAATCAAAACATTAACAAGTTCATATATTATCATCTTAACCTTTTAAATTAACAATATATGAATCAAATTGGACCAAAAAATACAAAAAAAAAAACACACGGCACACATAACACAAATCTGGCCGAATTTTTTTTAATAAAAACCGATTTTTATAACTTGTTTTTAAACTTATACAAATTCAATTTTTATGAAAATCATATAAACAATTTCATAACCTGTCTCTGATACCACTTATGGGAATATATCTGTATACATGCCCTTTAATCAACCAGGATTATAATGAAACTTATTCTATGTGATTAATGGTCATAAAAGAAATTGCATAAATAAGCATAAGATTAAGAAAAACAACCTTTTGTCCTTGCTTAATGGCCTAAGATTGAATATCAAGAAGCTTGATATCTCCTAATAGTTGCACCCAAGATTGCTCAAGATATGCCCTTAGTTCTTGCTAGAAAACTTTAGAGAGAAGGAAACTGATTTTCTAAATTTGTGTGTGTGAATAATTATGAATGAATTAGTTAATTAGGTTGAGCCAAAACTCCCCTAATATAATCAATTATTTCGGCCCTCCTATAGATTTTAGGGAGTAATTTTTCTTTCCAAAAATCACTTTCCAAAAACCAATTCCTTGTTGACCAAGGAGTCAAAGATCAAAGAAACTTTTTCCTGGAAGTTTCCTTTAGCTTTATAATATAATATAATATTACTAGTGTCATAAATATTATCCACTATAATATATCATTAAATTATTAATATCCATATATTTATAATTTTCTAATTAATTATAACAGTTTATAATCAATTAGCTTATATTATATTCAATAATTAAATATAACATTTTATATTCAATTTACGAATTACATTTAATTCGTCTTAGCTAATATCATTTAATCCTTATAAAACGGCCGTATCATTATCACACTTGACTAACATTTTAGTCAAAAACACCGACTAATCTTCTAGTCTTTTAGTAAGGCATCAATATGATTATTTTCTCAAATAATCACATTTCTTAAACACATCCTTTAGGTGTGACTTTTTAGGGACCAGTTGATCACCGCCATCTGTATGACAATAACGTCAAACTTATCTAGCAAGCCAACCGTTATCGATAAACGTTAATCAACTGATTGCAATACAAAATGTACCATGTGAACCTATAGAGGTTTATATATGTTATTGCACTAACTGTGGAGGACACTAACCCCAACAGCGGAACAAGCTAGACTCTAAATGAACCGAAGGACATTTGTTTAAGCGTGATGACTTATCGACTCATCTTGACACTAAAATGACTCAACTTAGAATTCGACATAGTTAGTACCGTCTAAGTTAACGTGAAGCATGCAAATAAAATTCCATTGTTACATCACAGGGTTCGTTGTGGGAAGGTACGGATACGGCTATCCACAAATGCGTACACTAATATAATTTGGCAAATCAAATGAATACAAAATATGCAAAAAGTGGGAAAAGTGAAAAAAGAAGATACGTTATGAAAATCATTTATGATTCCATACGTTTTTTGTATAGACTTGCTTCCTAAAATGGTAGAGCCAGGTAATCTGTATATTGAAATCTAACCTGATTTGTATATATCTCAATGTATTCAATCTCAATATATATACCAAATTATACTATATAAAAAATAATAACAATATCAATTGTTAGCAATTACAAAGTTTTTCCCTTAATTTCTTCGTGAAAAATAAATCTGATCGGAATGTCCAACCCTGGCGAACGTCAAATGAGGATTTTTGGCTTTCAATTTCCTGTTCCGCCAGAATCGAAAGAAGGTAATTCCTCAATCAATTTAGCCTCTTATACAGATTTATCATATTTTAATATGCTGCTACTTCCATTTCTTGACTATCGTTTAATTGCATCTCCCTTACATTAATTACACGATTACTCATAACTTGGGGTATAACCCTAATTCGTGAGGGAATCGAACATTTAATATCTAATGTTAATGGTTTGTTTCTCTGGATCAATTCATCTATTTTCTGAGAAAAAAAGGTCAGTCTTAAGTTCTAATATACAGGTTTTTAAAGTGTTTCATCTATAACGGCGTTTATAAATAATTTTCTTTTAGATCTATAGACATAACACTTGTTATTTATACTACCTCCTTTATTTTCTATCAAGGTCTAGGGTTTCATCTCCAAAGACATTGAAAAATAATTTTATTTTAGATCTACATATATAACACTTCATTTAAAACGATGGCCATGAAATTCGTTCGTGATTGGTTTAAGATTCACGGCGACCATGAAATTGATTCGCGATTGGTTTAAGATTTACAAATTACCATAACCATTTTTAGCCCATATCCGCCGCAATTATAGTGAAACAACTGAGATCCGGCTACGGCGACCAATTTTGATATCAGGTGTCAAAGAAGTCAATCAACAATTTATACCATGCCTATCTAACGTAATTTAATCTTTTATACTTTTTATTGGGGGTGGGTTAGATAAGGGTTAATTGTGGCCCTGTGGTAGTCACTCACACAAAGTTATAAATCAAGAAATTATTGGCTTCTTCTAAATAAATTTCCATTGCTAAACATTTTCACTTACAAAACCACATCTATGCAATTTTCATTAAAGTCATAAATTTACCACCCATGACTACTCGATTATTTACTTTTACCATCTTAAATTATCCAATTTATAAAATCGAAAGTTTGCATTTGCATAATAAGAAAGATGATGACAATGATGATAGTTAACGAGAAAAAGAATACAATCTTAACAATGAAAGTTAGATAAAATTGGGAAAACGATGATAAATGCGTTGTTATTTATGGAGTACTTCAAAAACAATATGGATTTATGGAGCATATTTAACGTGATACAATTTTACATTAATTGCAAGTTGGAGACATGATCTTTGTAATTGCATATTTACATGTTTTGTGAAATAAAAAGGACGATACATATATTTATTTCATGGTGAAATTTTGGAGATGTTAAAATATAAATTTCATGTGCAGAGCAATAGAAAATCGAAGTTATTTTTATTTTTATTTTTTAATTTTTTTTTTTTTTAGAAAAAGATGTTATGGTTGAAAGGCTAAAAGCAGATAATAAATTACTTGTTCACTCATGTATGATAGAGATTGTATGAGTAATATATACAAAACAAAACGGTATAATATGCCTTATTCCTTAGTCATAACTAAAAAATCATCTTGAACTTTTCATTGTGAAAAACAAATGTGATTATATATAAATTGATTAGAATTATCTAGTGGCCTCAAATAATTTTAGGCTTTCACAACCATTATCAATTCATGAATGAGTATAAAGAGAAGTTTCAAAAGTTCAAGAGTTATGTAAAACCTGGACAAAAAAATTCAAAAAAAATACTTTCTTGTTGTGACAGACATAAATAATGAAAAATTAGGCACAAGGAATAGTCCTATCGTTGAGAGTGGACAATCTATTATCAACGATAATTTTGTAGCTGAAACCGAGGAGGCAGACATGGACGCGGACCAGTATCAACTCTATCTACAGTCGGCGGGTGGTTTTGATAGGAAAGGGCGAGTTTATGGTACCGGCGCAGAAGCTCCAAATTTCTTTACACCAGCTAAAGAATACAACCGTAGCTCGTCAAGCAAGGTTCCAAGGTCTCAGCCCGGCGTCGTAAGTCAAATCGCCTCCCAAAATCAAATGCTTACGGCGAAAGTCCACAAGCTCGAGGAGAACCAAAAAATGATGATGGAATTCATGAGGCAAAGGCTCGGTTGGGCGTCTCCGCCGAACACGTGTAATCCCGGCATGCCACCATTTCGTCGTGACGACTTCTCCGACGATCATGGAGGTGGTCCCGGGTGTACTTCCTTAGTCCCTCCTCCAACTTAAGCATGCGTTTTGTACAATAAAACTTTGGATATTTAATTAGTATGTGACATTTTCTAAACTTTGTAGCGGATTATGTGTAAGTTACTTACATATATTTATCAATATATATCGACTCTATTATTGTTTGTTGAGTTGTGTATTTGGTTGTGAAAACCGTAATTTTCTAATTGCAGGTGTCGTAATGACAATATCGATTGACTAAAAAAAATTGAGCAAAAGGGGAGGCTAAAACGGCAGAAACTTCGGCTATATTTAGATTATTTGCGACAGAAATCCTTTAATTAACGACGGATTATCTGTCGCAAGTTTGTTTTTTTTTTTTTTTATTTGCCTAATGCGACGGATTGTCCGTCGCAAATGGCGATGGAATTCTCTTTGCGACGGACAGTCTGTAGCAAATTGTCAAGTTTTATGTTGACTTTGTAGACTGTTTTGCGTCGATATTTGCGACGGAATGCCCGTCGCAATGTTTACTGGCGACGAACATTCCGTCGCAAAACAAAAATTGCGACGCGTTATAGCGACGACGTTGCGGCGACGAAATTTCCGTCGCTAACCCTTTTTTGGTGACGGAAAGGTCCATTTTGCGACGGAATTGGGCGTCGCTAAACCACTGTTTTTTTTTTGTAGTGAATGAAGGAACAAGATAGGAAAATAACACTTTCTAACCTCGAAAATCAAAACTTGAATCAATGTGAGGAATCTCAAGCTATTAAGGAGCACAAAACAATTGTGGTGCCCAAAGCCATTGAGGTGCTCAAAGCTATTGAGGTGCCCCAAGCTATTGAGGAGCCTCAAACTATGGAGGAGCTGCAAGCTATTGAGCAACCACAAGCTATTGCTACAAAAAAAAGATAAAGGAAAAACTATCTTACAAAATCATTATAGTGATGATGATGTTTATATAGTAGAGAAAAACAAGGAAGAGAAGAAAACATGTGAGATATGCGTGAAAGATGGGGCACTAGCATATTATGAAAGCGGCGATGATGAATTGTTTGACAATGATGAACTGTCGGGAATAGTTGTTACCAAAAAAGGACGACATTTCGTACAAGTCGACTGTGGGTGTACAAACAAAAAAGATGGGGACTATGTTGGCAAACTCAATGTTTACCGTAATGGTAAACTTGAAATATTTTGTGCGTGCTGCGCCAATTGCGATACTGTTATGTGTTCGGCGCCCTACTTTTAAAAAATTTACAAAAACACTATTGCATCAATATAACTATATTAGTGTTATCTTCTACCTAAGTTGTGTCCAAATTTTTTAACAAATTTACTAGATGTGCTTTCCAATTCCATTCAAAATGGTTCATTGTAACGATTTTAACTTCTCCAATTGTTTTTTAAATCTCAGATCGTAATAAGATACGTTTCTGCGGTTGACTAAAAGCATTCAATTGATTCCAGCGAATTAAACATCAACTAGATTGGTAGTTAAAATGTTTTTTCATTGAAATTATGACGTTTCTAATACAAAACTCTCAATCTATGTCCTTCCTTTACTTCAAATTATTTGTTTATACATGTAAAAGTAATCAATTTGATTTGTAGAAAACTACAATAAAATCAATGAAATAGGTCAAACATTGTGTAAATATAACTTTGCAAAAGATCTTTCAAACAAGCTTGCACCAAACATGTTATTGACAGATCACTCATTTTAACCATTTCACACTCAAATCAACAACCAAAAACACATCAAACACCCAAAAAACTCACACACAATTCACAAATATGAGAACAAAACACTACTACAAAAGTATAACTATAGCAACACCATGAACCAAAGCACACAATTGAGGGAATTTGGGCAAAAAGATAATTCCACCTGGTACCTCACACACAATTGAGCCTGGTTTTTTTACAATTAAATTTAATCCTATTAACTAATCAAATTTAGTGACTTTGTGACAAATTCATTTTGGTTAAAATAGACCCATTTTATTGAGAAATGCCGTGGCCTTTATTTTATTATAGCTATTTATTTTCTTTTGTTTTTATTTAATATTTCATTACTATACCTTAATTAATTAAATTACTTTAGTGATAAAAATAAAAAGTGACAAAAGTTATTTTAAGTCCAAAATACTCCAAAAACCGTGGCCTCTTTAACACTTGTGTATTTTTTTTTCGTTTTCTAATTTATCGGTTTTTGACCTAAAGTTTTTATATACTAATTATTTAAACTATACTAAAGTGATTTAAACTAAGTTAAAATTTTATCAAAATTTTCATAAATGAATAGTGAAGTGCCGTGGCTCTTCACTCTATTTTCTAAATTTTTTTCTAAATTATTTTAACTTATTTAACACATATGTTTACTAAAATGATTACTAATTAGTAAAGGAAAACATTAAATAACTAAAACTTATAAAAATCATAAATCTAACTAAGCTTAAAAATGAAGAACACTTATGCTTTTTATATGAACACTAAAACTCAAATTTGTATATTATCATTTAAATTTCTCAAATTTTACTAATAACACTAATTAACCTAAACTAACATAATATGTTATTTACAAAAATTAAAACTAAAAAAAGGTCCAAAAATTAAGTAAAAACCGTGGCCTTCTATATATGTTCACAATTTTTATTTTTTTTGATTTTTATACTTCTAATTCAATAACTATTTTCCTTTATATCATATATGTATTTAACATAAGTGGAAATCATACAAAACATTAACAAATAGAATCAAATCATTTCAAGTACACACAAATTAATATCAAATAAAATGTAAAGAAATGAACATCAACATATAAGCAATATTTTTAGTACTCATTTATTATAGTCTTTTAAACATATGATTAACAAAAATTTAAAACGAAAAATTAACCAAAAACAAGGGTGAATGCCGTGGCCCTTTTAGGTGTTCACACAATTTTATTTTTCGATTTTTTTCCTCTAATTTAACATGTGATGCTAGGTGATCATAACACAATAAATATAACACATAAACATGCGATTTACAAAATTTAAACTAGTGTGCGGGGGCACCTTTAGTTAGCTCGGTATGACTTTTGATTAACAGTTATCCGGGTCCACAATATCGTCGTAGACACTCAAATCAACCCCGTCACTTGGCTCTTCGTCTTTAGGTTAGAAGTACAAACAAAGAAAATTAAATAAGTTATTTTAACTAAGCTAAACTAAATATTTAAAGTGTTGTAATATTTTTATTTTCTTGAAAAAGTATACATTTTATTTAATTCGATTTATGTTCTTTAAGAATTGTAAGGAAAAAGAGGAAGTGATTACTAAATAAAATGGGTGGAGAATTAATTTAAGTGTTTAAGAAAATAAAAAACAAAGAAAAGAAATTTTTAATGAAGAAATGGAAGGTTGAAGATGAAGATCTTCATTGTGGCTTAAGGAGGAAGATGAAGATTGTTCTTACTTAGTAGAATAAAATGTTTGTGTTTTAGAGAGAATTGTGTAGTGTGTTAAGTGTTTGTGTGTAAATGAGAGTTGTAGTAAGTTGAGTATTAGTAGTGTATTTGGTATTTAGAATCTATAAACTTAATATGTAAATAAGTTAATTAGAGTGATGATGAAAGACTTAGGTGTGCAAGTCAAGTAGGTGTATGTGTGTATGAAAATGGAAGAGGATAATCTTGGCCATGGGTGACCAAGTAAGTCGGCCAACCTAAAAAAAATAGGGCCCGATTTTCATTTTTGAAATTTTCGATTTGCGCGCACGCGAAAAGTCTCGAAATAAAAGATATGACCTTAAAATAGTGTTTCGAAATAAGCTCGAAAATAAAAATGAAAATAAACTTTGAAAGGGTACTAAAATAAAAATTGTGTTTAAAATCCTATAAACTTTGAATAAAAATTAACTAGGTCGAAATACTTATTTTTTTCGTTGAATGTTGTAGATTTAAATAATTATAATCAACCGTCAAAAAGTTTATGAGTTTAAATTAGGTATAACTTAGAATTTCGATATTATGTGAAAATGTTAGTTAAATAGAATTGAAATAGTAATTAGATATTAAGATAATATGATTTATTAATAATAATCAAAATGATTATATATTTTGATGTTAAGTTTGCTTTATCAAAAATAAGAAGAAAAAATGGAAGAGGATCATGGTGACTTAGTCACCATGTAGCTCGGCCACTTTGGCCAAATTGGCCTCGTTTTGCACGCCGAAATTTGTCGTTGAAAAATTTGTCGTCGATTCGTCATTTTATTTATCGAGTTCAAATATGTAAAAATAAAGTTCAAATTCGATATATATAAAAATAGTCTTAGTTTAGTTGCGATAAAAAAAAATGGTAGTATATTGTGTTAGGAAATAATTGGGTTAGATTGTCTAATTATCGATTCCTAATTATAGTTAGCTTAAATTAACACGGGGTGTTACATTTGAAGATTAGAGTATTATTGTACTTATATGAATAAATAGTCAAGGATCAAATGTGAACTACTACTTGGTAATATGTAACTCAGCTCCAACTTGTACAAACTACCATCTAACATTATTCATTCAATCATAAATCTTTTATTTTCATCACGATTTAAATGTTAAAAAATAATCACGTTATATTATGTTAAATTTGATTTACATTTTTAGTATAATTAGAATAATGTTATTCTATATATAATTAGAATTAGAATTTATTGTTATCTTCTACCTTTTCTAAACACAATTTAAAAATTTTACCTTTTATAATTATTTTTTTTTTTCAAATTGCCACCTTTTATAAACATTTTGTAAAAAATTTCCCACCAAAACCTCCTTTTAACCAACCATATTAAATGTTTATTTTCACTTATAGAAATATGAAATTCTCGTTTTATCTTTTCACATATTCAGTTTCAGTGCACGATAAATTACATTCGTAATGAAAATGTT
Source organism: Dianthus caryophyllus (assembly GCA_023091065.1). NCBI lineage: Eukaryota > Viridiplantae > Streptophyta > Magnoliopsida > Caryophyllales > Caryophyllaceae > Dianthus > Dianthus caryophyllus. Next base: position 16,194,758 of record CM041529.1, read on the forward strand.
TAAAAAAAAATTCTTTAATTTTTACAAAAATTACATTTTAGTGGAAATTTGTAAGAAAATGCTTATAAAAGGTGGGAGAGTTTAATAAAAATTACAAAAGGTGAGAGTTTTTAAATTTGTTGTTATAAAAGGTGGGAAATATCAAATAACCCTTATAATTAAAAAAAAATAAAAATAAAAAAAATAATAAAAAATTATATATTATCATTCCAACATCTTGTAACACCCCAAAAGTTTAGATATCCCAAATCGGTGAAGTTAAGAGGATTTTAATGTATTTATAAGTGATTTTACCCACCATCTTAGTAACAAGGTTTTGTACTTTTAATTGGGCTTATGTAAGAACAACCAGCCTAAAAGTGTGCATCCCAATTATGTTGGGGTGTATTACGACGACGGTGGTGGGTCGAATCGTTATAAATAGTATCAAAGCAACCCTACGACTGTGTGGTGAGCCCGTGGTGAGGGGTACTCGGGTCACCTATCTAGCGTGGGAGGATTTTGGCACAGCTACGGTCGGCTCTGTGAGGCACAATGAGGACGTTGTGTTCCTTAAGTGGGGGAGTTTGTAACACCCCAAAAGTCTGGATATCCCACATCAATGGAGTTAAGAGGATTTGATGTGTTTATAAGAGATTGCACCTACCATCTTAGTTATAAGGCCTTGTACTTTTGGGATTAAGTAAGGACAACGAGTTTAAAATGTGTATCCCACCACCATCGTAATGCTTCTCACATAGACGGTGAGACGCACACTTTTAGGCTCGCTGTTCTCACTTGAGACCAAAAGCAGAAGTCCTCGTTACTAAAGTGGTGGATAGAATTCCTTATAAACATATCGATCCTATTTTCCTTCCCTAATGTGGGATATCCACACCTCATGGGGTGTTACAAATTTCCTCATTTAGTGAACACAATGTCCTCGTTGTGCTTCACCCGAGCTGACCGTGGGCAAGCCCTGAATCCTTACCGCCTATTATATACTCCCTCCATCTCAGAATAATTGTCCCCTTTTGGTTTTTGAAATCAAATATCTTAAAATAATTGTCCCCTTTGGAAAAATTACTAAATTACTCTTAGGTCATCCTTATTGTGGGAATTTAAGTTCTCTCACCCATATTACTATATTAGTGTAGGGGCCGGGCAAAATTGGAATTATAAGAAAATATTGTCAACATTAAGAGAGGAGAGTGACATTGTTCTAAATTCCTTAAATCTAAGGTTTAGGTAAAAGGGAACAATTATTTTGGAATGGAGGGAGTATTACTTTTAGAAATAACTTCAAATTTTATACTGAAAACTTGAACTTATAATTGGGCTTTCTTTTATTGGGTATGTCTTATGAAAAAAGACGGTTTATACCAGAGTTGCTAGTATTTTAATTGAGAGTTTTGATGTTTGTATTATTTTTTAATTATTTAGTTACATATTTTATATTTCTATAATTGATGTTTAGTAAAATATTTGCCTCCATTTTTTTAAGAAAATCTTTTTTTGTGTTATTGTCGAAAACATACACCAAATATAGTATATTATGAGTCAGTGTTAGTGGTGTTTTTATTATATAGTTTACAGCATATTACTCATCGTAATTATTTATTGAGTAATATTTACCCGAACACAAAAGAATTATTATTATTATTATTATTATTGTTGGAACATGCACGTACCTTTATACAATTATACTAGTTTATAATAAAAGAATCTTGTATTTTAAGTAAAGTTAGTATTGAAACTAAGTAAAATATAAATTTAGACATATTCCTTTATGTGCAAACTCATCCGCACGATCAAAATTCCAAGCTTTAAGACGTGTCATATATATATCAGTGCGACACTGCAACTACGGTGACTGGACTATAAAAGACTACAACAATGTTTTTCTAACTATACGGAATCTAACCCAAAGGAATGATCACCATTCATCTTGGTTGATAAGAAAGAAATTGGACCATTGAATGTATTCGACACCCACTTTATATGGCCATAACAATATCAATTAAAAATAAAGTATAAGACGATATTTGTTATCAAAAATCAAAACAAGATTGTAATTATGATTTATAATTATTATTACTTTCGTGCATAAGTGTATAAAATGATTTTAGTACTCAGTAACAACTACTCTCTCCATTTCAAAATAAGTGTGCATTTTTCACTAAATTTTGTTTTTTTCAAAATAAGTGTCCCTTTTCTATTTATAAAAAGTTTTAACAAATTATTTTCAAAATTTTCTCATTTTCATTACTATCCTTTAATGCCTCCTAAAATAGAAAGTGAACACTTATTTTGAGATGGAAGGAGTATAAAAATTAGTTCAATAGTACAAATACAATATAATGACATAGCTAGGAGAAGTATAACGCTGATTATCACTCCCTTTATCCCACTATAAATGAACAGTAATTCTCCTGTAAGGCACAACTTACACAAAATTAATGTGAGACCAAAGTACAAATTGCAGTTAAAAGGGTACAAAATTATGAAATAAATCTACTAAAGTCACTTACAGGGGTAATAAAAAACATTTAGTAACAATTAATCATAATTATTACTTAAATAGTACAAAAGCTATATAAACAGGTACAAATGAGATGGACTTACAATAACTTATTGTAAGTCCTGACTTGCACAAGAATTTGTGATAAATGAAAAGAAGAATTTTAAATTGTGATAGATGAGTATTTATTAAGATGTTCTAAAGTAATCGTAAATAAGGACTGATAACATATCTCATACTCGAAACCTACTCCTTTACAAGAGATTATAAAATTAATCCGGAGATTCCGACCCTTTGTTTAAACTTCTTATTTGAGTTGTTTGGCGTAAACATTGTACTCCCGTTCCGGTCATTTGTTTACACTTTTCATTTTAGGGTGTACGAGTCATTTGTTTACACTTCCCATAAATGATTATGGTTGGCCCATGTGGGAAGTGGACTCCTACTCCCTTAACCAATTACATTTGATAATTTTAAGCAAGCGAGACCCCCTTTGTACTTATATTATTTTATTAGTTTTTTCTCTACCCATCTCCTCACATCGATAAATGTGTATAAAGTAAACGTATACAAATCACCGAGACGGAGGGAGTACATCATTTTGTAAAAACGTAAAAAGAAAAATAAACTCTTACTTTATTTACTCGTGCTTTACAACTACATATACCATGCACAATAGCACACAATATTGCTCTATATATAGCCATGCATTAAACCCTAACTACTCACCCAAATCATAAGAAACATTTACATATAATCTCAAACAAATACACATAAGAAAAATGGCTCAACTAAGAAGGGCTGAAGGTCAAATTGAGCTCAAATGTGATGCCGAAAAGTTCTTCAATGTTTGGACCCAAAACACAAACCTTGTTGCGCAACTTTGCCCTGACAAGTTTCCCAAAATTGAGCTGCATGAGGGCTCTTCTTGGCATTCGCTTGGTGCCGTCAAGACCTGGCATTTTGTCGCTTGTAAGTATTAAATTGCCGTCGATTATCGTAAATGACTTTATTCATATAGCTACGTATTGTATGTATGACGATGGTGTAATAATGAACCATTTGAGTCGAAATGGTGTGGCCTGGTGCTTAGTTACATACATTGACAAAAATCAAATTGTCAGCGAGTTCACCATTTCACCATCTTGCTAAAAGGTAGCGTGTACATAGAGTTGTCAAATGCTTAGCAAAGATAGCGGGACGGTTGCGAATTTCCGTGTCATTAAAAAAAACAATTATTATACTAAATGACAGTTCTCGCTGACATTATTAATGCTACATGTCGTGATTCTGTGCAGTTTTTTCCCGCCAAAATGTAATGCTAACATCATTCATCATACTCTACATTTTTAAGTCTAGGTTCATCTATAATTATCATTTATTCTCAATAATCATGTTTACACTTATATTATACCTAAAATAATACGCGTAAAAGTGTAGCTTTATTAACAATATAGTAATATTTATCTTGAATTAATTACTTCTTTTATTTTAATATTTTACACTTCAATATACAGACACATATAAATATAGAAGTAAGATCATTTAAGTCCACAAATATTTTTAAGTCCGATAATTAAGTCTCGTAACTCTTAGAACCGTTTTTAAAAACTGCAGTGCTTTGTAAATGTAACTGTAACTTTAATACTTTGTAAATGAAACTGTACATGTTACAAGGAAGAGAAAACCCGGCATTACAAGTAGGAACCATAAACAAACGAAAATAATACATTTTTAAAGATAACTCATTAAACCATAATACAAAAGTCATAATCTTGAACTAGTAAAAGTCCTTACCAGGGGCGGGCCTAGGGGGGCCAGGGGGGCCCGTGCCCCCTTACCCATTTTCAGAAAAATTAAATACATTTTCAAAGGCCCAAAATGAAACAAAGGGTTGGAGTTGTGGAGTTGGTTGATGACTTACTTGTAAGACAAAGTAATGGAGTAGGTAAAGGGTTCGATTCCTTATTCCATCATTTTTATTTTTATTTTGCTTTTCTTCATTTTTTAGTTTAATTTTTTTGCTTTTCTTCGTTTTTTTTTTTTTTTTTTTGAGTTTCTTCGTTTTTTATTTGGATATAATATAAGAAAAGACCATAGTTAGGCCGATCACACTAATTTGAAACTCCGTACATTAAAAAACCATGTATTAGATACTCCGTACATGAATATTTGGACATAATATAAGAAAAAACCATAGTTTGGACGATAACACTAATTTGAGTGATTTTGAAGACTACAAAAAAAAAAAAAATTTACCGGCAACCAATTTATTCGTACAAATTTTTTTGTGTCGTGCCCCCCTACCGATAATTCCTGGGTCCGCCACTGGTCCTTACCTTAAAGAGAATTGGGTAAGAGGAGAAAGATGAGAACGAGGGAAAGCAAACCTGACGAAAATCAAGCAAAACGGAGAAAACCCACTAAAAATGGTGGGAGGGAGGTGATGGACGGTCAAGGGGAAGAAGAGGGGAGGATTTGATCCTTTATTTTGTAAGGAATGAAATGTTTATGTGTTTGTGTAGTGAGAGAAAGTGAAAATGAAAATGAGGGGGATTTGAGGAGATGAATTAAATAAATGCCATTATTTAGTTAGCTAAAGAGGTGGTCAATACATGGTCAAACCTTATTTAAAACTATATTTACCCGACCCGAGAAAGTTTAATAACTCAGAACGATAAACCGACAATACTACTAAACTCCTCATAATTTTACGAGTCAAACGAGCATCCACTTGACTTATATTCGAGATACCCTAATATTATCACTAAGACGAGTCAAGTACGAGTGTACGACTACTACTAGCGTTACAACTTAAACCATCCAAAATACTGACTCATGAAAAAACGGGGTATTACATTCGTATTTCTAATGGATTTTAAAAATATAAACGTTTGAATTTTCAAATAAGAATTTTTGTATTCCTAATTTTACCCTTACCCTCATTTACTGTACTCCTAATTTACCCTTATCAGATAAAAAATTACGAACACGCATGCACTCCTATGATATCAAAAATGAAGGTTTTTTGGTTGATTTTGTTGGGTAAAACGAAATGGAGGGTGTAATGAGTTCTTTCAATGCTTTAGGTTTATATATGGGGGGCATTTTGGTCATTTCAATTCAATTTCATCAATTTTTGTCGAAGGTAGTCATCTTAAAACAATTAAGTCACAATAGGTGGGAGTTTAGAAAAAACAAAAGTTACAATAGATTGGAGTTATGAAGAAGTAGACCTGGCAAAACAGACCGACCCGATTGACCCGCCCGATAAGGATGACCCAAGACCCGAAAGTGACCCGACAATCGCAAACCCGAAATTGACCCGAACCCGAAATGACCCGACCCAACCCAGACCCAGACCCGTTATGCCTTGACCCGAAACCCAAATTGACTCGATAAAAAATATTCTTGCTGACTTCAAATGATTTGAAAATAACTTATTTGATATCGTATAATCAATTAACGTCAATTATAAACGTAAAAATCTTATAAAGTAACCTTTTGACGAAAAAAAATGTTTCTTTTACCCAAAAAATTCATTTTGACCCGAAAGGGACCTGACCCGACCCGACCCAAATTGACCCGAATCCGAAATGACCCGATAACAGATGATCCGATATCGACCCGAAACCCGAAATGACCCAACCCGACCCGACCCGATATGATACTTCAATCAAACCCGAAATGACCCGACCCGATTGACCCGTTTGCCAGGTCTATGAAGAAGTAACATAGAATAGGTGAAAGTTATGAATTTTTCCCTAAATCTCAATACCTGTTGTTAGGCGTATTATAGTAAGTGTTCGTTAATTACAAGCCCTATAATATAGGTTTTCTGATTAGATTATTTGTTTACCTTTTTATTTTGGGAAGGTATGCCGATAGACGATTTTTCATCATAAAAATTACATTTCGATACTTAAAAATTGAGTAAAATAAATGATAATAGTTGTATGTATGTTATTTCGCTTGAGTATTGAAACAAAAATTAGTTGAAGTCAAAGAAAAATGTCGATATTTGCTCCGTCTCAAATAGAAAGGTAAACCAATAATTCAATATCAGAGAGACTATTTTTTTCTTAAGTTGTTAGAGGCCCAAGATTGGTTTTATATAATCTAACACGACCCCTCACACGAATGCCTCTTACCTAAAAGGAAGGGTGGTGAGATTCGAATCCGCGACCTCTTGTCACAAGACTTTGACACCATGTTAGAAACTAATTCACCCAAAAGTTTAAGCTGATCATTAGAGGCTCATGATTGATTTTATATACTGTAACAACAACTACTATAAATTACAAACATCATGATAAAAGCACTACGGAAAAAACTGTGTATTTTATAGGTGGCAGAAGCGAATTTGTGAAGACGGAAGTGGCAGAGGTGAATGAGAAGGAGAAGTATGTGCGCTACAACTACATCGACGGACAAATCTTGAGGGAGTACTACAGTAGCTTCAAGTCCAAGATTCAGATGATACCAAATGGTGAAGCAGCAGGTTGCTTTGTGAAGTGGAGCTTTGATTATGACAAGAAGACTGAAAATGCTCCTAATGCTGATGTTTACATTGATTTTCTTCTTGGGGTTGCAAAGGACATGGATGCTCTTTTATGCTCTGCTTGATGACGTCATATTATTATGCATTATATGAATTATGATGCGATTACTTATTTACTTATTAATCAAATTATGGAGATTTGAAGATGGTGTTTGTATCGATCTATCCAATTAAGCAAATAAATAAACGCTTTTGTATGGAAGTACTCCATATGAAACAATAGTATCTACACAGTATCATCTTCTATTGGCTATTGCTATGGAACAATATGTCTTATTTGATTAGTGCAATTTTTTTAAGTAGACTTTACTTTACATATGTAACTTATTACTATGTCCGTCTCAATTATTTGTTTAGCTTTTATTTTGGCACAAAAATCAAGATAAGCTCATAACAGACACTTATACCCATGTCCCCTAACATATACAACTTCTTAGTGGGAGCCCAATTTTAAACCATGTGTTCCAAAATGAAAAAATAATATTGTCAATTAGTCATCCTAAAATAGAAAGGTAAACAAATATATGAATGATACACCCCAAAATAGAATTGGTAAACAAATGATTGGAACCGAGAGCCTAGTTCAGGAATAGGTCTTAGGCTAATCGACAGGAACCTTGTTCGTAAGTTGCGAGAGCCCGCTAACGAATCCTGAGGGTAGACTTAAGACCGAGAGGACAAGTCATCGCCTTAGCAAGCATAATTCTAACTCATTTTCATAGTCAACCTACAACAGAGCATGCCCTTCACTAACCCGAATCCCTAGACCTTTTTCCATAAGTTAAAACCCCTTTACTTCACGTTCTAGCTATAGATTACAATCAAACATCGAATCGACTAGTCTAGAATCACTCTATAGGTGACCTACATTCACAACCTTCTCCCTGTGGAATTCGACCCCGACTTACCCTATCTACCCTTAGAGTTTGTCAGGTTATTTTTGATTAGGTGACACGACTAAATCCTATCAGGTCTCATGTAACAACCCAGATTATTTAAACATAATAAAATGCGTTGTCAAAATGGTTTTAGTAGGAAAATGTGATAAAAGAAACCACGGTGGCGGAAGTACCATGTAATCCGGATCATTACTCACTAACAAATCAAAACAAAATAAGAAAAGCAGGCCTTGAGGCCTAAACAATTGGGAGTAAATACCCGTACAATCCGAAAATAAAACCAAAACATAAATACGAGAAGTTCTAAGTCTAATCCAAGAGCAAGGCTAAACATCAACTGAACTATCTACGGGATCGTCCTCACACGACATTGTTGGGGTTAGTGTACTCCACAGTTAGTACAATAACATGAATAAATCTCTACAGGTTCACAGAGTATACTTTGTATTGTAATCAGTTGATTAACGTTTATCGATAACGGTTGGCTTGCTTGATAAGTTTGACGTTATTGTCATACAGATGGCGGTGATCAACTGGTCCCTAAAAGTCACACCTAAAGGATGTGTTTAAGAAATGTGATTATTTGAGAAAATAATCATATTGATGTCTTACTAATTGACTAAAAGGTTAGTCAGTGTTTTTGACTAAAATGTTAGTCAGTGTGATGAAAATACTGATTAAAATGTTAGTCAGTATGATGATGATACGGCCATTTAATAAGGATTAAATAATGTTAGTTGAGACGAATTAAATGTAATTCGTAAATTGAATATAAAATGTTATATTTAATTGTTGAATATAATATAAGCTAATTAGACTGTGATAAACTGATTGATAAGATTGTGGCTAAAATCAGAGGGTGGGGAGCTAGGAAATTATCATATGAAGGCAGATTAACTTTGGTTAAGTCTGTCCTCCACACATTACACCTGTACTGGGCTCAGATTTTTGTGTTGCCTATAAGTGTGATAAAGAAAGTGGATGCCATATGCAGGAACTATCTATGGGAGGGACACACTCATCATACAAAGGGTTGTCCAGTAGCTTGGGAGTCTGTCTGCACAGCTAAAACAGTAGGTGGTTTGGGGATTATGAATAGCAGAACATGGAACTTGGCAGCTGTAGGGAAACTGGCCTGGTGAGTGCACACCAAGGCTGATCATGTTTGGGTTCGTTGGGTGCACCACATATACATTAAAGAATGTGACTGGTTGACTTATACTCCAAGCATCAATTCAAGTTGGTGTTGGAGAAAGATTTGTAATGTCAAGGAGAAAATTAAAGAAGGCTTCCAGTCGAGGGGATGGCTTCAACAAGATCAACCGTACACTATACAAAGAGGTTATCAATGGCTTCAAGGGGATGTTGTTAAACAAGGGTGGACCAGCTGTGTTTGGTCAAGATTCAATGTGCCTCGCCATATGCTTATAGCTTGGCTTGCTGCAAGAGACAGAATGACTACCTTGGACAGATTGATACGCTTTGGTATAACCACTGATGCCTTGTGCTACCTCTGTCAGGAAGAGCAGGAGACATCCTCCCATCTGTTTTTTGAATGTCCATATAGCCGTGCTTGTATGAGCTTTGTACAAGGAAATGTTGGTCTCCAGGTACGTAGTAGATCAGAGTGGTTGCTGCTGCACAAACGAAGAAGGGGCTCGAAATTTCAGAGACAGATAGCTTTTGCGTATATAGTAGGATTGATATACCACATTTGGCATGTACGGAATGAATGTCGACTTTTTGGTCATGTTTTGCGTCCTGTGATAGTATATAAGCAGTTACGAGATGAAATTAAGTTGAGGGTGTATAGCTTAGCCAACAACTTAAAGATGAGTGATAGTCTCTGGTTTAGAAAGATCTGTAATTAGCGATATGATCTTGATGAATGTCTTGTAAACAACAGTTTTGATATTAATGATATTTACCATTTAACAAAAAAAAATAATTAGACATAAACTGTTATAATTAATTAGCAAAATTATAAATATATGGATATTTATATTTAATGGTATATTATAGTGGGTCCATGATAATGACACTAGTAATATATATTATATTATATTATATTATATTATATTATATTATATTATATTATATTATATTATATTATATTATATTATAAAGTTAACGAAACCAAGAGGAAAGAGTCAAGATACACTTTGATTTCTTGGTCAACAAGTTGTTATATTTTGGAAAGAAAATTTTGGAAAGAAAATTTTCTCCCCAATACATATAGAGGAGCCGTGAGATTGAGGAAAAAAGAGTAATTTTACTTAACCTAATTCTCTAATTCACTCATTATAATTCACAACAGAAATTTGAGAAAGAAGCAGTTTCTTTCCTAAAAGTTTTCTAGCAAGAATTAAGGCATATCTTATTCAATCTTGGGTGCTACAATTAGGAGATATCGTACTTTTGATATTCAATCTTAGGCCATTAAAGCAATGATTTAAGGTTGTTTTTCTAATCTCTTGTTTAATTATGCAATTTCTTTTATGACTATTAATCATATAGTATGAATTTCATTATAATCCTGGATGATTAAAGGGGATGTATACAGATATTTTCCCACAAGTGGTATCAGAGCCTAAGGGCTATGAAATTGTTTATATGATTTTCATAAAGATTAATTTGTATAATTTGATAGGAAAAAAAAAACCCACACGTTTTATTTTAAAAAAAAAAAAAATTTCGGCCGGTTTTTTTATCCTTTGAGCCGTGTTATTTTTTTATTTTTGATTCCATTAGATTCATATGTTGTTAATTTAAAAGGTTAAGATGATAATATATGAATTTGTTAATAGGACATAGATAGATTATGAGATGAATGTTAATGAACATCATAATAATGCTTTATATTTTTGGTATCATATGATTTAGATATTCATGTTAAAAGGTTAATTTGAATGATCTAATTTTTACATCAATGTTTAATACACAATTAGATGTCGTTTGTTTTGTATCAATCTAGTTAATATAAGCATGATCGAATTAAAACTGTTTAATTTGAGTTTGATTTAATACAAAATATAATGTCGTTTGTTTTGTATCAATCTAGTTAATATAAGCATGATCGAATTAAAACTGTTTAATTTGAGTTTGATTTAAAACAAAATATATAAAAAAAAAAATTTAGGTTTCGGTTTTTTTATATATTTTTCATAAAACCGGTTTTTTATGTTTTGCTTTGGATGTTTCGGTTTTTATGTTTTGATTAAACCGAGTTTTATCGTTTTGTACATTATAAAGATAATGTATGATTATTGCTTGTGAAAAGGTTCACATTCGTTTGATACCCTATTATTTTAAAAAGGTTTAAAATAATGATGGATTTAATTTATGTTATACTCGATAATATGAATTAAATTGGATTATGATAGATTAAAATTGATGTGTGCAATTAAGGAATTGTCACATAATTTTGGTCATTTTAAAAGGTGGTTTGGATAATTAATAATGATTAATGTTGTTTAGTTGATGCTTTTATCTTGTTGAATGTTGTTTGAATGGTTTAATTTTTCACATTATTTTGTACAAAAGGTTGTAATTTACTAGTGTGGCCTTAGTAGATTATGTTTTCATAATGATGGAAACATAGTCTTGGTTGTATTTTGAGATCTCGTATCTCCCCTCTTGTAATATTAATTTTTGGAATTATTTTTGAATTAGAATGTAAATAGGTTTGCATTTGTAATTTTAATTGTAATTTGAGAAGATTCAAGATGGAGATCAGATGGCTCACTCCTGCTATATGGACTAAGATGGAACATCAAGACAAGCTTCAAGGGTCCAAGGATGGATTCCAACTTGTATTTTTGTTTATTTTGGTAGATAGGCCACACTAGGTGTTTTTATTTTGCGTTTTATTTTTTCCATTCTCGTTGCTATGTTTGCATTTTAGATAGTTGCATCATATTCCGCCCAAACCAAACCACCTAAAATTGCATGAAAAATGACTCATATAGTTTGCATTTTCATCATGGACATACTGATGTCACTCGTTTATAAGGCCATCACCTTAGTTTAAATCATTCTCGTATTGCTAGACTTTTGTTCACTTAAAATGAATTAAAAAGGATGATGGGATCTTCCTCTAAAACTAAAATTGAGATTAGTCTTTATAGGGAAAACTACTATGAACCCCTTCTTCGTCGGTAGGCATATAGGACCTTACTCTCCATATGACCCCTTCTACGTTGGGTAAGTAGTGAGTGTTGACCTATTTTACCTCAACATTGTAGTCCGAGTAATATCTCGTGATTATAGTGGACTAAAAGATAGAATTTACAGAAATTTATCGACCGAGAATTCTAAAAGTTGAATTAGCCAGGAAGTTGGCTTATCAATATACAGAAATTGAGTCTTGGGATCATTTATATAATTCTTGAGGGAGGTCAATTGTATAAATGCATAAGTCATCGCGTTAAACAGTTTTGCATTAAGACTTAAATTTAAAACAATGAATTCTTATTATATTTATTTCTTCTTTTTACAGTATTTGAATTCATTATATACCGATATAGCTGCTAAATAACAAATGGCTGGAAGTACAGATGACCCAATGCCAAGTGCCACGCTCGGACGTGAATCCTGACTTAAGATATTTATGGACAATATGAATCAGTCCACTCGACTGAAGAATAATGGGTCCAACTTTGCGGATTGGGAGGTGGCATTACGGAATGCTGCCATTGCTGATGGTAAGCTCAAGTACTTGACTGAGCCACTACCGCCTAACCCAGGTCCGGACGCAGGAGTCAATGCAACGCTTTCTTATAGTGATTTCATGATGGAGGCAGGTGCGATAAAGAACGTACTCATCTATTCAATGGAATCCAATTTGCAAAAGCGGTTCATTGCCCAAGGTGCAAACAAGATTTTCACCACTCTTTCTAAGGAATTCTCGAAAGCACCGAGATTCATTAGTTATGAGTATACCTGTCGCTTCTTTGAGGCGAAACTCCAGAAGAGCCAACCGGTTAGCCCACACCTTCTTGACATGATCGAGAATGTCGAGAGACTGGAGGCACTTGGTTGCAAAATCGATGAGAAGATCATCATTGATCGTGTGCTTCATTCACTTCATGATGATTTTGCCCTTTTCAGGGCAAACTACTATATGAATGACATGAAGAAAAGTCTTCATGAGCTCCACTCGCTTCTCGTACAGACCGAGAATGATCTGAAATTGAGTGGGAGCTTGAAGCAGGATGTTCTCATGATTGCAAACAAGAGCAAGGGTAAGGGCAAGGCTCAGGCCGACCTAGTGATGTGTCCTATATTTATATACTTATAGCCCCCTTGTTCACGAGTGATTCTTTGCGTTTCCCGTGCTTCTACTTGCATTTCGCTTCCTATTTCTCTCCATTTTGGCTCTGCTGCGTTTTTGTGTCTCTTTTGTAGGAAACGCGCTTATTTGGAGAGTAGGATGCTGGTCGGGAGGTTTCGTGAAGTTTCGTTGAGTTTCGTGATGTTTCGAGTTGGTCTCGTGCCGTTTCGGTTGCGTACGAGCCACGTTTCAATGATTGAAGGTGTCCCGGGACCTTGGGACGGAGTGTGAAGCTCATATACTCAATTTTGATCTCGTCCCTATGCCTTGGGACGACCTATGCCTTGTCCCTACACCTTGGGACGACATAGAAGTAAAATAAAGCTAAGTAAAGGAAGTGCCAAAAAAGAGATGAAAACTGAACCTCACGGGATGCTTGTCCCGTGACCTTGGGAGCTGTTGTGTGCTTGTCCTGGTCGGGAAGGGGTGTCCCGGAGCCCAGGGACGACTTCGACTCTTCGTGTGCTTAAATTACTTCGTTTATTTGAAGGGGTTGGAGGCCTTATTTCGACACAAGTTTTTTACAGCATTTCCTAGACACTTAGAACTACTTTCTCTCCAAAACTTAGGGTTTGAATAATTTTGCATTTTGTACTTTGAATTCCCGACTCGAATACGTTGTTTGATCATCCTAATTGGTAATTGTTGTCTTTGTTCTTCCACTTTCTCTTGAATTTCTGATTTGGTATTGTTTCATACTTCTCCCTTTTGATTATCATTTCATTATATATTGTTGTTGATCATATTTTCATCCATTGCTTTTGCTTTTGTTATTACTTTTGCTATGTGTGAGTAGTTCTTTATCTAGGGAGGAAGGGTGATCATGGGTGATTAGTCTAGGATGTTTTTGGTGATGTTTTGATGAGGGTTTTACATGTGTCTTCGGTTATCTAGTTTTGATTGTGTTTGTTGATCCTTTGGCCAAGGATTAGTGAGCGTTTAGCACCCTTAAACTTAAGACCGAAAGCCTAGTTTAAGGTAGGGCACGGGACTAACCATTAGGACCCTCGGTAGTAAGTAGCGAGAGCCCGTTACCGAGACCTAGAGGACGCTTAGGACCGAGAGGCCGAGCCTATTCCTTAGCACATGTGATTCCCGACTCTTTTCTGTCACCATCCCTTATCCTAGCTATACATATGCTATCCCCGACTTCCTAGACCTTTCTCCTTAAAGTTTAAACCCATACCTTTTTGCTCTAGTTTTAGTAAACCACAACTACTCGAACCGAGACTAGAATCACTCCAAAGTAACCAACCTTGCGACCATCTCCCTGTGGATATGAATCCGACTTACCCTAGCTATCCTGAAGGTACCGGGAATCGTGCTACCTCTCGACGCCTGGCCCCCCCCCACCGATCAGGGAGCGGGTCGCTACGCGAGAAAATGCGAGTGTACAATGTGTGCAAGTTGCTATGGGGGATATCATTGCTTAATTGCTTGAAAATCGTTTTTTTAAATGGAGTCGCCACCAAATATTTAAAGGAGTTTGGAACCTTTTTAACGTGTCTTAAATTATAAGCCGCGAGTCTTAGAATTCAAGGCGCGTCGATACCTATCATTCTAAGGTTATTGTGAAACCAGAGAGGATTCGGGGCAAGGTTACTTTTCAAAAGTTTTATCAAAGTGTTTTATGAAAAACTGAAATAAAAAAGCCTACGTAAAGTAGTCTCTACTAATTTGAAAACAAGTGCTTAATTTCGATGTTTGAGCTAATAAAATGCTACGTACAAGTGCGAATATGACTCGATAAAAATGCAAAATAATGAATGTGAATCGTCAAAGTCATGACGTTTTGCTATAGGAAATGTACGTAAAATAATAATTCATTGATTTGAATTAATATAAAACGTTATTTTCCGACTTTTGTCTAATTCTAGTATTTTGAAAACCCTCAGTTTTGCATGTTTAAAAGACTAGTTGAAACGGTACAAGTTTATGTCGAATCCGTGTTTAGTCATATTTAATGCATGAATGAGAATTTGCATAATGTAAAATGTAACGTAGGTTTGCTTTAGTGAAAGTGGGTCGTTTGTTTATGTAATATTGGCGAGGTTTAGACGGATTAGGAATCCGAATTACTACAACCGTATTACGAATACGGGTTCGTTAAACCAATATTGAGTTGGGTTTAGGTAACCCTTTGTCCGAGTCTAAAAAGTCTGGTCCGAAGGTAAAATGTTTACCTTAAAACGCAAAGACGGTTTTTAGAAAATGCTAAGTGTGAGTTGTGAATGTGTTTTTGGATGTGTAAGTTGTGAAGTGTGTAATGTTGTGTAATTGTGAAGTGTTGTGTGTTGAATGAATGAACGAATAGGTATTTATAGAAGTTGATTGAATTCGTGCAGGAAGTCAAAACAAGTCGCCAATGTGTATTTCACCAGAAAACAAGTCGCCAGTAGACTGGCGACTTGTAAAGTGGCAGCCAGTAGACTGGCGACTTGTAAAGTGGCAGCCAGTAGACAAGCGACTTGTAAAGTGGCAGCCAGTAGACGGGCGACTTGTTTTGTGTGTGGTTTGGGTTTTGGGCCGCCTTTTGTGTGTCATGTTGATTTGATTGGGCTGTTTCTTTTGAGGTGGTTTTTTTTACGTGTGTTAAAGTTTTGGTCCAATGGTCCAAAGTTTCAGGTTTTGGGCTCGGTTTTGTTTCGCGTCTCGAATTTTATCGTGTTTTTCGGTTTTGGTTTGAAATAAATTTTTTTCATATTGTATTATTTTGTAATGTCGTAAAATTTGGTTTTACGAAAATGTGACTCGGGAGGCGTGTCGACCCGTTTTGGGCGCATATTTTGAAGTTTGTGGGTTGTTTTTGTGAGGTCAATTTTTGTGGGCTGCTTTTGTGGGTTGTTTTTGTGAGTTGCTTTTGTGGGTTGCTTTTGTGAGTAAATAATCGTGTCGTATTTCTCGGCTTAAAATAAAACGACAAAATTAATGTTCATTTTACGAAATATGCAATTTTAAATTAATACGTTAAAAATAACTAAAATGTTTTAGACACTTTGTAATGTTTCGTCTATTTATAAAACATGTATAGAAGTCCTTTTTCATCATCGGGCTTGTTTTTTTTGGGGGTACGGATACGGGTATCTACAGAGCCCCCAGTTTGACTGAGCTTGGACTAAAGTGCTAGTCAAACTTAAAAGATAGTATTCGGACCACTACAGTCTCGATACTGTCTGGCGACGCTAAGTATGTGTCTCGGGGAGAGACGAGGACTTAGTACCGGGAAATGCGGGGAGGGACGATGGGTACATGTTTAAGGACATGACGGTCTTGCATATTTAGGGGCATGCCGGCCTGTGGATGAATACCTCTTGATGGCGTTTTGTAGTCTAGCCGAACTCTGCGTTGTGCTTGAGATGGTTACTGTTGTGGAATGCTTCTTGACGGCGCTTTGTAATCTAGCCGAACTTTGTGTGTTGAATGCTTGCTGCGTGTTTGATCTGGTGTTCGTGCTTCAATGTCATTCTCGTAAAAAGTGTACGACTTGTATAAGAGACTTTGTGTTTATGTATTTGACTCGTAGAAGAGGCTCGGTGCTTTTGTTGGGCTCGTAAAAGAGGTGTGGTGCTTTTGTTGGACTCGTAAAAGAGGTTTGGTTGTTTTGTGTGACTCATGAAGAGGTTTAATGCTTTGCTGGACTCGTAAAAGAGGTTTGATGTTCTTGTGACTCGTAAGAGAGGTTTAGGTGTTTTTGTGTGACTCGTAAAAGAGGCTTAGGTGTTTTGTGTGACTCGTAAAAGAGGTTTATGTTTTTGTGTGACTCGTAGAAGAGGTTTGGTGCTTTGTGTGACTCGTAAAGAGGTTTGTGTTTTGTTTGACTCGTAAAAGAGGTTTAGTGTTTTATGTGACTCGTAAAAGAGGTTTGGTGTTTTTGTGACTCGTAAAAGAGGTTTGGGTGTTTTTGTGGGATTCGTAAAGAGGTTTGGTGTTTTTGTGTGACTCGTAAAAGAGGTTTAATGTTTTGTTTGACTCGTAAAAGAGGTTTGGTGTTTTTGTGGGACTCGTAAAGAGGTTTGGTGCTTTGTGTGACTCGTAAAAGGGGTTTATTGTGACTCGTAAAAGAGGTTTAGTGTTTTGTGTGACTTGTAAAGAGGTTTTTGTGTTTTGTTTGACTCGTAAAAGAGGTTTTTGTGTTTTGTTTGACTCGTAAAAGAGGTTTTTGTGTCTTATGTGACTCGTAAAAGAGGCTTAATGTTTTTGTTTGACTCGTAAAAGAGGTTTGGGTTTTTGTGACTCGTAAAAGAGGTTTATTGTTGTTGTTGTTGTTGTAGCTGCTTGTGATTTTAGCCCCCAGTTTGACTTAGGTTTTAGTGTAAAACGTTAGTCAAACTAGCTGTAGCTGTTTTTGATTTTAGCCCCCAGTTTGACTTAGGTTTTAGTGTAAAACGTTAGTCAAACTTGTTGTAGCTGCTTTTGATTTTAGCCCCCAGTTTGACTTAGGTTTTAGTGTAAAACGTTAATCAAACTTGTTGTAGCTGCTTTTGATTTTATCCCCCAGTTCGACTTAGGTTTTAGTGTAAAACGTTAGTCAAACTTGTTGTAGCTGTTTTTGATTTTAGCCCCCAGCTTGACTTAGGTTTTAGTGTAAAACGTTAGTCAAACTTATTGTAGCTGTTTTTGATTTTAGCCCCAGCGTGCTGATCTTTCGTTTTGCAGGTGACGACTGAGGTGCATAGGAGACTCTGGCGGCCAAGCTGCGGGCAGTGTTTGAGGTGCAGCGCGAGCAGGAGTTGGGTGACTACTGGGCCCAGCTCGATGCTCTTTGCGAGGAGTTGCGCTGCCGTGATCAGTCGTAGACTCTGTTGATGATGATTTGTGATTGTGTAGTGAACTTTGGACTTATGTGGTACACTTGTGTATTTGGGCTTTGTGTGGTTGTATGTATTTGTGGTAGTTATTGTTGTAAGGGTGTTACTGTGGCTATTTTGTATGTTTTTGTTTGAAATTGTGCGGTTTACGGTTACGGACGGTTGTCGTATGGCATCGTCTTAGGCTTCGTGGTATGGCTTTGATGACATGAGCACGATAAAGGCAATGGCTTGCGTTAGCGTCGTTGAACGGACGCCGTCAGGTGGATGTGGTCGTTGGCTGACCTTGCTTGTGGCTGTATTTTGAAACCTGCAATGTACTGTTAGTCGTGCGAAAATATGAATCTCGATTGAGATTATGTATCTCGAAGTGCGTGAAAATGCAGTTTTAATAGAAATGCATATGGGTTTTATGGAAAAAAAAACATGCGTAAAACGCGTTTTGAAGTATGAAAGTTGCAATGGGTGTTTTGATGAAAACGCAATATAAAAATTGTACTTTATAAGGGTTACGAAAATGCGAGAATAGTAATTTGCGTAGTGTCGAAAATGTGTTTGAGGATGGTGGGTTTTATTAATGTGAAAAACACCAGACGTAAAGCAGGGATGTAAAACGAGGTGATGTGATACACGGCTGCGTTCTTTTGAGTAAGGGGAGGTGTTTTGGTGCAAAAAGGGGTGTAACTGCCGTAATGGCGAGGGTTTGAGGTCGGGCGATGCGTTGTCTGAGAGGATGGTGTTTGGTGTTTTGGTGTCGAAAAGCTGTCGTCTCCGCTTGTGATTCGTGATCCATGGAATTGAAGGGATGTCGAGGGATGTCGAGATTAACATGTGCAGCTGATAGATATGGCGTCGAATGAACCTTTTTGTAGTTCGTCGTCAACTCTAAACCCTGGTGACATTGTAGTTTGCTTTGTCATTCCTGAGACCTAAGAAGACATCAGAGGTAGTGGTTTTGTCTTTTGCTCTAAAGACGGAAAATCCAAAATGTAGCTACTTTTGATTATTGTTAATGAAATGAACGTTTTCGTTTACGTTTGCCTCGTTCGCTATTTTGTAAGGGAAGGTATATCCTCAACTTTTTTAAGCTTCGGATCATGACCTTGCGTTTGTGTTGACTATGCCCTCGACCTTTTTAAGCTTTGGGCGTGTCGTTTTGTGTTGAATGTCGTCCTTTTAACCGTTTGGGTTTTCAGACGAATGTTCTTTGTCGACTATGCCCTCGACCTTTTTAAGCTTTGGGCGCGTCGTTTTTGTGTTGAATGTCGTCTTTTCAACCGTTTGGGTTTTTAGACGAATGTTTTGTGTCGACTATGCCTTTGACCTTTTTAAGCTTTGGGCGTGTTGTTTTTTGTGGTGAATATTGTCTTTTTAACCCTTTGGGTTTTCAGACGGATGTTTTGTGTCGACTATGCCCTCGACCTTTTTAAGCTTCGGGCGCGTCGTTTTTGTGTTGAATGTTGGTCGCGCTTTTTGCAAAGCTGCCAACGTATCCACGTGAGTGTGTAGATACCCGTATCCGTACCCCCCAAAAACAAACCCGATGATGAAAAGGACTTCCATTCATGCTTTTAAAAGAGTCGAAACGGTACAAAAGTGTCTAAAACGTATTAGTCATTTTTAGCGTATTAATTTGGACTTGCATAATCATAAAAATGAATGTCACTCTTAGTCATTATAAGCACAACACGAGCACGAAACAGGAACGTCTTATTAAGCCAAGCCACAAAAACAGCCCAACTAGGTACAAAACGGCCCAAACTTACAAAAACGACCCAAAACGCACACTAACACAACACTCAAACCGGGCCAAAGTGCGTCCGTGTCACATTTTCACAAAACTAGACTCTACAAAACCGTAAAATAATATACTTTAATATTATTTTATTTCGAGCCAGAACCGAAAAACGCGACAAAAACCAAAGCACGAAAACCAAAATTGAGCCAAAAACCAATTTGGCCCAAAATATCCAAATAAAACATAATCATCACCTAATCACACGACCAAAACCAAAGGCGGCATAAAACAGCCCACCAAAACAAAATAAAATCGCCGGTTAATGAGCGATTAAAAAAGTTAAACGCCTGTCAACAGGCGATTATGTTTTTGTTTTGTACCAGCCGCCTTTTTGATTTTTCTTAAAAAAATCCAACCCAAACAAAATTAAAAACGCCTGTACACAGGCGATTTAATTTTGTGCACCCACAAAAACCAGCCAACCTCTATAAATACCAACCCACTTCATTCATTTCAATATACATCGGTTTTATAAAACACATACACTATTCACAAAATCCACTCAAAATACCGTCTTTCCATTTTCGAAAGGTAAACATTTTACCTACGTTTGGGACGTTTGAGACTCGGACAAAGGGGTTACATTAACCCCAACCCGATATTGGCATTAGCGAAGCCGTATTAAATGTCTGGTTGTAGTAATTCGGATTCATAATCCGTCTAAACCCCGCCAATATCGCATAAATAAACGACTCATTATCACTAAAGCAAACCGACGTCACTTTTATAATTATGCAAGTCCTCATTCATGCATTAAATAACGACTAGAATCACGGATCCAACACTAAATTGTACCGTTTCATAGAGTCTTTTAGCATGTCAAAACTGAGGGTTTTCACAAATTTTTAAAGAGTCAAATATGAGGTCGGAAAATGACGTTTATAGTAATAATTTAGTCAATAAATTATTATTTAACGTACATTTCCCATAGAAAAGTCATTATTTTGACGATTTACATTATTTATGCATTTTTAATCGACTCATATATATTCGCACTTGTACGTAGCGTCATTTTAGCCCAAATATCGAAATTAACTAAATGTTTTCAAATTAGTAGAGACTACTTTTACGTAGGCTTTTTGATTTCAGTTTTCAAAACACATTTTTGTCAAAACTTTTGAAAAGTAACATCACTCCGAATCCCTTCTCTGGTTTCAAACCTCAGATTGATAGATATCGACGCATCTTGAAATCTGAGACACTCGTGTCTTATATTTCAAGACGCGTTGAATAGGTTCCAAATTCCTTTAATATTTGGTGGCGACTCCGAAAATACATTTTCAAAAAGGATTTTCTACTTTTCTTTTTTGGTCACAAATTCATGCAATGATCTCCCCCATTTTCTCAAAATCACAAGACTTTTTCCTCAAGCGAGGCGATTCCGCCTATGTTCCCCACACGGGGCGAGGGCGGGCGCGCGCAGGGCGTCGATAGGGACTAGCGGTCTGTCACTTTCCCGGTACCTTCAGCTGGCGACTCCGCTGGGGACGAGCATGATTTTTATTATTTTTGAAAAACTAGTTTTTCTTTTATTTTAAAAACATAAAGAAGTGAAGCTTGAAACTTTGAAAACATTTACGCTTTCGATATTTGGGCAAAAGTACGTTGAGTCGAATCCTCCTGATTCAAACCACACCCTTTGAGGAACGGCCCCTAGTAACTCTCGCTTCATAACGAGGTAACTCTGGACACACTGTTCTCTCACCCTCCACGACATAAGTACAAGATCCGCACAAACGATCGTAATCTACCAAACTCGAACGCTCTAGGGCCCGTCTTGAATGCACACCTAAGACGTGTGTAGTCTTGCGGGTGCCCCTACCGAAACGTTAAGGGAATGGCCGGAGGGAACCTTACCCTATAAGCCAAAAACCTGTGTTTATATGTACAAGTGTGAAGCTATAGTACCCTCACTATAGTCGTCTTTCAAAACCATTTCATGCAAAAACATTTCCTAGGCATTTTACATTTAAAATACGTCCATTTTTGAAAATTCAGTTTTAAACTTTTTTTCAAAAAGGTCATACTTTTAAAAACACGCCGTTAGGCTCTTTGACCTATAGTCATTTGAGTCTGATAAATAAAATGACAGTGCATTTACAAACCGATCCAGGATAATCACTAGATCCCAGATCTTTTTCAAAACGTAAATGAATTATGCGACTGACGTATCGTCATAATACATTTATTGCAAAAAATTTCATAGAGCAAAAACCCGAAAATGTCAATGCATTTCGGAGATTTTAAATGAAATTAACCTTTAGTACGTTAGAATTAGCTCTAAGTCGAGTGACTCTTTAGTCATCCCGATTTAATCTTTTTCTCTCAAAAAACAAAAACGCGGGCCCGTTCAGATGCGAACCCGTTGATTTAAATTCTGAATCAAGTGACCTATCGTCATTTTGATTTAATTCCCTGAGTCACACGTGAAAGGCGAACAAGTGATCGCCTTTTACCCAATTTTAACATCCTCAGATCGACTAGCCTATCGCTACTTCGGTTTGATCCTTTTTATCGTAACGATAAACCCCTAGCAACATACCGCTAAACTGGGTTAATCGGATTATGATCATAAAAATTTTCCTACCTCGAGATTAGGGACGTGTCAACATGCCCCTACCTCAAAAGCTTCCTGTGTCTTTTTAAGCTAAAAACACGAGTCGAGTCATGCACCCACTTTGAATGCGATTTTTCGTTGAGTCTTTTTTTCCTTTTTAGAGTCACTAAAGGTTTGAAAACTTTGTCAGGTCCACTCATTGAAAAAACCCTGGATACACAACAAACCTCCCATTGAACAAAACCTGGATATATACACGACGAACCAAGAACCGTCACTTAAACCCACCTCTGCCTCCAAAGAAGCGCGCCTATAACAAATCAAAACCAAAACCTGTAATGGCCTTTCAACAGGATGAAGGTTTCGGAGGACCACCACCACCCCCCTCGGAGGTAACTGCCGAACAAGTCCGACAGCTCAATGATAGGATAGCTAGCCTCACTACGACGATCGAGCAAATGGCTATCATGCAAAAGTTTGAAGCAGAGAAAAACGCCGTACGCCTAGCCGAGGAATCCGAACGGAATGCAAAAAGGATTCGAACCATGGAAGAACGTCTCACGAACTCAAGAGGTTACTCCATACACCAAGAGAACGAGCACATCCCAAAGAACGTCAGGTCCATGCTACCAGACAAGCTAGCACTCAGTGATCTTCCCATCTTCAAAGGTCACGAAAGCCCGCTCGTTCACGTCAAGGCTTTCAAAGCTAAAATGGCCATCATGGGTGTTGAGCCCCCTGCGTGGGCTACCTTATTTCCACACTCATTAGACGCACAGCCCAGGGCATGGTTCTATGCTTTAGAGCCACACAAAACGGGTAGTTTCGAGGACATAACGGTTGCGTTTGATCTACAGTATCGGGACAATAATGATATCCAAGTCTCGCTACGTACCTTGGAGGTCCTGACTCAGAGGGACAATGAAGGGTTTACCGAGTACCTGACGCGCTGGAAGAAACTGTGTGCTCAAATACCTAACCGTCCAAGGGACACTGATCTAATCACTAAGTTCATCAACAACCTCACCCCCGCATACCAACAACACCTACGGTACGGGAATTTTGACAACTTCTCAACACTCAGCGTCGTCGGCGAGCTCATTGAAGACGATCTCCGCAAAGAAAATAGGAATAAGAGTACGGGTCGCGGATATCAAGGAAGCTCGTCTCGAGCCACTGCCAAAGTCGAGCCCATCCATGCCATCAACGCACTGGACGCGTTAGAGGCACCACCGGTTTTCACGACACCACCAAGGCCTGCCGCACCTCCGCCAAAAGCATCATACTCACCTACGGGTCCCAGCTCACTAAAAGCCCGACGAAGCTTTGACCCCATATACATGACCTACTCAAAGGCACTACAGAAGCTTGTGAGCCGCAATGTACTTCAACTCATAGGACCTACTAGCGAGCCTCCCCCAGACAAGAAACCGAAGTCATGGGATCAGAACGCATACTGCGAATTTCACAGAGGAAAGGGGCATGATACCGAGCAATGTTTCCGCCTAAAAAACATAGTCCAAGATCTGATCGACGACAACACTATTGTGAAGCCCAGCCCGAGCCCTAAACCTTCGAACCAGCTCAATCCTTTGCATAACCATGCTATATTTACAGGAATACACCCCATCATCGACTGCTCTAAAATGATAGTCTCAGATGATTACGAAGTCAACGGCATCTGGAATACTTCTAAAGATGAGGCCGACAATGATGACATCCGCATATGTCTCCAAGATGAGCCCTACGAGGAGGAGACTCAACCCTGTCGCCCGCCAGGCAAGTACGGAGAGCTACGTCACAAATACCCAATTAGGCTATCGGATAGCGATGACGAAGTAGCCTACCTAACACGTTCTGGACGTCCATACCAAGCTTCTCTAAAGTTACTTGAGCCCCAGAACCCCCCGCCAAGGTTGACTGCTCAAGAGAAGAACAAGGGGATAATCATAGATGAGGATACGCCGCCTACTTCGCCTACCTCTGCAGCCTCACTTCCAAGCGTCGCTCCTACAAACTTTACTAGTTCACCTGCAAGCATTGCTCCTACCCCCACGTCGCCATCCAGCAAAGTATCATTACCTAACGCTAATCCTGCGCCTACCCCACCAGCTAATAAAATAGCATCACCGAGCGTCACCCCGTCACCCTTACCCACGCCTGAGATCGGAGACACGCTCCACAAACAGCTCAACAAGACAAAGGCAGACATTTCAATCTGGCAGCTCTTAAGGGACTCAATGGGACATCGTGAAGCCCTTTACCAAGCATTACAGGTCACCCCAATGACATCGGAAATGTCTCCAGAAAAACTTATCAGTAACATAACGCGCGAATGGCAGGCTAATGCCGTCACCTTTTCGGATAAAGACCTCCCTCCTTTCGGCGGCACGCACAATCTACCTCTCTACATCAACGTGGAATGCCACGGCATGACATTACCTGGCCGCCCTCATCGACAATGGATCCGCGATCAACGCCCTACCTCCGGAAACAGCCAAAAACTAAGGATTGAAGAGAACGATTTCATTCCGTATGCCGAAGCGGTGTCGTGGCTTACGATGGAACACGCCGCAAAGATAAAGGGAACCGTCTCCTTTCCCATTATGACAGGGCTACCATGAGAGAAACCGAATTTCAAATCATTGACATACCCCCAACCTACAACATGTCGTTAGGAAGGCCATGGATCCACGCTACCAAGGCCGTCACCTCAACCCTACATCAAAAGGTCAGGATGCCTTTAGGTGACGAGATTATCACCATCGACGCTTCAAACTTTCGTGCTACGCTTAATCAACACAAAGGAAGCAATAGTACTGCAGAAATAAACGCCGATCCAGCCGATGACATGTGTGGTTTCGACTTCGACTTCAGTATCTGCACCATGACTCGCCAAGAGGAAATCGCCGCTTCACGCCAGGGACAACGACAATAAATGGCCCACCATGGGTCTATCTTATGTGCCATGGGCACACGAAGTCTCCCACGGTTGGGAATCGTACAACGATCGCAAGAAGCGTCATGATTTCCACATGCAGCCATACCACATCTTCCCCAGCAACTACATCGTCAGGGAGGGCACTAGCAGAATCCCCAAGAACGTATCCACATATACCATCGCCGGAATTGAACTTGTCTCCGACATCATACGCAACTCCAACTTCAACCCCACTGACCTAATCGTTCCTTACGAAGAAAAAACGCATGACGGATGGTCAAAAACCCTTGAATGGACCGACGAACAAGGCCGCACTTTCAAGATTACTACCGGCCAAGGCTACACCTTCGAAGATTCTAACTCCGACGAAGACGAAGACAACGCCCTCAACAAAAAGACCGTCGTAGAATTTAAACTTCCCCGTCGTCATTTTAAGTCCTATGCCCCAACTAAGCCCCCGGGCTATTCCCAGATATAATCAATTTAGCTAAAGAACTAGAGTCATTAAGGTTGTCCAAAGCTCCCTCGTCTGAGCTATCTTCAAATGTAACCGCTTTTGATAACATTAATAACATGAAAGTTTTTGATTACTCTTTGCCTCATTTAAAATCTACGCATTCCAATGATCACGATAAATCTAAACTAAAAAACATTGCATTATGTAGATACATTGCAAGCATTGTCTCAAAACCCGAACAGGACCCCATCATTGAAGACACAACAACCATAGACATAGGCACGCCCGAAGAGCCTCAAGAACTGCAACTGGGGGCTTTCCTAAGCACAGAAGAAAGGGCCACATACACCAAGCTCCTCGCAGAGTTTAAGGACGTCTTTGCCAGGTCATATAAGGACATGCCCGGCATAGACCGCGAGATAGCTGAACACCGCATCCCGATCAAGCAAGGTTCCAGACCCGTCAAACAGAAACTACGACGCATCAAGCCAGAATGGTCTCTCATGGTCAAAGAAGAGATCGAAAAGCAACTACAAGCTGGATTTATCCGAGTCATTGAATACTCTGATTGGGTCTCCAACATGGTTCCAGTCATGAAGAAGAACGGCAAAATACGAGTATGTGCCGACTTTCGAGACCTAAACAAAGTCTGCCCAAAAGACGATTTCCCACTACCTCACATGGACATCCTAATCGACAGCACAGCAGACCACGCCTTACTGTCATTCATGGATGGATATGCGGGATACAACCAAATCAAGATGGCAGCAGACGACATGCCAAAAACCACTTTCGTAACCCCCTGGGGAACATATTGCTACACAGTCATGCCATTTGGGCTCATAAATGCCGGCGCTACCTACCAACGTACCGCCACCACCTTGCTCCACGACATGATGCATAAAGAGGTCGAGGTATACGTCGACGACATGATCGTGAAGTCAAAGGAAAGGGACAACCACGTCACAAACCTTCGGAAATTCTTCACCCGAACTAGGCAGTATAAGATGCGACTAAACCCACAGAAATGCACCTTTGGGGTCACATCAGGCAAGTTGCTGGGTCACATAGTAAGCCAGCGCGGGATCGAAATAGATCCGACCAAAATCAAGGCAATAATGGGTATGAAACCACCAAGCAACATCGACGAAATAAGGAGCTTTTTGGGACAAGTCCAATATATCTCCCGATTTATCAGCAAACTCACCATGATTTGTGAGCCAATCTTCAAAAAATTGAAGAACGAAGAGCATACGAAATGGGACGACGATTGTCCACAAGCATTCGACAAGGTCAAGAGCCTGCTCACAAATCCACCCGTTCTGGTACCCCCACAAAAGGACTTGCCCCTATCGCTATACTTAACGACCACGCCAAACGCTATGGGTGCCATGCTCGCCCAAGAAGTCAACAACGAAGAACGGGCCATCTACTACATCAGCAAAAAGTTCCACGATTACGAAACTCGGTATGAACCAGTCGAGAAAAGCTGCCTCTCGCTTGTCTGGGCAACCAAAAAGCTCAGGCACTACCTACTCACTAGCACAACAAGAGTCTACTCCCTAATGGACCCCCTCAAGTACCTATTCGAAAAACCAGTCCTAAATGGGCGTATGGCCAGATGGACTCTACTCCTCGCCGAGTATGAACTCAAATACCTCCCTCTGAAAGTGATCAAGGGAAGAGCAGTTTCCGACTTCCTTGCAGAAAATGCTATCATCGAACAACCCATGATCGATACAATGTCATTCCCTGACGATGGAATCTTTGCCATAGAAAAGGAATACTGGCAATTATACTTTGACGGAGCATCAAACTACCGCGGCTACGGAGTAGGAATACTCTTAATATCCCCAAATGGTGACCATACTCCGCTCTCGATCAAGCTCGATTTTAGCGTCACAAACAACGCCGCAGAATACGAAGCCTGCATTTACAGCCTGCAAGCCGCCATCGCCCTCAAAATAAAGAACCTACGGGTGCATGGAGATTCATTCCTCATCATAAATCAAGTGACCGGGGCATGGAAGATCATGAGCGAAACCCTCACCAAATACCAAACAAAAGTACAAAAACTCCTAACCAACTTCGATCGTGATCGAATTTTACCACCTCCCAAGGGAAGAAAACCGGTTCTTGACGACCGCCAAAACTCTCATCCCTCCTCAACATGCCACCGGACATGAAGTTACTACCCATCATCGCCGAAAGACGTGGACGAACCAAAGATACATCCATACCATTGACCTGGGCCGAAGCGAGCGCATGCAGCCTTGGTATCAAGCCATAATCAACTACAAAACAGACAACACTTACCCACCCGACACCGATAAACGTGGATAGATAGCTATCAGACTCCTAGCTTCCCAATTTGTGCTAGAAATGGGACAATTACTCAAGAAAACACCACAAGGGACGCTGCTCATATGTGTCGACTACAAGAAGGGGCAGGAAATCGTCACGCAAGTCCATGATGGCGAATGCGGACCCCACATGAACGCTCGAGCACTCTGCAAACAGATTCTACGACTAGGATGGTATTGGACGACCATGGAAGCAGACTGCATCCAATACGTCAAGCACTGCCACAACTGCCAAATTTTCAGCAACGTCCAACATGTACCACCTTCACCACTATACAGCCTAACCTCACCCTGGCCCTTTTCAACCTGGGGCATCGACGTGATAGGAAAAGTCCACCCCATCGGAGCAGGAGGACACTGTTTCGTGCTAGTGGCAATCGACTACTTTACAAAATGGGTAGAAGCAGCATCTTTTCGAACCCTCGGCTCCAAAGAAGTCGCCAAGTTCATCCAGACGAACATCATATGCCGATATGGCATACCCCATGAGTTCATCAGCGATCAAGGCTCGCACTTTCAGCGCGAGACAGAAGCTATACTCACAAAATACAACATCCAACATCACAAATCCTCACCCTATCGACCCCAAACCAATGGAGCCGTTGAAGCAGCAAACAAGACGGTCGTCACCATACTCGAGAAAATGATCGACAGTTGCAAAGATTGGCCCAACAAGATACCATATGCATTATGGGGATACCGCACTACCATTCGCACGGCCACAGGCATGACCCCCTATTTCCTCACCTATGGCATGGAAGCCGTCCAACCAGTGGAAATAGAAATACAGTCTCTACGCATACTGTGGACAAGGGATTTTGATCCACGCGATGTTTTATTTCAAAAACATTTTCAATTTGAAAAGAGTCGCCACTAAATTTTTAGGTGGAATTTAGAAACCAATTTTAGAGAAAAATGAGTTCGTGCGAGTTTACGTGTTAGGAAGTTTAAAAGAATTTCATTAATTTAACGCCTAACCCCGCCCGTCGTAAAGACGGTCTCTACTAAATAAAACCATGGCTATTATGAGTACGTATGCGGATATGCAAACAATGTTTTAATCCTAAACCTATTACACCCGTTCTATGTCGTTTAATGCACATATAATTTCGTCGAAGTTGTTCAACATGGGTTCATTTACTATTCTAGCAAACAAAGGAAAGGAGTAGAAATACTCACCGACAGCATAAGATAGATTAACAAACGTTAGCGGCGGATAAAAATAATAGATAATGGATAATCAAACATGACCAATACGCGAACGAGTACGAACAATTAACATAGACGATCAAATGCGACACTCGAACATGAAGCAGCAACAAGCAAACAAAATAATTCACAAATACTTGCAAGCAAACACACACCCATATAAACAAACTCAAACAAATAAATATACGTAGTATACATGTAAACTAATAAATAAGGTACATTTAATGGGCCTTCGCAAATGATGACAAACAACTATAAACCATCATACGGGCTACTGATCAATCACTAAACGCACACATGTAATCAAGCAAAATAAAAAGAACTCACGACATCGTAATTAATTGCAAGATGAATGACATGGGGATAACTACAACTAATTATCAGGCATATAAACAAACGTGTAAGTTGACAATCAAAAGCAACTAATACGCATAAGCTACCAAGTGAACAACATGGACACACAACACACGAAAAGATACCAGGCTATTCAATCCTACACAACTCGAGCTTTGACAGACGGAGCAAAAAACAGCGAGTAACAGAAATACGCAGAACATGGCTTCACATGATTAAAGCAACTACACGGATTTCACACAATCGACGACACTAAACTAAGAAATAGATGCTAGACAATGAAACAAGGATCACGAAAACGAAACTACAACATAAACATGAGTCATAAATCTGAAAGAAAGACACCCAAAATCAATTTTTTATAAAGAGAACAGTTAACGTGAATCAGGCCCAAATGTACGCTAGACTAACAAACTAAATCGAAATCAAATGGACGCAGAGTACTCAAGTCATAACATATAAGGAAGTTGAACATGCGTACTAAATAGATAAGAACATGACACATCCACACATGCATATCAACATCATGCGAAAAATATGAATCTAAAACGAATGACGAAAGTGACAGTTACGAGGGTAAATAATAAAGCGACAGAAAGCAATAAAGAGCGACAGAGAGCTATAAAATAATAAAAAAAACGATAATTTAACAACGTAAAAAGGAATTTTTGCACCCTCAACTTACATGTATCGTTGACCAAATATCCGAGTCGTAATCGATTGTAAGATTTTATCCCGAGGGGCCGTCGTCGAGGAAAACCAATAATAAATCCAGACCGTACCAAAATCGACAATGATTTTCAAAAGCTTGTAACTTCTTCGTTTCTCAACGAAATTTCGAACCGAAAGATGTTTTGGAATCGTGGTAAAGTGAACTTCAAGATTTTGTAAAGAAATCAGAGTGAATATGGTGTTTTCAACACGAAAAACGGGGTAGAAGACGTGACAGCAGAATGAAAAGCTGAAAAACGTGCTCTGTTTTTGTGCAGCAAATCTCGACTTCTTTGAGGCTTTTTTAGGGCTTTTTGTGGCTTGATCTTGTGTATCTATGTTGTATATTTCGTATGTAATGAAGGCTTGTGTATGGGTGTGTATATATAGTCACAGAAGGTAGGGTTTTTTGAAGGACAAGAGCAGCTATGCAACGTTTTAAGAGAGTCATTGCTCACGGTTTTGTTTAGGGTTTTGGAGGGGTTTTCTTGAGGGTTAAGCAAGGGTACGTGGGTCATGTGGATCAGGTACGAGCTTTTGGTTGTGGGCAAGAGTTTGGACTTCAAAAAAACGGGTTTTGGGTTGCTCCAAAACAGAGCACGGGGTGGGGTTTTGGGCTGCTACAAAACGAGTTTTTGAGTGTGTTTCGGCTGTATCCTGGGCTGGTTATTCGAGGGGGAGAAAGGGTAGGGAAAAGGCTTCGAAATTGGTGTTGAAACGGGCTCAAAATTGTTCTTAAAATCGAGCTTAAAACGAGTTATAAAACTTGCTGTTAAGAAAATGAATTCGTCGAATATGATTTAATAAATTGTTTTAAAAGCACGAGAAACGACTTTTCAAGTCAAATATAAGAATTTGTAAAAGCGATTTTTCAAGTCGAAATACTTTAAAATGATTTTTCAAATCAAAACGTCTTATTTTCAATAAAACAATACTTGCCATTAAATAAAAACTTTGTGAACTCATTAAACCAAATATCCTTTGAATTAACAAATAATGTGTCGACAGCGCCCTGCTTACAACGTAATACGAACTCAAATAAATGGTACGAAAACACGTTGTCCTATCATCATAGGGTATTTGTCGGGTTTTCTATAAATTTCCATATCGACAGATACGGGTATCTCTGAGCCCCCACTTTGACTAAGGCTTGACAAAGGCGAAAGTCAAAGTAGACCCTCAGTCGATCGTAGATCACAACTTGAGAGCCTCACGGGTCGTCTATGGTCCCTTAGACCTGTGTATATAAGCTCACCAGCCATAAGAAGAGGTCATACCTGAAACTCGATTATGGATGCCTTTATTTTCACAACTGCTTCTAGAAAAATTGTGGGTTGAACCTTCTATTCCTGAAGATGGCCTACGATCCGCTTTCGACTTTAATCAAACCCAACTTCGTAGTTCGTCAACTGGCCGCAATTTAGCTTCCGCCGTTTCTTTGCCCAAATCAGATGTCCTCTGCGAACGGGATTTTCCTTAGGGAGGTTGTCGTTCTTATCCAAACATTGGTTTTCAACCGTTGCTCACTTGAGCTGCTCGTGGATTTCTTCCATTTCTCTTGTATTTTGATTTAATTGAGTCTTAGACTTGCGGATGTCATCCATTTCTCTTCTATTTTGATTTGATTGACCCACAGATGTCTTCCGTTGGTGCTTTGTTAGTTGATAGAGGCCTCTGAAGCTAACGCTTTCAGAGCCCCCAGTTTGCAATGGGTCTAAAGTCGTAGACTTTAGAGCCCCCAGTTGAAGCACATCCTGCTCAAATTTAAAAACAAACCCTAACACATGACTCACCTAGTGACTCTGCGACTTTTGGAATAAAAAAGAATGGATCATTGATCCGAGCTGCGAATTTTATTCGAAAAAAGGGTCATCGACCTGCTTCTAAAGGGGATGGATCATCGATCCGAACTGAGAATCTTAAAATTGAAAATGGGTCTTCGACCTGCTTTTTAAACAAAAGGAATGGATCATCGATCCAAATCGAGGATATGAACTTGAATATGGGTCTTCGACCCGCATTTTAAACAAAAGGATGGATCATCGATCCGAGCTGAGATTTTTAATTTGAAAATGGGTCTTCGACCTACTTTTTACACAAAGGATGGATCATCGATCCGAACTTTAAGTAGTGAGCTAAAATAGATATCGCGCTGGAAATGGGTCATCGACCCGAGCTAAAACAAACATTTGCGTCCTCGATTTGCATTTCAAATAGATACATGACGGATGGATCATCGACCCCGACCTGAGGTTATTCAAAATTTTGTGTCATCGACCTATATTTTGAGATTAAAGAGTGGTGGGTCTTCGACTGGAAACCGTAAACATCTTTTGAAAATGAGTCGTCGACCGAAAACCGTAAACATCTTTTGAGAATGGGTCGTCGACCCGCATCTTGGAAAGTGGATGAGTCATCGACTCGAACTATAAACATCATTTGAAAATGGATCTTCAACCCGCATCTTGAAAAGTGGATGAGTCATCGACTCGAGCCATAAATATCATTTGAAAATGGGTCTTCAACCCGCATCTTGAAAAGTGGATGAGTCATCGACTCGAGCTATGCTCATCATTTGAAAATTGGGGCCATCGACCCGTATTTTGAGGAAAAGGCGGATGGGTCATCGACCCGAACTATAATGGTCATTGAAAATTGGGGCCATCGACCCATATTTTGAAAGGAAAAGATGGATGGGTCATCGACCCGAGCGGAACACATCATTCGAAAATGGGTCATCGACCCGCATTTTGGAAAGTAAGTAGGTCATTGACCCGTGTAGCAAATTTCATTTGAAAATCGAAAGAGGTCATCGACCTGAACTTTGGATTTTGAACACCTCGAATAATTTGGCCATTAACCTAGTTTAAAAACATCGTTTTAAAAGTTGGATTGTGGGTCCAACCTAGACTACAAAAATTACTTGGAAATTGACGTGGGGTATTGGTTAGCATGCATCAAATCGAATTGGGTCCTAGACCCGCATTGCAAGCATCATTTTGAAAATTAAGAAGAGTCATCGACTCTGAATCTAAACATCATTTAGAAATTGAAATGGGCCATCGGCCCGCAAGCATCATTTTGAAAATCGAAGTGGGTCATCGACCTGCATTTGAAATTTGACCTCGGATCATCGACCCAGACTTTGCAAAAAGGTTCTTGAAATGCCAGTTATTTTAAAATCGAAGCATGGCCAAGTTAGCATGAAATACGACACGAATGTGACATGAATGCGACGAGAACGTGACACGAGCAACTGACATTTGAACGTTCGACCATGACCGACTCGACCTAAGACAACGTTTCAAAGACGAGTAGACTAGTAACTGTGCAGGGTCTTTTAGGATGATTGGCACGTGGTTCGAGTTAGGCGTGGGTTAACAGTATCATGTTCTCCCCCTAAGCAAATTCTTTGTCGAGATGCGAACTAACTGTCAAAGTAAACATCTTTGCCAATTCCCGTTAAGAAAAAGATCATTCCAAGACTGGACAATTACCTATCAGAATATTGATTCTCATCTCAATCTAAATTAAGCACTAAGACAGACTCAAAAGTTGCTTCATTTGGACTTTGTAAAGACCCGTAAAAAATTGACAAGATGACAAATTAGATGATGGGTGGTGGTGGATTGTATCCCATATTCTAAAGGATTTCCTACATATTCGCGTGGGGCGAAATCAAATCCGATGTAGTTCGATCAAGGTGCATAAACATGGAATTTTTTTGTGTGTAACACTCGAAGGTTTCACCTAAGGTATCATGTTGTGTCTTGTTCTAGCTTGTGAAGTACTGGCGGATCCCTTGTGGACCCTAAACGCTTGGGTGCAACTACATAAGCCAATGATTCTCGGAATTTCAAGACTACGTCTCCATTGCCGTTTTGAGAACGACTTAAAAATGTTTGATGGTACTTTCTGACCGTTTTGGCTTTGCCTTTAATTTTGACTTTGATCTTCGATCTCCGATGTGTTGCCACTCAATTTTTTGCATTTCTGTATTCTTGTTTGCGTTTTCGAGAATATGCCGCGCCCTTTGTGGCTTGGGCTTGTTCCAACTTCGTGGTCGTATGTATATCACGCCAGACTCCTCTGACAAGTTCGTTTGCTTATTAGGCACGCGATCGAGTACACGGAGGGCGATCCATGAATATTCGTACCTTTGGTCGCGATCAAATTCATGACCACTATGGAGCTCCAAATTAATGGATCCTCCTCCAAAGGCAGATGAGTAGTATACCACAAGTTGACTACCGGACCTTAGGTTTTTAGTTGTCGGATACCCTTTTGTCTTTGCTTTTGTCTTGAGTTGGTGTTGCACCTTAGAATTGAATACGTATTTCTACCCCAGGGACACCCTTCGAGTGTGTTGTGCATTTTCGTCAGTTGGATTATGGAAGCAAATTAGAGACAAGATCAATTTCATTGATTTTGAGAAGGATTTAGAAATAATTGTGAAAAAACGAATCTTAGACTCAGCTCAGACATAAGACTTGAATATGAATTCTGACTTATAATCACCAACCTCGGCTTTGAACTTTTCTCCTTTCAGGAATTGATTCAGATGCTTGGTTTGAAAGTTATCCCACTTTTGCAACTTGATTTTGGCTTAAGGAGGAGAATATGCGACTCAGGTTCAGAAATCGACATGGTTTCGACACTATTTGTAAATTGGTAGAGGTTTCATTCTATTTAACAACTCGGGATGCAAATGGACTGGACCAGACTAATCATGAAAAGACTCAGAGCTTAACGACATGGTCTACGACCTAATTATGCAAATGCATGCGACATATGGACTTGAAGACAGACTCACAGTATGGGCCTTAGACCTAACTAGATATGGACTTGAAGTAATTAGCTCGTGTTTGGACCAACAAGTTTCTAAGGTTTACATAAAACGTCTAAAAAAAGCCTAGATGAGACGTTATTATTCCCTGACTCAAACTTACTAATTGACATGCATGATTTGGGCCTAAGAATAGGCCTAGGTGGCCCAACTAGTTAAATCCTCTAAGACTTTTAGATGGACTAGACTTTCTATACACGGCTTAGACTCCAACTAGACTTGACTCGATGCATTTCATGCTTCCTCATGACTCGAGAATGAAACTTGTTTTTTTTTCTTAAAGTCGATGTTTAAAATGGCAAAGACTGACTACCAAAAGGGCTTATTTGGTTCGAAAATTCTAGTCCAACTAGGGTTAGATTTTACCTTCGAAAAACTTCGTTTTGGTTGGAAAAAAATTCTATTCCTAAATGGGTAACATTTCAAAAGCGTTCGAGATTATTCTAATCCTAAACGTATAGCATTTCAGCTTAAAAACTATTCTTTTTTCAAAAGACGTAGTGTTGAGAATTGTTTGGGATTAATCTAACCCTAAACGGGTAGCATTTCAGCTTGAAAGGATTTTTTTTTTTCAAAAGAGTTAGTGTTGGGAACTGTTCGAGATTATTCTAATCTTAAACGGGCGGCATTTCAGCCATAAAAAAATGATCTTTTTTCAAAAGACTTAGTGTTGAAAATTGTTCGAGATTATTCTAATCTTAAATGGCATTTCAGCTATAAAAGGATCTTTTTTCAAAAGAGCTAATTTTTTTAAAAAAAGTTCTAGGATTTTCTAATCCTAACGAGGAGCATTTCAGCTAAAAAAAAGAATCTTTTTCCTAAAGACTTAGCGTCGAAGACTGTTCGAGATTGTTCTAATCTTAAACGGGTAGCGTTTCAGCTTAAAACGGATCTTTTTTCAAAAGAGTTACAATCGAAAATTATTTAAGATTATTCTAACCCTAAATGAATAGCATTTCAGCTTAGAAAATATTTTTCAAAAGAGCGATTTAAAATTGTTTAAGATTGTTCTAACCCTAAACGAATAGCATTTCAGCTTAGAAAAGATCTTTTTCAAAAGAGCTAATATCGAAAATTGTTTAAGATTATTCTAACCCTAAACGGACAGCATTTCAGCTTAGAAAAGATCTTTTTTCAAAAGAGCTAACATCGAAAACAATGTTTAAGATTATTCTAACCCTAAACGGATAGCGTTTCAGCTAGGAAGAGATCTTTTTTTCAAAAGAGCTAACATCGAAAAAAAATGTTTAAGATTATTCTAACCCTAAGCGGATAGCGTTTCAGCTAGGAGGAGATCTTTTTTTTTTTCAAATGAGCTAATATCGGAAATTTGATTATTCTAATCCTAAACGAAAAGCATTTCAGCTAGGAATGGGTCTTTTTTCAAAAGAGCTAATATCGGAAATCTTTTAAGGTTATTCTAATCCTAAATGAATAGCATTTTAGCTAGGAATGGATCTTTTTTCAAAAGAGCTTGAATCGAAAATTATTTAAGATTATTCTAATCCTAAAAGGGATGGCATTTCAGCCAAGAAATGGATCTTTTTTCAAAAGAGCTAATATCGGAAATCTTTTAAGATTATTCTAATCCTAAACGAGCAGCATTTCAGCTAGGAAGAAATCTTTTTTTCAAAAAGAGCTAAAATCGAAGATTATACAAGATTAATCTAATCCTAAGAAGATGGCATTCCAGCCAAGAAAAGATCTTTTTTCAAAGAGCTAATATAGAAAAAAAAAAAAAAAAAATGTTTAAGATTATTCTAACCCTAAACGAATAACCTTTTAGCTTGGAGAAGATCTTTTTTCAAAAGAGCTAAAATTCAGAAAATTATTTAAGATTAATATAATCCTAAACGAATAGCCTTTCAGCTAGGAAGAGATTTTTTCAAAAAGACTAAAATCGAAAATATTATAAGATTATTCTAATCCTAAGAGGATGGCATTTCAGCCAAGAAAAGATCTTTTTTCAAAAGAGCTAATATTCAGAAAATATTTAAGATTATTCTAATTTTAGAAGGAAAGCGTTTCAGCTTAAACAAAAATCTTTGTTTTTCGAAAGAGATAGTGTTGGAAAATATTTAAGATTATTCTAATCCTAAAAAGACAGCATTTCAGCTAGAAAAAAAACTTTTGGAAAAAATCGAATGAAAAGAGATCTTTTTTCAAAAGAGCTAAAGTTGGAAAATATTTAAGATTATTCTAATCCTAAAAAGACAGCATTTCAGCTTAAAGAATGATTTTTTTTTTTGAAGGAAAGTATTTCAGCTCGAATCAAAAATCTTTTTCAAATGAGGTAGGGTTGGAAAATATTTAAGATTATTCTAATCCTAAAAAGACAGCATTTCAGCTTAAAGAATGATTTTTTAGAAGGAAAGCATTTCGGCTTAAGTCAAAAATCGTTTCAAAAGAGATATCGAAGATTATTCTAATCTTAAAAAAAAAAAAAAACAGCATCTCAGCTAAAATAAATTTTTTGGAAAATATTCGATTGAAAAGATAACAGTTTTGATAAAAAAAAAAAAAAAAGATTAAAACAAGGCTTTGGAATTCACAGAGCAATTAGTCACACGCAGTTCAAGGATGCAATGCATGACCTAGACTATTCTAAGTCTCAAAAAGGGTCCATGCCAATGATTCCACGTTGTTAGGGAACTCACAATCCTCCATAAGTCAGGGACGAAATGGGGAGACGGCGGTTGCTAACCTCGGTGGAACCACCTTGATATTTAAATCAGACACAGTGAACGTCATTTCCCTACTTTGAGATCGACCCAAAGGGAGAAATGGTTCGAATCCTAACAGTATGATGCATAAATAACGTAAAAAAAGAAAGGGTACTCTAAATAGCCATCATTTTACTTTTCAAGTTTCACTGTCCCCAGCGGAGTCGCCAAATTGTGGACAAGGGATTTTGATCCACGCGATGTTTTATTTCAAAAACATTTTCAATTTGAAAAGAGTCGCCACTAAATTTTTAGGTGGAATTTAGAAACCAATTTTAGAGAAAATGAGTTCGTGCGAGTTTACGTGTTAGGAAGTTTAAAAGAATTTCATTAATTTAACGCTTAACCCCGCCTGGGTCAGAAAGACGGTCTCTACTAAATAAAACCATGGCTATTATGAGTACGTATATGGATATGCAAACAATGTTTTAATCCTAAACCTATTACACCCGCTTCTATGTCGTTTAATGCACATATAATTTCGTCGAAGTTGTTCAACATGGGTTCATTTACTATTCTAGCAAACAAAGGAAAGGAGTAGAAATACTCACCGACAGCATAAGATAGATTAACAAACGTTAGCGGCGGATAAAAATAATAGATAATGGATAATCAAACATGACCAATACGCGAACGAGTACGAACAATTAACATAGACGATCAAATGCGACACTCGAACATGAAGCAGCAACAAGCAAACAAAATAATTCACAAATACTTGCAAGCAAACACACACCCATATAAACAAACTCAAACAAATAAATATACGTAGTATACATGTAAACTAATAAATAAGGTACATTTAATGGGCCTTCGCAAATGATGACAAACAACTATAAACCATCATACGGGCTACTGATCAATCACTAAACGCACACATGTAATCAAGCAAAATAAAAAGAACCTGCTGACATACGTAATTAATTGCAAGATGAATGACATGGGGATAACTACAACTAATTATCAGGCATATAAACAAACGTGTAAGTTGACAATCAAAAGCAACTAATACGCATAAGCTACCAAGTGAACAACATGGACACACAACACACGAAAAGATACCAGGCTATTCAATCCTACACAACTCGAGCTTTGACAGACGGAGCAAAAAACAGCGAGTAACAGAAATACGCAGAACATGGCTTCACATGATTAAAGCAACTACACGGATTTCACACAATCGACGACACTAAACTAAGAAATAGATGCTAGACAATGAAACAAGGATCACGAAAACGAAACTACAACATAAACATGAGTCATAAATCTGAAAGAAAGACACCCAAAATCAATTTTTTATAAAGAGAACAGTTAACGTGAATCAGGCCCAAATGTACGCTAGACTAACAAACTAAATCGAAATCAAATGGACGCAGAGTACTCAAGTCATAACATATAAGGAAGTTGAACATGCGTACTAAATAGATAAGAACATGACACATCCACACATGCATATCAACATCATGCGAAAAATATGAATCTAAAACGAATGACGAAAGTGACAGTTACGAGGGTAAATAATAAAGCGACAGAAAGCAATAAAGAGCGACAGAGAGCTATAAAATAATAAAAAAAACGATAATTTAACAACGTAAAAAGGAATTTTTGCACCCTCAACTTACATGTATCGTTGACCAAATATCCGAGTCGTAATCGATTGTAAGATTTTATCCCGAGGGGCCGTCGTCGACGAAAACCAATAATAAATCCGTACTTCGTACCAAAACTGACAGCGATTTTCAAAAGCTTGTAACTTCTTCGTTTCTCAACGAAATTTCGAACCGAAAGATGTTTTGGAATCGTGGTAAAGTGAACTTCAAGATTTTGTAAAGAAATCAGAGTGAATATGGTGTTTTCAACACGAAAAACGGGGTAGAAGACGTGACAGCAGAATGAAAAGTCAAAACGTGCTCGCTTTTGTGCAAAGAAATCTCGACTTCTTTGAGGCTTTTTTAGGGCTTTTTGTGGCTTGATCTTGTGTATCTATGTTGTATATTTCGTATGTAATGAAGGCTTGTGTATGGGTGTGTATATATAGTCACAGAAGGTAGGGTTTTTTGAAGGACAAGAGCAGCTATGCAACGTTTTAAGAGAGCTGCTGTTCACGGTTTTGTTTAGGGTTTTGGAGGGGTTTTCTTGAGGGTTAAGCAAGGGTACGTGGGTCATGTGGATCAGGTACGAGCTTTTGGTTGTGGGCAAGAGTTTGGACTTCAAAAAAACGGGTTTTGGGTTGCTCCAAAACAGAGCACGGGGTGGGGTTTTGGGCTGCTACAAAACGAGTTTTTGAGTGTGTTTCGGCTGTATCCTGGGCTGGTTATTCGAGGGGGAGAAAGGGTAGGGAAAAGGCTTCGAAATTGGTGTTGAAACGGGCTCAAAATTGTTCTTAAAATCGAGCTTAAAACGAGTTATAAAACTTGCTGTTAAGAAAATGAATTCGTCGAATATGATTTAATAAACTGTTTTAAAAGCACGAGAAACGACTTTTCAAGTCAAATATAAGAATTTGTAAAAGCGATTTTTCAAGTCGAAATACTTTAAAATGATTTTTCAAATCAAAACGCGTCTTATTTTCAATAAAACATTACTTATGATAAAATAAAAAACTTTGTGTAACTCATTAACCCAAATATCCTTTGAATTATCAAATATTGTGTCGACAGCGCCCTGCTTACATCGCAATACGAACTCAAATAAATGGTACGATAACACGTTGTCCTATCATCATAGGGTATTTGTCGGGTTTTCTATAAATTTCCATATCGACAGATACTGGTATCTACAGAGCCCCACTTTGACTAAGGCTCGACAGCGAAAGTCAAAGTAGACCTCGAGTCGATCGTAGATCACAACTTGAGAGCCTCACGGTCGCTTATGGTCCCTTAGACTGTGTATATAAGCTCACCACCATAAGAAGAGATCATACACAAACTTCGATTATGGATGCCTTTATTTTCACAACTGCTTCTAGAAAAATTGTGGGTTGAACCTTCTATTCCTGAAGATGGCCTACGTATCCGTTTCTGACGGAATCAAACCCAACTTCGTAGTTCGTCAACTGCTGGCAATTTAGCTTCCTGCTGTTCTTTGCCCAAATCAGATGTCCTCTGCGAACGGGATTTTCCTTAGGGAGGTTGTCGTTCTTATCCAAACATTGGTTTTCAACCGTTGCTCACTTGAGCTGCTCGTGGATTTCTTCCATTTCTCTTGTATTTTGATTTAATTGAGTCTTAGACTTGCGGATGTCATCCATTTCTCTTCTATTTTGATTTGATTGACCCACAGATGTCTTCCGTTGGTGCTTTGTTAGTTGATAGAGGCCTCTGAAGCTAACGCTTTCAGAGCCCCCAGTTTGCAATGGGTCTAAAGTCGTAGACTTTAGAGCCCCCAGTTGAAGCACATCCTGCTCAAATTTAAAAACAAACCCTAACACATGACTCACCTAGTGACTCTGCGACTTTTGGAATAAAAAAGAATGGATCATTGATCCGAGCTGCGAATTTTATTCGAAAAAAGGGTCATCGACCTGCTTCTAAAGGGGATGGATCATCGATCCGAACTGAGAATCTTAAAATTGAAAATGGGTCTTCGACCTGCTTTTTAAACAAAAGGAATGGATCATCGATCCAAATCGAGGATATGAACTTGAATATGGGTCTTCGACCCGCATTTTAAACAAAAGGATGGATCATCGATCCGAGCTGAGATTTTTAATTTGAAAATGGGTCTTCGACCTACTTTTTACACAAAGGATGGATCATCGATCCGAACTTTAAGTAGTGAGCTAAAATAGATATCGCGCTGGAAATGGGTCATCGACCCGAGCTAAAACAAACATTTGCGTCCTCGATTTGCATTTCAAATAGATACATGACGGATGGATCATCGACCCCGACCTGAGGTTATTCAAAATTTTGTGTCATCGACCTATATTTTGAGATTAAAGAGTGGTGGGTCTTCGACTGGAAACCGTAAACATCTTTTGAAAATGAGTCGTCGACCGAAAACCGTAAACATCTTTTGAGAATGGGTCGTCGACCCGCATCTTGGAAAGTGGATGAGTCATCGACTCGAACTATAAACATCATTTGAAAATGGATCTTCAACCCGCATCTTGAAAAGTGGATGAGTCATCGACTCGAGCCATAAATATCATTTGAAAATGGGTCTTCAACCCGCATCTTGAAAAGTGGATGAGTCATCGACTCGAGCTATGCTCATCATTTGAAAATTGGGGCCATCGACCCGTATTTTGAGGAAAAGGCGGATGGGTCATCGACCCGAACTATAATGGTCATTGAAAATTGGGGCCATCGACCCATATTTTGAAAGGAAAAGATGGATGGGTCATCGACCCGAGCGGAACACATCATTCGAAAATGGGTCATCGACCCGCATTTTGGAAAGTAAGTAGGTCATTGACCCGTGTAGCAAATTTCATTTGAAAATCGAAAGAGGTCATCGACCTGAACTTTGGATTTTGAACACCTCGAATAATTTGGCCATTAACCTAGTTTAAAAACATCGTTTTAAAAGTTGGATTGTGGGTCCAACCTAGACTACAAAAATTACTTGGAAATTGACGTGGGGTATTGGTTAGCATGCATCAAATCGAATTGGGTCCTAGACCCGCATTGCAAGCATCATTTTGAAAATTAAGAAGAGTCATCGACTCTGAATCTAAACATCATTTAGAAATTGAAATGGGCCATCGGCCCGCAAGCATCATTTTGAAAATCGAAGTGGGTCATCGACCTGCATTTGAAATTTGACCTCGGATCATCGACCCAGACTTTGCAAAAAAAGGTTCTTGAAATGCCAGTTATTTTAAAATCGAAGCATGGCCAAGTTAGCATGAAATACGACACGAATGTGACATGAATGCGACGAGAACGTGACACGAGCAACTGACATTTGAACGTTCGACCATGACCGACTCGACCTAAGACAACGTTTCAAAGACGAGTAGACTAGTAACTGTGCAGGGTCTTTTAGGATGATTGGCACGTGGTTCGAGTTAGGCGTGGGTTAACAGTATCATGTTCTCCCCCTAAGCAAATTCTTTGTCGAGATGCGAACTAACTGTCAAAGTAAACATCTTTGCCAATTCCCGTTAAGAAAAAGATCATTCCAAGACTGGACAATTACCTATCAGAATATTGATTCTCATCTCAATCTAAATTAAGCACTAAGACAGACTCAAAAGTTGCTTCATTTGGACTTTGTAAAGACCCGTAAAAAATTGACAAGATGACAAATTAGATGATGGGTGGTGGTGGATTGTATCCCATATTCTAAAGGATTGCCTACATATTCGCGTGGGGCGAAATCAAATCCGATGTAGTTCGATCAAGGTGCATAAACATGGAATTTTTTTGTGTGTAACACTCGAAGGTTTCACCTAAGGTATCATGTTGTGTCTTGTTCTAGCTTGTGAAGTACTGGCGGATCCCTTGTGGACCCTAAACGCTTGGGTGCAACTACATAAGCCAATGATTCTCGGAATTTCAAGACTACGTCTCCATTGCCGTTTTGAGAACGACTTAAAAATGTTTGATGGTACTTTCTGACCGTTTTGGCTTTGCCTTTAATTTTGACTTTGATCTTCGATCTCCGATGTGTTGCCACTCAATTTTTTGCATTTCTGTATTCTTGTTTGCGTTTTCGAGAATATGCCGCGCCCTTTGTGGCTTGGGCTTGTTCCAACCGTGGTCGTATGTATATCACGCTGCACTCCT
This sequence comes from Dianthus caryophyllus, assembly GCA_023091065.1. Lineage (NCBI taxonomy): Eukaryota > Viridiplantae > Streptophyta > Magnoliopsida > Caryophyllales > Caryophyllaceae > Dianthus > Dianthus caryophyllus. Next base: position 16,238,552 of record CM041529.1, read on the forward strand.
CTGACAAGTTCGTTTGCTTATTAGGCACGCGATCGAGTACACGGAGGGCGATCCATGAATATTCGTACCTTTGGTCGCGATCAAATTCATGACCACTATGGAGCTCCAAATTAATGGATCCTCCTCCAAAGGCAGAGGAGTAGTATACCACAAGTTGACTACCGGACCTTAGGTTTTTAGTTGTCGGACACCCTTTTGTCTTTGCTTTTGTCTTGAGTTGGTGTTGCACCTTAGAATTGAATACGTATTTCTACCCCAGGGACACCCTTCGAGTGTGTTGTGCATTTTCGTCAGTTGGATTATGGAAGCAAATTAGAGACAAGATCAATTTCATTGATTTTGAGAAGGATTTAGAAATAATTGTGAAAAAAACGAATCTTAGACTCAGCTCAGACATAAGACTTGAATATGAATTCTGACTTATAATCACCAACCTCGGCTTTGAACTTTTCTCCTTTCAGGAATTGATTCAGATGCTTGGTTTGAAAGTTATCCCACTTTTGCAACTTGATTTTGGCTTAAGGAGGAGAATATGCGACTCAGGTTCAGAAATCGACATGGTTTCGACACTATTTGTAAATTGGTAGAGGTTTCATTCTATTTAACAACTCGGGATGCAAATGGACTGGACCAGACTAATCATGCAAAGACTTCGAGCTTCACGACATGGTCTACGACCTAATTATGCAAATGCATGCGACATATGGACTTGAAGACAGACTCACAGTATGGGCCTTAGACCTAACTAGATATGGACTTGAAGTAATTAGCTCGTGTTTGGACCAACAAGTTTCTAAGGTTTACATAAAACGTCTAAAAAAAAGCCTAGATGAGACGTTATTATTCCCTGACTCAAACTTACTAATTGACATGCATGATTTGGGCCTAAGAATAGGCCTAGGTGGCCCAACTAGTTAAATCCTCAAAGACTTTTAGATGGACTAGACTTTCTATACACGGCTTAGACTCCAACTAGACTTGACTCGATGCATTTCATGCTTCCTCATGACTCGAGAATGAAACTTGTTTTTTTTTCTTAAAGTCGATGTTTAAAATGGCAAAGACTGACTACCAAAAGGGCTTATTTGGTTCGAAAATTCTAATCCAACTAGGGTTAGATTTTACCTTCGAAAAACTTCGTTTTGGTTGGAAAAAAATTCTATTCCTAAATGGGTAACATTTCAAAAGCGTTCGAGATTATTCTAATCCTAAACGTATAGCATTTCAGCTGAAAAACTATTCTTTTTTCAAAAGACGTAGTGTTGAGAATTGTTTGGGATTAATCTAACCCTAAACGGGTAGCATTTCAGCTTGAAAGAATTTTTTCGTAAGAGTTAGTGTTGGGAACTGTTCGAGATTATTCTAATCTTAAACGGGCGGCATTTCAGCCATAAAAAAAATGATCTTTTTTCAAAAGACTTAGTGTTGAAAATTGTTCGAGATTATTCTAATCTTAAATGGCATTTCAGCTATAAAAGGATATTTTTTCAAAAGAGCTAATTTTTTAAAAAAAAGTTCTAGGATTTTCTAATCCTAACGAGGAGCATTTCAGCTAAAAAAAAGAATCTTTTTCCTAAAGACTTAGCGTCGAAGATCGTTGAGATTGTTCTAATCTTAAACGGGTAGCGTTTCAGCTTAAAACGGATCTTTTTTCAAAAGAGTTACAATCGAAAATTATTTAAGATTATTCTAACCCTAAATGAATAGCATTTCAGCTTAGAAAATATTTTTCAAAAGAGCCAGTATCGAAAATTGTTTAAGATTGTTCTAACCCTAAACGAATAGCATTTCAGCTTAGAAAAGATCTTTTTCAAAAGAGCTAATATCGAAAATTGTTTAAGATTATTCTAACCCTAAACGGACAAAGATTTCAAATTTAGAAAAGATCTTTTTTCAAAAGAGCTAACATCGAAAACAATGTTTAAGATTATTCTAACCCTAAACGGATAGCGTTTCAGCTAGGAAGAGATCTTTTTTTCAAAAGAGCTAACATCGAAAAAAAATGTTTAAGATTATTCTAACCCTAAGCGGATAGCGTTTCAGCTAGGAGGAGATCTTTTTTTTTTTCAAATGAGCTAATATCGGAAATTTGATTATTCTAATCCTAAACGAAAAGCATTTCAGCTAGGAATGGGTCTTTTTTCAAAAGAGCTAATATCGGAAATCTTTTAAGGTTATTCTAATCCTAAATGAATAGCATTTTAGCTAGGAATGGATCTTTTTTCAAAAGAGCTTGAATCGAAAATTATTTAAGATTATTCTAATCCTAAAAGGGATGGCATTTCAGCCGAGAAATGGATCTTTTTTCAAAAGAGCTAATATCGGAAATCTTTTAAGATTATTCTAATCCTAAATGAGCAGCATTTCAGCTAGGAAGAAATCTTTTTTTCAAAAAAGAGCTAAAATCGAAGATTATACAAGATTAATCTAATCCTAAGAAGATGGCATTTCAGCCAAGAAAAGATCTTTTTTCAAAAGAGCTAAAAAAAAAAAAAAAAAAAAAAAAAAAAAAAATGTTTAAGATTATTCTAACCCTAAACGAATAACCTTTTAGCTTGGAGGAGATCTTTTTTCAAAAGAGCTAAAATTCAGAAAATTATTTAAGATTAATATAATCCTAAACGAATAGCCTTTCAGCTAGGAAGAGATTTTTTCAAAAAGACTAAAATCGAAAATAATATAAGATTATTCTAATCCTAAGAGGATGGCATTTCAGCCAAGAAAAGATCTTTTTTCAAAAGAGCTAATATTCAGAAAATATTTAAGATTATTCTAATTTTAGAAGGAAAGCGTTTCAGCTTAAACAAAAATCTTTGTTTTTCGAAAGAGATAGTGTTGGAAAATATTTAAGATTATTCTAATCCTAAAAAGACAGCATTTCAGCTAGAAAAAAAACTTTTGGAAAAAATCGAATGAAAAGAGATCTTTTTTCAAAAGAGCTAAAGTTGAAAAATATTTAAGATTATTCTAATCCTAAAAAGACAGCATTTCAGCTTAAAGAATGATTTTTTTTTTTGAAGGAAAGTATTTCAGCTCGAATCAAAAATCTTTTTCAAATGAGGTAGGGTTGGAAAATATTTAAGATTATTCTAATCCTAAAAAGACAGCATTTCAGCTTAAAGAATGATTTTTTAGAAGGAAAGCATTTCGGCTTAAGTCAAAAATCGTTTCAAAAGAGATATCGAAGATTATTCTAATCTTAAAAAAAAATAAGACAGCATCTCAGCTAAAATAAATTTTTTGGAAAATATTCGATTGAAAAGATAACAGTTTTGATAAAAAAAAATAAAAAAGATTAAAACAAGGCTTTGGAATTCACAGAGCAATTAGTCACACGCAGTTCAAGGATGCAATGCATGACCTAGACTATTCTAAGTCTCAAAAAGGGTCCATGCCAATGATTCCACGTTGGTAGGGAACTCACAATCCTCCATAAGTCGTGACGAAATGGGGAGGCGGCTGATTGCTAACCTCGGTGGAACCACCTTGATATTTAAATCAGACACAGTGAACGTCATTTCCCTACTTTGAGATCGACCCAAAGGGAGAAATGGTTCGAATCCTAACAGTATGATGCATAAATAACGTAAAAAAAGAAAGGGTACTCTAAATAGCCATCATTTTACTTTTCAAGTTTCACTGTCCCCAGCGGAGTCGCCAAATTGTGGACAAGGGATTTTGATCCACGCGATGTTTTATTTCAAAAACATTTTCAATTTGAAAAGAGTCGCCACTAAATTTTTAGGTGGAATTTAGAAACCAATTTTAGAGAAAATGAGTTCGTGCGAGTTTACGTGTTAGGAAGTTTAAAAGAATTTCATTAATTTAACGCCTAACCCCGCCCGTCGTAAAGACGGTCTCTACTAAATAAAACCATGGCTATTATGAGTACGTATGCGGATATGCAAACAATGTTTTAATCCTAAACCTATTACACCCGTTCTATGTCGTTTAATGCACATATAATTTCGTCGATGTTGTTCACCATGGGTTCATTTACTATTCTAGCAAACAAAGGAAAGGAGTAGAAATACTCACCGACAGCATAAGATAGATTAACAAACGTTAGCGGCGGATAAAAATAATAGATAATGGATAATCAAACATGACCAATACGCGAACGAGTACGAACAATTAACATAGACGATCAAATGCGACACTCGAACATGAAGCAGCAACAAGCAAACAAAATAATTCACAAATACTTGCAAGCAAACACACACCCATATAAACAAACTCAAACAAATAAATATACGTAGTATACATGTAAACTAATAAATAAGGTACATTTAATGGGCCTTCGCAAATGATGACAAACAACTATAAACCATCATACGGGCTACTGATCAATCACTAAACGCACACATGTAATCAAGCAAAATAAAAAGAACCTGCTGACATACGTAATTAATTGCAAGATGAATGACATGGGGATAACTACAACTAATTATCAGGCATATAAACAAACGTGTAAGTTGACAATCAAAAGCAACTAATACGCATAAGCTACCAAGTGAACAACATGGACACACAACACACGAAAAGATACCAGGCTATTCAATCCTACACAACTCGAGCTTTGACAGACGGAGCAAAAAACAGCGAGTAACAGAAATACGCAGAACATGGCTTCACATGATTAAAGCAACTACACGGATTTCACACAATCGACGACACTAAACTAAGAAATAGATGCTAGACAATGAAACAAGGATCACGAAAACGAAACTACAACATAAACATGAGTCATAAATCTGAAAGAAAGACACCCAAAATCAATTTTTTATAAAGAGAACAGTTAACGTGAATCAGGCCCAAATGTACGCTAGACTAACAAACTAAATCGAAATCAAATGGACGCAGAGTACTCAAGTCATAACATATAAGGAAGTTGAACATGCGTACTAAATAGATAAGAACATGACACATCCACACATGCATATCAACATCATGCGAAAAATATGAATCTAAAACGAATGACGAAAGTGACAGCTATTTAGGGTAAATAATAAAGCGTAAAGCAATAAAGAGCTGCAGAGCTATAAAATAATAAAAAACGATAATTTAACAACGTAAAAAGGAATTTTTGCACCCTCAACTTACATGTATCGTTGACCAAATATCCGAGTCAGAATCGATTGTAAGATTTTATCCCGAGGGGCCGTCGCCGATTTAAAACCAATAATAAATCCGCATTGCACTAAAATCGACAAATGATTTTCAAAAGCTTGTAACTTCTTCGCTTCTCAACGAAATTTCGAACCGAAAGATGTTTTGGAATCGTGGTAAAGTGAACTTCAAGATTTTGTAAAGAAATCAGAGTGAATATGGTGTTTTCAACACGAAAAACGGGTAGAAGACGTGACAAATAGAATGAAAAGTCGAAAACGTGCTCGCTTTTTGTGCAAAGAAATCTCGACTTCTTTGAGGCTTTTTAGGGCTTTTTGTGGCTTGATCTTGTGTATCTATGTTGTATATTTCGTATGTAATGAAGGCTTGTGTATGGGTGTGTATATATAGTCACGTAAGGTAGGGTTTTTGAAGGACAAGAGCAACTATGCAACGCTTTAAGAGAGTCATTGCTCACGGTTTTGTTTAGGGTTTTGGAGGGGTTTTCTTGAGGGTTAAGCAAGGGTACGTGGGTCATGTGGATCAGGTACGAGCTTTTGGTTGTGGGCAAGAGTTTGGACTTCAAAAAAACGGGTTTTGGGTTGCTCCAAAACAGAGCACGGGGTGGGGTTTTGGGCTGCTACAAAACGAGTTTTTGAGTGTGTTTCGGCTGTATCCTGGGCTGGTTATTCGAGGGGGAGAAAGGGTAGGGAAAAGGCTTCGAAATTGGTGTTGAAACGGGCTCAAAATTGTTCTTAAAATCGAGCTTAAAACGAGTTATAAAACTTGCTGTTAAGAAAATGAATTCGTCGAATATGATTTAATAAACTGTTTTAAAAGCACGAGAAACGACTTTTCAAGTCAAATATAAGAATTTGTAAAAGCGATTTTTCAAGTCGAAATACTTTAAAATGATTTTTCAAATCAAAACGTCTTATTTTCAATAAAACATTACTTGCGATAAAATAAAAAAACTTTGACAGAACTCATTAAACCAAATATCCTTTGAATTAACAAATATTGTGTCAACAGCGCCCTGCTTACATCGCAATACGAACTCAAATAAATGGTACGAAAACACGTTGTCCTATCATCATAGGGTATTTGTCGGGTTTTCTATAAATTTCCATATCGACAGATACGGGTATCTACACATACTAATGGAAAGTAGCATCCCGGAAGCAGAATGGGCCCGTGAACGGTACGAACAACTCATGCTCCTGGATGAACGCCGACTGCATTCCCTGAGTACCGTACGGATGTACCAAGCCCGACTACAACGAGCATTCAACAAACGAGTTAAGCCACGACACATAAAAGTAGGTGATCTCGTACTAAAGTCAGTCCGAGCACCACTTCCAGTCGACCCACGAGGAAAATTCAAGCCTAACTGGGCTGGACCCTACCTCGTCAAGGAAATCTTCACAGGCGGAGCAGTAAAACTAACCGACTTGGACGGTCAAGAGTTTAACCTAGCAACGAACCTCGACCAGCTCAAAAAGTACTACCCTTAAAAATGCCTTGCAATGTATCTATAAAATGCGAAATTTTCTAAAAAGCAATTCATAGACCGACATGTCCTTAAACATATTCATGGACCGACATGTCCTTAAACATGTTCATGGGCCGGCATGCCCCTAAACATGCTCTTTCTCTCCACAAAAATCAAAAGCAATTCATGGACCGGCATGTCCTTAAACATGTTCATGGGCCGGCATGCCCCTAAACGTGCACTCTCTCTACAAAAAATCAAAAACACAATTCATGGGCCGGCATGCCCCTAAACATGCATCCATCAAACACAATTCATGGGCCGACATGCCCCTAAACGTGCACATTCACCACAAAAAGCAAACACAACTCTTGGGCCGGTATGCCCCTAAAACGTACACTTCCGAACTACGCCGGTTTGATTCCATTTTTCCTGGATACGTAGGCAGCTTTGCAAAAAGCACAACCGATATTCAACACAAAATGACGCGTCCAAAGCTTAAAAAGGCTAAGGACATAGTCAACACAAAATTCGTCTTTTAAACCTAAAGGGTTAAAAGGACGATATTCAACACAAAACAAAATGACACGTCCAAAGCTTAAAAAAGTCAAGGACATAGTCAACACAAAAATTCGTCTTTTAAACCTAAGGGTAAAAAGAACGACATTCAACACAAAACGACAAACCCAAAGCTTAAAAAAGGTCGAGGGAATAGTCAATACAAAAATTTCCTAAAAACCATGCTTGCATTCTAAACCTTTGAAAAGAGATTAGAGCCAAGGAATTTCACACAGAATAACAAGCAAAATGAGGCAAAGTCGTAAATAAAAACCTGATTTTTATTAATCTTAAAAAGAACGGTTACATTTTGGATTTCTCAGACGTAGGAGCATAGACTACACTAACAAACACTACAATATATTACAATACAAATCCCGGCATGTACATCGGGTTTAGGATAGATAATATAGTACATAGTACAACATAATACAACATAATATGAACATAATACTAACAAACCAGCAACAAAACCACACTAGATTCCCTAAAACCACCGAACCTTTCGACTGAGCGCGGAAGCACCAACCCTCAACCCCTACGGCGACCCACGGCCGAACACACATTCAGAAGCCTGAGGAGGCCCGCTTTAGCTCTAAGGCGCGAAGCCACGACCTCTTATGAGGGCTCTGGGCAACAGTCCACCTAGTATAGGCCGGTGATACCCGAATCGTCCTAGGAACACCAACTACAGGCCACCTAGGGCGCGTGAACTCCACCGCCGCCTGCCGCCGACTATATCACTAGTCAAAGATAACCGCCCCTCGCACCATAGTGTCATGACCAGGATAAACCGTGCCCACCCCGCTCCGCCGCCTCACTCGCAAAGGATGGATGTAGACCCCCATGTCAAACCCGCAGAGAAAGACGCCAAAGGGGCCATCGTCAGCTGCGCAAGCCGACACGCCAACTATCCCCCACCACGGTACCGACCAACGGATGGCCGATGACCTCACAAGATCGGAAAGTAATCGCCGACGATGGTACGGGTCCACCACCTTATGTAACGATTAGTCACGCCAAAGCAGTGTGACCCTTCAAGGCTAATGTCGCCAAAGACGCTCAGACGCTTCCATCACCCATACCGGCGGATCAAGGGACACCCAGATGGACGCCCCTATTGCACGCTCGGTCATCCAGGCTCAGGATCGCCTTTAGCCAAAATCACGCAGAAGGGTTACAACCATACTCCATCCGTTGGACAATCGTGATTAAACGAGGGTCACCAAGCGCTCCCTCATACAACGAAGTCTGGGAACATGTAAACATGGACCGCAGTAACGCCGCGCCTTTTTCGGCAATCAAGGAGATGTTTTCGTTCTCATAATCCATGAAATGCTGACACAAACGATGAAGGTTGATACGACTCCCAGCGAATAACTCCTCTGTCTCGTCGCAGGTCATCTGGAGGTATGTTCTTACATGCCTCTTATACCCTGGATCCCGCCTAACACACACAGGTAGGTTAGTACGTAACCACCCACCAATGGCCCCAAATTCCTCAACTAGTGGACAGACCTCTCCGCTAGGAAAGCGAAAAACATGGAAACTCAGGTCCCAATAGTCGAGACAAGCGTCCAGGAACTCGGGCTCCATTCGAACCTTCCTCATACCCATGAGTGCCCCGAAGCCGCAATCTCTCAAGTCCTTCTCCTCGATACCCGACAAGGACGCACACCAACGGCGCAACTTCCCTTCAAAATCCCCCATAATTCGACAAATGTTCCGTAAATATTCTGAATATTTTTGGAAAATCGAGAATGGGAAATGAAAGGATGAGTGAAATGAGTTAACCTAGCCCTCCTTTTATAGCCGAAGATCTGCAAAAATACAACACAAAAACTTAAGCGCTAGAGAACAAGCGATTAAAATTAATCAAACAAAAACCACAAAACAAAAATGTAATCGTCAGAACAAAGCGACAGTAAAATCGCTCGCTTACAGGCGATTTTCTTTTTCTTTTCTGACAAAATTATTCGATTTCTTACACTTCTTACACACCTATACCCTAAATTTTTAACTTATTACCCCCTATTACTTTTTACCGACCTCTTGGTCGACATGTACGGTCCCGTCGCGTCGTCTCGATTTGCGTGATCGACTCCCGTCTTTCGTATTTTTCATTTTTCACAAAACACGATAATCACACAAAAATTAAACCCCACACAAAATACGATTTTCGCATTCACAACTTTCGTCTCAAAACATCGTTTTAGCTCACATTTTTAATGTCAAAAACGTCTTTTTACGAGTCTAAAATATTTTTCTAAACAGCATTTTTCAAAACTCCACATTTGCTTTTAGTTTGGTCATTAGCGAGTCAGTCTCAATCGAGACATATATATATATATGCTTTTACGACTAACAATGTTTTGCAGGTACGCTCGGCAAGCAAATACACAAGGATTTCAGACCCGGCTACGACGCAGGAATGCATTTTTCGCAACAAGACAAAATAACCGAATTAAACCCATAAACACCCACAAAACCAAAAAACCAACCATACACAAGTCCCAATACATAAACCATTACAAAAAAAATACTAATATTCATAATACAAGTCCAGTATATATACAAGCCCAAGCCTACTGCGAATGGTCACGACGTCAGAAGACAAAGACGCATGAGTCGATCTCAAAGACGCGCTCGTCCCAGGCTCCCTCTGCGTCGACCCTCTAGCTCGCTCTCGACTTCGCCACTCCTCGGCATGCGAGCCTCCATTTCCGACCCGCTTCTTCTCACCCGACCGCTTAACTCAAGTCGAGCGGCCACGCCTCCTTCCGAGCCCTGCAAGCATCAACCACCTTCTCGCTCACGATCGCCTTCCACCGGCCACGCTCGCCACAGCCTCCTGTGCACCTCAGCCGTCACCTGCCACGACACGAGAAATACATTTAGCTTTCCAACCTGGGGGCTACACTCAAAAACTGCTTCCACAAGAGTTTGACTAATGATTTTACAATACAATCTTACTCAAACTAGGGGCTATAATCAAAAACCGCTTCAAAAGAGTTTGACTAATGATTTTACAATAAAATCTTACTCAAACTGGGGGCTATAATCAAAAACCGTGTCAACAGAGTTTGACTAATGATTTTACAATAAAATCTTACTCAAACTGGGGGCTATACTACATAATACTCATGCCGCATTTAAGAAGAAAGCGAATACCTTTTTCACGCTACGGATCCCACCTCTCCAGGCCCGCAGACGGTCACCACGACATAGACGCAGTAACACGCCGTCGAATCATACCGTACTCGTGCACCAATGATCCTCGACGAACGGAGGAGGCTGGAACTCAAGATCAGGATCACGTCGCTACAAAACAAAAACAGGGTAAATTTTTGCTTTTAAAAAACCAAAAACGCAAAAAAAAAAAGAAAAAAAAAAAAGAAAAAAAAACAACAACAAAACATACCTCGATCACAGCGTCAGCAAGGGCATGCTGTGCCCAAGTCACGTAATCCTCAGCCGGCCGTAGCAGGGAATCAGACTCACCCTCGTGATATACGTCACGACGCTCGTTAGCGTCGGGCGTCTCCACAAACAAAACCGAGGGCGGAGGAGCAGGTACGATGAAGCCGCCGCGACCCGTCTGCGCAGACAGACGCTCACCCAAGTACCAGTACGAGCCATACTGGGTCTCGATATACAGCCGCCGTCCGTCAAGGGGACCAAAGCGAGCTGCAATCGTCGGAGGGACGCCGGTAAACTTCCTCCAAGGGTCGCGAACGAACTACAAAACAAAACCAAATTATAAACCACAAAAAACAAACACAAACCCAAAAACAAGCTACAAAAGACCAAAGTACAAAACACAAATACCCTTACCTTATCCACGGTCATCCCGTTGAAGCGCACACGAGCCGCGTCGTAGTTTAGGCCAATACCCTTCCGATCCACGTCGCAGAGGCATGGAAAGCCTGACATCGCGCTTCAACCTTGAACGTGTCCTAAGGCAGAGGGGAAGTGAGCGTAGCACCAAGACTGCAAGCAATCAGAATACAACGTTACAAAAGGAAAGCAAAGACAAGATAACAGGACTCTGCAAAATCAAAACTTACCTCCATCAGAAGACCAGGGCCCACGAGAGACACATCTGAATCCTCGTCAATCCGGTCAGGGCGCACCGCGTCCCTCAGATACCGGATCAACAGACCCAGAGCAGGAGTAACCCAGTCGAAGTCACCGAGACGTGACATGTCTGACAGAGCCATCAGCACAGCCGTCGACGCTCGCTCCCCCTTGTCGCCAAAGTGGGTGGCGTCAGGAACCACGACAACCACAAATGCCCTCGCCGCTTCGGCCGCCGAGTAGACCTTCTTCTTCTTCCTCAAGAAGTCAAGAAACCATATAGTCCGGTCAAACGTGCTCCTCGTTTTTCCCTCACCTAACCCCGTCACCAATCAACTGTACCACGCGTGGGCTATCAATAGGAGGACGCCACGCCCCGGGCCAAGCACGCCACCATGAGGCAGCCTCGGACAACCGCCCACGAAGAAGGAGTCACGCCAACTCAGAATTGTGCATGTGGAAGGTGTTGGTCGATCCCAAAACCTATCCAACAACGCCCGGTTACGCGAAGGCGCGAGTTCACCCGCTACCCCCGCACCTCTCTCCATTTCTCGCACTGGGGACCGAAAGCCGCCCCAAGTACTATGTCCCACTCCTCCCGTGAGCCTCCCACAAACACGCCAAACACCGCACGAAACCCGCAGAAGGTCCTCATCGAGCCTAACGGAAACCGACCTTCACTGGACGACAAGTGCTCCAAGCGACTCCAAACCGTGAGTCACGCCGTCCCGCCAATGGCCACCGCGACCACAAACGCGACCATGGGGATAATTAGGCCTCGCCACTCGCCAACCATCCCCATGAAAGCTCGTCCGCAGCCTCAAGAGCCGCCAGACTGCCCCTGGGCTCGACCTCACCGCCTCGGCCTCCGCATGGCCCTCACTCGCCCACCCACCTCCGCTCGCCCCGAGCCTGGCTCAACTCCGACCCGGCCACAAAGCCCTGCAGAAGAAGAATAAAGAAGAAATGAGCAAATACAAGAAGAAATGAAAGAAGAAGAATAGCAGAAGCAGCCTCAAGAATCTCAACTCGATACGGCCTCGCCGCAGCCTCGCCAGGAGCCTCCTCGCCACTCAAGACTCTCCAACTCTGAAGCGATCCTCGTGAACGGCCTTCGACTCGAACACGACCACGCCTCACAGAGCCTCGCAGTGCTCCCCGCCCAACCTCCTCAAAACACCGGCAATCTCACTGGTCCCGGCCACCACCTCGGCAAAGAAGACGAGCTCGACGTCGTGGCTCATCGGCCGCCTCACCGTAAGCCTCATCCACCTTGGCGCTTCTTCCTCGTTCCTCCGATCGCGACCACGGCTCTAACCTGGCCCTCCAGAGCCGCAGCACCGGCAACGCTGCGGGCCACGCCCTCGCTGGCCCCTCGCAAAGAACGCCACGACCTCCGCCGCCCTCCCCGGCCACACGCGCCCTCCAAAGACCGCCACGACCACGCCCGCAAAGACCCCGCAACTACGCCCGACCTCTACCACGGCCTCCTCAGGGTCTCGACGCCTCACGCAGCCGCCACGCCCACGCCTCGCAAAGACTCCGAGACGACACTGAGCCCGACTCGCCACCAACAGAGACCTCGACGACCCAAAGAAGCTCCACTACCGCTTAGTATCACCGTAAGACCGCGTCCGCTCAACGACGGCCTCTCGCAGACTACATTAGCTAAAAAGCAGTGACTCAAGAAGAACGCCACGACCCGCAACACTAATCGACGGCCAGACCACCAGAACAAAGACCATGTCCAAAGCCACTCGCAGAAGGCCCAGACGACGCACTGACAGCACCGGCACCACTAGCAGAAAAGGCAGGAGACTCCACAACGGCGCTCAAACTCACCGGGCGTCAGAGAAGCTCCAGCGCCTGAGGAAAAGCTCTCAAGAAGTCCGACCGAGACGGACCTTGAGAACCTCCAAAGGCAGACATACCCGGCAGAGTATGCTCGCCCTCGTAATCCGGTAAAGTCAACGCCAGCCAAGACCCGATCCATGTCACTGGAAGTAGGTACTGAAGGCTTAGGATCACCTGCACAAGATTCAAGGGCATACTCAGACAACGACAATAGCAGGTCACTCAAGAAAGTAGAAGCAAGCAAAAACGACGGAAATCGAGCATTAAGGCCTACACTATCTACCGATAAGGCCAAAACGGAGCAGAAGCACAGAAAATCAAATTCCATGAGACGTATACGATATATACGTCCTACTCAGTCAAGTCAAGAGCAAGCACGCGCAAAAGCAGCACAGAACTAGCCAAAACGCAGAAAGCAGGCCTTTTTAACCCAATGTGGATACCCATATCCGTACCCTCCCAAACAAAACCCTGTGATGTATCACGGACTTTTATTACGCATGCTTTAACGTTGACTTAAACGGTTCTAACTAATGTCGAATTCATTTTGAGTCGTTTGAAATGTTAAAATGATTTAGGTCGCTTCACATCACACTTAAATAACGTTCATTTTGTCCATTTGGAGTCTAGCTAGGTCCTTGTCCTGCTTCATTTGGCATGAGCTTCGCATTTGCACTACAATTAGCCCTTTTACATTAACAAGGTCTAATTCAGCATTCCTAAATTCCTAAATTCCTAAATTCCTAAATTTAGGCCCGGTGGCTAAATCTCCCCTTTAGCCCCCTCTTACACAAAATACGGCTTCACGTCTTACCTTATTTCACAAAAACTATGCAAATACACCCTTTTCAATTTTCCGGGTCTTGGGCCCGAAACCGAGCCCAAACCCAGCCTTTGGCCCGCACTCCAAAGCCCTGAGCATCACAAAATATCTCAGAAATATCCTAGGGGTTTTCTTGAGCTTCACGTTTGAGATTATCTCGAAATCTTTCAAAGATATAATTCAACCGAAACTAGGAAACTAGGCTAAAACCACACCCTCAAACCGCATAAGCTTATGCGGTTTGGGGAGGCAACCGCATAAGCCTATGCGGTTTGCCCTAGCAACCGCATAAGGCTATGCGGTTCCTAGGCCTGTTTTTATCCCCGGATTTCCTATTTCTCCGAGGTTTTTAGTATATATACACCCATATACCCTGACCTCGAAATCACAATTTTACAACCAGAATACATCTTTCACACACAATTTCTCACATCTTGCACCCTTCTACAAAACACTCACAAAGCCTCAAGCACTCAAATCCTTGAGTTCAACACACCATCCCGTGTTGAATTCATCCTCCTTTTAAGTTCAAGAAGCGAAACTCTGCCTAGATCTGAAGCGTCAGGACAAGGTAGGTACCGATCCACTTGGATCAAAGCTTTTTCTTATTTTCTATGGACTAACAAAGGGGTCTACACTTTAGCGCCCGCTTTGGCACCCAAATACGCTTGCACTCCAAGTGTTCTATTTACTTCGGGTACACTCCATATCCGATGACACGCCAAAGTCGCATAAGCAACCGACCTTATAAAATAAACCAATGGACAATTGAATTTTATTTTATTTGCATGCATCTTGCACCTTCTTATTTTGCATTAAATCAACTTAAACAATGAATTCGACCTTTAACTGAACCGTTTTCGTTAACAAGTTAAACATGCTAAACTGAGGGTTTTAATCAATCTTTTTGCATCTGCATCTGCATTCTTTTACAAACTTATCGCACTTGTACGTAGCGATAACATTAGCTCAAATATCATCTTACAAGGATTGTTCTAGGTCAGTAGAGGCTATTTTTACATAGGCTTTTCTAAAAGGTTTTCATAAATCATTATTTGAATTAACTCTTTTTCTAAAGTACCCTCACCCCGAATCCAATCTGGTTTCACAAGCCTTAGATCTAGGGGTGTCGGCGTGCTCCAAAATCTAAGACATGTTTTTTAAATTAGAACATGGTAGCAGGTTCCTAATTTTCGCGATAATTAGGTGGCGACTCCATAACAGTTCTTAAAGGTTTTTCCAACTTAATCTTTTTTTAACTTTAAAATCCGCCCTTTAAGCAAGACGCCGAGTTGGCTCCCTCGACGCGGTTCCCGGGTTCCACAGTTTGGCGACTCCGCTGGGGAGATCTTATTTTTAAAACTTAAAACTAGCTTTTTCTTTTTAAAAATAAAGAGGTGAAACTTGAAAGCCTTGAACAATCCAAGTATACATATTTGAGCTATGCACATTCGTTTAGAGTCCATTCCTTTTGGAATCTAGGCACCCTTTTGCACCCTCGAGAGGTGGTTCCCACATGCAGGCTTGTCCACTCGATAAAGCACATGCCGGACTAGCTTTCCTCTCGCCCCTCCACGGCTTGCCGTAAACGGCTATCTCGACCGCCCCAGTGCTCCCTTCAGAAAACCTATCGCCCTGGCGTAAGGAAATGAAGGGGTTAAGTATCTGCCAAAGCGCACTCGAGGTAGTTGGAGGTGTACCCGACTGACTCATTTTCACCCCTTTTGAGTCATACGTACAAGTTCGAGGCTATGCACTCCATGGTCTTTTTCAAAACGAGCATTTGCATTCATATCTTCGAAACTCGCTAACGTTTCAAAGATAAATGAACCTAACATCTAACAACCTAACACTTTTCAAACAAAACTATCGCGAATTTTTGAAACAAGCTTTCTCAAAATTCTCCTTTTTCACTAACAAGCAAAAACCCGAGCAAGGAATAAAACCCGAGCTCGCGGATTTCAATCCTCTAGGTCACACGGCCTAGACTCCACTTTTAACATCCTCGACTCGACTTGTTAACCACTCTCGAGTCGAATCCATTCTCTTTTACACATCCGAACTCGAGCTCACCTCGGCAAATCACCGATATCAGCTCGATGGGTGCAAAGCAAAACCTTTTAACATCGAGACGAGATGTGCGCACACATCCTCGTCTCAAAAGCTTTCCTTTAGCTAAAACTTTTTCGAAAACCTCCTTTTTCAAGCTTAAAAAGAGTTTTCTTAACAAAGAAATGAGCTAGAATGAACATTGGTCTAGTCACGTCACTAACGTGCAAATTTAACCCACACAACCTAATCCATTCTCAACACGCTCGACTCGCCTAGCTAGTCGCTCTCGAGTCGAATCCTTCTCGCCCATCTAGGCTCGAGCCCTTAACGATGAACCGTTAGGTGGGCTCGACAAAGCTAACACCTTTTAACATCGAGACGAGATGTGCACACGCATCCTCGTCTCAAAAGCTTCCTATTAGCCAAACCTTGTCTAAAATCTCCTTTTTCAAGCTTAAAAGGTCTTCCTAAACAAAAATGAGCTAAAAATGAACGCTTAAAACGAACGTTTAATCTAATAGGACTAACTAGATACATGTCACACAAACCAATCCATTCTCAACATCCTCGACTGACTAGCTAACCGCTCACGAAGTCGAATCCTTTCCATGCATCTAGGCTCGAGCCCTTAACGATGAACCGTTAACATGGGCTCGATTTAATGCAAATCAAACACATTTCAACGCCGAGACAAGATCCGCACACGCTGCTCTTGCCTCAAAGACTTCTTAGGCACAACATTGCTCCTAAAGCAATACACTCTCATTTTTGAAACAAGCTCTCTTCAAAAATCTCCTCACTTTTACAAAACAAGCAACACACTCTCATTTTTGAAATAAATTCTTTTCAAAATCTTCTTATTTTTACAAACCAAGCAAAACACACCCGCTTTTGAAATGAGCTCTTTTCAAAAATCTCCTCACTTCTGCAAAACAAATAACGACATTCTCTTTACAAATCTCTTTAGGCCAAACGGCCCAAAGTCGACTCGTTTAAGCAAAAATCGTCTTTTTCAAGCAAACAAAACTCGAGAATGGCCAAGCCCAATCTCGCGGACTTTTCATCAGACCAAATGATTCATAACCATCTTGGCCCAAATCCTCTTACAAACTACTTTCACAAAATCCTCATCACGTTTTTGAAATACCCTTTTTCAAAAATCCTTCCTTCGAACCGAATGGCCCATAGTCAGGACGGTTTGATCTAGACAAACAGTCTCCTCAAAACACCCGAGAATAATCACTTTATTCTCGTGACATTCCAAAACATAAATGAACTACATGACCCGCACTCATTGTAACCCATTTATTACCAAACATTTTCAGACCTGAGAATGGACCTTTTCTTGAAAACAAATCCAAAGAAAATAAACATTTTAAATCCATGATTCAAAATGGCCTACCGCCATTTTAATCCAAACATCTCTTTTCACAAGACAACAAAACCTAGGAATGAACTAGCATCATCCTCAAGAATTCTTCACGGTTAGACCAAGTGGCTCATAGTCGCTTTAATCTAACCCTCTTTCAAACCGAATGTATGAAAACGAGTATAACCGCTTTCATCACATCTTCAAACACCCTTGATTCGGATAGCCTATCGCCAATTCGAATCGATTCACACTTTCACCGACAAGCCACTAACACGAGCTTATCTGATTTGATTTCAAACGCTTACATCGAGCCAAAATGTGACAACACATTTTGCTCAACAAAACATCCTACTTTTCACAAAAACAAAACTTTTGCAAAATCAAAGACAAATCTAAGTATGCCTGAGCCAAGTCCCGATGCGAGCATCAACCCCATCCGAGACATGTGCGTCTCGAGCACCCAGCGAAGAATCCATCAAGGCGCCACCGCCGATCTCACGGATCTCCTCAAGAAATTCGAGTCTTTTCAATACGGGTCGAGTTTTTAAACATTGAGTCAATCTCTGACAGTCTAGGGCAATCGAGTCTCCGACGTATGACATTTTTAACAAATCGATAAAGGAATAAGTTTGCCTACAACCCAGCTTCCTTTTTACACATTTTTCCCATAAAAAAACACAATTCTACACCAACATACATTGCATCCCAGGAACAACTATCCTAGGGAGATTTAGGCCGGGTACGAAGGTCCAAGTCAACTAAGTCAAGGACACAAAGACAAGAAAGCTTCCGACGACTAAACACCTAAGGTTCACTAGTCTGCTCGTGGTCTACTACTCCGCTGCTTTTGGAGGAGGATCCATTAATTTGGAGCTCCACAGTGGTCATGAATTTGATCGCGACCAAAAGTACGAGTATTCCTGGATCGACCTCCGCTGCACTGATCAAGTGCCTAATAAGCAAACGAACTTGTCAGAGGAGCCCGGCGTGATAGACACACGATCACAAGTGACCACCGAGCCACAGGGTTTTAGCAAGGTCCGAGCTCAAGCCCAAGCTACATAGGGCGTGGGATATTCTCAAACCATACGGGAATACAAGGTACAAAGGTCAAAAACCAAAGTCACCAAAAAGCAAAAGTCTCAAAAGCTCCAGAACAACGGGCAAAACAACTAAGCAAAAGCTTAAGAAGTCAAAAGCTTAAGAAGTCAAAAGCTCAAGAAGTCAAAAAGCTTAAGAAGTCAACGAGCTTAGAAATCAATAAGCCGAAATAAACCCCAAAGGCAAGAAGTACCAAGCCCGTAAACGAGTGGCCAGGTCCTTGAAATTCCAAATTGAAGACAAGACAGAAGTAGCAAGCAACCAGCCTAGATCAACTAAGGAGAACCCACCCTTAGGATGCAATGTATCAAGGTCAAACACATGAACACCCCTTGGACCGGCGGGTCCCTAAACACGCACCTTTCCACAAAAAACAAACCCACCTCCCGGACCGGTGGATCCTTAAACACGCACCTTTCCACATAAACACCTCATGGACGCCCTTAAACACCCCTTTCGGAACTACGCTAGGTTTGATTCCGTAACCACGGATACGTAGGCCGCTCTCCCGAGCTCAACCAACCTTTCACAAAAATCCACAAAATATTCCTCGTCCAAAGCTTTCCATGCTAAGGATGTGTCCACAAAAATTCACAAAGCTCAAAGGCAAACTATTTCTTTATCGAGGCGACTAAAACGAATTCGTCAAGGCAAAGTTGTCATAGACTTAGGAGTAGTATCGCTTTTTGGTCTAACACCGCTTTTGCAGAACAACAAAGATCCCACCGCAGACAAGCAAGCACCACTAGGGGCTCCACCAACGCACGTGTTCCCGAATATGGCAACCATGTAACCGTCGAGTCTCAAATCACGCATACGATTCGTCTCTATTTTGCAAACTTTTCGGCATTTTAAGCATCGAGTCACACGTCGAGTCAATCCTCTTCCAATCAAACAATTTAGCGACATTTAAACCGCTCCTTTCAAAAACTCTCCAGTCTTCAAAACGTTCCCACGGAACGACGTGCTTTTTCAAACTTACACGAGGCAATGCACCCTCAAATTAGCTAATCACCTTTCAAAATTAACCCAATAGTCGAGTTAATATGATAGCACTTTGCAATTCACTTTTTGCAAACACACCCTTTCGCAATCAGAATGTATCTTTCGAAAATGCATCTCAAATCCTTGAAATGCATCTCGAATCTTCGAAGTCTAAACTTTTCCAAAAATTTAACTCGGCACTCGAGTTAATACATTTTGAGTAACAGCATTCTTCGAATTTAACTCACTCGAGTTACCACATTTTAAGCAAAAGCTCTATCAAACTACGCCGGTTTGATTCCACGTTCGTGGATACGTAGGCAGCTTACGCAAAGCACAACCGAACCTAGCACTACACCCCACGGTCTTCACAACTCTAGCTTAAGTTCACAACGTCAAACACTCTTTCATCTTGCACGAAGCCTTACAACCGACATTTCAAGCGTTCATTTTTAAAGCTCATTTCGACAACTAAAATGAATCTTTCAAAAAATGATTTTTCAACAAAAACATTTTAATCCAAACATCCCAATCGGGAATCATTTCACTTTCAAACCCAAGCCTACTAACTATGCAGATCCACGGAAGCATAACACAGCACGGAAGCAGAAGACGACAAAAAGCAACTACAAGTTCAAGCCAAGCTACAACCAACCAACAAGCCATGCAATGATGGGTTCACACAATCCTTATTACACAAGATCACCAAAACGCCTAGGGACGACGACGACGGTACTCGTCAAAGTCATTCTGAACCCGCCCATACCATCCTCCACTTGTTAAGCCGTCTTCAACAGCTTCTTATGCACATCTTTGGCCACCAAGAACCCACAATGTAACAACTACACTTTTCTCCACTTAGCCTTAATTTCACACAAATTAAGCCAAACTACGGGGAAATTTCAAGACCAAACACCATACCCTTCACTTTGACTCAGTTTTCATACAAAACTTAGTCAAACTCGAGGGGGTAACCCAAAAACACCTTCTCCCAAACACATCCTTCCTTACATTTTGACTCGGCCATACAAAACTTAGTCAAACTCGAGGGGGTAATCCGAAAACTCCTTCTCCTAACACACAAAAACACCCTTATCCTAATGCAACCCATAGCCTTTTACATAGTTTGACTATCGTTATACACCATAACTCAGTCAAACTGGGGGCTCACATACACCGGCACCATGACCAAGACAACTGGGGGCTCACGCTTCCTATCAAGAATCAAACCTTTACAACGAAAAATGGGATAATTTTTCGCATTTTTGAAGACACCCTTGCTATAAATACCCACATCAACATAAGCATCTACGGTTGAGCGACACCTCCAAAACCGCCTCAAACACGAGCATGCACACTAAAAGCATAACACTTTCATGTGTGCATCAGACAAGCAACACCCGAACGTAGGTCCAAGCACCAAGTACCCTAACATATCCAAGAAACATCCCAAGCACCATGCATTCCAAGTCCAAGAGACATGTATCATACGAATCCAAACGAATCACCAGATACCACGTTTCATGGTCGAAGCAGGCGAGAATGAAGATTCCAGAAGACAATCGCAGAATTCGAATTATTCCGGATTTGAAGCCGCGACATGTGTGAATGAGTTCACGTTTGAAGTCGCCGATTGATAAGAGATTCCCCGGAAGAATCACTAGTCAACAAGGCAATTTCTGAGGCGTGTTTTGTTCCACGTTGTCTCTCCATATTAGGCTCGTCAAGCCTAAGTATTTTTCTTCATGCACGCAAGCTTTCATGGTTAAGGCGTCACCTAAAATCCGCCACATGCGCTAGCACATCCCGCTATGCCTTGGTTAAGGCGTCACCTACAGTCCGCCATACGCGTGTATTGAGCATTTAATACATGGTATAGAAGCAGAAACACGAACGCTCTTCACGAGTCCTTACACCCCCTCACACGTCCCTGTGGAGTATCACTTCTATGGAGTCCACACACCTATACAGACATTTCCCACGGAGTCCAAGACATATCCTTCGACTTCCCCAGCAAATCACTAACCTACGAGTCATCCTTCAACTTCGGAGCATAAACACCAAGCATCTACGTCAGCACATACAGCAAGCACATACACCAGCTAAAAGACGCCAACACACTTGCAATTACACGAAGCAGTATACATGAGCACATACACCTTCCTCGGACCATAATTCCCGGCGAATATGCACCTGCACCCCTTACAAGACGAAACACCATCATTCTTCTACAAGACCAAACAACTACAACCATACCTACGCTCCTCGGCGAGACCATACCTATACACCCTTCCCGGCAGACTAGTACTTCTCCAGCAGATACCACACTAAGCACCTGCACTCCTCGGCGAGATCCAAAGACGACATCAAAGAACGGCATCAAAGATCAACAACGGCATCGCGATCAACAACGGCATCAAGATCAACCCATTTACATCAAAGACAAGCAACGACGTGATCAAAGACAAGCAACGACATCAAAGAACACGACGACGAAGGCACTCGCAGCCAAGAGGCCTTACAGTATGCACGACCGCCACGCCCTTAAAATGCGCTGCCCTCCTCGCTAGCCCGCTCAAGTCCTCGTCTCACCCATGGACACACACTTCGCTCACGCCGATCAGATCGAGACCGTAATGGTCCTGGATATGGTCGTAGGAGTTTGACTAGCGCTCTAGTCCGAGCTCACCAACCGGGGCCTGTGGATACCCATATCCGCATTCTTCCAAACAAAACCCTCGTGATGTATCACGGACTTTTATTACGCATGCTTTAACGTTGACTTAAACGGTTCTAACTAATGTTGAATTCATTTTGAGTCGTTTGAAATGTTAAAATGATTTAGGTCGCTTCACATCACACTTAAATAACGTTCATTTTGTCCATTTGGAGTCTAGCTAGGTCCTTGTCCTGCTTCATTTGGCATGAAGCTTCAGATTTGCACTACAATTAGCCCTTTTACATTAACAAGGTCTAATTCAGCATTCCTAAATTCCTAAATTTAGGCCCGGTGGCTAAATCTCCCCTTTAGCCCCCTCTTACACAAAATACGGCTTCACGTCTTACCTTATTTCACAAAAACTATGCAAATACACCCTTTTCATTTTTCCGGGTCTTGGACACGAAACCGAGCCCAAACCCAGCCTTTGGCCCGCACTCCAAAGCCCTGAGCATCACAAAATATCTCAGAAATATCCTAGGGGTTTTCTTGAGCTTCACGTTTGAGATTATCTCGAAATCTTTCAAAGATATAATTCAACCGAAACTAGGAAACTAGGCTAAAACCACACCCTCAAACCGCATAAGCTTATGCGGTTTGAGGAGGCAACCGCATAAGCCTATGCGGTTTGCCCTAGCAACCGCATAAGGCTATGCGGTTCCTAGGCCTGTTTTTATCCCCGGATTTCCTATTTCTCCGAGGTTTTTAGTATATATACACCCATATACCCTGACCTCGAAATCACAATTTACAAACTGTAATACATCTTTCACACACAATTTCTCACATCTTGCACCCTTCTACAAAACACTCACAAAGCCTCAAGCACTCAAATCCTTGAGTTCAACACACCATCCCGTGTTGAATTCATCCTCCTTTAAGTTCAAGAAGCAAGCTCGCCAGATCCTCAAGCGCCAGGACAAGGTAGTGCACCGATCCACTTGGATCAAAGCTTTTTCTTATTCTATGGACTAACAAAGGGGTCTACACTTTAGCCTCGGCTTTGGCACCCAGCCACGCTTGCACTCCAAGTGTTCTATTTACTTCGGTACACTCCATATCCGATGACACGCCAAAGTCGTGATAAGCAACCGACCTTATAAAATAAACCAATGGACAATTGAACTTTATTTTATTTGCATGCATCTTGCACCTTCTTATTTTGCATTAAATCAACTTAAACAATGAATTCGACCCTTAACTGAACCGTTTTCGTTAACAAGTTAAACATGCTAAACTGAGGGTTTTAATCAATCTTTTTGCATCTGCATCTGCATTCTTTTACAAACTTATCGCACTTCTACGTAGCGATAACATTAGCTCAAATATCATCTTACAAGGATTGTTCTAGGTCAGTAGATGCTATTTTTACATAGGCTTTTCTAAAAGGTTTTCATAAATCATTATTTGAATTAACTCTTTTTCTAAAGTACCCTTACCCCGAATCCAATCTGGTTTCACAAGCCTTAGATCTAGGGGTGTCGGCGTGCTCCAAAATCTAAGACATGTTTTTTAACTTAGAACATGGTAGCAGGTTCCTAATTTCCGCGATAATTAGGTGGCGACTCCATAACAGTTCTTAAAGGTTTTTCCAACTTAATCTTTTTTTAACTTTAAAATCCGCCCTTTAAGCAAGACGCCGAGTTGGGTCCCTCGACGCGGTTCCCGGGTTCCACACCCAAAAATAGCAGAAAAGGGAAAAACGCTACAGAAAGCCGGAAACCCATATTTTCTGAGACAGGCCCAACCCATAAATCACAATAAACACGTGCAAAAAATTCCATGCGAAAATGATGTCCCGGACACCTCGACTGAATAGCTTTTACAAAATGCTTACAGACTACAAAAACGGCCTTTTCTTGACCGTAACTCAACCAAAAAGCCCCCACTTCCCACAAAACAACCCCCTAGCCAACACAAACGACATACATTACCATACATTCCATGAACGGGGCACGAGAAGCGAGGAAAAGCGATTTTTGGAAACCTAGCCTAAACTACAAAAAACGCTCCAAAACACCTCCAAACAACACATTTCCTACAAAACAAAGCCAAGTACGTACCATGCTAGCCATAACAATGCAATACAGAGAATTCGGGCAAGTTTCGGAACCGAAAAATTTCGACCAAAATTTCGGCCCTTATACCAAAGCATTCGAAAATCACGGTTTTTCAGGCCGTTTTTCGCACACAAGCCACCCAAACCTCCACACAGGCATGCTACAACATTTTCAAAATAACCAAGCCACTCGGGATCGCCTTACGCTACAAAAACAGAGCACAAGCCCCGACTTTACCCCCTTTTACACGGTTTTCCACCCAAACGAACCGCTTTTCGCGCCCATTTCAACAAAACGAACTCACCAACGCGTCATACTACTAATGGGTAATGTAACACCCCGTGTTAATTTAAGCTAATCATAATTAGGAAATCAATAATTAGACAATCTAGCTCAACTATTTTCTTAAAACAACACATTACACTTCCTAGCACCTAAACTAAAACCATTTTGAATTACTTTGAATTTGAACTTTATTCTTTCATATTCAAACTCGATAAATCAAATGATGAATACTCGACAAATTTCTCAACAACAAATTCTGACACGCAAATCGAGGTCTATGTTGACCTAAAATGCCGAGCACCTTTAAGATGATTTAATCATCTAATCTTTTCAAACCTACTCATAATCTAAAACTAACAAAGGTTAGTTAAGACTTAATCATTTTGATTATTACTAACAAAACATATTATAATATTATCAAATTACTATTCCTTTTTTATTTAACTAACACCTTAGGTAAAACTCGATATAATGAGCCTCACTCATTCAAAACTGATAAATGTTTTGACGTTTGAGCATAATGATTTAATTCGATAACACTCAACCAGAAAAATATATATTTCGAGCAAATAAAATTTTATTTCAAAATTACGAGGAGCTAGTACCCAATTTTTATTTTGATTTCGTTTTGACTCTTATTTTCATTTTTATTTTCGATCTTTCTCCTAAACATTATTTTAAGACTATATATTTTATTTCGGGACTTTTCGCGTACGCGTAAATCGAAAAATTCGAGAAACAAAAATCGACCCAAGTTGCCACATGTGAGCCGAGATGTTTCAAGGTGCAAGGCTCAATGTGCTTTCCATTTTTCTTCCTCATTTTACTACCCCATCAAGTCTTAAGCCACCCTATAATCCTTACAACATGCTATGCTTGACTTGATGACTTGCTTTATTACATCCTAAACTCGTTTGCATTCACATGCTTGCTTAACTTACTACTAAAACCAAACAATACAAACTATATTACTACTACTACTTCCTACGTACTACACACACAACAAAACACAACACAACTACAACTACTTCACTACTACTACTCGGTTTTCCTACTCAAAAACACAACAAACACTTAGTTATTTTCTCTCTAAATAAATCAAACACAAGATTACAATAAGCAAGGTTCATCATCTTCAACCTCAAGACCTTCATCTCCTTCCTTACACCTTCTTCTTTAATACCTTTATTTTCATGTCTATAAATTACTTAAACTCTTAACATACCTCTCCACATTCATGTTCTTTAATCACAACCTCTTTTAAACTTATGAATGAGTATGAAAATGAATCTAAGTAATGAAAAATATCAAAACATCACCTAAACATTTAAAATGATACTACACTTTAAATCCTAGTTTAGATAGTTTAGCCTTTAGAAATATTTACTAACTTTCTTATTTTTCTTTTATGTACTAATCCACTAAAGAAGAGGAGCAAGGTGGGAACATCGACTTGAGCCAATTCGATCATATCGTCGACCCCGACAATTGCTAGGAGCATTTCCATTTAACCTAACCTAAGGTGCTTCCCGCACACTTATGTGATAAGCGCCTCGTACTTGATTTTATTATTTTTGATGCATGTATGATTCATTTTATCACCTAGTATTTCACATGTTAAATTAGGAGACAAAAATCGAAAAATAATATTAGTGTAACACACTAACATACCCACGGCATTCCCCTTTGTTTTAGTTAAATTTTTCGTTTTAATTTTTGTTAATTGCATGCTTAAAATACTTGTAGTAAAATGAACATGAAAATATAATTAGTTTATGTTTAGGACTTGAAATGAAATTGTTATGAAATTTGATTGTTTTAATGTATTTGTGTTCTTGAATGTATTGTTGTGGTTCTTGTATGTTAAATGATTTACTTTTGTATGTTAATGTTTGCATATGATTTTTCACTTAGTTAAATACATAAATGATATAAGATAAATTAGTTGTTGAATTTGAAGTGTAAAAATCAAAAATAAAACTTAAAACATACACATACTACTCACGGCAATTTCAATATTTTATGGACTAATTTTTAGTTTTAATTTTTCTAAATAACATATTATGATTAGTTTAGATAAATTAGACTTGTATGAGAAATTTGAGGAAATTATATAAATACATTAAAATTTGGCTAATTAATGTTCATATGAAAAATATTAGAGTTCTTCATTTCTTCAAGTGTCCTTCAATTAGATGACTAATTTGATTCATAAAATTTATAAGTCTTAATTTATTGTTGTTTAAATTCATTAGAGAGATTTTACAATAATAAATATATAAGTTAAATAAACTACATCCTTAAAATATAAAAGTTAGAAATATAAAGTGAGTAAAATCACTATTCATAAATGAAATAAAATGTTTAGTGAAAATTACAAACTAGTTAAACCACTTTAGTATAATTTAAATAATTAGTATATAAAAACTTTAAGTCAAAAACCGATAAAAATAGAAAACGAAAATAAGTGGTACAAGTATAGAGGGTCACGGCCTTAGGGCTAATTTTGGACCAAAAATGATTTTTCCACTTTTTATTTTTATCACTTAAGTGAATTTATTAGTTAAAGTAATGAATTATTAACAAAAAACAAAAAAAAGAAATAAATAACTAATTATAAACAAGTGCCACGGTTTTCACAATTAAAATGGGTCAATTTTGGTTAAAATAAATTTGTCACTTAAGCACTAAATTTGATTACTAATTAGGATTATATTAGATTGTAAAATGAATCGTTAATAAAAAGAATCAACGAAACCGATTAAAATAAACATTACACGTATGAAAATGAACCATTTCGTGTGATACTACCTTTGCTTAAATTAGATATGGACATACGGACTATTTAAAATGAACTACGACAACCTCACTAAAAATGGAAACCGCTAAAATCTTAGTTAAGTATACGACTAAATTTAACCGAGTTTTACATTTAAAATAAATTCTCAAATCACTAATTACAAAATGAACCTAACGACTTTAAAACTAGGATTTTATACTTAGAAAATAAAAGTGATTTTGATAATCTAGCAAAATACCTAAGTATGAAAATGGTATAAAATGTAAGTATACTAAGTATAAGAATAAAGTAATCAATACTAATAATACATGTACTTAATAAAAATACGAATAAAATACGAAGTATAAGAATACGCCTACGTATAAAAAAATACGTACAAATACGAAATACTAAAATACAAGTACGTATAAAAATACGAGGAATAGTAAATACGGGGAATAGTAAATACGAGGAATAGTAAATACGGTGAATAGTAAATACGATGAATAGTAAATACGATGAATAGTAAATACGGTGAATAGTAAAATGATGAATAGTGAAAAATATTTAAAGTTTACGAACGGACTCAAAATAAATAATTAGGCTTTCCTATGTGTCTTGTTTATCTGAAGAACTGCTAGAACTAGAATTTCATTTTACAAAGTTAGACGATATATTTTAGTTACAGAATTGTCACCTATTTTGAATGAACGAGGAAATAAGAAATTGAGAAAATGAAATACTTGAATAAAATACTTGGATTGTTCGCCATGTCGCGACTCTTGAAATTTGAAGTTAACGAGGTAGCCGTCTATGGGGACTTTAGCTCCCTCCCTGTGTTGCTAAAGGCGATCTAATATTTTTCCTAAAGTATTATTTCAAGGATATACAACCTCGTGGATGGGGCATCATTGATATCTCCGTGAGCCCATACTACTCAGAATTGGAAAATCCAGCCCCACCCGGGGGTACCCGTCTCTGGTGGTAGTCGAATTATTAGGTGAATACATATTTGAATAGCGAGTATGCTACGATCCTATCTATAGTGGTGTATGCATACATTAGACTTGGGATATGGCCGTCCCTTACTACCTTAGATATCTCTAGCTTGTCACCATGTCCAAGTTATGTTGGCCCCGATGGCTATGCGGATGCTTATGAGGTCCGTATGATTCCGCCTTACTAACGAAGATTCATTGGTTATCACATGTTGAATGTATTTCCTTGTCTTGTTTGATTGATTTTTGTACGATGATTGGATGTTATGAATGTTGGATTACGATTGGCTGAGAATGATTACGTGAGAGTGTTGTATGATATGTGATGGTATTTATACTCATGTTTGAATCATTTTGATCTCTTTATGTGTTTTACTCGCTTACTTGCTAATTGTTTTTACCTATTTATTATTCATTATTTATAATCGTGATATTGCTTTAGAATTGCATGTATCGAAAGAGTGTCTTGAAAATGATGAGATTTAATGCAGTAATTTTAGTCTTGACCGTTGATCTATCAGGGGATTGAAGGCCTTATTTTGTAATCTATTTTGAGAGAACCTGTAATCTAAATACTCTGTTTTATCTCTAAACTCGTATTATGTATACTGAGTTTGTAAGACGATAACAGCTGGTTTGTAATATTTAGACTTAATTAATTTTCCGCCTTAGTTTAATTAAAGTCACGAAAAACCAGGTTGTTACAGGTAAGGGAATATAGCTTTATATAAGTCAGTTGATTAACGTATATCGGTAACGCTCGGCTTGCTAGAGTTTGACGTTACTGTCATGAGATGGCGGTAATCAACTGATCCCTTTCGGTCACACCTAATGGGAGGAAGACCAACAGAGACTAGTTATTTATATTTGATATAGTATAACTAGAGACTTAATATTGAGACTAATACGTTAGTCAAGAGGTAATAAATTATGAGACGTATATAAGATACGGAACTAGAGTGTTATTATTCTTTTATGCGATAATTGAATAATAAAAGGTTTTGTGATTTTGTGAATTAATAATTAAGTGTTAATTTACTAAAAGGGTTATTTGTCATTAATAAAGATTAATGACTAATAAGATTTATAGGTTAATAAAACGGAGAATATTTGAGTCCAAAGTGATAAATTATATATTGATATAATTGTCATTTATATTACTTAAATTGTTAAGTATATATATTATTTTTATTAATTAGTTTATTTAAGTGTTAAATGGACTAAATAATATCAAATGGACTCAAATAAAATGAACCAAAAATGACCCAAATAAGCTCATTATGAGCATTATTTTGGTCAATGTTTTTGGTCAATAATAGCCTAACTTCTCCACTCACCTTTGCCTATAAATACACCCATCATGTGTATGCATTTGATGATGTTTTTCCACTCACTAAAATCACAAAACACAACAAATAAAATCAGCCAAAATAAGGGTCTTTTGGCCAAGAGTTTTGATCAAAGAAATTGATCAAATTGATTTATTATTTGTACTCTTATTCACTCATAATAATACCTTTATAATATTAAGTATTATACTACAATAATCTAGCTATATTATTTAGTATAAGTTGGTTTAATCCTAGGGTGGATTAAGGAAGGAGGTGTTCTAGCTTGAGCATTATATTAGAAGCTCCATTTTGAGGCCTTAAAGAAGGTCTATTCTCTTTTGTTTTAAATTACCGTAATTTAATTCAATTATATACCGTTTAGTTTAACATGCACAACTAGGTCCGAAAGTCCACTATAAGTGATTAGTGGCATGGTTAGAGGAGTCCTTTAGGGCCATGATCCTAACAGTACCGTCGTATGCTGCTATGTCGTCTGAACAGGGAGTGAAGTCGTTTTCTTCCAATCCTAGTTTGATGGCGGTCGCAAGAGGCAGGACAATGACCGCAGAACCGTTATCGATGAGGGTAACGGGTAATGTCATGCTACGACACTCTACGTTTATGTAGAGTGCTAGGTTGTGTGCACCTCCAAAGGGCGGCAGGTCCGCGTCAGAGAAAGTTATGGCACCCGGTAGCCAATCCCGGATGATGTGGCTAAAAAGTTGTGCCGGAGACATCTGTTTTGCTACGGGAGTGATATGTAGGGCCCTGTAAAGGGCCTCACGATGCCCTGGTGAGTCCTGTAAGAGTTGCCAGATTGAAGTGTTTAGTTTTGTTTCCGGAAGTTGCTTTGGAAGCATATTCTTGGTGCCAGGCCAGGTTGATGGAGCAGTCTCATCCACGAGTATACCCTTGTCCCTTTTTTTGTTTGTGAGTTTAGACGGGAACCCTGGCGGTTCTAGCGGAGCTTGGTACAGATGTCGGAGGTATGAAACCTCACCGTCGCTGTCGGACGGTCTGATGGGATATTGATAAGGGATCTGCACGAAGACCCTTCTCTCGTCTGTATGCTTTGCTTTTGTTTTTGTTTTAGTCTTGCGAATGCGCTTAGTGCTGTCGCCATTGTCGTTGGTACCGTCATAAACGACATTGACTTCATGGCCGTCTGTGGTAACCAAATGAGAGCAGTCGAGAATGGGATGTGTTCCCATGAAGATAGTGTGATTATGCTGGTTTAGGAGCCGTGTTTGGTTTGTCGATCGTCTTGTTGTCGATCATGTCTTGGATCACGTTCTTTAGACGGGAGCAGCTTTCGGTGTCGTGCCCCGTCCCCCTGTGGAATTCACAGTAGGCGTTTTGGTTCCATGACGATGGTCTCTTATTCTCAGGCGGTATGCTGGTGGGGTTGGGAAGCCGTAGAATGTTTTTCTTCACGAGCTTCTTCAATGCCTTGGAGTAAGATATATAGAAGGGGTCAAAGTTTCGTCGTTGTTTGGACGAAGCTGGCCCAGCAGATGATGACTTGGGTGTAGCGAGCGTGGGCTGTGTTGTGAACACAGGTGATGCCGCTAGTGCATTGGAGTTGACAGAGTTGACTGGTTCAGTTTTTGCTGCGGTTCGAGATGTGTCGCCTTGGTGACCATGGCCTGTAGTTTTGGCCAGCTTGTATTTGCGAATTTCATCCTCCAGGGATCGAATTCTTTTAGCATGTCGTTCAATTTCCTTGGCGAAAAGTCTAGCATTCTTCTCGGTTTCGAGCTTTTGCATGACGGCCAAATGTTCGAGCAGGGCGGTGAGATTGGTGATCTTGTCGTTAAGTATTTGAATATGTTCGGCGATCGTCATTGGCGGCGGAGGGGCGACTTCGTTGTTCACAGGGTTGAAACGGAGATTCATGTTGCTTGTGCGAGCCGTGTATCCGGGGCTTTTAGTGATTAAACCTGTCAAAGCTTCAGACTTTATGTTTTGTAAAGGATCGGAAAATGTTTCGGGTTTTGCCTTGTGAAAATGTTTTGCGATAAACGAATTATGACAATACTCGTATAACTCGTTTATGTTTTGTAAAGGATCGGAAATGTAGTGATTATTTCCGAGCGATTTTGAATGTCGTGGCGTGTTGTTTGTCTGGTTCATTTGACTATAGGTCAATAAACCTGACGTTAATGTCTTTGAAAGCATTTTTTTTTCAAAAAAATGTTTGAAAATGTGTTTCGAAGGGACGTTTTTGAATGCATAATGTAACACCCCGTGTTAATATAAATCAATAATTAGCCATTGATTATTAATTTCAGGTCTTAAATCACTTCCTAATCTTTTAACCTTCCAAAATCACATTTTAGCAAAAACTTTCGTTTTGAAAAATTTATCGACTTCTGCAACTTTTGAAAAATTTCTTGAATAATAAAATAAATATTTTAGTCTTAGAATTCAAAAGTAGAAATATTTCAAAAAATCGTCAAACGCGCACACTTTAACTTTTATCGCTTTTGACGCCCGACTTTTTAAAACTAACCAAATTCGTGAAAAACATTTTAAAACACATAAGAAACATTTTCTTTGCCAAATAGTAATTTTGCATACTAGTAGCAAACTTGATTAATTTGGTTCCCTAATTTCATTATAATTAAACATTATTTACTAAATAAAACCAACTTTAACATCTAATTCATTTAACCTAATTTCATAACATCATCCTCATTATTTCCTAAGTGTAAAACTCACCTTTCTTTGCTCTCTTTCAACCGTCCCCCTTGCTCTCTCTTTCTGTCTTTATTTTTCTTCCATTTTATTACAAAAACCTCTAAATTAAAAACACTAATATTACTCTAATAAATCACTAGTATTCTAAGCTTATCCTTAGGTATTTGGAGCTCACTTTGTTACGAGTTTTTGAAGGTGAAGACGGGTATACGGGTGAAGAACTTAACCTAGATAACATAGTTGATCCGGATAACCTCTAGCTTGCCAAATCAAGGTGACTAGTTATATCTCATTTTAACCTCTTTTGTAAATTAATTTGTTTTGTTATTATAATTTTATGAATATGATTATCATGTGAAAATATGTTAAACATCACTTGTATGCACTTATATGTTTATGTGATGTATAAATAATGATAATAACTAAATAATCGTTTTACTAGAAATGTGTAGTAATATGATATATGTTTAGTTAAATTAATTTTGAGCATTTTTAATTATTGTTCATATGTTTTATATGTTTATTTATGTTTTAGTTAAGTAGTAATCATATATACAATAATTATGTGAAATATTAACAATGAGTTTAAAGTGAATAAAAATCGAAAATGAAAATTTATACACACACATACAAACCCACGGCATTTCCCATTTTTTTTAATATATTTTCACTTTTAATTTTTGTAAATAATATGTTGTGTTAAGTTGTTTTAAAATGGATGTTGTCATGTAAAAAAAAACATTAAATTAGAAAAGCCAAAGCAGGTCGTATCATCGACTGCCTTGTTAAGAGAAGTGGAACCCGAGCTGACCTAGAATATGCCTTAGTTTATACTGGGTCATTCTAACGTTCGGATCCCATTCCTTCCCGTTCCATTCCTGGAGGACCGGGAAGGACGCACCTCTGGTGTACCAGTTATCGTGCCCACGGTAGGGCTGCTGGTCGTAGCGGGGGACGTTTAGCTTACCACGATAAAATGAATCAACTCTTGAGTCTTCTTCGGAAAGAGACTTGGGGGCAACACGAGCCTTAGACCTACCTCCCAAGAGACCTCTTCTCGCCGAAGGAGCGGAGCTTAGAGCCTTGACTTTGGGGGCTTCAACTGCCGCAACGGCCTCATTTGGGGCTTGCGTGTTCTCCCCGTAAATTATGCTCCGCAGCCCTGCTGCAGCGGTTGGAGAAGATCTTTCAGCCCGCTAAATAAATTATAAGTTATTAAATATGCATTTGTGTTCTTAACTTGTTATTTGTGTTCTTGTTAACTTGTTATTTGATTTCGTTTTAATTTATGTTTGTTATTAATTTTTGTTTATGGTTAGTTATTAGTTTATATATTGTTATTAATAAGTTATAAATCAACTTAAACTTTTAGAAAAACATTTAGAAAATTTCACTTTATATTTTAGCTTAAATTTTAGGCTAATGAAATTTTTAGTAAGATTTCATTTTACTTTAAATCGCTTTAGTATAATTAGAATAATTGAAATATAAAAACTATAAGCTAAAAACCGATAAAAATTGAAAAAACGAAAAATTTACATTACTATTACTTAGCCACGGCATTAGGCCCCTTTTTAGGTCAAGAATTTATTTTTATCACTTTTTAGTTTATCGTTAAAATATTTTGATTAGTAGTTAATAAGTTAGAATTAAGAAATTAAAAGAAATAAATGAATTTTGAAATATATATTAAACCACACGACATTATAAATAAAATGGGTCAAAAATTGATCAAAATGAATTTATCACTAATTCACTAAAGTTTAATAGTTAGTAGAATTGAATTTTTGTATAAATCGATTTCGTTATAAAAGAAATATATTAAACCGATAAAAATGTTTAACCGTTATAAAAATGAACTAAATCGTGTGCTACTGCCTTTGCAATTTGGACTGTTGGACTTGGACATACGGACTAAATGAATCATCCACGATACTACTATTTTAAAAATGAAAATCGCTAAATTTAGTAAATAGACAACTACATTCAACTAAGTCTCAGTTTTAAAATAAATATCATTATCACTTTTTACTAACCGAACTTAACGTTTTTAAAACTAGATTTTAAACTTAGTAACTAAGTTACGCTTTTTGACTTAGAAAGTATTTAGATACTTTCAAGCAATCATGAATAGTGACCGATATGAATAGTGATCGATGAATAGTAACTGGGGTGAATAGTGACAAGTGAATAGTGATTGATGAATAGTGACTGATGAATAGTGTCGATGAATAGTAAATCGGGACGAAACTTGTTAAGCAAGTAACGTCCCAAATTTCAAGATGGTGAATAGTACCCGGGACCAAACTTGTTGAACAAGTAATGTCCCAAAACCTATTTTAATGGAATTTGAGGTAACTTGTTGAACAAGTTATCTTTTCAAATCCCGAGACGTGAATAGTGAAAAATTCACGTAACTTGTAAAACAAGTTACGTCCCAAAATTCAAAGATATTTCAAATTTCAAAATTTGAAATATGGGAAATAATTGAAAATTTACTAAGTATTGAAAATTGAAAATGAATAAGTAAATAACTTAAAGTGTTTTGAAAAACACTTAAATAAAATTGGACATACTAATAAACGTTTCAATATAGAAACTTGAAACGTTAATAATTAACAACACTTCAAATAATAAACGAACGTGTTATGTGATCATATGAAACCGAAAATAAAATACTTAAACGTTTGACGATGAGACTAGGAGAGTCTAGTAACTTGAGATATGTAATATCAAATAAATGATAAATCATGAGTAAGTTAAGTAAAAGGTCAAACGCTTGAGCCTCCGTTATGAAAACGTCAATCGTGATTGAAGTGGGGTAAGATAGTCTTGATTACGGATACCACTATCTCGGTCTTTGACGCTAGTCATCCCGGTTAGTGTGGTTTTAGCCGGCAGCTTTATTACTTAGCATGCTGCCCATGCCTTTACGCCTTAAGTCGTACTGCCTAAGCCGTACAAGATAATGAATATGCCAACTCTTTATTGAGTCGGTCTCTAGGAAATAGTCGTTTTAATCAGAGGTAAGGTGCTCTATGAATAGCATAGCCTACTCTTATCGAGAATACTCATATATGCATATTCGACTTAGGTGTAATTCACCTTATTTCGCTAGAGGTATTAGGCCCACCGCAAACTTTATGGATTTGGGTTTTGTATCGGCGTTATGGATTTGCGTCTTATATGACTTTATGGATTTGGGTCATATATCAGCTTTATGGATTTGGGCTGGATACGCGGTTCTATCTCCTTGCCGCGTTTCGTTCTTAGTGGGCGCGACGCTTGCATTCGTTCTTGCCACATGTACAGATCACTTGACGGGATTGTAATTGAAGTTCGAATCATTTCGAACACTAGAAGATGAGATGCAAGTACTATAGTATTCGGCGTGGTTTACGAGTCGAGTAAGTCGCTGCACTATGGTAGCGAGATGCAAGTGACTCGAGTACAATGGCCTACTCAGTGGTCATGCTCGTAAGCAGTTTGTGTGTTGTTTGATTAAATGAGAATGAGTGTGTACCATCTTTGAAAACTAAAGACCACAAATTTTTGAAGTGAATCGAGTCTGCATGATGTGAATGATACAATATGTATGTTTGTATGCGATCTGATATCGCTTCGTAATTCTGCTGATATGCTGTGACACTATTACCATGATATTATCTGTTATTTGTTTTCATAACTGAATATCATGCTTATATGATTTATCGCTTTAAACCGCATGTTTATTATGACTTATATGTCTTTATATGCTATTTGTAATAAGCATGTTTATGTTTTTATCATAATGTTATAATTATAAAGCGATCGTAATAAATCAAAGTACTCCCTCCGTTTCAGTGAATTGTTTACAGTTTGACTTTTTTGTGAGGGGAAAAAAGTCAAACTGTAAACAAATGACTGAGACAGATGGAGTAATTGAAATCGAGGGTAAGTATGAGCATAACTAGTCACTGTCCGCTCAGCGGGCACCCCCCATCAGTTTATTGTGCAGGATAACCGTGGACCAAGAGCTGGATTTTGGACGGGGCCACGAGACGTTTTATGCTTTACCTTTAGTTGCTTTTCGAGATATATGTAATATATTTATCGCTACTCTTTTAAATTACCGTACTTAGAGTTGTTTTATTCAACTCTTGAACGATGTTGTAACATTTGGGTTTTATTGTATAATTAATGACGCTGGTTTAAGACTTAATTAATTTCCGCCTTAGTAATTAAAGTCGACTAAAAACCAGGTTGTTACAGTTGGTATCAAAGTTGACTCGTGACCGTAACATAAATGGCCTAATGCGATTTATGCTTACCTAACGAGAGACACATGGGCGGTACAAACATATTAATATGTTAACCCGCAAGACTACTAGAATCAAATAACAAATTATATTTTTCTTTTATTAGATCACTTAAATAATAACTTTAAATCACTTTAAAGTGTGAGGATGAGTAGAAACCTTAAGGACCGACCATAGGCTAAGGACTCTTAAATAACGAACTACCTCAAAATAAAATACACTAACTATCGTTTGCTTGCTACTTGCTGAAGTGACTGACTAAAACTAACAACTATCCTCGGATAAAAAATCTAAATAATAAATTCAATTCTTGGAGATGGGAGCATCGAAGGAAGTACCAGACTGCACGGAGTGAAGACATCTAATAAATTCATAATCAATTACATAAAAATACACTCTATACCTTCTACCTTTTTCTTTATTCCTCAGAAAATGTACTAGATGCATTTCAATGGAATGAAGTATCTAACTCCTGTGCTACTTGCATGACTGCTGTTATCACTTTTATTTCAAATAAATTCTATCTTTGTCAAGCATGCCTCCTAACATCCCGCAATGCTAATGATTTCCTTCACGTCTTAATTCTTTCAAAATGGCTGCTCCTCAAATGACGAACGAAGAGAGGCAAATTCTGGCCGAAGAGTCTTTAATCCGTTTGGCTGAAATAGCCACGGACAACGCGAACCGCCAACATCAGCCAAGCGCGTACGACCGATTCTCACGTCATCGACCAAAAGTATACTCGGGTTCTAGTAACCCTATTGATCTCACAAATTGGCTTGAGGAAATGAAGAAGCTCGTGGAGCTGAGTAGGACGCCTCCAGGTCAACATCGCCGCCTACTACTTGAAAGGTGAGGCGAATGATTGGTGGAACGTGATCAGGACCAACGAACCTGACACCACGTTCACCTGGTACGAATTCCCAGAGAAGATCAAGGAGCGATACTTCGGGTATGAACTCCGGTGTCAGAAGGAGGAGGAGTTCATAGGTCTTAAGAAGGGAGACATGACACTCTAGGAATACACTGAGAAATTTCAACAGCTGTCCAAATTTGGGGCTGCGGTCGCTCCCAACGAGAAGGCCATGACACAGAGATACCTGCGCAATATATCCGCAAGTATGCGTACTTAATTGAGCAGCAACACCTACACCACCTTTGCTGCGGCGTATGAACGTGCGTGTAGCGTATGGGCTTCCCAGAAGTTGGAAGAGGCTGAAGAAAAAAGGAAGAAGAAGGTTTTTCTGCCTTCCGTGTCACAGTCGAGCTTCATTCAGAAGCCGAACTACCAACGCCCTAACCAGCAAAGGCCAAATTTCCAGAGGCCTACTTTTCAAAACAGAGTTCCTGCCGGGAACAATGAGAGAGCCATGGTTGGAGGCAGAGGTCCTCAACCCGGTATGGTACGCAGGGGATGTCCGATATGTGGCAAAGCTCCACATGAAAGGAAACAGTGTAATGGTCAGCCAATTTCCTATTACCGTTGCAAGAAGATAGGGCACAAGTCTAACGCATGCCCCGACCGTGCAAACCTGCCACCTGCACCTATTATGGGAGTACCACAATCTGTAGTGGTACAGGGTCGAGTATATGTGCTCACTGAAGCAGAAGCTGAGGAGTCACCTGAGGCCGACGTCATCACTGGTATTTTTCCTGTTAATTCTGTAAACGCGGTCATAAGCGGTCATACTGTTTGACACTGGGGCATGATTGTCCTTTATATCTTCTAAATTTGTCTCTAAAGCTAATCTCACAAAATTCGAATCAATAAATGCAAACATTTCTCTACCAAACGGTAAAACTCTCAAATGTACCAAAATTTTCAAAGAAACTCCAATCACAATTCATAAAATAATCTTTCCTTCCGACCTTATTCTTTTTTACATGTCGGAGTTCGACGTCATACTGGGTATCGATTGGTTGACTAAACACCATGCGATATTCGAGTGCCGAGACCGGAAGGTTCGTTTGAAGCATCCTACGAGGACTAGAGTCACATATCAGAAGACTTCGCCAATTAAGGGGGCAAAAATCATCTCCGTACTACAGCTACAACTGTTAGAAAGAAAAGGGCATCAAGTGTACCTATGCAGGATCAACGAAGTAAAAGAAAGCGTGAACATTGGAGATATTCACGTGGTACGGGAATTTCCTGACGTCTTTCCTGACGAGTTGCCAGGCTTGCCACCTGCGCGTGACGTTGAGTTCTCTATCGACCTTGCGCCAGGCACGACACCAATCTCCAAGACACCTTATAGAATGGCACCGGTAGAACTACAGGAATTGAAGAAACAACTTGAGGAGATGATTGAAAAGGGTTTCATAAGACCGAGTGTCTCACCTTGGGGAGCACCGTACCGGTTCTCTTTGTGAAAAAGAAGGACGGCAGCATGAGACTCTGCATTGACTACAGAGAGTTGAACAAGGTAACCCTTTGCTCAGAATCGACGATCTCTTTGATCAACTAAAAGGCGCGGGAGTATTTTCTAAGATCGATCTGAGGTCAGGATATCATCAGATCGCTGTGAGAGAAGCGGACATCCAGAAGACTGCTTTCAGAAGCAGGTATGGTCACTGTGAATTTAAGGTCATGCCCTTCGGTTTGACAAACGCACCAGCAGTGTTCATGGATCAAATGAACAGAACCTTAAACGAGTATCTGGCCATATGCGTGGTTGTATTCATTGACGACATCCTAATCTATTCAAAGACTGGAGCAGAACATGAGAAACATCTCCGTATTATTCTGGTAATACTGAGGGAATATAAGTACTATGCTAAACTGTCCAAGTGCGAGTTTGGGCTCGAGAAAGTAGCATTCCTGCGTCACGTCATCTTGAAGGACGGAGTGATGGTAGATCCTGCAAAGATCGACGCAGTGAAAGAATGGAAGGCACCCACGAACATAACTGAGATACGCAGCTTCCTGGGTTTGGCTGGATACTACAGGAGATTTGTTCCAGATTTCTCCAAGATAGCACGACCGATGACGAAGGTGCTACAGAAGGAATCCAAGTTCATATGGAGCGACGAGTGCGAGGATGCATTCCAAGAACTTAAGACAAGGCTTACCACAGCACCAGTCTTAGCTCTTCCTACGGATGGAGACGAGTATGAAGTCTACCGTGACGCCTCACTAAATGGCCTAGGTTGCGTACTGATGCAACAAGGGAAGGTCATTGCTTATGCATCAAGGCAGCTAAAGTTTCATGAACGAAACTACCCAACTCATGTCCTGGAATTAGCAGCCGTAGTGTTTGCGTTAAAAATCTGGCGTCATTACCTCTACGGAGTAAGTATCAAGTTCTACACTGACCACAAGAGCCTGAAATATATCTTCACACAGAAGGAACTCAACATGAGACAACACCGGTGGTTAGAACTGATCAAAGAATACAAGATTGAACTACTGTACCACGAGGGTAAGGCGAACGTCGTTGCTGACGCTCTGAGTAGAAAGACTACGCATACCCTTAGCAACATTTGGGAAATTCCGGCTGGTATCGTCAGAGACTTCAAAAGAATGAATTTAGAGTTGGTTCAGTCTGATGATGCCGACTTAAACGCAATGATTGCAGAGTCGGAGTTATATCACGAGATTAGAGCTCTACAATGGGAAGACGAGGAACTCGTGAAGATCAGGAGAGAGATTCCCTCAGGAAACCGAGACGGGTTTGAGATAAAGCCTGACGGGAGTTTAAAATTCAGAGGAAGGTGGTGTGTGCCCGACATACCAGAGTTAAAGAGAAGGATCCTTGACGAGGCACATAGTACACGATACTCCATACATCCAGGATCCGATAAAATGTACCAACACTTAAAACTGAAGTTTTGGTGGGTCCGAATGAAAGTTGAGATTGCTGAATACGTTGCGAAATGCCTAATCTGCCAAAAGGTGAAGTTTGAACATCAACGACCCGGAGGACTACTACAATCTTTGGATATTCCGTTAGGGAAATGGGACTCCATTTCCATGGATTTCATAACGGGTTTACCGAGGACTCACAGGGGAAATAATGCTATTTGGGTGATAGTGGACCGCTTAACAAAATCGGCCCACTTTCTACCAATCAAAGACACTTGGAGCCTTGAAGAGCTAGCTAAGGCTTATGAGAAAGAGGTGATCCGATTACACGGCGTACCGCTAGAGATTATTTCGGATAGAGATCCGAGATTCACCTCTGATTTTTGGGAAAGACTTCAAGCAGCATTGGGAAGCCAACTGAAGATGAGCACCGCTTTCCATCCTGCGACCGATGGTCAAACTGAACGAACCATCCAAACGCTCGAAGACATGCTCAGGGCATGTGCTTTAGAATTCGACGAGAATTAGGAGAAAAGTCTACCTTTGATTGAATTCTCTTACAACAATAGCTTCCTTGCTAGTTTGGGTTGTGCCCCATTCGAGGCACTCTACGGGAGAAAGTGTCGTAGCCCAGTCTGTTGGGACGATGCTAGTGACAACGTGGGAACTGGACCACAGCTTATTCAAGACCAGATTGAGCACATCAAAATCATTCGTGAACGTCTACAAGCAGCCCAAGACCGCCAGAAGATGTACGCAAACACGCATCGTCGACCAATCGAGTTCGAAGTCGGTGATCATGTCTTCTTGAAAGTATCACCTATGAAGGGGTTCGACGTTTCGGATTGAAATGGAAATTGAGTCCTAAGTACGTTGGACCATACGAAGTACTTGAAAGGATTGGTGAGGTAGCTTATCGCCTAGCACTACCACCCAATTTGTCGAAGGTTCACAACGTCTTTCACGTTTCGCAACTAAGGCGATACAGGAGTGACCCAAGTCATATCATTACTCCTGACGTGATCGCAGTTGAGCCTAACCTACTCTACTCCGAGAGACCAGTAAAGATTTTGGAGCGAGAAACCAAGGTGTTGAGGCGGAAGAAGGTTCCCTCAGTGAAGGTCCTATGGAAGGGTCAATTGACCGAACAAGCAACTTGGGAAACCGAGGCCTCAATGAAGGAGAAATACCCCAAGTTGTTTAAGTCAGGTGAAAATCCTTTTCTTCATCCAAGTTTCGGGACGAAACTTTTTCTAAGGGGGGAGGTTTGTAACACCCCGTGTTAATTTATATCAATAATTAGCCATTGATTTCTAATTTCAGGTCTTAAATCACTTCCTAATCTTTTAACCTTCCAAAATCACATTTTAGCAAAAACTTTCGTTTGGAAAAATTTATCGACTTCTGCAACTTTTGAAAATTTTCTTGAATAATAAAATAAATATTTTAGTCTTAGAATTCAAAAGTAGAAATAATTCGAAAAATCGTCAAACGCGCACACTTTAACTTTTATCACTTTTGACGCCCGACTTTTTAAAACTGACCAAATTCGTGAAAAACAATTTAAAACACATAAGAAACATTTTCTTTGCCAAATAGTAATTTTGCATACTAGTAGCCAACTTGATTAATTTGGTTCCCTAATTTCATTATAATTAAACATTATTTACTAAATAAAACCAACTTTAACATCTAATTCATTTAACCTAATTTCATAACATCATCCTCATTATTTCCTAAGTGTAAAACTCACCTTTCTTTGCTCTCTTTCAACCGTCCCCCTTGCTCTCTCTTTCTCTACTTATTTTTCTTCCATTTTATTACAAAAACCTCTAAATTAAAAACACTAATATTACTCTAATAAATCACTAGTATTCTAAGCTTATCCTTGGGTATTTGGAGCTCACTTTGTTACGGGTTTTTGAAGGTGAAGACGGGTATACGGGTGAAGAACTTAACCTAGATAACATAGTTGATCCGGATAACCTCTAGCTTGCCAAATCAAGGTGACTAGTTATATCTCATTTTAACCTCTTTTGTAAATTAATTTGTTTTGTTATTATAATTTTATGAATATGAT
Organism: Dianthus caryophyllus; assembly: GCA_023091065.1. Taxonomy (NCBI): domain Eukaryota; kingdom Viridiplantae; phylum Streptophyta; class Magnoliopsida; order Caryophyllales; family Caryophyllaceae; genus Dianthus; species Dianthus caryophyllus. The sequence goes on from CM041529.1 coordinate 16,281,029, forward strand.
TATCATGTGAAAATATGTTACACATCACTTGTATGCACTTATATGTTTATGTGATGTATAAATAATGATAATAACTAAATAATCGTTTTACTAGAAATGTGTAGTAATATGATAATATGTTACTACTACTTAGCCACGGCATTTGGCCCCTTTTAGGTCAAGAATTTATTTTTATCACTTTTTAGTTTATTGTTAAAATATTTTGATTAGTAGTTAATAAGTTAGAATTAAGAAATTAAAAGAAATAAATGAATTTTGAAATATATATTAAACCACACGACATTATAAATAAAATGGTCAAAAATTGATCAAAATGAATTTATCACTAATTCACTGAAGTTTAATAGTTAGTAAAATTGAATTTTTGTATAAATCGATTTCGTTATAAAAGAAATATATTAAACCGATAAAAATGTTTAACCGTTATAAAAATGAACTAAATCGTGTACTACTGCCTTTACAATTTGGACTGTTGGACTTGGACATACGGACTAAATGAATCATCCACGATACTACTATTTTAAAAATGAAAATCGCTAAATTTAGTAAATAGACGACTACATTCAACTAAGTCTCAGTTTTAAAATAAATATCATTATCACTTTTTACAAACCGAACTTAACGTTTTTAAAACTAGATTTTAAACTTAGTAACTAAGTTACGCTTTTTGACTTAGAAAGTATTTAGATACTTTCAAGCAATCATGAATAGTGACCGATATGAATAGTGACTGAGGTTAATAGTGACAAGTGAATAGTGATTGATGAATAGTGTCGATGAATAGTTAATCGGGATGAAACTTGTTAAGCAAGTAACGTCCCAAATTTCAAGACGGTGAATAGTACCCGGGACGAAACTTGTTGAACAAGTAATGTCCCAAAACCTATTTTAATGGAATTTGAGGTAACTTGTTGAACAAGTTATCTTTTCAAATCCCGAGACGTGAATAGTGAGAAATTCACGAAACTTGTAAAACAAGTTACGTCCCAAAATTCAAAGATATTTCAAATTTCAAAATTTGAAATATGGGAAATAATTGAAAATTTACTAAGTATAGAAAATTGAGAATGAATAAGTAAATAACTTAAAGTGTTTTGAAAAACACTTAAATAAAATTGGACATACTAATAAACGTTTCAATATAGAAACTTGAAAACGTTAATAATTAACAACACTTCAAATAATAAACGAACGTGTTATGTGATCATATGAAACCGAAAATAAAATACTTAAACGTTTGACGATGAAACTAGGAGAGTCTAGTAACTTGAGATATGTAATATCAAATAAATGATAAATCATGAGTAAGTTAAGTAAAAGGTCAAACGCTTGAGCCTCCGTTATGAAAACGTCAATCGTGAGTGAAGTGGGGTAAGATAGTCTTGACTACGGATACCACTATCTCGGTCTTTGACGCTGGTCATCCCGGTTAGTGTGGTTTTAGCCGGCAACTTTATTGCTTAGCATGCTGCCCATGCCTTTACGCCTTAAGTCGTACTGCCTAAGCCGTACAAGATAATGAATATGCCAACTCTTTATTGAGTCGGTCTCTAGGAAATAGTCGTTTCATTCAGAGGTAAGGTGCTCTATGAATAGCATAGCCTACTCTTATCGAGAATACTCATATATGCATATTCGACTTAGGTGTAATTCACCTTATTTCGCTAGAGGTATCAGGCTCACCGCAAACTTTATGGATTTAGGTTTTGTATCGGCGTTATGGATTTACGTCTTATATGACTTTATGGATTTGGGTCATATATCAGCTTTATGGATTTGGGCTGGATACGCGGTTCTGTCTCCTTGCCGCGTTTCGTTCTTAGTGGGCGCGATGCTTGCATTTGTTCTTGCCACATGTACAGATCACTTGACGGGATTGTAATTGAAGTTCGAATCATTTCGAACACTAGAAAATGAGATGCAAGTACTATAGTATTCGGCGTGGTTTACGAGTCGAGTAAGTCGCTGCACTATGGTAGCGAGATGCAAGCGACTAGAGTACAATGGCCTACTCAAAGGTCAGGCTCGTAAGCAGTTTGTGTGTTGTATGATTAAATGAGAATCAGTGTGTACCATCTTTGAAAACTAACGACCACAAATTTCTGAAGTGAATCGAGTCTGCATGATGTGAATGATACAATATGTATGTTTGTATGCGATCTGATATCGCTTCGTAATTCTGCTGATATGCTGTGACACTATTACCATGATATTATCTGTTATTTGTTTTCGTAACTGAATATCATGCTTATATGATTTATCGCTTTAAACCGCATGCTTATTATGACTTATATGTCTTTATATGCTATTTGTAATAAGCATGTTTATGTTTTTATCATAATGTTATAATTATAAAGCGATAGTAATAAATCAAAGTAATTGAATTCGAGGGTAAGTATGAGCATAGCTAGTCACTGTCCGCTCAGCGGGCACCCCCCATCAGTTTATTGTGCAGGATAACCGTGGACCAAGAGCTGGATTTTGGACGGGGCCACGAGACGTTTTATGCTTTACCTTTAGTTGCTTTTCGAGAGATATGTAATATATTTATCGCTACACTTTTAAATTACCGTACTTAGAGTTGTTTTATTCAACTCTTGAACGATGTTGTAACATTTGGGTTTTATTGTATAATTAATGACGCTGGTTTAAGACTTAATTAATTTCCGCCTTAATAATTAAAGTCGACTAAAAACCAGGTTGTTACACATAATGTCTTGAAAATATTTTGCATGAGTTTGTTTGAAAGACGACTATAGTGAGGGTACTATAGCTTCGCATTTGTACGTATATGACACGGGTTTTTGGCTTTTGAGGTAAGGTTCCCTCCGGTCATTCCCGCAACGTTTGTGTAGGGTTATCCGCAAGATTGCACACGTTTAAGTGTGAATTCAATACGGGTCCTAGAGCGTCCGAGTTTGACTGTTACGATAGTTTGTACGGATACCGTACTTGTAATCGTGAAGGGGTGAGAACTCGGTTTGTCCAGAATAGGCTCGCTTATGAAGCGAACGTTATTAGGGGCCGATTCGCGTCTCGGTTTTTGTCGTGTTTTTCGGTTTTGGCTCGAAATAAATTTTTTTCGTATTGTATTATTTTGTAATGTCGTAAAATTTGGTTTTACGAAAATGTGACTCAGGAGGCGTGTCGACCCGTTTTGGGCGCATATTTTGTAGTTTGTGGGTTGTTTTTGTGAGGTCGATTTTTGTGGGCTGCTTTTGTGGGTTATTTTTGTGAGTTGCTTTTGTGAGTAAATAATCGTGTCGTATTTCTCGGCTTGAAATAAAACGACAAAATTAATCTTCATTTTACGAAATATGCAATTTTAAATTAATACGTTAAAAATGACTAAAATGTTTTAGACACTTTGTACCGTTTCGTCTATTTATAAAACATGAATAGAAGTCCTTTTTCATCATCGGGCTTGTTTTTTTGGGGGGTACGGATACGGGTATCTACATATCCTAGTGTTGAGTATGGTTTATTTTTGATTAGGTGACGCGACTAAGCCTATCACCTAGCTGTAGGGAAGCCAAAGTTTAAGAAGCCGGGAAAGGTCAAGAGTGGGCTTGGTGAGTCTAGCGGTAGCTCACAAGGCAAGACAAAGAGCAAAGAAAGCATGGAGTGCCACCATTGCTACAAGACTGGGCATTGGAGGCGGAACTGTCCCGTGTATGCTAAAGACATAAAATCAGGCCGCGTCACTCCCGTTGGTATGTCATCTTTTATTCATATGATTGAGATTAACCATGCAAGTTTCGGAACTTGGGTACTTGATACTGGTTGTGGTTCTCATCTATGTAATCATTTGCAGGGCCTAAGAAACATCACAACTCTCGCAAGGGGTGATGTGGACCTGCGTGTGGGGAATAGAGCAAGAGTTGCTGCCGTTTCAGTGGGAACATATGTAATCCAACTCCCGAGTGGATTTGAGTTATTTCTGAATAATTGTTACTATGTACCCAGTTTATCTAAAAATATTATTTCTGTTTCCGTACTTGATAAAGACGGATTTTCGTTTACAATAAAGAATAATAGTTGTATTTTCTCTTTAAACGATATGATTTATGGCAAAGCAGTTTCTATAAATGGGATTTATGTTATAGATCAAACCACAGATATATTGCATGTGAATAATAAGAAAGCAAAGGTTGGTGACAAAGATCAAACCTATCTATGGCATTGCCGTATGGGACACATAAATGAAAAACGCGTGAAAAAGCTCATTGATAATGGGAGCATCTCCCCATTCGACTATGAATCTTTTGGCACGTATGAATCATGTCGCATGACCCGATCACCATCTATTGTGATAATAGTGGAGCCATCTTCCAGGCTAAGGAGCCTAAGTCCAGCAACAAATCTAGGCATGTACATCGGAAGGCTCACATGATTAGAGATTACGTGGAGCAAAAGGAGTTAGTGATAGACAAGATTGCTATGGATGATAACGTCGCAGATCCTCTCACTAAACCGTTGAGATATGGTAAGCATGAAGGGCACGTTATTTCTATGGGAATTAAGCGTGTTCCTGAATTGTATTAGTTGTTTTATATATGGATTAGACACATGTATCTTTTTCCATAAAACTATTAATAAAATCATCGTTTGTTTCATATTTTGTTTTCATATGGGTTGTATAGACAACATTGAACACCACAAAGTGAACTGAATTACATTATATTTGTTTTGGTCCATAATCGCCTACATGAGCTGATAACTCTGGCGATTATATTGTGAAGTCGATTGATGGTGGGTTCAACGAGCCATAAGTCAAACTGTTGACTGATCGATCACAGATGCGGGTTATAATGATACCGCGCAGGACAATTTTGTGACAACGTTATGGAGTCCTAAATGTTTAAAGAACATTAGGTGCCAGGTCGTGGATAGGACATCCACAGTGTTCCTAGAGTCGATTCTTTTGACTATCGACTGTCTCTTGAGAGTAAGGCAGTTTTTGGGTGACTTTGGTTTCTTTCTCATGGTCGACCGTAACAGGAGGCTAAGTAGATTTCACTGGGTCATACTGCGCTTGTATCTGCAAGATTCGAGTTGAAGAAAATATCCAACCTTTTATCAGGTTATGTTATTTCTCAGGGCCACTCGAGGAGCTGTAACTGAAATGCATGGCCATGCTCGAATGAAGATTCGTTTATCAGTTGAGTTACTCTCTAGTCGGGGAAACCACTCTTGATACTGATCACTTGTAAAATACGACCTTTGTGAATACAGACTTTGCAAATTGTTTTACATTGAGTGGGAGAAATTTATGGGATATGAGAATCGGTTATCGCACATACACTAGTACGGATAAGTGGGAGATTGTTGGAGTTAGTGTCCTCCACAGTTAGTGCAATAACATGAATAAATCTCTACAGGTTCACAGGGTATACTTTGTATTGTAATCAGTTGATTAACGTTTATCGATAATGGTTGGCATGCTAGATAAGTTTGACGTTATTGTCATACAGATTGCGGTGATCAACTGGTCCCTAAAACTCACACCTAAAGGATGTGTTTAAGAAATGTGATTATTTGAGAAAATAATCATATTGATGCCTTACTAATTGGCTAAAAGGTTAGTCAGTGTTTTTGACTAAAATGTTAGTCAGTGTGATGAAAATACAGATTAAAATGTTAGTCAGTATGATGATGATACGTCCATTTAATAAGGATTAAATAATGTTAGCTGAGACGAATTAAATGTAATTCGTAAATTGAATATAAAATGTTATATTTAATTGTTGAATATAATATAAGCTAATTAGACATAAACTGTTATAATTAAATAGCAAAATTATATATATATATATATATATATATATATATATATATATATATATATATATATATATATATATATATATATATATATATATATATATATATATATATATATATATATATATATATATATATATATATAAAGTTCAAATAAGTTCCTAAATATTGGTAAGTCCGTAGTCTTAAAATCATTATACTTGTAAATGAAATCAGAATCGTAATACTTGTAAATGAAACTGTAATTTTCAAAAAAAATTGTAATTTTTAATAAATAAATTTGAATTTATGTTATTCGAAGATTAATTTTTTCAAATTTCGAGCTTTTGCGAATGTAACTTTAGCGTTTTGCGATTGTAACTATTAATATTTTATTTTGAAACTTTAGATTAATATGTGTTTTTTAATAAATAATTTGAATTTACGCAATTTAAGACTTTTACGAATCAGAATCATTGCTTTACTTAATCAGAATCATGTATACTACGAGTGACACTCTTGTTCATTACGAGTGAAACTTTTGTTCTTTACGAGTGAAACTTTAATTAGTTGGTGGTTCACATGTCCCCTCCATTCTCACCAACCAGATCTGGTCCCACCACCTCACCCCTACTCTACCAGCCACCACCTCAGTCGCCGCCACCACCACCACCATACCGCCACCACCATACCGCCACCACCACCACCGATTTAAACGAAAAAAAAAAAGATAATTTCCAAAAAAACCCTAACCACCACCACCATACCGCCACCACCACCATACCGCCACCACCACCACCGATTTAAACGAAAAAAAAAAAAGACAAATTCAAAAAAAAACCTACCCACCACCACCATACCGCCACCACCACCATTGTTTTTGAAAAAAAAAGTTGAAAAAAAAGTTGTAAATCAAATAGATCTGGGAAAAAATAGTGTAATACCACCACCACCATACCACCACCGAGTTAGATTTTTGAAAAAAAAGATGTAAATGCTGACATAGCACGAAGGAGAGAGAAGGCCAGGGGTGGTGGTCTTTGGCGATGGTGATCTGAAAGAGAAGCGGCGGTGGTGGTGTGGTGAGGCCGGTGGAAGCGAGTGGTGGTGTTGGACTGGTGGTGACTGGTGTGGTGATGCCGGCAAGAGTGGAGGTGTGGTGATGTGGTGATGCCGGCAAGAGTGGAGGTGATGCCGGCAAGAGTGGAGGCGGCAAGAGTGGAGGCGAGAGAGTGGTGGTGGTGGAGAGAGGGAGGGAGAGAGAGTGAGGGAAGGTAGGGTTTTAGAGAGGGAGGGAGTTGTTTTAGAGAGAGAGGGAGGGTGGCTGAGAATGAGTGAGGGAATTAGGGTTTTTTTTCTTTTAATCTCAGCCCTTCATTTGTTTTTGATCCAAGGGTTTAGATTGGAACTTACGGACTTATCATTTTTGGGAGAACTTACTTGATCCTAATTCTATATATATATATATATTTATATGGATATTTATATTTAATGGGATATTATAGTGGGTCCATGATAATGACACTAGTAATATATATTATATTATATTATAAAGCTAAGGAAACCAAGAGAAAAGAGTGAAGATACACTTTGATTTCTTGGTCAACAAGTTGTTATATTTTGGAAAGAAAATGTTGGAAAGAAATTTTTTTCCCCAATATATATAGAAGAGCCGTGAGATTAAGGAAAAAAAGAGTAATTTTACTTAACCTAATTCTCTAATTCACTCATCATAATTCACAACACAAATTTGAGAAAGAAGCAGTTTCTTTCCTAAAAATTTTCTAGCAAAAACTAAGGCATATCTTATTCAATCTTGGGTGCTACAATTAGGAGATATCATACTTTTGATATTCAATCTTAGGCCATTAAAGCATGGACTTAAGGTTGTTTTTCTAATCTCTTGTTTAATTATGCAATTTTTTATGACTATTAATCATATAATCTGAATTTCAATATAATCCTGCATGATTAAAGGGGATGTATACAGATATTTTCCCACAGGCATCTCACACATGATCTCATCCCCGCGCAAACCTGCCGCAAAACATGCAACAGCCACAGTCAGTAGGGAGTAGCTAAGTGCTCCCCGTCATATTTCAACATCATAAACATAACCAACGACTCAACAAATACTTTACCTGGTCTACGGCCTATGATCAGAGTACAACAACAACAACAACAACAACAACAACAACAACAACCACATTCTTACATGCCAACTTCTCAAGCATACAACGATTACAACACAAGCTCAAGCCAACCGCGATAATAAACCACTCAACCAATCAAACAATCGCAAGAGTAAGCACGGAGGACTGGGCTATACAACAACAATCACCCCCGGAACGACAAAAGTCCCAACCCTATGGCAGGAAACAAAAGCTCCTCAAATTGTGTAAATAACCCACCGCGACAAAAATGGTGTCGACATACTAATTAAAAACCATAGTCCCTAACCGTGACAAAAACAGTTGAGAACCCCTAAGGGCGGTATCCGTCCTACAAAAGACATTGTATCTCCTCACGTACTTGCCCAACAGTGCCCGCACGCAAACTTAACCCAAGCTCAATCAAAACAACTCAAAATCAATAACAATACGTGTAACAACCCGGCTTTTCGTGACTTAATTAAACAAGGCGGAAAATTGATTAAGTACTTTATATTACAAAACAGGATGTTATCGTGTTACAACTCAAAATACATAGTCAGAGTTATAGATAAACGTGGTCATTAAATTACAATATCTCGAAATACAAAAGTAGACCTTCATCCCATGGTGCTCATCGGCAATTAACCCCGGGGTACCTACGGTAACTTTCCGTCAGACTCAATTTCACCCCGCACACGCTAAGCAATATAAACCCATAGCAGTAAACATATAGCATTTAAAGTCTTAATAAGTCCCAAATAAACATGCGATTTAAAGCGATAAATCATATAAAACATGATATACAATTATAAAACAATTAACAAGTAAAATCATATCAATAATATTATAAGCATTCTGGAGAATAAAGGTGCGGTATTAGATCGCATACTATTAGACAACACTATACCACTCACATCATGCAGACTCGATTCATTTCAGAAATTGTGGTCTTTAATTTTATAAGACGTTTTGACACACTTTCATTCAATTCAAACAACATATACTGCTTACGAGCCTGACCACTGAGTAAGCCTTTGTACTCTAATCACTTGCATCTGACTAAAATAGTGCAACGACTTACTCGACTCGTAAACCACGCCAAATACTAGTTATGTAATACCTAGTATTGTCGGAGGTTATTCGGGCCGGGTACCTCATTGAAGCGGCCCATGTGATAAGCTCAAGTAACCTAGTGCTTAAAAGGATTGTAAGTACTACTCATATCAACAAGATGCATCTTCTTTTCTGGTGGCTCATCTTAAGAACTCTTCAGTTAAGCGTGCTTGCTGGAGTTTAGTCTTGGGATGGGTGACCTCCTGGGAAGTTCTCAAGATGCGCAGGAGTGAGAACAAAGTGCATTGGAAAAGACTTGTGTTGGTTTGTGGGCAATATACGCAGCCCAGCGAGCTACCGTGAGCAACATTCCGGCCTTCAGTTGGGGTCGGGGTGTTACAAGTTAACTTGCATCTCATCATCTAGTGTTCGAAATGATTCGAACTTCTATTACAATCCCATCAAGTGATCTTTATGCAGGGCAGGAGCGAATGCTAGCGTCGCGCCCACTAAGAACGAAACGCAGCAAGGAGACAGAACCGCAGGATGACAAGCAATTAGGCTGCAGTGGCCCTGATACCTCTAGCGAAATAAGGGGATCAACCCTAGTCTAATATGCATATTCTAATATTCACTTTAAGAATGGGCTATGCTATTCATAGAGCATCTTAACTCTAAATAAAGCGACTATTTCCTAGAGACAGAGCCAAAAGAATTGACATATTCATTTATCTTATACAGCTTAGGCAGTGCGACTTAAGGCGCAAAGGCATGGGCAGGATGACAAAGCAATAAGGCCGCCGGCTTGATGACCACACTATCCGGGATGACAAGCAATTAGGCCGAGATAGTGGTATCCGTACAAGACTATCTTAACCCCACTTCATTCACGATTTGACGTTTTCGTAACAGAGGATCAAGCTTTTGACCTGTTCTTTAACAAACTTACGATTTATTATTTGGTTTGATTTCTTAATCACATGTTACTAGACTCTCCTAGTCGTATCGTCAAACGTTTAATTTTGTATATTCGGTTTTATATGATCACATAACATGTTCGTTTCTTATTTGAAGTGTTGTTGATTATTAACGCTTTTAAGTCTCTAAGTTGTTACGTTTATTAGTATGTCCAATTTTATTTAAGTGTTTTTTGAAACACTTTAGTTTTTTTAAATTATTCATTTTCAATTTTCTATACTTAGGTAAATTTTCAATTATTTACAATATTTTAAATTTTGAAATTTGAAATGTCTTTGAATTTTGAGACGTAACTTGTTTAACAAGTTTCGTGAATTTTCACTATTCTCGTCTCGGGAATTTAAAAGATAACTTGTTCAACAAGTTACCTCTAATTTTTCCGTATCATAAGTTCTTAAACTTTTGGGACGTTACTGGTTTAACAAGTTTCGTCCTGGGTTACTATTCATGACGGTTCGGTTTTCAAGACGTTACTTGTTCAACAAGTTTCGCCTAAAATTATTATTTAAGCTTTTGGGATGTTACTTGTTTAACAAATTTCGTCCCGATTTACTATTCATCGACACTATTCACCTATGTCACTATTCATCTCAGTCACTATTCACATCAATTACTATTCATCGGTCACTATTCACGATTGAGTTTAGTCACTAAGTTACTAAATATCTAGATATTTTCTAAGTCTAAAATCGTAAAATTAATCGCTAAGTAAATTTCTAATTTCAAAGTTGTTAGGTTCGTTTTATATTTAACAATATGAAATAATTATTTAAAGCGAGAATCGTTTTAATTTAGTCATCTATTTGAATCTATGACGGTTTCCATTCAGTGACAGTATCATGGTTTGTTCATTTTGGTTTGTATGTACAAGTCCATCAGTTCAATATTATGCACAGTCAGTAGCACGCGATTTCATTTATTTTTATATCGGTTACACATTTTAATCGGTTTATTATATTTCTTTTATAACTATATCGATTTTTACAAAAATTCAATTCTACTATCTATTTAATTTTAGTGGTTTAGTGATAAATTCATTTTGATTAAATTAGGTTCATTTTATTTAGAATGCCATGTGATAAGTATATAATTCATAAAACATTTATTTCTTTTTAAATTTTAAATCTAACTCGAAAATTAGTTAATTAAATTATTTTAGCGATAAACTAAAAAGTGATAAAAACTATTTTCAACCCTAAACTACCCTAAATGACGTGGGTCCCTAAGGTTATGGTTAAATTTCTATCGGTTTTCAGCTTAAAGTTTTTATCGGTTTTCAGCTTAAAGTTTTTATAATTTAATTATTCTAATTATACTAAAACGATTTAAAAAAAAAAATAAAATTTTATAAAAATTTCATTTAACTAAAGTTTTAGGCTGAGTATATTATTGTTTAATCCTAGATTTTTCTAAAAGTTTAAGTTTGTTAAATTATGTTATTTTAATTCTAAAATGATTTAAACTAAGTTGTAATTTTATTTAAAGTTTTAATATAATTATGAATAGTGTTTTACAACACTTTAAACTCCTAAATTTAATTTTCTAAAGATTTAGATTGTTTAAATTATATATTTAGTATTCTAATTACTTACTAGTGAATTAAAACAATAAATAACAACAAACATAAAAACATTAAGAATAAAAATGTTTATTAAAATGAAGAAAACATGAAGAACACTAAGAACACTGAAGAACACACATGAATTTCATATGAACATCAAGAACTCAAAAATTCATATTATCATTTAAATTTCACAAAAATTACTAATAAGTCTAATTATACTAAACTAACATAATAAATTATTTACAACAATAAAAAATAAAAATAAGTCCAATATAATTAATAAAACCATGAGCTATATATATACTACAAATTCTCATTTTCAATTTTCTTAACTTTATACACCTTGGTTTTATAATCACAAATTTCTATATATAGTTAAAATGAATTTAAAACTCCTAAAAAGCATAACAAAACATACAACAAAAATTAAAGTGTATAAATAAGATGAAAATAACAAAATGATAAAATGAAACACATTAAACAAACTAGCATTATTATTAGTTATTATCATCTTATTATTTATTATCATATTATTAATCTTCACATAAACTCACAAGAACAAATTTAATAACTTAGCATATACTCAAAATACATACTCCCTCCCATTTTTTTTTATCTTCCCACAAGTTTTTTGGGGAAAAAATAAGGAAAAGGGATTGTGGGGTGGAGATTAGAAGTTGAGAAAAAAAAGTGGGTCACAAAACATGGAAGCCATAAGATTTGGACCAAAAAGGAAAGGGGAAGATTAAATAAAATGGGTCCAAAAAGGAAAGTGGGAAGATTAAAGGAAATGGGAGGGAGTATTTTATAAGAAATTATTATTTTTTACAAACACATAAAAAAAATCATAATACATGAAAATAAACTAGTGTGTGGGGGCACCTTAAATTAGATGGTTAATTGTCGGGGGATCTAAAATAAATTTTAGACCCGAAAATTTCTTCACCCAAAACCCATGTTCATCACCCAAAATAACCCATAAATGTTAGCTCCAAAAACTCCAAAGAATCAAGCTTCAAAGACCCACTAATTAAACTAGAACACTTAAAGATTATTAGGATAATATTATAGTTTTTATTTAGGAGGTTTTTGGAAAAAAAAAAATGGAAAGAAAAAAATGGAGAAAAGGGAGTATAATATCACGGCAAGAATGAGAAGGAAAGTGCTCCATTTTTCTCTTATTAAACTTGTGGAATAAGTTGTAAATTTAGGTATTTTAAATTAGGTTTTAATTAATTAAAGTTTAATTAAAAAGGAAATTAAAAGACATCATCACCTTAGACTAAATTGGCCAAAATACTATTTGGTTAAGAGTTTGTCCCCTTAATGTTTTTAAATATCTCGTTTTCGAAAATATTGTTCTGAAATAAATCGGGCGTTAAAGACGGTAAAAGTTAAAGTGTCCTATTTGGACGATTTTCTGAAAAATATCTATTTTCGAATTCTAAGACTAAAATATTTTATTTATAACTTTAAAAGTTTTGAAAATTGAAGGAAAGACGATAAAATTTCAAAAACGAGGATTTTCACTTTTTGATCACAAAATTTTGATTTGCACGATCGCAAAAAGTTTGATATTTAGATATGCGATTATAAAATAGCATTTTGAAATAAAATTAAAAATAAAAATAAAAATATTTCAAAATGGTTTCCAAAATAAAATGTCGAGTTTTGAAATTTGAAATCGATTAATAATGTCAAGTCACCTTTTATTATTTTGCACAAGTTTTTATATTTTATAAAGTTTATATTTATTTTTTTTACACAATATTTAACTAGAAATTTATTTAAAACTAGTATGTAAAGTAAAACAAAATAAAATGAAACAATAATAGAAAAATAGAATAGTAATTAAATATTAAAAAGTAATGTTTTAATATAATGTAAACAAAATGATTAAAAATCAGCTCAAAATTTGAGAAGTTAAGTTTACTTTACAAAAAAAAGAATGGAAGAGGATAAGATGACAAATGTCATCCAAAGGTGGTGTCTTTTCAGTCTCGTTTTGCGCGTCGAAATTTGTCGTTAAAATTCTATCGACGATTTTATATTTTATTTTACGATAGTGGATAATTTAAAATAAAGTTTTTAAATAATTGTTTATAATAAAATGTAAAATTATAAAGTTTGAAAAGAGTGTAGATGTTAAAGTTTAGTTCGAGAAACAATGTTTAGGACGAATTGTAAATTTTATTTAGGATAGAATTCAAATAAATTTCTTTTTAAATCGAAATTTTTCGGTCGCGTTTTTAAGGCAAAGGAATAAAAATAGAAACATATAAATTTTCATATTAAAATTTTAATTAAAATAATTAGTTTATATTAAATTATTTCAAGTCCTTACAATACAGCATCTCATAGCGCAGCTCAACAGTGTCATCGCAAACCAATTTATACCCATACTCAATACAATTCATAGCTATCCAATGTGATAACTAACTAAATACGGGGTATTCGTCAATGCAGTTAATAATTAATCATAGCTAGGTTACTAGTCAACTCAAGGTAGTAACTTTAATCATTATAAGTTCATAACACCACCAGCAACGATAATCAAGTGAACAAGTAGCCTAAAAATGCTTTTAGACTCAAAAGGTATGAGGCCGACTCCAATATGATCACAAATTGCATATAACACAATCCAACATGCCAAAGCATACAACTTTACATCCAAACCATTATCAACAACAACCTACACCAACTCTAGGGCCTCATACTAGTCAAAATAGAAGTAGGGCTACACCCGGCCAGTTACCTTATTATAGCAAAACCCGAGCTAATCTTCGTCCTCTTTAACGTATATCGTGTCCTATTCGTTTAGCTCGCCTTCCCCTTTGATTTAAATCACATAATTCACATACAATAAAAGCATACAATATATAACACATAAAATAATATGAAAACTAACAAAACTATGCTAAAAAATGATTAAAAGCGAAGGATTACCAAAGGAGAATGAAAGGAATGAATTAGAGTTTAGAACGCTTGAAACTTTGATAAATTTAATGAGGCTTTAATGGGAGAATTGATGAGAATTTTAGGAGAGAGAAGAGAGGGTTTTAATGTTTGAGGATGAAGTAATGAGTATTATGATGTAATTAGAGCTTAATTAGAGTTAAAAAGCTGAGAAATTCGAGTCCTGATGACCCACAGATCAAAGCGCAAATCACCCGCAAAACGCAGTCTTGCCCACGCCCTGCTCGCGCCCTGTCCGCGCCTCGTCCGTGCCCCGCTCGCGGTTTCTGTTCTGCCAATTTTTCCGATTTCAATTTCTTCCCCGTGGACGACTGTGCTAGCCCCTTGCACGCCAAGGAGGCTCTGACCAGCTCCAAGCTCCTCTAACTAACTCCAAGCCCCTCCAAACACTAACTCGACGAACACCTCGATGTACGTAACACCCGACCACAGAACTAACTTTACAAACTTAAGAAACGACCTTCTCGAGCTAAAAACGAGAGAATCGCATGAAATGAGATACGAATTTTAACGGAACGAATTATTTAAATACGAAATGAGTCGGGGTGTTACAATCTCACCCCCGGAATAAAGATTTTTTGCCCTCGAAACTTGAGAACAAAGAATTACCTGCAGCAAAGAGGGACGGATGCTTCTCTCGCATTGACGCCTCGGTCTCCCATGTAGCATCCTCGTACTTCTGGCTTCTCCAAAGCACTTTAACCAATGGAACCACCTTATTTCTCAACCTCTTCTCTTTCCTATCTAGGATGCGAACCGGACTCTCCTCATATGTTAGGTTCAGCTCAAGCTCAAGCACATCGGCTTCAACCACATGCGAAAGATCACTACGATACCTTCTCAATTGAGACACATGAAACACATCGTGCACCTTCGACAAGTTTGGTGGTAAATTCAACCGATAGGCCACCTTACCTATCATCTCCAAAACGTCGTAAGGTCCAACATACTTAGGACTCAACTTCCCCTTGATGCCAAACTTCTTCACACCCTTCATTGGCGACACTTTAAGAAACACCTTGTCACCAACCTCAAACTCGATTGGCCTTCGACGTAGATCAGCATAAGACTTTTGACGATCCTGTGCCGCCTTAAGCTTCTCTCGAATGAGCCTCACCTGCTCAATAGAGTCTTCCACCATTTCAGGACCAAGCCGACTACGGTATTTTCTACCATACAATGCTTCAAATAGAGCCATCTTGATACTAGCGTGAAAATTGTTGTTGTAGGAGAACTCCACCAACGGCAAGCTCTTCTCCCATCCAACGTGGAACTCCGAAACACAAGCCCGCAGCATGTCCTCCAAAGTCTAAATGGTCCTCTCGGTCTGACCATCTATAGCCGCATGAAACGCCATGCTCATCTTCAGCTCACTACCCAACACCACTTGCAGCTTCCAAAACTAGGAACAGAACCTAGGATCATAATCAAAAATGATGTCCTTAGGTACTCCATGCAAACGAACAATCTCCTCCTGATAAGCAGTAGCCAACTTTTCCAAACTCCATGTCTCCTTCATAGGAATGAAATGAGCAACCTTCGTCAAGCGATCCACCACGACCCAAATAACATTCTTTCCACTAGCAGTTCTCGGCAACCCCATAACAATGTCCATGGAAATAGAATCTCACTTCCACGTCGGGATCTCAAGAGGTTGTAGCAAATCTCCCGGTGTTTGGTGCTAAAACTTCACCTTTTGACACACCATACACTTCGCAACATACTCGGCAACTTCCTTCTTCATGTTAGGCCACCAAAAATGTAGCCTCAAGCAACTTCCTTCTTCATGTTAGGCCACCAAAAATGTAGCCTCAAGTCCATGCACATCTTATCACCTCCAGGATGTACGGAATAGGGAGAACTATGAGCTTCCTTTAGAATTTTCTTCTTCAAGACCTCACAGTTATGAACACACTACTTTCTCTTGAATCTCAAGCCTCCATTATCACCAACCTCGAAGTCTTCAGCCCCACCATTCTCCTAAGCCACACGTATAGCCTCCAGAACCGGGTCCTCGCGCTGCTTCACCCGAATCTCATGATACAACTCAGGTTCAGCGACCATAGCATTCATATCAACCCCATGTTGCACCACTTCCAAACTCATCTTCTGAAAATCGTGGCACAACACATTAGGTAAGACCCACACATCATTCATCACATGTTTCCCCTTTCGACTCAACGCGTCAGTGTAACACCCCGACTTTTTTCTTACATTTTAATAATTCTTCTCGTTAAAATTCGTATTTTAATTCTAGCGACTTCCACAAATATAGCTCGAGAAAGTCGTTTCCTTAGCTTACGTGTGGGTTGTCGAATCGAGGTTGCGTGGTTCAAGTCGTGGTCGAGTGTGTGTGGTTGGGTAATAAGTTGAGTGAAGTGAGGGTTAGAGTGGCGAGCTAGTCTTATTGGTTATGTGTGGGTCGCCACTTATTCGCGGTTTAGAGGGCAAAAATCAGAAATTTACAGAACAGGATACGCGACAAAGGGGCGAAAGGCGCGCGAGCGGGTGGCGGGCCCAGAGCCGGCCCTAGACCGGTCGGTCCCCTTTTCTTTTCTTTTTTTCTTTTTTTTTATTTGTTTTCCGGATTTGATTATAATTAATACTCCCAATCTCCTAATTATTATATAAGCCTTCCTAACTTAATATCGTCATAATTAAACTCCTAAACCCTAATTCTCTCTTCTCCCTCTCTAAATCTCTAAATCTCCTCATTAAATCCTCCATTAATTTCAGTCAAAGATTATAGCTTTTTCATCCTAAATTCATTCTCATTCGGTAATCCTTCGCTTTTAATTCGTTTTTGACATAGTTTTAGTAGTTCTTATATTATTTTATGTGTTTTATATTGTATGCTTATATTGTATGTGGTTTTATGGGTGGTGATCATGGAAGAGGCCAATTCTACGACGAGGACACAATTTTCATCGACGAGGAAGAAGGCTAGATTGGTTTTTGTGCTGTAAAAGGTAACTGGGTGTAGCCCTAGCTATATTTTGACATGTGTGAGACCATAGAATTGATTATGGATATTTTGTTTGTTTGTGTGGTTGCAAAATTATAATCTTTGGGAAGTATGTGATGTCAAGTGATAATCTTGGGATGATTTGGAGTCGCTCTCACACTATTGAGTCTAATAATATGATTTTGGATGCACTACTACAAAAATGAGCAAATCCAACGACTAAAAAACAACACAAATTACTAACTTGTGTTGTTTATAGTATTATAAACAACGACAAACAATATGTGTTATAAAAAGCTAGGGCGCCAAACTAAACTCCGCGTTAAAAACAACGCAAAAATATTATAAATTACGGTTTTGTCAAATACAACGGTTACTATTGTTAAACCGTTTTATTTGCTAAACCAAAAAAAACGGTTAAATTACGTAAAACCGTTGTTTATTAGTGAAATAAAATATAACGGTTATTAAATACGAAACCGTTTTTTATTAGATTTCAGAAATCCGGGATATGAATTTTAATAGTTTGAAAGAATTGATTTTTTATAACGGTTAATAAATATAACCGTTTTAAAAACTAAAAAGAAACGGGTTTTTATTTACAACCGTTATTTATGTAATTTTAATTATAAACGTTTAAGTTACTCAGCTTATTATGGTTTAATTAAGTTTAAAAAACGGGTTTTGTATTATAACCGTTTTTAAAAATACTTATTTAAAACGGTTTTTAGCTTTTAACCGTTTTAAATAGGTTTTTAAAACAGTTTTTACCTTTAACCGTTATTTAAACTAATTTAAAAAAAAAAACGATTGAGTTACTCTAATTTAATTTAGCAGCTTATTAAGTTTTTTTTATATCAATGACCTTCATTTCTTCACTTAGCTTTCACGTTTAAACTTCAAAATTTACTTAAAAATTTCCAATTTATCCCTTCATATTTCGTCAATAATTTTAAAAAATACTTCATATATATTTATCCCTTCATATTTCATTGGATAGGTACGTTTTTTCTATATAATTTCTTCTACGTACAACTTAATATATCTATGTATGTATGTAAATGAATGTATGTTAATTTCTATATATATATATATATATAGTTTCTATATAATTTCTTTTACGTACAACTTAATATATCTATGTATGTATGAATGTATGTATGTTAATTTCTATATATATATATATATATATATATATATATATATATATATATATATATATATATATAGAGATAAGATCTTTTAAGCCCAACTTATTAGAGAAAGTCATTGAGTCCTGAATCCAGTTTGAGATTTTAACACAAAAATTTGAGATTTTAACACAAAAATTTGAAACTGCAAAATTCCAGAATATTTGAGATTTTAACATTGTTAAAATCTCAAATATTCTGGAATTTTGCAGTTCTAAATTTTTGTGTTAAAATCTCAAATTTTTGTGTTAAAATCTCAAACTGGATTCAGGACTCAATGACTTTCCCAAAACTTAGGGCTTGAAAGATCTTATCTCTATATATATATATATATATATATATATATATATATATATATATATATATATATTTTCTATATGTATGTATGAATGTATGTATGTATATGTATATATATGAATGTAACGTATGTGTGTATATGTGTGTATGTATGTTGTTGTTGTTGTTGTTGATGTAGTAGTATGTATGTTGTAGTTTTTTAAAAAATATATAAAAAAAAGTCAAAACAACGGTTTTTCTAGAAAAAACCGTTTTAAAAAGGTAAAAAAAACGGGTTTTCCACTAAAAACCGTTTTAAAAAGTAGTATTTATATATGTATGTATATATGTATGTATGTATGTGTGTGTGTGTGTGTGTGTGTGTGTGTGTGTGTGTGTGTGTATATGTATATATGAATGTTGTATATATGAATGTAACGTATGTGTGTATATGTGTGTATGTATGTTGTTGTTGTTGTTGATGTAGTAGTATGTATGTTGTAGTTGTTTAAAAAATATAAAAAAAGTAAAAAAAAAAACGGATTTTTTAGAAATAACCGTTTTAAAAAGCCAAAAAAAAAGGGTTTTTCTCTACAAACCGTTGTAAAATAAAGTAGTATGTATGTATATGTATGTATGTGTCTATATATGTATTGTGTGTATATGTATGTATTGTGTATCCTAAAAACCGTTTTAACGACGGACACGCAAGTCCAACCTAGTATTCCTGATGTCGAGGTATTACTACTATATATCTAACAATAACGACTTTAATTAATAATAAATCAATTCAATGACATAATAATTTATTAGTTTATGTAATATTATCGACATCATTAATACACTTTATTTATTTTTCAGGTTAGTCAATCCAATATTATTAGGAAGAATGGAGATACATCTTCAAAGAGTGTAGTAAAGGCTCTATTTGATGAGGTTATTTAGTTCTTATAACTTATATTTATAAATAACTTAAACGTGAATTGAATTTTTTTGTGCTTTCTTGTGTCTTTTAAAATGATAGTACAAAAGGTTATTTAAAAAACTTTGACATGTTTTATTGTTATAGGAAAATAAAGCAAATGATGAGAGAGAGTTGAAGAAAACGGACAACCAAGTCGAACCTAGTATTCCTGATGTCAAGGTATTACTACTATACTATATATCTAACAATAACGACTTTAATAAAGCAAATGATGAGAGGGAGTTGATAACGATTATATTTTTCTTTGTAGAACGTTGAGAGTAGCTCAAAAGCAATTGACCTAGCGAGCTCGAGTCAGCAAACGATGTCCTTACCTAATAAATATACAAAAAAGGCGTTTATGGAGAAAGTGAGAACACAAACAATGACACAATTGCATGGAGAAGCATTAACTCGCTTTCAACAGGGTAGTATGATTCAGATTACTCTCCCAGCGCAAGTGACGGGGAATAAATTACCATCTTATTTGTCGCACAGCCTACTGCTTGATTGGTGTGGGCTTCGAAAGATTGATGCTCAACATTTGATCGTTTGGATCAAGTGAGTTATTTAATTGAATTGTTTTGTGTCGAAATTTATATTTATTTTAATATCTTGCGTACTTTACAAGCTATATATAAATAATGCGATATGTTGTTGTTTATTGAATAACGTGCGTGTAGGTTCTTAGTTGAGTTCATCCAAGATCATAAGGACATTCCTTATGATGTATATGGTTTCATGTGCCCATACATGATGTCACCTTATATGTACGGTGTAACAGAAGAACAACGAACTGATCACATAGCCCAACGCCTGATGAAAGGTGGAAAACTTATTTTCGCACCTTATAATGAAACCGGGTACGTACATATATATATATAGATATGATTCATATATAGTTAAAAATTTCATGACGTTTGGTTATATATGATTGTTGAGTTTATTTCTTATATGTCGTATATATATTTGTAGAGAACATTGGGTATTGACGGTGTTTTGTCCTGAATCGAGCAAAGTCTACTGGATAGATTCATGTCATGGACAACCGTCAGATTTGTTTAAAGATATGGTGAATTTGTAAGTTATTTTAAATCACTTGCATTTATACGTAGTAGCATATGACTTTATTATTAATATTAATATTTTAAAGAAATTGTTTACTTAATTAACAAATCTATATATTGTTTTTTTTTTTAGGGCTTTTGTGAAGAAAAACTCTAGCGATATATTGGGGCAAGTGATGAACAAAAATTTCGCCCCTACCTTTTATGCTGTTTCTGCGGTATGTTATAATCATAAATAATATATATAGTGTCAACAATTTTATTTATAACTTGATCAATAATTGATCGTTTGTTACGCCGTCTTCTTATTTTAGGTTCCTCGACAACCCGATAGCAAACAATGTGGGTATTATGTTTGTCGGTTCATGTATGAATTGATTAATGGTAGATATTTTAAGATGACACAACGGGTAAGTTTTAATATACATTGTTAACTTAAAGTTCACAACTATCTAATATTAATATAATTGCCCGTACGTATAATCTCTACTAATATTTTTATTTTCTTTGCAAAGATATCAGAAAAGGGCAAACGCAAAAAGCTTCACGAATCTAGAAATCGACGAAATCCGTGATTTATGGGGAAAATTTGTGCTTCAACATCCCATTGAAAAGGTCGAATATGTCGTGTAAGCGTTTTTTGATTGCGGTGTATATATAGAACTTATTGTAGAACAATGCCTTTTTTTAATTGCGGTTTATATATATTGGTTGTAGATTGTTGGATGTTGTATATTGTTGGATGTTGTGGATTCAATTTTTTGCAGGAATAATATTATATATCGTCATATTGACGGGAAATTATCCAATTTCGTGAATTTTTTTTTTAAAAAAAAAAAAACAAACAAAAAAAACGGTTATTAAGAAAGATCGTTTCAAAAAAGAAACACTTATATAACGGTTTTTATTGAAAATGCGTTCTAAAAAGTGCCCAGCAAATTAAATTATTATTTAAAATTTTGTTAAAAATGTAACAATAATTGGTTATTAGAGTAATATCCGTTTTATTTGATAAAGTATTTAAAACGGTTATTACCCTTATAACCGTTTTAAAAAATCAAAAAATTATTATTAGCAACTTCATTGATAAAACTTAAAATAACGGTTATAAGGAGTATTTGAAACGGGTTATATGTAATAACCGTTTTAAAAAATGTAGTATTTGAAACGGGTTTCTCTAATACCCGTTTTAAATAATTGGTTTTTCACAACGGTTTATTACTAATAACCATTTCAAATACCTTTTACAACGGTTATTTACAACCGTTGTAATTAACGTTTTATAACGGTTTCGTATATTTTTTTTGCGTTGTTTTTGACTTTTTGCAACGGCCAAGGAAATAACGGCCTTTTTTCTTATTTAAAACGCTTTTATGGCGTTGTTTTTAGCGCTTTTTGTGGTAGTGATGTTTGTATGACTTGGGATTGATTACATTGATATTAAGCAACTTAAGATGATAACGTTGGGTATTATGATGGTTTATTTTGGGCTATTATTGAGTTCTTATGACTATTACTCCGTATTTAACATGTTATACACCGTTGACTATAGTTAATGTTGAGAATGGTTATAAAAGGGTTAGTTATGTTGTTAATAAGTTTTAGATGGATGTTGAGATGATTTTGAGCTAAAGGTTGATTGATTTGATATTGATTATGACTTGGCTCGAGGTTGCATTGATTTGTTTGTATGCTTGAGTTGAGTGTGCGTACGGGTACGGTTATGGCTCGTGCGTGAGGAGATACGACGTCTTTTGTAGGACGTATGCCGCCTGTCGTGGGTTCTCATCCATTTTGTAGTGGCTCTGTGACAATGGTTATTGAAAGCTCTTTTGTAGGGGCGCCACTGTTTTGTAGCGGTGGCTATTCGTATGTCGACACTCTTTTGTAGGGGTGGGCTTGGCAAAGTTTAGACAGTTGTATTGAGGCATTTTGTAGTGCCGCCATAGGGATGGAGGTATCACCGGTTAGGGTGAGGTCCAGGGGTGATTCACGGTTATGTGGTTGCCCAGTTCTCCGTGCTTACTCTTGCGATGGTTGTTGTTGATTGTCACTTTGCTGATGACATTTAAGTTGTTGATTGTTGACTGTCACTTTGTTGATGACAGGTTGAGCTTGTATGATTTTAGTTAAGCTTAATTAACTAAATTGAATCAGTTATCTAATGAGTTAGCTTAAGGTTGTTTCATGTTTATCATACACTTGGGTTGTATTGTAGTATATATTGTTTATGTTGAAATATGAATGAGGAGCACCTAGTTACTCCCCACTGATTGTGGTTGTTGCATGTTTTGCGGCAGGTATGCGCGGGGGACAGGTTTGTGTGAGAAGCTGTGAGGAATAACGACCCCGTAGCTAGATTGTTGATCAGACTTCATTTTGATTATGCATTTGGGTTGAACTTGTTTAGATTATCCTGGATTAGATTTGTTTCGGTTTAGACTTATTATTGTTTTCATACTTTCATTTTGGAGCTGGATTTGTAAGGGGTATTTACTCCCCGTTTGTTATGCCTCAAGGCCTACTCTTTCTATCGTTGTTTGTTTGATAGTGAGTAATGACCCGGATTACACGGTGATTCCGCCACCATGGCTTCTTTTATGTCATTTTCAATCTTAAAACCTTTTAAAAATGTATTTTATTTTATTTGGAAAATCCAGGTTGTTACAGTCAGCGACGACATTGGCTTTCCCTTCATGATATTGCAACTCGATCTTGTAATCCTTTTGTCAGCTCCAACAATGGCCTCTGCCTCATATTCAAGTCTCGTTGCGTGAAGATGTACTTCAAGCTCTTGTGGTCGGTATAGATCATACACGACACACCATATAGATAATGCCTCCACAGCTTTAAGGCAAACACAATCGCAGCTTGCTCAAGATCATGGGTAGGATAATTAAGCTCGTGCACTTTCAAATGCTTCGATGCATAAGCTATAACCTTACCCTTCTGCATCAACACACATCCCAAACCAAGCTTAGAAGCATCATCGTTAGTTTTGTTAATTGAACTGGATTGTTGATTAACTTAACGCTAGTAACAACTAACTATAGGTTTAATTGTTGAATGGGATACGTTAATGATTATTATTATTAGGAGCAATTTTCATAATATCTAAAGTGCAACTAGATTGTATGTGCTATTTATTCCTAATTCATTCTCGTATCGTTAAAGTTGCTGTTAGATTAAATCTTGAACTGGATTGTTAAGATTGTCTAATAGTTAGAGTTAATTAAGAGCGTGATACGCTTTAATTGGCCAATCGTAAGGAGAATTAGAATTTCATAATTCACAATAAAGTAGTCGAGATTATAAGTTAGAACCGGATTACGATGATCAATTGTCTTTAATCCGAGGACGTTTGCTTGAGTCGAGACCTTTAATATTATTTGAGTTTATCGTAGTTATTTATTTTATTTGTCTTTTCATTAATCTTTTTAGTAGTTTTAGTATATTTCAATCAGAACCCTCAGATACTAGTTACTACGGTCTGTAGTTACATTATACACGATTATAGTTACTCTTATTCTCTATGGGTCCGACCCTTACTTCCACTTTGCTATTTGTTTATTAATAAGAATTAAGTGATATAAATTATTAATTTGCGTCATATGACATTAAGCCTGTCATTTTATCAAAAAGCTTATTCAAGAAATTTAGATTAATAACATTGATACACATGATATCGATATATGGCATATAATAGCTCAGCTTTATTTGCATCATAATACATCTTTGTAGCACACATACATGAACGTCCAATTTGTTGCACAACAAACACATCAACCCTCACATAACATGAAAACGTACAAGTACAAATGGAATAATACAAACACGACTTATTTTCCATAGTACATGCAAACGCACATGGGACATACTTGAAACAACAAAGGAGTGTAGGCATGAAAGCCCTACTTTTTCACGGCATTGTGGTGCTCCTCGATATCCTTAGCAATTTTAACCAAGGCATCCATTTCACCAGTTGGTTCAGGAAAACCGGGCTTCAACTTTTCGTAAAAAAATGTCCAAATCACTTTGCTTGTTTCAGCAGTCAATGAAACTACTTTTAAAATTACAAGAAAATCCTTGTAATCGTTCATTAAATCTCCTCCAATGCAATTAAACTTAATCACCTTATTCTCTTCATCTATCTCTTCAACTATTTGCTTTATTGTTTTTTTCTTCCCATCTACAATAGCAAATCAATCACATAAATTTAAACTGTTTAATTAGAAGTTAATCACTAGCTAGTGTACTAAGTTAATTTATTCCAATTAAGTTATTTAGCCAAAAACCAAAACATAAGAAATACGGAGTACTATAGTTTTCTTATTTCTAACATGACCAATGATTAAACAATAAAAAAAAATATCACAATGTACAACCACTCATCCATCAATTTATTTTATAGGAAAAATTTACAACAATACACGGAATTATGTCTCATCAAAATACACCAAAATTCAATTAATCTTAAAATGTACCACCTGTTGAATATTGTATTGAAAAATGTATCAAGACCATGTTTCAATAAAGTTAAGAAGCAATAAAAATTACCCAAAAGCTCGCTTAATTTAGTAAAAAAACAACCCTTAAAATATTTATCGCATTAGGCTATAGAAAAACTCACTTTGAAATTATCTCGTAAAAAATTGTTTTAACATATTTTGAGAAACCATGTTCAATAGTTGGATATATAATTTAAGATTAATTGAAGTAAAGTATATTTTGAGAAGATTCGACATAGTTCGATGTATTCCTATGAATTATCCTTTTTATATTATTTCAAAGCCACTACTGTATAAACAATGAAATTGATTGTTTTGTAATATAGTCGTGATAAAAATTAGATATGTAAAATCAATAGAAATGGATATCAATATACTCCATTCGTTTCAATTATTTATTTATTTTCAAGTTAATATAAAGACTAAGAAAAGTTCACTATAGACTTTTATGCCCCTTCGATATATAATATGGGGTAGCAGCCGTCTTAATAAGGGTAATTCAAATTGTGGAGTGAGAATAAAGTATGGGCTAATTGGTCCATCTTTATTATACTAAACCACAGTTATCGCTGACATCATCAATGCCACATGTCGCGATTCTGTGCGGTTTTTTCCCGCCAAAACTCCTTGCTGACATCATTCATCCTATTATATATTTTTAAGTCTAGATTCATTACTTACAATTATCATTACTCAATAATCATATTCACATTAATATTATGCATAAGATAATAAAATACCATCTTTTTACAGTATATTTATCCTAAATTTATTATTTAATATTTATGATTTATTATTTTAATATTTTACTTTTCGTTTAATTACGTATTAGAATAGAATACTACTCCGTAAGTACTTAATGTATTATTGCACTATAACTCCACTTTTAATTTCGAATATGTGTATCTTTAATATTTATTTTAGCTTTGTTAAAAAAAGTTATTTTTCCTAAACTAAATATTTGCTTATTTTAATATTTTTTACTTTTCATTTTGTTTAATCTAATAAAAAATAAATGTTTTGCCGAAATTTTGTACATAAATTTTTAGAAAATAAAATTTATGCACTTCATATATGTTTGTTATTTAAAACCTATGTTTATTTGTTACTAAATGTACACTTTATTATCATATACGAAGTATAAATTAACAATTTTATTATTTTTCAATTGATTTTACTTATAATTTTATTAATTAAAAACAATAATATCTATAATTACCGTGCATTGATGCACGGGATCTACACTAGTTTATACAATAAACACTTCTTTTAAAGGTAAAAAAATAAACAGAGTGATACGAATAAGTATACAATTAATTGGGACGAGTGAAGAATCATCGATTATGGCGGAGCTGATATATAATTTTACTATTCTCTTCCTGTGTATGAGTCTTTCGTTTTCGTTTTCAATATTACTCCGTAAGAATTAAACTAAAGAACATAAGTTGACAAATTTATTACGTTTAATGATTTGATTTTATTCAAAATGATCAATAATTAGGACAGACCCAGCTTTTGGCAAAATAATTCATCATTAATAATGATACTCGTGTTGAACTTTGGACAAAATATGTACACCAAGTTTCCATCGCTACTGCTCTTTCGCTTAATTTCATTTTTAAAATTTAGCTCAACTCTTATAAATTCAGCTCAGTTCCTATAAATTCAGCCCTTATAAGTTTCACTAAGCTTTAATTTACACAGACTTGTTTTTATAAGTTCAGCTCTTGTAAGTTCAGCTTTTAAAGGTTCAGCTCAACTCCTATAAATTTAGCTCAACTCCTATAAATTCAGCTCCTATAAATTCAAGTCCAAAAAGCCGAAATGACCAGAACTTAATGCAAAAAGTGAAAATTATGAGCAATCCTTTCGCTTTTGTTTTAGTAATTTATTTACTTTTTTTACTTTGACGATTGCTGATAATGAACAAGTTTGTTTGTAGAAAAACAATTTATCATTTAGTTAAAATTGATATCCTTGCAATTAATCGAATACTTTGTTATCATTTTGGATCAACTTATATTGTAATGTTAAAAACTGTAAATTTGTACCATTTTTTCTTCAAAATAAATACGTAAATAAATGATAAGAGTTTTTTGTCAGACACTATCTTAATTAAATATAAGGCGACTTGTGAGGAACTACCTTACATTTATTTTTTTGCGCGCGAAGAACTACCTTACATTTCTCAAAGTTTGTGAGACACTACCAATTAACGAATTCTGTTAATTTTAGGATGTTTACCGTCAAGGACTAACGAAAAATCACTAACTTTTTCATTACCCTCTTATTACCCCTCATATTCTTCCCTCCTTAACCCATTACACTTTTACCCAAATTTGCATCCAAAAAAAAAACACTTTTTTCAATTTAAATTGTCATTGTTGTTGAAAGATTATTAAGAACTACAAGTGTTTAGTGTCGATTAGTAATAGTTTTTAATTTAGCTCATAACTTTCAATTATTTTTTCAATTTTGAAATTTCACATAAATAAGTAATTATTTCTACGTTGTTATTTGTTACATAAATTAGAATTTTTAAGTTAAAAACAATTTCCAAATATTTTTGATTTTGAGTAAATAGTTTTATTACTTTGTTAATATATGGTTGTATTTGAAATTCAAAATTTCTCAAATATAACAAAAAAAAAAATGAGGACAAATGAGTATGAACTTTAGTGTAAAAACCATATTTCCTTTATATACCTTATCAATTCATATTGAAAATGGCATACAATTGTGAGTAAAAATTGTATTTGAAACTTAATTAACTATACTTATGTTTCTTTGATTGAAGAATAGAGTTAATTTCGAATTAAGAAAGAAAAGTTGAAATGAAAAATATGAACACCTTCAAAAGGGGACATTAGGGGAAGAAATGAAGGAAGTTAGTTATTAGGTTAAGAATTTTCCGTTAGTCATTGACGGTATAATCCAAAAATTAACGGAATTTGTTAATTGGTAGTGTTTCACAAACTCTGAGAAATGTAAGGTAGTTCTTCACAAAAAAATAAATGTAAGGTAGTTTTTCACAAGTCATCCTATATTTAAGGTAGTGTCTGACAAAAAATCCAAATGATAAAGACATGGAACGAGAGAAGGTATTATAATACTCCGTAATGAAATACTCGTAATATTATTAAAGGATTACCAACAGTGTAAGTCCACTGGATAGTGGAACCAGCAGTTCCAAAGTCACCATCATGCAAATGACATGCATGAATAAAGTCATCTTTAACACTTGGAATATGGTGTGGTTTCTTAGCAAAGAACTCATGGAACAAATCACTTGCTCCCTCTTTTATTTCCACTTCTCCTTCTAACTTTCGTTTCAATAGCCCCGCCATTATTATACAACTACTACAACTATCTCAATTATTGTAAAATATGATAAGTTTATTGTTTTGCTCAGCTCTTTTGATGAAGTCTTGTAACAAGGCATGCCTTTTATAGGGGTTTTTGGGAGGGTACAGTAAATGCTTGTCATCTAACGTTGCCTACGACATTCTCTTTTTAATTAAAATTTTTAAGTTTAATTTAATACTTAAAATGATTATTTTTAAGAAATTTAATTACATTTATTTTGGAGGGAAAATCTAAACAAACACCAATATCTCAGTGTCCTTCCCTTTCTCTTCCCCTTCCCTCATTTTCCTTCCCCTTCATTTCCTTCCTATTTTGTTATCCAAACACACCCCACACACCCTGTTTGAATTGAGGGAAATGGAGGGAAAGGAAGGGCAGGGAAATGGATGGATTGATTTTCCTTTGTTTGGATACAAAATATGGAGGGAAGGAAATGGAGGGGGAGGGATTTGGAGGGATCCATTTTCCTCCTCAAAGCCTAATTGAATTCCCTCCAAAATAGGCAAGATTTGGAGGGAAAATGGTATCCAAACATCACCATTTCCCTTCCCCTCCCCTTCCTTCCCCTTCTTTCCCCTTCCCTCATTTCCCCTCCCCTTCTTTTTCCTCCTATTTTGCTATCCAATCACACCCTTACGTGTGCTGTGTTTGGAGAGCAAAAATGAAGGGAAAGAAATAGAAGGGAAAATGAGAGAATATAAATGGAATGAAGGGAATTGAAAGAAATGGACAATTTAGTGTTAGGGTGTGTTTGGATAGTAAAATCGGAGGGAAAGGGAGGTGAGGGGAAATGAGGGAAGGGAAAGGGAGGGGAGGGGAAATGGTGGTGTTTGGATACCATTTTCCCTCCAAATCTTGCCTATTTTGGATGGACTCCAATTAGGCTTTGAGGAGGAAAATGGATCCCTCCCCCTCCATTTCCTTCCCTCCATTTTTTGTATCCAAACAAAGAAAAATCAATCCCCCCCATTTCCCTCCCCTTCCTCTCCCTCAATTTCCCTCAATCCAAACACACCCTTAGTGTTAGTGTTTGAATAGATTTTTCCTTCAAATTTTGCCTACTTTATTTGTAAAGATTTTGATCAAGTTTAGAGGAGAAAAAATTGATCTCTACAAATATCTCCCTCTACCTTTCTTTCCCCTCTTGATTGCTATCCAAACAAAGGATTTTGAATCGCTTACTTTCCCTCATTTCTTTTCCCTCCAAATCTATCAATTCAAACACGCCGCGCCCTTAAACAATCAAATTTTACTTATAAAATTTAAGATTAGACCGTAAACTTAAAAATACATATAAATAATAATATTATTATAATATGATATTTCCTCCATTTTTTCTAATAAGTCTCATTTCACCTTTACAGAAATTTTGACAAATTAGTCGATTTCCCCTTAGAGAAACATTTTATTCTACGTCCACTTTTTTTTTTTTTTCACTTAAATGTATACTTTTTATCAATCACAAGTCACAACCCACATTTGAGGAATTTTATAGATAATCTCTTTTGTTGTCTCTTAATTTCTTTCTCAATGAATAATAATATGATTATATTTTTTGGCTCTAAAGTCAAACAAGAGATAAAAATATATTATATTGTACTCGTAATGAATTCCTGTGAGGAGAAGGTAAAAGAAAAAAAATAGAAAGAAAAAAGTGAATAACAAAACTCTCAATTAATTAAATTATTGAGCTTTTATTCTACCCAATTAATTTTTTTCATTTTCATTAAAAATAATGCACATATGTATGAGGCTAAATGAAAACGATAAATGGAGTATTCACATTCGTAATCAAAATATATTTCCTAAAATTACTCTGTAGATCTTTGATTAAACATTATCATGTTTATCTAAAGAAAAAGATGATCAAAAAGTAAAATTTGAGAGTTTTTCTAAAGTAAATGACATAAACGTTATAATTATAGGAGGGAGTGTAAGTTTACTTTTAATTATACCACAATATTTTTTTAATTAAAAATTTATCACTTTAATTTAGCATTAGAGGGATAAATCTAAATAATAAAACAATCGCATTTTACGGAATATATTATAATTAAATGGTCATATGCATATTAAGGTCGTACAATAAACTTAGTCAGATCAATTATTTGGCATGTTGTCAGACTGTGCGACGTGATACGGAGTATAAAATTAATGATATGGACATTGATTATATGTTTTTAGCCTTTTAGGTAGAATTATTTGCCTGGTGGAATGTGATTGATGATTCATGATGATAGGCCATGAAATCACATGAATTATGAGGAAGTTGAATTTTGTCAATCTATTTCACTGTCATTTTTTATTTGTTTGTCAATATTCTGAAGGAATTATATCCACTGTCCTATAATAATTAACCCGCTTAAGTTTATGTGGTCAACATGTCTTGCTAGAGACCAATGTTGATCTGATACATAAATAAGTTATGTGTCTAGTAGCTCTTAAGTGGGCTTATTGGGTCACACACAAATGTACAGGGTAATTATAATATGAGTAGAACTTATTAATTAATTACCGGGTCTAAAGCTTTTAATTTCAAATACAACTCTTCTTCATGTTTATGGAAACCTACTAGGATTAGGTTTATGGAAACCTAGATCTTCCTCTTTACCATATATATGGGGTTCCTGTGAAGGAATTATTAATTCAATTCAACTCAATTCAATTATGAGATTAGTCCACATATTATATAAAGAGAAAATAGTTTCTCTAGAGAGAGGTTGGTAAACCCTTCGGTACTAGCATACCAGTTGTAGCTCCGTACGTGTGGATACTAATGGAGGCATCACAATTGTGGTGTTAATTATTATTATGGGATTCTTATTATTATTCTGGGTTCTCAAGGATTTCTTATATTCTACATACTTCTTATTATTATATTATTCCGCTGCGAGAAGGTATGTAATTCATTTTACTTGTATTTGGTAACTCGTTCAATACTTGCGATTTGATCTTGGCAAACTGGGTTTGTATAAAACTTGTTTATATCCTCAAAACCCTACAGTGGTATCAGAGCCAATTTCGTGTAGCTAGTATTGTTCAAATTAACTATTGAATCTTGGCTCATAATTTGGTTATGAGAGATTCAATTGATTTGATGAATTTGAATTTTTGAGATCCATTAGAAACATGTTTAGGGTTTTTTCAATTTATGAATTTAATTTGTTGAATTATGAAATTGAATTTTTGATTTATATAAAACCTTGTTGTTGTTTTATTTTATCGCCCTAAAACGTTTTCTAAAGGGCCCTAAGATATTTATTCCTTTGTTGACGATGAAAGACTCGATTGGAATAAATTGAAGGGTCAATTTTACGAATCTAGAAATTAATTCCATTGTTGACAATGAGTTCTAATGTGTTAGAACAAGACTCGATTGGAAGGAATTTTAAGAATCTTAAGGATTATTTTCATTGTTGACGATGAGCCTTAATTTAATTAGGGTAAGACTCGATTGAAATTAATTGAATGGTCAAAGAAAAGTCGTAATCAAAAATCACGAAAAACCTCTGTATAAAGCTGGAACTGGTCGGTTTACATGAAACCTACCGGGTTCACATGATACGGGTAGGTGACAGAAATACGGAAGCGCACAAAACTGATCGGTTTGGATGAAACCGACCGGTTTAAAGCTAGAACCGACCAGCATGGGCTGAACCGCTCGGTTCAAACCCAAAACCGCCCGGTTTGACTTGTGAACCGACCGGTTCACCTGTTACACCGTTCCAGTCAGTTTTGGTCATTGCTCCATTTGGCTCTTGTGCTAGGTTTAAGTGTTAACCACCGCATGCTTGGGTTTTTGTGTATATTTTCTGTTTTTCATTGACTATAAATAATTTGAATTGAGTTCGATTATGAATTATTTTACAATCATGGATTGTTTTATAATTATGAATCGAAGTGAGACTCAATTTGACTTATGAATTGTTTTGACAATTATGAATCATTAGTCGGCTTAAGTGATCGGTTTATGTTGAAACCGAGCCGTTTAGCAGCGATTTTGAGAGTGATTCTAAATTCGACGAGTTTTGGTGAAAACTACGAATTATTTAAATCACGATTATGAATTGTTATACAATTACGAATTATTGTTATACAATTATGAATCGAAATTTGAAGGATTGTTTTATTTCTCAAGTTTGAAAAGGAGTTTTCTAAGAGAGGAGAAATACAATGCTCATTGGAGGTCAAATTTAGCTTGATTTGCAATGAAGATTTCATCTATAGCAATTGTGAATTACTTGATCGATTATAAATCGAATGGAGATGAAATTTACTTATTTTTCGGATTAGGAACTGTTCCTCATGGCGAATAATAAGTCTAACTGATGGAACGTATTTAGTAGGTGCTTTGGAGTTGATTTTATGTAGTTTTGAGACACCTAGGAAGGGTAATTAAGTGTGTTTTGATGTAATTCGGACTTGTGATGATAATGTGGTTTTTGAATGATTTGATTTTTTTAGTTGAAATATAATGATTTTGAAGTGCGTGTCGAGCTGGGATGTAAAGAATAAAGAAGTCCGAGGAGAAGAATAAAGACCGAGCCAAAGATATTGTTTTTGGAAATAAGAAGACTTGTAATTTATTTTATTGTAATTAATTAGTTTTAGAAAACTGCCTATAAATAGGGTTTACTTTAGTTTTATTGGGAGATTTCTACCATAACTTTTACTGCTTCTTTTTTATTTAGTTTAGACCTAATTTTCTATTTTGCTCAAGAAAACTATGGAAGGCTAATCTTCTCATCTTGATTCAAGCAACAACTAAACGGTTTGATTTATAATTGTGAGTTTGAAGGTTCTTTACTTTATTCTTGATTATTGATTATTGCTTGGTTATAAATATTATTTGCGAGATTGATTTTGATTTCTAGGTGCGCAACTAGTCGTCTTATTAATCGCGTAATCGTTAGTTTCGTTGATTTAACTGGATTGTGATTAACGTAATACTAGTAACAAACTAGGTTTAATTATTGTACGGGATTCGTGATAGTTATTCCTAGAAGCAATTTTCATAATATCTAAAGTACAACTGGATTGTATGTGCTATTTATTCCAAAGTACAACTGGATTGTATGTGCTATTTATTCCTTATCGATTCTCTTGTGATTAAAGCTGCTAACTGATTAAATCTTTAACTGGATTGTGGGATTGTCTTTTAGTTAGGGTTAGTTAAAGAACGGGATATGTTTTAATTAACTAAACATAAGGAGAACTAGAATTTTATGATTCACGATAAGGTAGTCAAGAATATAAGTTTGAACCGAATAACTATGATCAATTGTCTTTAAACCGTGGATGTTTGCTTGAGTCGAGACCTTTAGTATTATTTGAGTTCATCGTTGTTATTTGTTTTATTTGTCTTTTCATTAGTCTTTCTAGTAGTTTTAGTAGATTTCAATCAAAACCCCTCCAATCCTAGTTATTACGATCTTTAGTTACACTTTTACACGATCACAGTTAGTCCTATTCTCTGTGAGTTCGACCCTTACTTCCACTTACTATTTGTTTAGTAATACGAATTAAGTGATATAAATTATTAATTTGCGGCATACGACATTAAGACCGTCACTAACTCCGATCCTCAAGGTCGTATATTTGATGAAATATACAACTAATGAGTAATTACAAATTGTAAAGATTAATTTGGGTACCATGCTTTTCTTAATAATTATTTGAGATTTGCATGCTTAGAACCCATATTTATAATCCCTCCGGAATATTAAGCATTGCCTTTCCATATTAGAACACCACAATAAACTTTAAAATTAAGTCAAGTGATCCCTTTTATGTAGATGAAAAACAAAATGTGTTCATTTCATATACATAATCACTTTACTTTTGTCATTACTC
Organism: Dianthus caryophyllus; assembly: GCA_023091065.1. Taxonomy (NCBI): domain Eukaryota; kingdom Viridiplantae; phylum Streptophyta; class Magnoliopsida; order Caryophyllales; family Caryophyllaceae; genus Dianthus; species Dianthus caryophyllus. Next base: position 16,315,705 of record CM041529.1, read on the forward strand.
TACTCTTCTCGAACTCACTACATTATCAATGTAAGAGCTGCATTTGGTACCTCATACCAGGAGTAGAATATTGACATTTACATTCACAACATACATATTTGAAGTCACTACTTCAAATTCATTTACAGATCTTCTAGATAATTCTAGGAGTTGCTCTTCCAATGTTAATTTATCATTACATCAATGATTAAATCATTCCACTAATGACAAATATTTACGTACTCAATTAAACCATGCTTAGGCTTTAGGTATGATAACAATCATTAATTCATCGAACTTTAAGCCCTTTAACATTGTCTAAGTCCAATATCTCAAGCCATTTACCTAATGAACTCAAATATCATTATAATTTTGCCTTCTTGATATGACGTTTAATTATATTGAGTATCATATGCTAATTAAAGCATCTTATACTATTAAATTAGAAATTCAAGTTATATGTTTCATTCATGATGAACCGACTTTAACTTGAAGCATAACTGAAACGATTTTCAGTGACACTAATAGAAATATCCAATCATTCTAGATTATCATTATAATCTTGTCATCAACGTATGACATGCAAGCTAATTGGATAGTTTCCCTTATTTTTCTTACTTAATAGGAACAATTTCCCCTCAATTAGACGATTGTTTAATTGAAACGCAGAGCCATCACCATGACTTTAACCACACAGTCCAAACTGTATGTTAACATTGGTTTTAGCTTGTATGAAATTCCTTTATAAGGACAAATCATATCACTCACTTTTGAGAACTCTTTCTCAAAACACCAATCAATGAGTCTGAACCATTTCAAACTGCTCGTTTATTAAATTGTGACAACATATGACCAAATATATGCAACACGAACGATAATTAATATGAATTGAACACGTTTCCCTCATACATGTACAATTATTCCAAGATCCCAAATATTAGGTGTCTTGAGTGAGCTTTAGCTCATCGCCCAAAACACAAAACATAAAGGTAGACATCCTCGCATGTCAATTACATCTCCATGTAATTCTTGGTCGGTCGGTTAGTCATGACATGAAAACAACCTCCTGCCTCAAGACTCAGGCCTCACCTGACGGCCTCGTTAAGCGAACCAAAAAGTACTTATGAGTAACGGTTATTCATCCACTCATTTTACGTTATTGGCGAAGCACCGCTTTAGCGGTCACTTTAACCAATACCGCAAACTTATTGCGATGAAACCATTACTCACCTTTCCACTCAATTTACGCTACTCGCTAAGCACTGCTTTAGCAGTCACTTAGCGTAGCGCAACAAACTTATTGTGGTGTTCTAATATGGAAAGGCAATGCTTAATATTCCGTAGGGATTATAAATATGGGTTCTAAGCATGCAAATCTCAAATAATTATTAAGAAAAGCATGGTACCCAAATTAATCTTTACAATTTGTAATTACTCATTAGTTGTATATTTCATCAAATATACGACCTTTAGGATCGGAGTTAGACTTATTATTCGCCAAGAGGAACAGTTCCTAATCCGAAAAATAAGTAAATGAAGCATAACTGAAACGATTTTCAGTAAAGTAAAGTGATTATGTATATGAAATGAACACATTTTGTTTTTCAATTAAATGAACAAAGTTATATTTCCAAAAGTAAAGTGATTATGTATATGAAATGAACACATTTTGTTTTTCATCTACATAAAAGGGATCACTTGACTTAATTTTAAAGTTTAATGCTAAGATTGGATAAATTGTTATTCATGTACCTAATATAAGCAAGACTTGAAATTCTGGTTCATATTCAAACATGAATAGAATTTATGTGTTTTGAGCAAACGTTGTTGTTCAAGTACCTTGCTAATATAAAGTACTAAAAGACTAACTTTAATGTTGGGTCTTATATTCTTAGTAAAAGGTAACTTATTTCACAACATAATGATCAGTTGAGTACAAGTCTTACATTTTGTGTTTCACTAATATGACACGTCTTTAAGGTTGTAAAGATGATAAAATGGCGTCTTCTCCTTGGTTTAGTGGGAAGACGGTCGATTTGTTTGATCATACATAACGAGATATGTGTGCATCAATAGTCATATCGTGAGAAAGTGAAATTCGTTTATACTTCACCACATTTACTACGTTGTAGTTTTGTGGTCAAGTTCATTTAATGATGAAACGTAAATCTGAAATACTTTGAGAATCTCAAGGATATTCAGATGGAAGTATATGATCAGCATGATAAGTTGTTCAAGTAAGGCAGAGATCAAGACAATCATTTGTGATCATCGTAGAAATTAGTGAAATGAGTTTCACATTGAATCTTCTAAGGTTCGTTCTACTATGAGTCACTTGGATCTTAATGATATTTTGGAGGCTTATGCACTATAAAGTCTACGTACACGAGTAAGATTATGTCCATAGAAGTTGGTAAAAGAAATGATATGGGAAATGGATTGAAAAGTTCCTAATTGTCTTTTATGATTTGAGATTTGAAATTACAAGAAAAATTGTTTTCTAAAACTTAAGCTCAAAATTCCAACATATGCTATTATGAGGTATTCTTAAAGAATATACATTCTACCACTTATCCAAAGAACAAAGTTATATTTTGTTACGTGGATCTATAAGTTTCTATTTGAGATACGTGATCTCTAAAAGAAACGGTGGGGGAGAATATATGTCACGTAATTTTGACCTAAGCAAGCATTGATGGGCTAGAACTCCGTTTATATGAAACATGGATGGACATAAGATATCTATTGGTATGATGGATATATGATGTTAATGAGCACGGTTGGTAATTAAAGATTGATCATATAGTAATGATTATATTGGAGATTATTTACCATGTGCTTAAATCCATGAAACTAGCAAATGTCGTCATATTATCATAATGTGGTTGAGTGTGAAAAGCAGTTTCACATCAATAAAAATGCGCTAGTTGTCTGTGAAAAATTTCAAAATTGTTTGAAATAAGTAACTTGGAGTTGAAATCTTTGTTCTTGAGATTTTGGTTTAAAAGGCGTTTTGATCCATTTAAGACAAAGAAAACTATTTATTTGTGTACATGAAGACTAGTGGGAGTGCATATGCATTTACAGCTTGTTATGTTCATAACATATTTCTTTCGTTGTTTGACTTTATTGCTTGAAGTATTTTGTACTTAGCATAAAAGTGCTTTAATGTGTTCGTGTGAAGAACATGGAACCAATCAAGTTCTAGTAAGTGTCACTTGAATACTATCTATGAATGTTTCTATGTGTTTAAGAAGCCTTGAGGAAATCCTATGTACTTGAGGAGTCATGAGAAAATCCTATGCGCTTATGAAACCTCAAGGAATCATTATGAGATACAAATTGTGATGAAATATATCATTGTAAATGTGTTACAAGTGATTTAATTTTCATACAAGTAAAGGTGGTCCTTGATGACTATCTAGGTACCTCTTTGTTTATATGAAATGAGTTATGCGTTGGAAACGGTTCCAAACATAAAATGATGACTAATACTGAGTGCCTTGTTGCTAGTAAAGCAAATGATAGATGTTTGATTTATAAAACATTAGCACACTCGAATAATATTGTTTATGAAGCGCTTAATTAGTGCTTATGAAACAAAAAAAAAAAAAAAAAACAAAAAAAAAACAAAAAAAAAAAAACAGTTTATCTTATTGACAGAAGGTAAAATGACTATATGCAAGTGTTATAACTCGATGCAATAGTGATTGCATGTCACGCACAAATACCTATTACACAACTAGAAACATGTTGTTGCGAATTGTATAAGACGCATGGGCGAATGGTCTTGATACTAATAAGAGGTGTTTATTTCAGTGGGAGTTATTTACGATAATTGATATAAATATCGCATTTATTTAAAATGCAGTCCCAAAATAACAATAACATTGATTGATAGGTTTACTAAGTACGTGACTTAGTAAGTGGAGCCCTATTTAAATGAAGGATGTAGTTATTTTGTCTCTAGTCAGAGTATTATGTGGGGACGAATCGAATACTTGAAAATGACTAGTATGTAAGTTGGTTCATGACTACGTTCCATGAGTCATAGGTAACGATGTACCAAGCCAGGCACATAGGTGTCTATATGAGGATACGCAATAGACTGACCCGCCGAGAATAACTTTACTAAGGATTCGCCTAGTGTCAGTAAGGTTCTTGGGAATTGTAAGTTTGTTTGGTCTTTTGACCTGAGTCTTTGACTATTCTGTACATGTGAAGTGTATACTTTGATACTATTCCTCGTCATCTGTAAAAAGGGACTACGGATGGTCATTGGGTATGCATGAATCATGTGATAGCATGTGGTTAGACAAGATGGGATTTGCTCCTCTCTTGTTAGAGAGTTTATTGTTTCTTGGCCTCTCGAAGAGTGTGACTTGTGTAAATCTGTGGCCGCGGTCGGATGGAATGCGTTGTCATTCATCTGTCTTTTGACAAGTCAACTCGGAGATTCGAGAAAACGATTGAGACATATGAGGATGACACTTAACCTACCTCATTCTCAATTGGAGATAATAGTAGCAAAGAGACTTATTGATATTCTTATAGGAACATGTACAAGTGGGAGACTGAAGGAATTATGTCCACTGTCCTATAATAATTAACCCGCTTAAGTCTATGTGGTCAACACGTCTTGCTAGAGACCAATGTTGATCTGATACATAAATAAGTTATGTGTCTAGTAGCTCTTAAGTGGGCCCATTGGGTCACACACAAATGTACAGGGTAATTATAATATGAGTAGAACTCATTAATTAATTACCGGGTCTAAAGCTAGTTTACCCCAGCTACAAATCTTCATGTTTATGGAAACCTACTAGGATTAGGTTTATGGAAACCTAGATCTTCCTCTTTACTATATATATGGGGGTTCCTGTGAAGGAATTATTAATTCAATTCAACTCAATTCAATTATGAGATTAGTCCACATATTATATAAAGAGAAAATAGTTTCTCTAGAGAGAGGTTGGTAAACCCTTCGGTACTAGCATACCAGTTGTAGCTCCGTACGTGTGGATACTAATGGAGGCATCACAATTGGGGTGTTAATTATTATTATGGGATTTTTATTATTATTCTGGGTTCTCAAGGATTTCTTATATTCTACATACTTCTTATTATTATATTATTCCGCTGCGAGAAGGTATGTAATTCATTTTACTTGTATTTGTTAATTCGTTCAATACTTGCGATTTGATCTTGGCAAACTGGGTTTGTATAAAACTTGTTTCTGTCCTCAAAACCCTACATATTCTACATACCCAACATTTATTGTGTACAACATTTGCGACTCGACTGTCATCAAATTTAACTCAATGGTAAATTGGTTTTCAACAAAGAAATTTCTTCTTTTCAAGCAACCGTCAAAGTCGAGTATTCCTATATAATTGTTCTGTATATTCAATCAATTTAATTGTGACTCGATTGTCATCGTCTCATCACAAGACATACTGATTATGATAGAAAAATAATTTAATAGCTACTTTAATTACGTTCTAATTTAAAAGTTTCGCCATATTTGTATTACAACATGTTGTGCCCGAAATTTCCGCTCTCTAGAACAGATAGTCTTGGGTTGGAAAACCAGTTACTAATTACGAAGGAATAGAACAGGCAAGACACTGAAAGTCAATCACAGGTCAGACAAAGCAGTTGAGAAGATTGTGGGATCATGGTGACGTGGTCAACAAGTCAGAAGTGGAAGAAATGGGAGGTTACTCAACCGCCTAAGATGTGGAGAAAGTGCCCTAGATTTTAGGTACTAATCTTCAGCTAAGCATTAGTATAAATTGAAGCTCATTTGTACAATTTTCGAGACATTCTTACGAGCATTAGAGCACTAAACATTACAATACTTTACTACAAGCAAAATACACAGTTCTGTACGATCAGCGACATAAGTGATCAGTTCTGAAATCCTGTACTCTGTACTCTTCATCACAGAATTAATAAAATTACTCCTGACTTGGTCGCCCGCAATTAATAAAATACGTAGTTTCTACGTCATCAATCCTGGTGTCCTTAGTTATGTCCCCGTAAGCTCAGTTCTGTCCAGATTCACAAATAGTTTAAGTTGATCCACCTTCATCCTTTTCCACCATTGTCAAACATTTTCCAAAACAAATTGATGCCCACTGTGGGGCTACTAGTTTATTAATTTGCGACTTTTTCTCACAAAAAATTCCCAAAAAATTACCCCTGTCATAGTCAGATGGCAGACAGAAGTCAAGAGCAGTTGTATAAGGAGCTGCCAAGATCAAGCAGATGTCAGAAGAGAATGCTAGGTTGAAGAAAAAAGAGTCTGCTTTGAAAACCAGACTAGACTCCACCCAGGGGACTGCTTCAAAGATCAGACGTGGAACATCCTTGAGCAGAATCGGAGGAGAAGGTTGCGAAGAATTCTAAAATAATGAAAGGGAAGACATTTTTTTAGCTTTACCTTAATGATGATCCAGAAGTTATAGAGGCTAAATGAGAAGATCACAAAGATCCTAGGAGTGCCTACTCCAATAGAAGAGGCTACACATGACAACTTTGCAAACTCACCTTTCAGTGATGCAATTGCCCTACAAGAAATCCCTAAAAAGTTCAGTGTTTCAGGGATGATGTTCTATGATGGTACAAGAGATCCCCAAGACCATATAACCTAGTACAAGTAGAGGATGTTCACTATCCCAGAATTAAAAGAATGCAGTTGCATGTGTAAAGGCTTTGTAGCTACTCTGACTAGACCAGCTCTAAAATGGTTTGTGAACATACCAAATGGTACTATTAAATCGTTAGCTAACCTCGTGAAGATGTTTGTTGCTCAATTTGCTAGTAGCAAAAAGTTAGAAAAGCATATTAGTGACCTGTACAGAATTGTACAAAAGCAGGATGAGTATCTTCGTGACTATCTTTTGAGGTTTAACAAAGAGAAGATTTCCATCCCCAACTGTGATATAACCACTACCATACAGACCTACAGGCAGGGTTTGGTGATATATTCAGATCTATATCGTGAACCAGCTAAATATTCGTGTACTACTTTTGAGGATGTGCAGGCAAAAACTCTCGCCCAGATCAGATTTGAAGAGGATGCTTTTAGCCGTCAGGATAGTTCAAGCTATGAGAAGGTGAATAGGAAATTAGACAGTGGACGTACCTAGAACAGACCAGCACCATACTAGAGGCCGCCTAGGACACACGTCCACGCAGTCAGTTCTGCGATGGTAAATTCTGATGACTCTCTTGACATTAACAGTTTTGGTGTTGGTGTTCCACAGCTGATTGTCAAGTTGGAGAGCTCTGGGAGTCCTGCAAGATGACCCAAGAAAAACGAGCACCCGAATCCAAACAGGAATCCCAACAAATATTGTGAGTATCATGGAGACATTGGCCACAATAATGAAGAGTGCTATGCCTTCAAAAAGAAGATAGCATACCAGCTCAGAACTGGACGTCTAATAGATATCAACAGACCAGACCAGAAGAACTCGAGTAATAATGAAGGTCCCATATGCTAGGATTCTAGGCCGCAGGTGTTAGATAAACCGCTAAATCCTCCACCCTACACGCATGAGGTATAATTTATTAACGGCGGTTCAGATATATGTGGTCTGACCTATTCTGCAGCCATAAAGATCGCCAAGGAAGAGAGGATGCTGCCCCTAACTAGAATTGAGAAGAGCTGAGAAGCAGTCACTTTTGATCACCAGGACTGCGAGGGCATTCCAGAGCTCCATCATGACAGCTTTGTCATCAAGCTTCAGATTGAGAGCAGTCTTGTGCGTCGGGTTCAGGTTGATGGGAGCAGTTCTGTGAACCTGATCATGCTGGATGCATTCAAGGAGATGGGTAATGGTCCGGACAAGCTGACTAAGAATTCAAATGTCCTGGTAGGATTCAGCGGAGAAGTCAAGCACACATTGAGAGAGATCTCTCTGCCAACCTATGCATAGGGAGTATCCTCTTTTGAGAAGTTTAATGTTATTGATTCTATGTGTAACACCCCGTGTTATTTTAACACATTATTATAAAAGAATTTAATTCCTTAAATTAAATTCATCCTTTTTCCTTATAATAAAAATACGTCTGAATTTTTTTCGCCAAATAATACTAAATTTTCTTAAGTCCAAATTTAAAATTTTGAAAAATAAAGTTTGTTGTATTATCTTTAGAATTGAAAAAGAAACACATTTCAAAATTTTATAAAAATCAACACTTATACTTTTCTCGGCTTTGAAATTCGGGTCAACAATTTCAAACACGCAAATCAAAAATCAAACAATCAACATCAACATTTTGAAAAGCAAACTCAACGTCATTTTTAATGAAAATGTACCCATTTTGATTATTTTTAATAAATAATTAAATATTAATATATAACTAGTGGTACGACCCGTGGAATCCACGGGCCGGGTGGGTTGTTCTCTTAATTGGTACCGTTTATTAACTTAATTATTCCTAAAAGTGCGTTGTTGATGGTCGTTTTTGTAACATTTGTCGTACTTCAATCGCATAAAAATAATCATTTAGGGTGTGACAGAGATTACACTTTTAATAGCATAATACACATACTGACATAGACTTGCACGCTTACAATTAAAAGCAATTATGAAATGTACAAAAATATTAGAGTAAGTAATTGTTCCGTAAAAGCTTCGGTAACAACCCGGCTTTTCGTGATTATAAAATGTGAAATTCACGGGCCATCTATAGATACTGTTTCGATTTCTTATTCTAGGTGTTCATTAAATCTATGTTTTTTGCTTTTTACATTTAGACTTGATAATGTATTGAGATTTGAAAGTTATACTCCGTATTCATTTAATATTTCCATAAGCAAAGGTATGTTCGAAGAATTTGATAAAAAAAATTTCAAAGTTTATGTATTGTATTAAAAAGCATTGCACCTCAAATCATAAAGTACAAATTATTGCCATTTTGCAAAGCCCAGTGCAATAAATATATCCAGAGTAAATATGCCAAAAAGAAAGAAGAGCAAAATAGATAGAATGAAAACAGAAAGAAATGAATCTAGTTTTGTAAAATCAGAAAGGGTATCAGCTTAATATTTGTCGTTGCAACCAACATGGAAGAAATTGCTTAGTGAAAAAACTCAGAAACCGAGAAACTCGCAACTTTACTAACTGGTTATTTAAAAAAACACAAACCCGAGAATGTGTAGGTGGAGATTTTGGCCGCGTTCCACTTTGTTACGAAGATCCTACACATTCACGGGTTCCATTCAAGTTTTCATTTTTTCTAATTTCTTATTCTTATTGGTTTTTTTAGTACTCGAATCTATTACTTTTGTATTTTTTTTTTTACACCCTTCGTCTTATGATTTGTTTACATTTACTTTATACGAAAACTCATAAAATAATAATATAAGTACAAAGGGGGCCTGTTTGCTTAAAATTATCAAATGTAATTAGTTAAGGGAGTAGGGGTCTACTCCCACCTGGATCAACCATGATCATTTACGAAAAGTGTAAACAAATGACCCGTACACCCCAAAATGAAAAGTGTAAACAAATGACCAGGACGGAGGGAGTAGTAAACATCCATGTTACAACTAATTCAACCTTATATTTACACGAGTATTCAGTTTACTAATTGTTGTAATCCCCTAAATCCCTAAAATGTGATACATATGAGTAGGAGTGTTGAAAAGATGGTCCCGGCCGATAAACCAAACCGATTTGGACCAATCGGTGTAGTCCAATTGGGCCAAATACATACTCCCTCTATTTCAATAGAAAAGCCCCATGGGCCCACTTTTTGTGAGGCGAAAAGTGGGGTCATGGGGCTAAAAGAATGAAATAGAGAGAGTATATAGTTTGGTTAGACGGGATATAAGTAGGTTCAATTTTCGAGTCTTCTAAAATTATACTCCCTCCGTTCCAGTGAATTGTTTACAGTTTAACTTTTTTGTGAGAGAAATTTAAAAGACGTGTAAATAAATGACTGAGACAGAGGAACTAATAGCAACCAGTAATACTCATCAAATCAAATAGAAAAATGCAGTAATAAGAACAGATTCTAATTTTAAAAAAAACAGAGAACTGCTATGTATTTACCTGTAATAATCTCAAACACATTCAAATATCAATCAATTCAACCTAAAAAGGGGTTAAATTCTTGTATTAAAAAAAATCAATTAAAAACTTAGATTAAATTTGTTCTAAGGATTCTTACTAGCATATAACAGCAAAGAAAAATCAAGATCATCAACATCACCATCATGATCATTATGATGATCATCATGATTTTTGTGGACAAAATTATCTTCCAACCAAAGCCTACTACTTTCACCACCACTTCTTATCTTAAACATAAACACTGCAAACCCATTTACCTGCTCTTTGAAAAACCAGTCATGTACATCCCACATCAGATCAACCAATAACCCGTCGACAAACACGATCTGGTTCCCCCTAAAATTCCACTGCCGTCGCCGTACTTTTATCATGACCCGTTTGTCGTGAGCTGCAGTCTGCCGAAACTGCGCTCTAGTAGCGCAGTGTAGGGCGCCTCCCGAGGAGTAATGCTCGCGTCTCGACACGAGCGTGCTCGGGAGGCCGGCGGTGGGGACCTCGAGCCAATCCGAAAACTCCTGCTGATTTTTTTCCCTCAAAATCAGCTACTGCAAGCTTTGTAAATTGAACTCTCACCCTATCCCCGAACCTTCACCAAGGGGCATGCCTCCCTCCTCGTCTTCACCTTCTCAATTTCTTTAATTGGTTCTCTCTGCCACCTTTTCTCTGTCTTGACCATATACTCGAAAAATAGCATTCCCGCAGTGACGTCTCTCAAGAGTTTTGGTGATTATCGAGTGCTAAATCTGATGGGTCTCAGTCAAAATAGTATCACAGCTATTTGATAACCAGTAGACCCTTTTTAATCTGTTGCACAACATTGTGTAGTTTGTGGGGCTCTTGATTTCAGGCATACAACGGAGGAAACAAATCCCTTAAAACGATGATATCTGCATACACATTAATAGTGCTACAAATCTAAAATTCTGAATAATCCTGACAGATGAAAAGAACAGAAATACAAAATAAGTCAGGTACAATATAATATCGATACAAGCAAGATCCAGCAATAAGTCAGTAATCGCACATCAAAATATTTACATTGAATTTATAAGGAATACATTGATTATGGTGTTGGTTGCAGGTGGCGGTCATGCTGCATGGTGAAGACAACAGCAACTATGCAATGTCATTATACTTGAACAGTACAAGCAACTACAACACAAGCTGTAATAGTAACAGCAACGTAACGACATCAACACCATCAGTAACACCAACACCAACAACAACTCAACGAACGCGCAACAAAAGTGACAGTGACGGCCATAGCAATGAAGTGACGGCAACAGCGTACAATGCAACAGCACAATAAAGACCAAAGTTTTAACAGGGGCATAAAGATTACGCATAAGTTCCAACATATGCCAACAAACACATAAACCTAAACCATTACAATTGAATGAAGTCGATCGTGCGCCCTAAAAAAACTCTTGTTCAATCAAGTATTTATTGAGTGAACTCAAAAACCTCAATAATCGGGGAGTACATATGCAATCAATAACGATGGCAGACTACAATTTTAATGAAACTGGCGAGCATGGACCCAATGTTGGAGGCCGATTGGTGAGTATTACCCATTTAAAACCAACGATCACATTATTTTGATTCTTCAACATATTTATCTAAACGTCGACATCTATTGCTAATCAAATAAAATATGATCAAACAAAAAAATTGAAATGAAAAGGGTAAGTAGCTTCCCCAATTTCACACGTGTCTAGTAATTCTCCAATAATAAGTTGTCGTCAGCATTATATATATTGTTTTAGTGATCATTGCTGAGTAAATTACAACCATTTTTAAACCAATAAATAGGTTGATTACAAAAACGTTATTTTACTCCCAAGCAGTCAGTTGTAAGCATATGACGGTGTCATTCAAGAATTTTGTGTTTAGCAACATAAGACTGACCTATAGTTCTGCATCCGCACATCTATTTCTAATTCAATCTTCTTGCTTCTACTCGATTGTTTTGATAACCAAAATGAAACTGAAAATCATAATTAGAGGAACTTCGACACTAAAATATGACTCTGTAAACATGATTGAGTACAACTTATTATAGATGGTTTTATGCACATAACCAAACAACTAAACAAATCATTAGGTAAACAAATACTTTCTACTATGTTGAATAATTGAGTCCTATAGTCGTATGCATAAAATCAAGTAACTGATATTGCACCTGTTTTCTCAAGTGTATGCCTCACTTGCAGAAAAGGTACATCTCCAATATTCATCACGAACTATAAAAAATATACTAATATTTCTATAATCACCAACTCACTTATATGAATAGATATGACCATTTTTTTTAATACCAACCCGACGCAATAAATTTTATTACCATACCATCAAATTTTTCTAGAAAAAATTAAAATAATAACCATAAAAATTATTACCTTTGAACTCCTCCGTTTTACCCTTGTTGTTGAAACATTTCTTCACAAATGTTTTTGCCCATGAAAGCTATATTTCACCCCCAAAAAATTCACAAAATCAATTAAAAATTCTAAGAAATAAATTTAAAACAATTAAAATATAGAAAAGTGATGTAAAATTAGTAGGGCAAACAAACCTGGGTGTTTTTGGAGCACTCATGTGTCATTGTTTTAGTATTTTGTTTGAACTTCTCTCCATCATACAATATCTAATGTGTTGTTAGTATACATTTGGAAGTAAGTTAATATATTGGTGAAAATTTAAATGATAAAAATAAACAACAAAAGAAACTATGTGCAGTATTTCCTACAATAGATAATTGTTCCGTTAAGATAGCATTTAAAATGCAGGAGGAGGAAAATTAAATCAACAAAAGTGGGTAATTCACCTTGGAGCGAATTGAAGTTCACATAGTGCTTTTAACATTGACAAGTGAGCAACTGGATCAAGTTCTTTCGATCTAGATATTTCTTCTCTACACAGGAAACAAAAAATTTTCAATAAAAGCTTAGCTTGTGAAAACACAATGAACATGATGTTAGAAAAAGCAATCTGATGCAAGAGTACCCTTATCCTGCAATTAGTGGAGCCTCGCGTAAGTCGCCTTCAGGAATCTATGCAATGATCCCGGCAAAAACATTTACATGAAATTTATTCCAACGCAGCACAAAGGAGTTTAATATCGATTTATATGATATGACACATTAAGCAAACAATACAAACCGAAACAAATAACAATTGAATTAACTTAAATGTGCCCCCACAAATACTCAATCTGTTCAATTATTCAAAGAGTACAAGCACGATGGGGAGTACCTAAGCAATCAAGAATGATGGCGGAATGAAATTGGATTGACGATGGTAAGCATGAACGTGGCCGATTTAGCGTGAGCCAGAGTAAACGGGGTGATGAGAGTACAATTAACACCCAAAAGTCGTTACAGATTACAACTAACTTAAATCATTCGGCAATACAACCAATAAATAATACTCCTCAATTCGACCTAAAAAACACCAGCAAACTTCCTATCCAAGTCCAATCAACGACACAACACAAACCCTAGCAAATAATCCATATCAACCCAAAATCAATCCACCAATAAATCAGCAACTGAACCCTTCAAAACAATCAAAACCATTATCCGAAAATTGTTCCATCATTTAATTACAATTAACAAACAATTAAAAGCATCACACTTGAAGGAATTAGACAATTGTTTAAAAGTGAAACACTAACCTTCAAAGTCATAGACAATAAATACCATAACCAAAAACCTTGAATGACGGAGGTGCAACAACCACGACGGTAACAGGTGAAGATTTAAGCCCATATTGAGGTGTGACTTGAAAGAGTAATTCGAATAAGCTGGGGAATTGATTTGGTAATCGAATGCGAACAAAATTGAACGAAGGGCTTTTAGATTTCCCCAAAGTTAAAACGCTGGAGTGAGGAATTTAGGGAGTCGATTTTCTGCGTTGTTGACATGGCAAAGTAATATGACGTGGCTGAATGAGGAATGAGTTGGGGTTGGTTTTGGGAGTAGTTTTTCACCAGATTTAGGCCCTGTTCTTTTCAGCTTAATTTCAGCTCTTATAAGTTCAGCTCAGCTCCTATAAGTTCAGCTCAGCTCCTATAAGCTCAGCTCAGCTTTTTCAGCTCCTATAAGTTCAGCTCTTATAAGTTATTTCAGCTCTATAAGTTCAAATTTCACTCCTATAAGTTCAGCTCCTATAAGTTCAGCTCTTATAAGTTCAGCTCCTATAAATTCTATTATGTTTTATTTTTATATAACTATTATTATTGCATAATAATAATAATAATAATAATAATAATAATAATAATAATAATAAATATAGTATATTAAAATATTTAACCGAGCCAACTTATTTATAATCAACTATATATTGAGATATTTAACTATACTAGACCGCAAAATCGATTTTGAACACTATTGTTTATTATTAGTAAAATTAATCATTTTGAATAAATTAAAAGATTTTAATTATTGTAATCATCATCATCATTACTATAAATATCATTGTTATTAATTTAATAAATTTTTTCATATTATATTAATATTAATATTATTATTATTATTATTATTATTATTATTATTATTATTATTATTATTATTATTATTATTATTATTATTATTATTATTATTATTATTATTATTATTATTATTATTCAATAAGTTTTAAATTCTAATAAATTTAACTCCAATAAGTTTCAGCTCCTATAAATTCAGCTCCTATAAGTTCAGCTCCTATAAATTCAGCTCCTATAAGTTCAGCTCAGCTCCTATAAGTTCAGCTCAGCTCTTATAAGTTCAGCTCAGCTCCTATAAGTTCAGCTCAGCTCCTATAAGTTCAGCTCCTATAAGTTCAGCTCCTATAAGCCGAAAAGAACAGGGCCTTAGTTTTAATACTTCGTAGTATATATAGATTACTATTTCAATTTCATTTAACTAACATTCTTACATAATGTTGAAATTCTAAGTTATACTTAATTTAAACTGATAAACTTTTTGACGTTTGATTATAATTCTTTAAATCTATAACATTCAACGAAAAAAATAAATATTTCGACCTAGGGAATTTTTTATTCAAAATTTCGAGGATAAAAAAAAAAACTCAATTTTTGTTTTTAATACCCTTTCGAAAATTATTTTTATTTTTAATTCCGATTTTATTTCAAAACACTATTTTAAGATCATATCCTTTATTTTGAGACTTTCTGCGATCCGCAAATCGAAAATTTCGAGAAATGAAAAATCGAGCCCGGAAATTTGACTTTTGACTTTTGGTCATCAAAGTCAAATTTTATCATCTTCCATTTTCTTACACATTTCTTACACCTTTAATTTATCATCATCACTTTTATTTTATTTTATATTTAAATTTAAAGTTATATTTTTAATAAAAATATAAATACAAATTCAATACTACTACTTTAATATTACCATTTTCATTTCCGTCACTTTTAAAATTTTTCTAAAGTAGTAAATAAAATATTTTAGTCTTAAATTTATAAAATGAATACTTTTCAGAAAATCGTCAAAACAGCACTTTTTAACTTTTATCGCTTTTGACACCCGACTTTTTAAAACTGATTAAATTCGTGAAAATCTTTTTTTTTTTAACAAATATCAATTAGGAACCTTCCAAATGAGTCAAGTGTACCACTTGATTTTCATGACTCATAATGCATTTAATAAAACATTATTTCCTAAATAAAACTAACTTTAACCTAATTAATTCATTTAACCTAAAGTTATTACAACTTGTCCTCATAAATTCACATGAGCAAAATCATCACTTTGTTGCTCTCTTCAAGTTGGACGTGTACTTCATCTCCTTTTCTTCCTTTTATTTTTCTTTCTTTTTCTTCCAAAATCACTTAAATAAAAACCTTAATAATATTTCTAATAATTCTTAAGTGTTCCTAGTATATTAGTGGGTCTTTTGAAGCTAACTTACTTGGGTAATATGGGTGAAGAACATGGGTAATATGGGTGAAGAAAATCCGATCTAAAATTTATTTTAGATCCTCGACGATTAACATCCTAATAAGGTGACTAGTTATTTCTCATATTAGTCTCTTTGAAAATTAATTTGATTTTTATTATGATTTTATAAGTATGATTTTTATGTTTAAAATATGTTAAACATCAAATATGTGTGTTTGTATGTTATGTGGAGTATAATAAAATGATAATAAATAAGTAATATTGATAATAGTTAATGTGTAGTAATTTGTTAATATGTTTAGTTAATTTAATTTTGAGCATTTTTAATTTATGTTCATATGATTTTTATGTTTATTTATGTTTTAGATAAGTAGTTAACATATATAAAAATTATGTGAAATATTAAAAATGAGTTTAAAGTGATTAAAAATCGAAAACGAAAATTGTATGTGTTTTGTTCTAGCTCACGGTTTTCCCCTTCCTTTTAAATAAATTTTCACTTTTAATGTTTGTAAATAATATGTTGGATTAAGTTAAGTTAAAATGGATATTGTTATGTTATAAAAATTAATTTAGGAAAATAAATTATAAGTTGTTAAAATCAAAATTAGTGTCTTGAGCTTTATTATGATCTTCATGAGTGTTCTTAAATTCTTCATGTTGATGTTCATCATTATTGTTCACTTTGATTATGTTTTATATTATGTGTGTTTATAATTTGTGTTTATGTTTAGTTATTGTTTTATATATTACTTAGTATTATACTATAAATCAACTAGAACATTATAAATCATTTAGATTAAAAAGTTAGGAATTTAAAGTGTTGAAAAACACTATTCATAATTATAAATAAAAGTTTTAGTAAATTTCATTTTAGTTTAAATCGTTTTAGTATAATTAGAATAATTAAAATATAAAGACTTTAAGTTAAGCAGATAAAATCAAAAATGAAAATTTAGGACACCATACTACTACTCACGGCATTTTTACTATTTTTAGGTTAAAATTTGTTTTATCACTTTTTAATTTAATTGTTAATATAATTTAATTATTAGTTAATAAGTTAGATTTAAGAAATTAAAAGAAATAAATCAATTTTGACACATATATGCAACCACACAACATATACACTTAAAATTTACTAAATTTGATCAAAATGAGATTATCACTAAGTCACTAAAGTTAAATAGTAATTAGAATTGAATTTTTGTATAAATCGATTTAGTTATAAATGAAATATTATAAACCGATAAAAACATGTAACCGTTATAAAAATGAACTAAATCGTGTGTTACTGCCTTTGCTATTTGGACTGTTGATCTTGGACATACGGACTAAAATGAATCATCCACGTTACTATTATTTTAAAAATGAAAATCGCTAAATTTAGTTAATAGACGACTAAAATTAACTAAGTCTCATTTTAAAATGAATATCATTATCACTTTTTACAAATCGAACTTAACGCTTTTAAAAAACTAGAATTTTAAAATGAATATCATTATCACTTTTTACAAACCGAACTTAACGTTTTTAAAACTAGACTTTTAGAATATTTTCAAAAATCACTAAGTACAAAACGAACTTAACGACTTTGAAACTAGAACTAGTTTTAACTCCCGTGATACTCACGGTTTTATTTAGTTTCTTTTTTGGGTATAATGAGGCCAAATAATGTATTAATCAAAAATTTAAGATAAGAATTAAACTTGTTTTATTTGACATTGATTTCATACATGAAATTAACGACAATATTATTGTATGATTACATACTTTTTTACCCCAACAACACGTCATAATCAAAAAATATTCAACACAAACACTCAACAAATGTCTTAAAAAGTAGATATCATAAATACATAGCATAGGAGTTGGAATTCCATAACTGTAGGACATGACTCGAAATTCTTACATACATGTTTCATCTTTCGCACTGTGGTTATTGTTGTTTATCTACGTTGAAAAGGTTTTTCAATACCCCCACCTATGAAATGGTTTACACTAAGAATACTTTCACCAATGTCTTCATGACGGATTGTTAGATATCGACATTCATTTTTAATTTAACTTGGAATTGAATATTCAAATGAGGAATACTTATGCGAGTAAATGGAGAATTCGACAAATTCAAGTAAACATTTAGCACAGAGTAACAATTATTTTTGGATTGAAATAAATTGCATAAAAAAAGTCAAAAGTGGAGCTTAATATACTTAAAAAGAAAGGGGATTATTTGAAAAGTTTACTTGTAAATGCATGGAATCGTAGACCTAACCGTGGAAATAATGACATGAATGTTTTGAAACGGGCGAATATGAAGGTGAAAAGGTCATTTAAATGAGTTTCATTAAAATGGTGGAAATGAATGTGAATAAGTGAAAATGAATTTGTGTAGTGGAAGATCAAATGGATGAGCATGTCAAGGTGGAAGCAAATTGGTAAAGGTAAGAAGTAATGCCACGTGGAATTTTATTAAGTTTAGAGTCTTAATTAGAGATTTAAGCTACCCTTTTAATAATGTTATATAGATTTATACTTAGGAAATAAAAAGATTTAGTATTATACTAAAATACCTTAAGTATAAAAATACATATAAATGTAAAAATACGTACAAGTATAAGCATACGTATAAAGTATAAAAATACATTTACAATACGAAGTATAAAAATACGAATACGTATAAAAATACGTATGATATACGGTGAATAGTGAATAGTGAATAGTGAATAGTGAATAGTGAAAAGTGAATAGTGAAATACTGAAAATAATTGAAAATTTTACTAAGTATAGAAAATTGAAAATGAATAAGTAGATAACTTAAGGTGTTTGAAAACACTTAAATAAAATTGGACATACTAATAAACGTATCATTTTAGAAACTTAAAAATGTTAATAATTAACAACACTTCAAATAATAAACGAATGTGTTATGTGACCATACGAAACCGAATACAAATACTTAAACGTTTGACGATGAGACTAGGAGAGTCTAGTAACATGTGATATGTTGTGGATACCCATATCCGTACCCTCCCAAACAAAACCCTGTGATGTATCACGGACTTTTATTACGCATGCTTTAACGTTGACTTTTACGGTTCTAACTAATGTCGAATTCATTTTGAGTCGTTTTAAATGTTAAAATGTTTAGGCCGCTTTACATCACACTTAAATAAACGTTCATTTTGTCCATTTGGAGTCTAGCTAGGTCCTTGTCCTGCTTCATTTGGCATGAGCTTCGCATTTGCACTACAATTGGCCCTTTTACATTAACAAGGTCTAATTCAGCATTCCTAAATTCCTAAATTTAGGCCCGGTAGCTAAAATCGCTATTTAGCCCCCTCTTACACAAAATACGGCTTCACGTCTTATCTTATTTCACAAAAACTATGCAAATACACCCTTTTCATTTTTCCGGGTCTCGGGCCCGAAACCGAGCCCAAACCCAGCCTTTGGCCCGCACTCCAAAGCCCTAAGCATCACAAAATATCTCACAAATATCCCAGCACTTTTCTTGAGCTACACGTTCGAGATTATCACGAAATCTTTCAAAGATTTAATGCAACCGAAACTTGGAAAGCAGACCTAAAACCAGACCCCCAAACCGCATGACCTTATGCGGTTTGAGGGGGGAACCGCATAAGCCTATGCGGTTTCCCCAGGCAACCGCATAAGGCTATGCGGTTCCTAGGCCTGTTTTTATCCCCGATTTCCTAATTTCTCCGAGGTTTTTAGTATATATACAGCCCTATACCTCGACCTCAAAACATACTTGGAGATCACAATTTCACACACAATTCACAATACACAAATCCTCTCTCACAAAAGCCTCAAGCACTCAAATCCTTGAGTTCAACACACCATCCCGTGTTGAATTCATCCTCCTTTTAAGTTCAAGAAGCGAAGCTCTGCCCAGATCTGAAGCGTCAGGACAAGGTAGGTACCGATCCACTTGGATCAAAGCTTTTTCTTATTTTCTATGGACTAACAAAGGGGACTACACTCTAGCGCCCCCCCCGGCTTTGGCACCCGAGCGCGCTTGCCTTCCAAGTGTTCTTATTACTTCGGGTACACTCCATATCCGATGACACGCCAAAGTCGCATAAACAGCGAGCCTTATAAAATAAACCAATGGACAATTGAACTTTATTTTATTTGCATGCATCTTGCACCTTCTTATTTTGCATTAAATCAACTTAAACAATGAATTCGACCTTTAATCAAGCAGTATTCGTTAACAAGTTAAACATGCTAAAGCGAGGGTTTTAATCAATCTTTGCATCTGCATCTGCATTCTTTACAAACTTATCGCACTTGTACGTAGCGATAACATTGCTCAAATATCATCTTACAAGGATTGTTCTAGGTCAAGAGAGGCTATTTTTACATAGGCTTTTCTAAAAGGTTTTCATAAATCATTATTTGAATTAACTCTTTTTCTAAAGTACCTCACTTTGAATCCAACTGGTTTCACAAGCCTTAGATCTAGGGGTGTCGGCGTGCTCCAAAATCTAAGAACATGTTTTTAGCTTAGAACATGGTAGCGAGGTTCCTAATTTCGCGATAATTAGGTGGCGACTCCATATGATTCTTAAAGGTTTTTCCAACTTAATCTTTTAACTTTAAAATCCGCCCTTAAGCAAGACGCCGAGTTGGGTCCGATCCGGGTTCCACGGTTTGGCGACTCATTTGGGATATCTTATTTTTAAAACTTAAAACTAGCTTTTTCTTTTTAAAAATAAAGAGGTGAAACTTGAAAGCCTTGAACAATCCAAGTATACATATTTGAGCTATGCACATTCGTTTAGAGTCCATTCCTTTTGGAATCTAGGCACCCTTTGCACCCTCGAGAGGTGGTTCCCACATGCTGAGCTTGTCCACTCGATAAAACACATGCCGGACTAACTTTCCTCTCGCCTCCGGCTTGTCAGAACGGCTATCTCGACCGCCCGCGTTCTCTCGTGAAAACCTATCGCCCGTGTAAGGAAATGAAGGGTTAAGTATCTGCCAAAGCGTACTCGAGGTAGTTGGAGGTGTACCGCCCGACTCATTTTTCACCCTTTTTGAGTCATACGCATTACAAGTTCGAGGCTATGCACTCCATGGTCTTTTTCAAAGCGAGCATTTGTATTCATATCTTCGAAAACTCGCTAAACGCGTTTCAAAGATAAATGAACCTAACATCTAACAAGCTAACACTTTTTAAACAAAACTATCGCAAATTTTGAAACAAGCTTTCTCAAAATTCTCCTTTTTCACTAACAAGCAAAAACCCGAGCAAGGATTAAAACCCGAGCTCGTGGATTTCGATCCTCTAGGTTATACGGCCTAGACTCCGTTTTAACATCCTCGAATCGACTTGCTCGAGCCGAATCCTTCCTCTTTTACACATCCGAACTCGAGCTCACCTCGGCAAATCACCGATATCAGCTCGATGGGTGCAAAGCAAAACCTTTTAACATCGAGACGAGATGTGCGCACACATCCTCGTCTCAAAAGCTTTCCTTTAGCTAAAACTTTTGAAAACCTCCTTTTTCGGGCTTAAAAGAGTTTTCTTAACAAAGAAATGAGCTAGAATGAACACTTAAAATGAACGTTGGTCTAGTCACGTCACTAACGTGCAAATTTAACCCACACAACCTAATCCATTCTCAACACGCCCGACTAGGCTCGAGCCCTTAACGATGAACCGTTAGGTGGGCTCGACAAAGCTAACACCTTTTAACATCGAGACGAGATGTGCACACGCATCCTCGTCTCAAAAGCTTCCTATTAGCCAAACCTTGTCTAAAATCTCCTTTTTCAAGCTTAAAAGGTCTTCCTAAACAAAAATGAGCTAAAAATGAACGCTTAAAACGAACATTGAATCTAATAGGACTAACTAGATACACGTCACACAAACCAATCCATTCTCAACATCCTCGACTCGACTAGCTAACCGTTCACGAGTCGAATCCTTCCCATGCATCTAGGCTCGAGCCCTTAACGATGAACCGTTAACATGGGCTCGACCAATGCAAATCAAACACATTTCAACGTCGAGACAAGATCCGCACACGCGTTCTTGCCTCAAAGACTTCTTAGGCACAACATTGCTCCTAAAGCAATACACTCTCATTTTTTGAAACAAGCTCTCTTCAAAAAATCTCCTCACTTTTACAAAACAAGCAACACACTCTCATTTTTGAAATAAATTCTTTTCAAAATCTTCTTATTTTTACAAACCAAGCAAAACACACCCGCTTTTGAAATGAGCTCTTTTCAAAAATCTCCTCACTCCTGCAAAACAAATGACGACATTCTCTTTACAAATCTCTTCGGGCCAAACGGCCCAAAGTCGACTCGTTTCAGCAAAAATCGGCTTTTTCAAGCAAACAAAACCCGAGAATGGCTAAGCCCAATCTCGCGGACTTTTCATCAGACCAAATGATTCATAACCATCTTGGCCCAAATCCTCTTACAAACTACTTTCACAAAATCCTCATCACGTTTTTGAAATAACCTTTTTCAAAAATCCTTCCTTCGAACCGAATGGCCCATAGTCAGGACGGTTTGATCTAGACAAACAGTCTCCTCAAAACACCCGAGAATAATCACTTTATTCTCGTGACATTCCAAAACATAAATGAACTACATGACCCGCACTCATTGTAACCCATTTATTACCAAACATTTTCAAACCCGAGAATGGACCTTTTCTTGAAAACAAATCTAGCAAAATAAACATTTTCGAAATCCATGATTCAAAATGGCCTACCGCCATTTTAATCCAAACATCTCTTTTCACAAGACAACAAAACCTAGGAATGAACTAGCATCATCCCGCAAATCCTTCACGGTTAGACCAAGTGGCTCATAGTCGCTTTAATCTAACCCTCTTTCAAACCGAAGGTATGAAAACGAGTATAACCGTCTTCATCACATTTTCAAACACCCTTGATTCGGATAGCCTATCGCCACTCCGAATCGATTCACACTTTCACCGACAAGCCACTAACACGAGCTTATCGGATTTGATTTCAAAACGCCTTTTACATCGAGCCAAAATGTGACAACACATTTTGCTCAACAAAACATCCTGCTTTTCGCCGAAAACAAAACTTTTACAAAATCGAAGACAAATCTAAGTATGCATGAGCCAAGTCCCGACGCGAGCATCAACCCCATCCGAGACATGTGCGTCACGAGCACCCAGCGAAGAATCCATCAAGGCGCCACCGACGATCTCACGGATCTCCTCAAGAAATTCGAGTCTTTTCAATACGGGTCGAGTTTTTAAGCATTGAGT
Source organism: Dianthus caryophyllus (assembly GCA_023091065.1). Lineage (NCBI taxonomy): Eukaryota > Viridiplantae > Streptophyta > Magnoliopsida > Caryophyllales > Caryophyllaceae > Dianthus > Dianthus caryophyllus. The sequence goes on from CM041529.1 coordinate 16,338,972, forward strand.
CAACCTCTGTCAGTCTAGGGCAATCGAGTCTTCGACGTACGACATTTTTAACAAATCGATAAAGGAATAAGTTTGCTTACAACCCAGCTTCCTTTTTACACACGTTTTCCATAAAAAAACACAATTCTACACCAACATACATTGCATCCCAGGAACAACTATTCTAGGGAGATCTAGGCCGGGTACGAAGGTCCAAGTCAACTAAATCAAGGACACAAAGACAAGAAAGCTTCCGACGACTAAACACCTAAGGTTCACTAGTCTGCTTGTGGTCTACTACTCCACTGCTTTTGGAGGAGGATCCATTAATTTGGAGCTCCACAGTGGTCATGAATTTGATCGCGACCAAAAGCACGAGTATTCCTGGATCGCCCTCCGCATACTCGATCGCGTGCCTAATAAGCAAACGAACTTGTTAAAGGAGCCCGGCGTGATAGACACACGATCACGAGTAACCACCGAGCCACAGGGTTTTAGCAGGGTCCGAACTCAAGCCCAAGCCATACAGGGCGTGGGATATTCTCAAACCAAACGGGAATACAAGGTACAAAGGTCAAAAACCAAAGTCACCAAAAAGCAAAAGTCTCAAAAGCTCCGGAACAAGGGGCAAAACAACTAAGCAAAAGCTTAAGAAGTCAAAAGCTTAAGAAGTCAAAAGCTCAAGAAGTCAAAAAGCTTAGAAGTCAACAAGCTTAGAAATCAATAAGCAAGGGGCCAAAACCCCAAAGGCAAGAAGTACCGAAGCCCAGAAACGAGTGGCCAGGTCCTTGAAATTCCAAATTGAAGACAAGACAGAAGTAGCAAGCAACCAGCCTAGATCAACTAAGGAGAACCCACCCTTAGGATGCAATGTATCAAGGTCAAACACATAAACACCCTTTGGACCGGCGGGTCCCTAAACACGCACCTTTCCACAAAAACAAACCCACCTCCCAGACTGGTGGATCCTTAAACACGCACCTTTCCACATAAACACCTCATGCACGCCCTTAAACACCCCTTTCGGAACTACGCTAGGTTTGATTCCGTAACCACGGATACGTAGGCCGCTCTCCCGAGCTCAACCAACCTTTTACAAAAATCCACAAAATATTCCTCGTCCAAAGCTTTCCATACTAAGGATGTGTCCACACAAATTCACAAAGCTCAAAGGCAAACTATTTCTTTATCGAGGCGACTAAAACGAATTCGTCAAGGCAAAGTTGTCATAGACTTAGGAGTAGTACTCTGCTTTTTGGTCTAACACTGTTTTGCAGGAACAACAGCATCCCACCGCAGACAAGCAAGCACCACTGGGGGCTCCACCAACGCACGTGTTCCCGAATATGGCAACCATGCAACCGTCGAGTCTCAAGTCACGCATACGATTCGTCTCTATTTTGCAAACTTTTCGGCATTTTAAGCATCGAGTCACACGTCGAGTCGATCCTCTTCCAATCAAACAATTTAGCGACATTTAAACCGCTCCTTTCAAAAACTCTCCAGTCTTCAAACGGCTCCCACCTGAACGACGCGCTTTTTCAAACTTACACGAGGCAATGCACCCACAAATTAGCTAATCACCTTTCAAAATTAACCCAATACTCGAGTTAATATGAAAGCACTTTGCAATTCACTTTTTGCAAACACACCCTTTCGCAAACAAAATGTATCTTTCGAAAATGCATCTCAAATCCTTGAAATGCATCTCGAATCTTCGAAGTCTAAACTTTTCCAAAAATTTAACTCGGCACTCAAGTTAATACATTTTGAGAAAAATCATTCTTCGAATTTAACTCACTCGAGTTAACACATTTTTAAGCAAAAGCTCTTTCGAACTACGCCGGTTTGATTCCACGTTCGTGGATACGTAGGCAGCTTACGCAAAGCACAACCGAACCTTGCACTACACCCCATTCCGTGTTGTCATGAGATTCCACCGACAACTGGGGGCTTTTCAACCTTTGCACTCAAGTGACCCTCTACGGTTTTCACAACTCTAGCTTGAACCTACAACGTCTAACACCCCTTCATCTTGCATGAAGCCTTACAACCGACATTTCTAGCATTCATTTTTAAAGCTCATTTCGACAACTAAAATGAATCTTTTACAAAAATGATTTTCCAACAAAAAGCTTTTTAATCCAAGCATCCCAATCGGGAATCATTTCACTTTCAAACCCAAGCCTACTAACTACGCAGGTCCACGGAAGCACAACACAGCACGGAAGCGAAAGACGACGAAAGCAACTACAAGCCCAAGCCAAGCTACAACGAACAGTCATGTAATGAAGGGTTCACACAATCCTTATTACACAAGCATACTAATACAATTAAGGGTGAAGACGACGGTACTCATTAAAGTCACACTGAACCCGAGCCATCTCAGAACCAAACACCATACTCTCCACTTTGACTCAGTTTTCACTCAAAACTAAGTCAAACTCGAGGGGGTTACCCAAAAACTCCTTCTCCAAGTACATCATGCACCCCACTTTGACTCAGTTTTCATTCAAAACTTAGTCAAACTCGAGGGGGTAATCCAAAAACACCCTCATCCTAATACAACCCATAGCCTTTTACATAGTTTGACTATCGTTATACACCATAACTCTGTCAAACTGGGGGCTCACATACACCGACACCATAACTCAGTCAAACTGGGGGCTGACGCTTCCTATCAAGAATCAAACCTTTACAACGAAAAATGGGATAATTTTTCGCATTTTTGCATTTTTGAAGACACCCTTGCTATAAATACCCACATCAACATAAGCATCTACGGTTGAGCGACACCTCCAGAACCGCTACAGACACGAGCATGCGCGCTAAAAGCATAACACTTTCATGTGTGCATCAAATAATAAACCACCCGAACATAGGTCCAAACACCCTAACATGTCCAAGAAGCATCCCAAGCACCATGCATTCCATGTCCGAGAGATGAGTATCACGTGAATCCAAACGAATCACCAGATACCACGTCTGATGGTCAAAGCAGGCGAAAATGAAGATTTCAGAAGGCAATCGCAGAATTCGAATTATTCCGGATTTGAAGCCGCGACATGTGTGAATGAGTTCACGTTTGAAGTCGCCGATTGATAAGAGATTCCCCGGAAGAATCACTAGTCAACAGGGCAATTTCTGAGACGTGTTATGTTCCACGTTGTCTCTCCATATTAGGCTCGTCAAGCCTAAGTATTTTTCTTCGTGCACGCAAGCTTTCATGGTTAAGGCGTCACCTACAGTCCGCCACAAGCGCTAGCACATACATTATGCGCTATGCCTTGGTTAAGGCGTCACCTACAGTCCGCCATACTCGTGTGCTAAGCATTTAATACACGGTACAGAAGCAGAAACACGAACACTCTTCACGAGTCCTTACACCCTCTTACACGTCCCTGTGGAGTATCGCTTCCTCCCCATGGAGTCCACACACCTATACAGACATTTCCTACGGAGTCCAAGACATACCCTTCGACTTCCCCAGCAAATCACTAACATAAACACCAAGCGTCTGCATCAGCACATTCAGCACATCCAAGCAATTACACGAAGCCATACACTTGAGCACATACACCTTCCTCGGACCATAATCCCGGCGAATATACACCTGCACCCCTAACAAGACGAAACACCATCACTCTCCCAAACAACCACAACTACACCTACGCTCCTCGGCGAGACCATACATATACACCCTTCCCCAGCAAACTAGTACTTCTCCAGCAAATACTACACTAAGCACCTGCGCTCCTCGGCGAGACCCAGTACAACATCAGCAATGGCATCGGCATCAACAACAGCATCAGCATAAGCGACGGCATCAACAACAGCTAAGGCATCAGCAACGACAACGGCACTACCTTCTCCTCAACGAAAGGCAATCATATACAACTACGACTACATAGACACTCCTCGGCGATCCCAAGCACAAGCACTCTGCAATATACACCTAACCCAAGCATTTCACTCTACATAGACGCTCCTCGGCGAGTTCAAGCATTACACGGACGCTCTTTCACGAGACCTACATCTACATAAGCACCCTCAATTATACACCTCACGCATACCCCTACATCTTACAAGCACATGCACCCCTGCACTTCAGCCCCTTATACAAAGACATTACAAGCACCAAGCACCAGGCATCCGACGATACCAAGCACATACAAAGGCAGCAACGACAGTACAACAAGCACGACGAAGACACCCAGCAGGCCGGCAGGCCCTTATAGCATGCACGGACCGCCAAGTCCTTAAAATGCTGTAGATACCCGTATCCGTACCCCCCAAAAACAAACCCGATGATGAAAAGGACTTTCATGCATGCTTTTAAAAGAGTCGAAACGGTACAAAAGTGTCTAAAACGTATTAGTCATTTTTAGCGTATTAATTTGGATTTGCATAATCATGAAAATGAATGTCAATTTTTGGTCATCATGAGCGTAACACGAGCACAATATAGGAACGTCTTATTAAGCCAAGCCACAAAAACAGCCCAACTAGCTACAAAACGGCCCAAACTTACAAAAACGACCCAAAAACGCACACCAACACAACACATAAAACGGGCCAAAGTGCGTCCCGTGTCACATTTTCACAAAATTAAACTTTACAAAACCATAAAATAATATACCTTAATATTATTTTATTTCGAATAAAGCAGAAAAACACGACAAAACCGAAACACGAAACCGAAATTCGGACCAAGACTGAGCAAATACTTAGCCCATAAGTAAACAACAAAACATAATCCTTACTTAATCAAAACATCCAAAAAACCAAATGGCGGCATAAAACAACCCACCAAAACAAAAAGAATCGCTGTGGGACAGCGATTAAGTTAATCGCTGTTAACAGCGATTATAAACTTCTCCCATCTGACCGCCTTTTTGATTTTTCTTTAAAAATATCCAACTCAAGCAAACTCAAACGCCTGTATACAGGCGATTAAGTTTTGTTATCCCACAGAAACCACCAAAACTCTATAAATACCAACCCACTTCATTCATTTTCAAGACCCGGTTTTTAGCACTTATACACTATTCACAAAATCCACTCAAAAATACCGTCTTTACATTTTCGAAAGGTAAACATTTTACCTACGGGCTAGACGTTTGAGACTCGGACAATGGGGTTACATTAACCCCAAACCCGATATTGGCACTAGCGGCCGTATTAAGTAATGTCTGGTTGTAGCAATTGGATTCATAATCCGTCTAAACCCCGCCAATATCGCATAAATAAACGACTCATTATCACTAAAGCAAACCGACGTCACTTTTATAATTATGCAAGTCCTCATTCATGCATTAAATAACGACTAGAATCACGGATCCAACACTAAATTGTACCGTTTCATAGAGTCTTTTAGCATGTCAAATCTGAGGGTTTTTCACAAATTCTAATACGAGGTCGGAAAATAACGTCTATAGTAATAATTTAGTCAATAAATTATTATTTAACGTACATTTCCTATAGCAATATGTCATTATTTTGACAATTTACATTATTTATGCATTTTAATCGAGTCATGTTTATTCGCACTTATGCGTAGCGTGACTTTTAGCCCAAATATCGAAATTAAGCAAATGTTTTCAAATTAGTAGAGACTACTCTTATGTAGGCTTTTTGATTCTTGTTTTCAAAACTCATTTTGTCAAAACTTTGAAAAGTAACCTCACTCAGAACCCCTTCTGCAGTTACGGGCGAGGTCAAGCCTTGAGGCGTCGATAGGTTTTCCCAAAGGAAAAAGATTTTCCGGTACCTTCAATTTGGCGACTCATTTGGGGACGAGCATGATTTTTATTATTTTTGAAAAACTAGTTTTTCTTTTATTTTAAAATCATAAAGAAGTGAAGCTTGAAACTTTGAAAACATTTACGCTTTCGATATTTGGGCAAAAATACGTTGAGTCGAATCCTCTTGATTCAAACCACACCCTTTGAGGAACGGCCCCCAGTAACTCTCGCTTCATAAGCGAGGTAACTCCGGACACACTGTTCTCTCACCCCTCCATGATTACAAGTACGGCATCCGTACAAACAATCGTAACCAGTCAAACTCGAACGCTCTAGGGCCCGTCTTGAATTCACACCTAAGACGTGTGTAGTCTTGCGGGTGCCCCTACCTAAACGTCACGGGAATGGCGGAGGAACCTTACCCTATAAACCAAAAACTGTGTTTATATGTACAAGTCTTGAAGCTATAGTACCCTCACTATAGTAGTCTTTCAAAAAAAAAAACGTTCTGCATGTAAAAACTTTTCCTAGGCATTATACTTTTAAAATACGTCCATCTTTGAAGTTGCTTTTTCAAAACTTTTTTCAAAAAAGGGTCATACTTTTAAAAAAACGCCCTTAGGCTCTTTGACCTATAGTCATTTGAGTTTAATAAATAAAATGCCGCTACATTTAAAACCGACCTAGGATAACCACTATATCCCAGGTCTTTTTCAAAACGTAAATGAATTATGCGACTGACGTATCGTCATAATACATTTATTGCTAAAAGGTCTTTCACAAAGCAAAAACCCGAATATGTCAATTCATTTCGGAGATTTTAAATGAAATTAACTTTTAGAACATTAGAATTAGCTCTAAAACGAGTGACTCTTTAGTCATCCCGATTTTAATCCTTTCTCTCAAAACGAAAAACGCGGGCTCGTTGAGATGCGGACAGTTGATTTACTCTTTGAATCAAGTGACTTATCGTCATTTTTGATTTAAAACCACGAGTCACACGTAGAAGGCGAACAATTGATCACCTTTTACCCAATTTTAACATCCTCAGTCGGTTAGCCTATCGCTACTTGATGCGATCCTTTTTATCGTAATCCAATGATAAACCCTGGCAACATACCGCCAAATTGGGTTAATCGATTATGATCATGCAAATTTTTCCTACCTCGAGAAACGAGGGCGTGTTAACGCCTCTATCTCAAAAGCTTCCCGTGTCCTTTTTAAAGCTAAAAACACGAGTCAAGTCGAGTCACCCACTTTTTACGCTTTTGTGTCTTCCTTTGGTCGTGAATGTGATTTTTCATTCGAGTCTTTTCCTTCTATTTTAGAATCACTAAAGATTTGAAAACTTTGTCAGGTCCGCTCATTGAAAAACCCTGAATACCCGGCTCTCGAACACAAGATGAATTTCCGTTTCAACCTCGCAAATGACGAAACTACCTTTTGACAAGGATTTAGTCGTATCACCTTAATCAAAATAAACCTAACAAGCAACTAACAATAGCAAGTAGCAAGTAAGGATCGTATCCACAGAGAAACGGTGTAGTTTAAAGTTAAAGTCGGTGTAACAGGCTCAACTCAAGGGTGTGAAAAGATGGGTTTGAATAAGCTATAACTAAAGCAGACAATAAAGCAGATGAATAAGATATAATAAGGGGGAGATTAGGGCGTCGGGTTCATATATGACAACGATTCAGGAACGCAAGTTAATAAGAAGGAAAAGATAAACTGTGCAACTTGACTAGGTTTATAAAACGCTCTCTCGAGTCAATTTTAGCCTTAAGTTCAATTCAGCGGGCTCTCGCAACTTACTAAATCAACTTATCTAACTCGCGTAAGTCTAGTTTTAACTCGGCTTTCGATCTTAAGTCAAAACATACTCGGGTTCAATTAAACTCAGATAAAACGGTGATCAGGCGAAATAATCCTAATTCAATTGACATAAAACGCGCAGAAAGAAATCAAGAGCACAGAATAAATCAACCAGTTTAATCCTAAAACATGTTCCTAAATCATATGTCACAAATCACCCTAACCCTAATTAGGAATTTAGCTACTCATAATTAAGATAACAACAACAATAATAATAATCGAAGACATAATTGAAATAAACAATAAAGATTAAATAAAACCTGAAAGGAAACCTGAAGTGCAAATTAAAGAACTTGAATCTTGAAATTAAACTAAACTAAGAGTTTTTAGAGAGAAGCGATGGCTTCAAACTAAACCTAAAACTTAGAAATTAAAACATCAAACTCCAAAGATGAGTTATAATTCGACCTAAGGCACCTATATATAGTGTCCCAAAATAATTAAACTCGGATTAAATCAAAACCGCGCATAAAATACGTCGAGGCGGTGGCCCAGACGGCCGCCCAGACCGGCCCGACCACCCAACTTGGGTACTTGTCTTGGCTTGATCATCCTTGGCCCATACTTGCTTGGGCCTTTATTCCTAGGCCTTTATTCGTGGCCTTAGTCTTCTTTGGGCCATAATACTCGTGGCCCCTTCCTTCCTTTGGTCTTGGCTCGATTTCAGAGCTCTCATGCGTGCTCGAGCTTGGTCTTTCCAGCTCGATTCTCGTATTTGCTCCTAACGTCCCGGGTTTTGGCTCAAAACCACCAAAACCTGCAATATGTAAATGGAAAGCAGCAGTATCGAGAAATATAGCAAATAGCTTATAAAGTCATATTAAATACGAATAAATACGAGCTAAATGTGGTGAGCAGGGGCATAAAATGAATATAAATAGAGTGTATCAAACTCCCCCAAACCAAACCTTTGCTTGTCCTCAAGCAAATAGCATCGGAGAAAATCAAAGCAACACGAACTAATCACGCTAGTATCTCTAAGTGGACGACCTATGCACATAAACAATACAACCAAAGTCTATTTCACCGAAAATAGAGCACAGGTCTCAACCATTCACACCACATTATATCACTAGCCTCTAACGCTACGCAAAAGTAAAACTAACGACGAATCAATTCAAGCAAGGCCAACCGTACAAACCACTTCCCATCCAACCAATCATACCACATCAATGCCTTTTGTTCTCTTTTCTTTTCTTTTCTGCGTATATTTTTTCTTTTTCGCGCAAATGTGGAGCATCCCTCGTATGTAGTACCGTTTAGCTTGACGTTCACTCGGTAAAAATCGCGCTCGGGTATACATATTTCCTTAAGGGTTACATTATTGCTCATACTCTCGGTCGCAGCCAAATTCATGGCCACTGTGGTTACTCAACTCAATGAGTCCCCTCCGAGAGCATCGAAGCATTGCTCCAACATCATATAAATGAATCATACCAATCAAACCTCAAACCAACGTACCAACATTCCACAAACCATGCCAAGCTCGAACGTCAAAGTCGAAAGTAAACAAGCGAAAAGCGACAGAATTAAGCAGATACAAGTGGGCTAGTGTTAAGGCTCGCAATCTAGTAACAGGAAACAAACCAATCGTGCAAGCTAAGGCGATAGAAAGTCGACTCGGAGATACTAAAGATCAAAGTAAATGCACTAATCAATTCTCCAAACTGAGCAAAACAGGACAAAGCAGACCAAAAAGACTCGTATTTTTGTAATTTTTTTGAATTTTTTCGATTTTTTTTTTTTTTGTTGGGTTTTTTCATAATAAAAGCACACAAAATAAAAATGCAAAGCGCGTAAGAGCTTCCCTCCCCCAAACCAAATCACACATTGTCCTCAATGTGGAAAACAGCATAACCACAAGCAGAGGAGGACACAAATCATAAGGGAAGAAGAAAATGAAACGAGAAAACGAGGGTAAAAAGGGGTAAAGAGGCTCACATTATCAAATCGGAGCTCCCCCAAACCGAAGTCAAGCGTGGAGTGGGGCTAAAAATCCCCGTATATGCGTCCAAATCAGTCCAACATCGAGGTACTTCGGCATAGCACGCAAGAAACAACAAAACGAAGCAGCAGAACCCTCCAGCCGGTCCAGACCGGCGGCCGGCCGGCCGGCTGGGAGGCTTTTTTCCAATTTTTCTTCTCTTTTAATTTGCTTCAAATTTGACTCTGACGGTCTTAGGTTGGAGCATTTGCGATCGGCTGGCATGTATACTCGTAGCGTTTTCTTCAAAAATACTAAGGACAAAGTCCAAAAGTACCTGCGCGCTAAAATCAGTCGTAAGAACCCTCGTCCTCACGCGCTCAAAATCAAACCAAAAGTCATGAAAATCAAACCAAACAAAGTACAAAGGCAAACTAAAGTACAACGTCATCGGGTTGCCTCCCGGAAGCGCTGGTTTATAGTCCCGCTCGACTCTTCAAAGCAGCATAATCAAGTATAAGCAGGCCAAGGTGTTTGGCCATTCGCAACAGCTTCACTCGGCGAAATAGCATCCATTCGCCATAGAATTCCTCCAGCTTGAGGTAGCGCAGCATAGTCATTCATCGTGGGTCCTCGATCGCGAAATGGCTCTCCAAATCGCCCCTGTTCTCCAAGCTCCTGAACCGCAAGCCCTCCTCCATCACTAGCGTCAAATAGATCGGCATTTAGCAGCTTCCTCTCCCCCAAACCAACCTTGCAGCCATCCTGTAAAGAACCTGCACACGAGGAGACAAAAGAAGCGACCTCCGAGGTGTCTCCAATAGAGTGAGACGGAGGTATAACATTAACAGCACAAACCGACTCTAAGCGCATAGGCGACCGCGGGGTATCCGAATGAGTAAAGGTCAGCTGCTCACCCCCCACCGTGAAAGCTATCGTCCTATTGCCCACGTCAATAATCGCACTCGATTGTGCGGGGAAGCGGTCTCCCTAAAATGATAGGGATGTGGACATCCTCAGGCATGTCAACCACTACAAAGTCTACAGGGATAAAGAACTTTCCAACCTGTACAGGGACGTCTTGTAGTATGCCTAAAGGGCGCTTAATCGAACGGTCAGCCATTTGTAAGGTAATGTGGGTAGGGCTTAAGGCTGACAAGTTCATCTTTTGGTAAAGGGAGTGGGGTAGGACACTGACGCTCGCTCCAAGGTCACATAGGGCATTACGGACCACGAACTTACCAATGGAGCAGGGGATAGAAAAAGTCCCTGGGTCACTAAGTTTGGGAGGTTTACCACCCTGCAACCTAGTGCTAGCCTCCCCTACGAACGCTACGGTCGACACATCCTCTAATGTACGCTTCCTAGCTAAGACCTCCTTCAAAAATTTAGCGTAAGCAGGAATTTGAGTAACAAGATCAAGGAAGGGAACATTTACCTGAAGCATTTTAATGACGTCGACGAACTTCTGAAACTTCGTCGCGGACTCTTCACGTTGTCGACCCGGAAATGGGAGCTTAATCTGAATCGGGGGCGTTGGGGCAGCAACAGGAACACCCGGATTAACACCCAAATCATCTTTCCTCGCAGCGAGGTTCAGGTTAGACGACCCACGCCGGCCGACCGGCCATACGGCGCTTTTGGCCTCGGATCATCGTAAAGCAGCTCAGCGGCGTAATCGCACACGCTGTATCGGGAGGACGGTTAGGAGGGTTACCTTGCGATGGCAAGAAACCTGGTTGACGCGCAGCTTGCGAAGTGGCGAGTTGAGCCACTTGAGTCTCCAAATTCTTTATTGCTGCGTCCTTAGCCTGACCATCCTTTTGCATTTGCTGCAACATCATCTGTTGTGACTTTTGCACGTCCATCGTCACCTGCGACATCTGCATCATCATGGCCTTTATCTCGGCCATAGGATCGGGTCCCGGAGTAGGAGGGGGTGGTGGTGCATAAATGGGTTTTTGGTAGTTAAGCGGTGGTTGCTGTTGGTTTTTGTAGGGAGGGATGTAAGGTTGATTTTGTGGAGGTGGGGGAGTTGGGTTAAGTATATTATTGTTACGGTAGGATAACAGTGACCGATCGTAACCCGGTTGATTCTGGTACGGCAGGTTTTGATAAGCGTAAACCTGCTCATGGGGCGCAGCATACCCCGTAGTATAACCCGAATCGTGCCCCGCGATAGCTTGAACCTGGGCACTCGACGAACTCCCCTGCATAGCATCAAACTTTCTATTCAGCTCAGAAAGTTGACTCATAACAGCGCTTATGCTCTCATTTCCACGGTCGTTGTGTGCGGACCGTGAATTACCTCGGCTTCGGCGGGCGAATGAGCGACCATCTCCTCGATCGTTTGCCACGCCTTATCATCATCCGTGTTATTAGCAAATCGACCTCCCGCGGCCGAGTCAAGAATAGCGCGACTCTCGGCGTACAACCCATTGTAAAAGGTCATAATGATCAACCAGTCGCCCAACCCGTGATGTGGACACTCGCGAATCAACCGTTTGTAACGGTCCCACGCTTCAGCAAACGTTTCATCAAAGTTCTGCTGAAAACCTTGAATCAAGCACGAGTTGGTTAGTTCGCTCACGGAGGATAGAACTTGCGATAGAATGCAAGAGCTAGACTTGGCCAATCCGTTATACCTGCGGCAATCTTGTCTAAATCAGTGATCCAGTCTCGTGCTCGATCACGTAGAGAGAAAGGGAAGAGCATCTCCCTAATCTGGTTCTGTGTAATCCCGTTCTGCTTGATTGTAGAGCAGTAGTCCGTGAAAACTTGCATATGCTTCCCGGGATCCTCGGTGGGATTGCCACCAAACTGATTGCGCTCCACCAAAGTAAGAAAGGCGGGGCGAATCTCAAAATTACCCTGGACCGTGTTTGGTATTGTGAACCCTTGCGGGATCGCCTCGGGCTTGGGCAATGAGTGACTATATAATTTCGGCATAGTCACACGCGGCGGAGAAGAAACTGGAGTAATAGGAGGTGTGTCCTCTTCGTAGGACGATTGCGCAGCACTAGACTCCGAATGCGACGCTTCCTCAAGATCAAAATTTGCGATTTGAATCGCTTCCTTGCGACGTCGATGTAATGCGCGCTCAGGTTCAGGCTCAAATGGAACTAAACCTGTAGGTGACCTGCGCATAAACAAAAACTACAAGCAAGAGATGAGAAACGGTCTCAAGGAACTAGGTTCCTTGAGACAAGAGAGAAAAACCTGTAAAAGCAACTAAAACTAAAACTAGCTAAGCCGTTTCCCCGGCAACGGCGCCAAAATTGACAAGGATTTAGTCGTATCACCTTAATCAAAATAAACCTAACAAGAAACTAACAATAGCAAGTAGCAAGTAAGGATCGAATCCACAGGGAAACGGAGTAGTTCTAAGCTAAAGTCGATTATGTGAGGCTCAACTCAAGGGTGTGAAAAGATGGGTTTGAATAAGCTATAACTAAAGCAGACAATAAAGCAGATGAATAAGATATAATAAGGGGGAGATTAGGGCGTCGGGTTCATATATGACAACGATTCAGGAACGCAAGTTAATAAGAAGGAAAAGATAAAGCGTGCAACTTGACTAGGTTTATAAAGCGCTCTCTCGAGTCAATTTTAGCCTTAAGTTCAATTAGTGGGCTCTCATGACTTACTAAATCAACTTATCTAACTCGCGTAAGTCTAGTTTTAACTCGGCTTTCGATCTTAAGTCAAAACATACTCGGGTTCAATTAAACTCAGATAAAACGGTGATCAGGCGAAATAATCCTAATTCAATTGACATAAAACGCGCAGAAAGAAATCAAGAGCAGTAATAAATCAACCAGTTTAATCCTAAAACATGTTCCTAAATCATATGTCACAAATCACCCTAACCCTAATTAGGAATTTAGCTACTCATAATTAAGATAACAACAACAATAATAATAATCGAAGACATAATTGAAATAAACAATAAAGATTAAATAAAACCTGAAAGGAAACCTGAAGTGCAAATTAAAGAACTTGAATCTTGAAATTAAACTAAACTAAGAGTTTTTAGAGAGAAGCAGTAAACTCAAACTAAACCTAAAACTTAGAAATTAAAACATCAAACTCCAAAGATGAGTTATAATTCGACCTAAGGCACCTATATATAGTGTCCCAAAATAATTAAACTCGGATTAAATCAAAACCGCGCATAAAATACGTCAGAGCCGGTCCAGGCCAATCTGCCAGACTGAGCGACCACCCAACTTGGTATTTGTCTTGGCTTGATCATCCTTGGCCCATACTTGCTTGGGCCTTTATTCCTAGGCCTTTATTCGTGGCCTTAGTCTTCTTTGGGCCATAATACTCGTGGCCCCTTCCTTCCTTTTGGTCTTGGCTCGATTTCCCGAGCTCTCATGCGTGCTCGAGCTTGGTCTTTCCGGCTCAGTTCTCGTATTTGCTCCTAACGTCCCGGGTTTTGGCTCAAAACCACCAAAACCTGCAATATGTAAATGGAAAGCAGCAGTATCGAGAAATATAGCAAATAGCTTATAAAGTCATATTAAATACGAATAAATACGAGCTAAATGTGACTGAACCGGGGGCATAAAATGAATATAAATAGAGTGTATCACCTTTCCACCACCTCCTCCGTTAATGACGATCACCGAGCACGTAAGGCTGCTCGACCACAAGGTAGCCAATCTTACCGCTTTGTTCGAACATCTGGCCGCCATGCAAAAGATCGAAACCGAGAAAAACGCAAGACTATTCGCCGAAGAGTCTGCTCGACACATCAAAAGAATCCGATCCTTGGAGGATGAAATTCACAAGTACAAACTGGCCAAAACCTCAGATCATGGCCGCCAGACAAATGCTTTTCCCACTACAACAATGACTGAACCGTTTAACGCCATAAACTCAAAGGCACTGACGGCACGACCAGTATTCCTAGCACAACCCACTCCTGCCTCACCCAGGTCATCATCAGTCGGACCATTTCCATTGCAACAGCGACGAAGGTTCGATCCTCTATATGCCCTACTTAAAGGCATTAGAAAAGCTCGTAAGAAGAACATTCTCCATCTTCCCAAGCCCGCTGATTGTACCACCTGAGGATAAGAAGCCATTATCATGGCACGAGGACGCCAGCGTCTTTGCGAGTTCCACAGGGAAAGGGACATGACACGAGAGGCTGTTTAAAGCGAAGAACGTGATCCAAGACATGATCGACAACGAAACAATCGATAAGCCAAGCATATCCCCTAAATCATCAGGCCAGCATGACACCTCCCTTGCTCGCCCCATTTTCGTAGGAGCTCATCCCATCCTCAATCATCCCCTCCTGGCTCCCGCGAGCGATCACGAGGTCAACGTCCTTTTCGACAGCATCAACAACAACAGTAGCAACGTCGATCACATTCGCCGAGCTAGGACAAGAACGAAACCAAGTCACGAAGGCAGTAAAGGAAATTCCTCCCAGATCCCTCATCAACGTCCCCTCAGACAGTCCGACGGCCACAATGAAACTCCACACCCCCAACGCCCGCATCGGTCCCCTTTAGGTCTACAAATACCGCCGGGTTTCCCTCCTAGACACACGAGCAAAAGCAAGAACAAAGACATAATCGAAAATATGATTACCCCACCCATGGCGAACGGTCCGCCATATAACACAGCATGGCGAGATGCCAAGGAGATCCTCCCAGCACAACTCATTGACCGCATTGTTCGGGATTGGCTGCCGGGTGCCATAACTTTCTCCCACGCAGATCTGCCGTCCTTCCAAGATCCACACAACCCAAAGACTCTACATAACCGTAGAGTGCCGCAACATGATATTACGGGTTACCCTCGCCGACAATGGCTCGCGATCAACATCACGCCTCTAACAGCCGCCTCAAGCTAGGACTAAAGGAAAGTGATGTCACCCCTTGCTCCAACAACATAAGAGCGTACGACGGTACCTCGCGCAGCATAGAAGGTGTCATATCACTACCCATCATGACAGGATTCATCAAGACAAAAACCGAATTCCAACTCATGGACATCCCCCCGGCGTACAATATGTTACTAGGAAGGACATGGATTCACGCTACCGGAGCCATAACATCAACTCTCCACCAGAAGGTTAAAATCCCTTTTTACAACGAGGTTATCACCATAGAAGCCTCAGATTTCCGAGCCGCCCTCCATCAGCTGAAGCTTGAAGAAAATGCCACCCAATCTACCAGTGCCCAGGGAAGTCCCAATTCAAGCACCTGCACCTAGAGTCTAGGGTCCTGCGTCATCATGACGCCAATTTTCTAAAAATCGGCTAGGTTACTCGATCATTTTCCTAATGTAGTAAGTCTTAGTCTGAGCTAGAGTGAATAAGGTTGTCCAAAGCTCCCTCGTCTGAGCTATGTTCAAATGTAACCGCTTTTGATAACATTAATAACATGAAAGTTTTTGGTTACTCTTTGCCTCATTTAAACTCTACTTTTCCTAATAATCGCGATAAATTTAAGCTAAATAACATTGCATTATATAGATACATTGCAAGTATTGTCTCAAAACCCGAACAGGACCCCATTATTGAAGACACAACGACCATCAACATAGGAACACCCGAAGAGGCTCAAGAACTACAACTGGGGGTTTCCCTGTGCGCAGTCGAAAGGGCCACATAAACTAAGCTTCTCACGAGGTCGGGGGCGTCTTCGCATGGTCATACAGAGACATGCGGCATCGGCCAGTGAGATAGTGAACATCGCGTCCCGATCAAGCAAGGTAGCGGCCGGTCAAGCGAAACTTCAGACGCATCAAGCGAATGGTCTCTCATGGTCAAGGAAGAGATCGGCGACTACAAGGTGGGTTCATCCAAGTCATCGAATACTCGGTGGGTCTCCAATATGGTGCAGGTTATGAAGAAAAACGGCAAAATACGAGTGTGTGCCGACTTCCGGGACCTGAACAAAGCCTGCCCAAAAGATGATTTCCCACTACCCCACATGGACATCCTAATCGACAACACAGCAGACCACGCCTTACTGTCATTCATGGATGGATACGCGGGATACAACCAAATCAAAATGGCAGCAGACGACATGCCAAAAACCACCTTCGTAACCCCCTGGGGAACATACTGCTACACAGTCATGCCATTTGGGCTCATAAATGCCGGCGCTACTTACCAACGCACTGCTACCACCTTACTCCACGACATGATGCATAAGGAGGTCGAGGTATACGTTGACGACATGATTGTAAAGTCAAAAGGAAGGGACGACCACGTCACCAACCTCCGCAAGTTCTTCACCAGAATCAGGCAGTACAAAATGCGATTAAACCCACAGAAATGCACCTTTGGAGTCACATCAGGCAAGCTGCTAGGCCACATAGTAAGCCAGCGAGGGATCGAAGTGGGCAGAGCCAAAATTAGAGCAATAATGAGCAAGAAGGCGCCGAGCAACATGGACCAAATAAGGAGTTTCTTGGGGCAAGTCCAATATATCTGCCGATTCATCAGCAAGCTTACCATGATTTGCGAGCCAATATTCAAAAAATTGAAGAAGGAAGAGCATACGAAGTGGGGCGATGGCGCCAACAAGCGTTCGACAAAGTCAAGAGCACGCTACGAACCCGGATTACGGTACCCCACAAAAAGACTTGCCAGCGTCACTATACTTAACGACCACGCCAAACGCCATGGGTGCCATGCTCGCCAAGAAGTCGACAACGCGAGCGGGCCATCTACTACATCGGCGAAGTTTCACGATTCACGGCTTCGGTATGAACCCGGTCGAGAAAGGCGCCTGGCTAGTGATGGGCAACCAAAAAGCTCGAGACACTACCTACTCACCAAAGACTACAAGAGTCTACTCCCTAATGGACCCCTCAAATACCTATTTGAAAAACCCGATCTGAGCGGACGCATGGCAGGTGGACTACATACCATGAAGTATGAACTCAAGTACCTCCCCACGAAAGTAATCAAGGGAAGAAGCGGTTTCAGACTTCCTTGCGAACGCCATCGTCGAACATCCCATGATCGACTAGCGTCTCTACCTGGCGAAGGAATCTTTGCCATAGAAAAGGAATCTGGCAATTATACTTTGTGGGCGTCAAACTACGCGGCTATGGAGTCGGAATACTCCTAATATCCCCAAACGGCGATCATACTCCACTCTCAATCAAGCTCGACTTGATGTCACGAACAACGCGCGAGAATCTGGCTTTGCATTTACGACCTCTGGCGACCATTGCCCTCAAGATAAGGAACCTACGAGTGCATGGAGACTCATTCCTCATCATAAATCAAGTGGCCAGGAGCATGGAGGATCATGGCGAAACCCTCACCAAATACCAAACAAAAGTACAAAAACTCCTAACCAACCCATTGCGTCGAATTTTACCACCTCACAGGGAAGAAAACCGGTTTGGCGCTTTGTCAAAACTCTCATCCCTCCTCAACATGCCACCAAACATGAAATTACTACCCATCATCGTCGAAAGGCGTGGCGAACGACATACATCCATGCCATCGACCTAGATGGCCGGCGACAGAGCCTTGGTATCAAGCCATAATCAACTACAAAGCAGACAACACCTACCCACGGAAAGCAGATAAACGCGGACGAGAGGGCTATCGGACTCTAGCTTCCCAATTTGTGCTAGAGATGGGACAACTACTCGAAGACACCACAAGGGACCTTTGCTCATATGTATCGACTACAAGAAGAGGCGAGAAATCGTCACGCAAGTCCATGATGGCGAATCACGGACCCCACATGAGCGCTCGAGCACTCTGCAAACAAATCCTATGGCTAGGATGGTATTGGGCGACCATGGAAGCGGTGTATCCAATCGTCAAGCATTGCCACAACCGCCAAATTTTCAAAGAACGTCCCAACATGTACCACCTTCACCACTATACGGCCTAACCTCACCTGGCCGCACTTTTCAACCTGGGGCATCGGCGTGATAGGAAAAGTCCACCCCATCGGGCGGAGGTCCTTTGTTTACGTCTTTGGTGGCCATCGACTACTTCGCTAAATGGGTAGAAGCGGCGTCTTTTCGGACCCTTGGCTCCAAGGAAGTCGCCAAGTTCATCCAGGCGAACATCATATGCGATATGGCATACCCCACGAAGTTCATCGGCGATCAAGGTTCGCGCTTTCAGCGAGACCGAAGCCATACTCACAAAATACAACATCCAGGCATCACAAATCCTCACCCTATCGACCCCCGAACCAATGGAGCCGTTGAAGCGACAAACAAAGCGATGCGTCACCATACTCGAAAAAATGATCGGCAATTGCAAAGATTGGTCTAACAAAATACCATATGCACTGGGGATACCGTACTACCATCAGAACCCCTACGGGCATGACCCTGTTTCTCACCTACGGCATGGGCCGTCGACGATGGAAATAGAAATACAGTCTCTACGCATACTAATGGAAAGTAGCATCCCGGAAGCAGAATGGGCCCGTGAACGGTACGAACAACTCATGCTCTGGATGAGCAGGCCGTGCATTCACGAGCACCGCATTTAATGTACCAAGCGAGCTACAACGAGCATTCAACAAACGAGTTAAGCCACGATACATAAAAGTAGGTGATCTCGTACTAAAATCAGTCCGGGCACCACTTCCAGTCGACCCACGAGGAAAATTCAAGCCTAACTGGGCTGGACCCTACCTCGTCAAGGAAATCTTCCGCAGGCGGGCGATCAAACTAACCCGAGCCTCGGCGGCCAAGAGTTCAACCTCGCCCTGAACCTCGATCGACTCAAGAAATACTACCCTAAAAACCCCTTGCAATGTATCGTAAAATACAATTTTATAAAAACAATTCATGGACCGACATGTCCTTAAACATGTTCATGGTAGCATGCCCTAAACACCGCTCTTTCTCTCCACAAAAATCAAAAGCAATTCATGGACCGACATGTCCTTAAACATGTTCATGGTAGGCATGCCCTTAAGCGTGCACATTCCATAAGCAAACCTGATTCATGGGCGGCATGCCCTAAACATGCATCCACCAAACACAATTCATGGACCGGCAGGTCCTTAAACATGCTCATGGGCCGGCATGCCCCTAAACGTGCACATTCACCACAAAAACAAAAAAAAAAAAAAAAAAAAAAAAAAAAAAGCAAAAAAGCAAACACAACTCTTGGGCCGGGATGCCCTTAAACATACATTCTCGAACTTCTGTGGTTTGATTCCACTTTTAGTGGATACGTGGCGACTTTGTAAAAAGCACAACCGATATTCAACACAAAAATGGCGCCTCCAAAGCTTAAAAACTGAGGATATAGTCAACACAAAAAGCGAATCTCATAACCTAATGGGTTAACATAAGGCGATATTCAACACAAAAATGGCGCGTCTAAAGCTTAAAAGGCCAAGGACATAGTCAACACAAAAATTCGTTTTTAACCTAAGGGTAAAAAGAGCGACATTCAACACAAAGCGACAAACCCAAAGCTTAAAAAGTCGAGGAATAGTCAACAAAAAATTTTTCCTAAAAACAACAAAAACCATGCTTGCATTCTAAACCTTTGAAAAAGATTAGAGCCAAGGAATTTCACACAAAATAACAAGCAAAATGAAATGAGTCGTAAATAAAAACACGATTTTTATTAATCTTAAAAAGAACGGTTACATTTTGGATTTTTCAAACATAGGAGCATAACTACGACCTTAGAAATACACTAACAAACACTATATATTACAATACGAGTCCCGGCATGTACATCGGGTTTAGGATAGGTAATATATTACATAATACAACATAATACGAACATAATACTAACAAAGCACACATAAACTAAAACCAGGTTACTCTCCGAAGCCGACTCAAAACCTTCCAGCTGAATAGGGGAGCACCAACCCTCAACCCCTACGGTGACCCCCAACATTACCATGACGATCCGGAGCACCTGGCCCTGGAATCTGGCTGACCAGAACACGCGTTCGGCGTAGAGAGGCACCGAAGCTCAAGCGCCACCCCTACCACTATTGCGTCCAAAGCGGATCGGGTCGTGGCGGACGTCGGCGGAGGCTCGTTAAGCTCTATGGCGCGAGGCGAGCCTCTCCACAACACTTTCAACAGCGGTCCATTTGGAGTAAGCCCTCGACACCGGATCGTCCCGGGAGTACCCGACCACAAGCCACTTAGGACGCGCCATGATCCAACCAGCGACCCACTCGTCGGTCACCTGGTTATTTAACACAACCATGTCCTGTACCTTCGTGTCCTGGCCAGGAATGAGCGTGCATACCCTATCTGTCGCCTCGCGCGAGAGATGGATGTAAACCCCATCTCGAACCCACACAATAGGACCCCGGAGGGACCATCACCTCTGCGCTCGCCGTCTGCGACCACTCCCCACCAGGATCTGAGCCAGCGGATGGCACATGACCTCATGAGCTTCGGAAATAGTCATTAGGCGCTCGTCTGGACGACCACCGCATGTAACGATTGGTAACGCCTCTGCGACATATTCGCCATCAAAGCCAAGGTCGTTCAACACACTTAGGCGCTCCATCGGCCACGCTGGAGGATCAATGGACACCCTCGATGCGCATGTTCCCTATTACATTCCGTCGTCGATCCAAGGACCGTCTCAGCGAGAATTAAAGCAGAAGGATTGCAACCTATTTCCATCTGCTCCACAACAGCAATTAAGCGCGGATCTCCCAACAACCCCTCAGACACAGAGTCCGGGAACATATAGCAATGAACCAAGCAAAAAGCCAAAGCCCTTCTCCTAGCCACGGCGAGATATGCCCGTTTGCATTATTCCTAAACCATTGACACAAGCGATAGAGGTTGATACGGTTCCCAACAAATAACTCTTCCACCTCATCACGGGTCATGCGGAGATAATCTGAACACGCCTCTTGTAGCCAAGTTCTGCACGACACTTACAGGCGAGGCCAATCGCGATCCACGCCAATGGCCCCAAACTCCTCGACTAAGGGACAAACCTCTCCGCAAGGAAAGCGGAACACGTGAAGGCTTGGATCCCAATACTCAAGACAAGCGTCCAGGAACTCGTACTCCATTCGAAGCCGCCCTAGACCCAGGAGGACCCCAAAACCGCAATCTTTCAAGTCTTCCTCTTCCAGCCCCGACAAGGACGCACACCAACGACGCAAGTTTCCTTCAAAACTCTCCATAACTCGACGAATGTTAGTAAATATTACGAATATTTTTGGAAAATCGAGAATAGAAAACGAGAGGATGAGTGAAATGAACTAACTTAGCCCTCCTTTTATAGCGAAATTTGCAAGGCGAAATACAACACAAAAACTTACTATTTGGTGAACAAGCGATTAAAATAAATCAAACAAAAACCACAAAACAAAATTCTAATCGCTGTAAGCGAGCGATTAAAAATAATCGCTTTGTTTACGGCGATTTTCTTTCTTTTCCGACAAAATTATTCGATTTCTTACACTTCTTACACCTACACCCAAAATTTTTAACTTATTACCCTACACTATTTTTACCGACCTCTAATCGGCGTTTACGATCCCGTCGCGTCGTCTCGATTTGCGTAATTGACTCCCGTCTTTCGTATTTTTCAAAACACAATAATCACACAAAATTTTAACCCAACACAAAATATGATTTTCGCATTCACAATTTTCGTCTCAAAACGTCGTTTTAGCTCAAATTTTGCTATGTCAAACGTCTTTTCCACGAGTCTAGAATATTTTCTAAACCAGCATTTTTCAAAAACTCTTCATTTCGCATTTAATTCAGTCATTAGCGAGTCAGTCTCAATCGAGACGTATATATATGCTTTCACGACTAACAATGTTTTGCAGGTACGCTCGGCAAGCAAATACGCAAGGATTTTAGACCCGGCTACGACGCAGGAATGCATTTTTCGCAACAAGACAAAATAACCAAATTATACCCATAAACACCTACAAGTCCAAAAAACCAACCAACCATAACAAATCCTGATACATAAACCGTTACCAACAAATACTAATACTCATAATACAAGTCTGAAATATACAAGTCCAAGCCTACTACGACTAGTCACGACGCTGCAAGACAGCACGCAGGGAATCAATCTCGGCCGCGTGCCACTATCTAGCTCCCTGCATCACGACCCTCGGCTCTGCCGGACCCTCGCCTTGACTCCTCGGCATGCGCGGCCTCCATTCGACCCGCGATCTCGCCTCCTCGGCCACGACCTGGCTAACTCGAAGTCGCGCCTCGGCCGTCTCGCCTGCGCCTGCGGCGTCAACAACCTTCTCATTCACAACCGCGCCATCGGTTGGCGCGCCTGACCTCCTGTGGACCTCGGTGTCACTGCAACAATGCGAGAAATCAATTTAGCTTTACGGGGCTATAATCAAAAACACCTTGACGAGTTTGACTAATGATTTTACACTAAAATCTTACTCAAGTAGGGCTATAATCAAAAACACCTTGACGAGTTTGACTAATGATTTTACACTAAAATCTTACTCAAGCGGGGCTATAATCAAAAACACCTTGACGAGTTTGACTAATGATTTTACACTAAAATCCTACTCAAACTGGGGCTATAATCAAAAACACCTTGACAGAGTTTGACTAATGATTTTACACTAAAATCTTACTCAAGCCGGGGCTATAATCAAAAACACCTTGTGAGTTTGACTAATGATTTTACACCAAAATCTTACTCAAACCAGGGCTATATACTACATAACACTCATCTTTGTACAAAGAAGAAAGTGAATACCTTTCTCACGCGCGGATCCCACCTCTCAAGACCCGCATCGGTGACCCGCAGGCGAGGAAGGCTGCGACGATCGAATGAGGCGACCCTCGTGAACAACCAGCAGGTCCTCAGCGAGCGGAGGAGGTGGAACTCAAGGTCGAAGTCACGTCGCTACAAAACAAAAATAGGATAAATTTTTGCTTCCTAAAACCAAAACACATACAAGCAAAGGGATAAACAAGCATACCTCGATCACGGCATCGTGAAGGGCATGCTTTGTGCCCAAGTCACGTAATCCTCATTCCGCCGCGGCGAGTCGGACTCACCCTCGTGATACACGTCCACGGCGCTCATTAGCGTCGGGCGTCTCACGAACAAAGCCGAGGGGCGGAGGGAGTGCGATGAAGCCGCCGCGACGTCTGCAGAGCAGACGCTCACCCAAGAACGATGCGATCCGTCTGGGTCTCAATCTGACCGCCGCTGTCAAGGGGACCAAAGCGGCTGCAATCGTCGGAGCAGCGGTAAAATTCCTCAAGGGTCGCGAACAAACTACAAAACAAAACCAAATTATAAACCACAAAAACAAACCCAAAAACAAGCTACAAAGACCAAAATACAAAACACGATCACCCTTACCTTATCCATCGTCATCCGGGTTAGGCGTGCAGTAGCGTCATAGTTCAGGCCAATACCCCTCCGATCCACGTCGCATACGCATGGAAAGCGGGTATGTGGCCGTCACCTGGGCGTGTCCGGAGCGAGAGAGGAAGTGAGCATAGCACCAAGCACGCAAGCAAACAAAACACACGTTCTGAAGAAAAGCGAAAACAAAACAACAAAAACTACAAAATCGAACCTTACCTCCATCGGAAGACCCGGGGCCCTGGCGACACATCCGAATCCTCGTCAATCCGATCGGGCGCGCTGCGTCCCTCAGGTAACGGATCAGCGGACCCAGGCGAGAGTCACCGGAGTCAAAGTCACCTAGGCGTGACATGTCGGCAGCGCCATCAACACGGTAGTCGGCCTTTCGCTCCCCTTGTCGCCAAAGTGGGTGGCCGTCGGGAACCACCACAACCACAGTAGGACCCTACGCTCGGCGCTTCGCTCGAGTAGACCGCTTTCTTCTTCCTCCTCCCCTCGAAGAAGTCGCGAAACCATATCGTCTGGTGAAAGCGTGTGCTCCTCGTCCTTCCGCGCTTAACCGTCGCGATCGGGCGCACGACTGCGTGGGCTATCAATAGGAGGTCGCTCACGCCCCGATCAAGTACACCCTCGCCATGAGGCGACCAGTAACGTTTGCCCACGAAGAAAGAGTCACGCCAACCTCGTAACCAGGCATGTGGAAGGTGTTGGTCGTATCCCAAAACCTATCCAACAACGCCCTAAAATGCAGGTGGCGCGAGTTCACCGCTTGCCCGCACCTCCCTCCATACGCACCAAGGGACCGAGCTGTCCCAAGCACTATGTCCGCTCCTCTGGGTAAGCCTACCCTCAAAGCGTCAAACAACGTCAGGAACCCGGAGAAGGTCCTCATCGAGCCTAACGGAAGCCGAGCCTTCACTCGGATCGACAAATGCTCGAGGACTCCAAACCAAAGTCACGCCATCCCGGTCCAAGGCCACGTGACCTGGCGCGGACCATGAGGATAGTCAGGCCTCGCGCCCAACTCGTCAACCATCCCCATGAAAACCTCGGTCGCGGCCTCAAGACTTGCCGCACCTGCATCCTGGGCCTCGCCCTCAGCCTCGCCCTCAGCCTCACCCTCAGCCTCTGCCTCAGCCTCAGCCTCATCCTGAACCTGCTCCTGAGCATGGCCCTGAACGACCCGACCCTGGCGGCCGCGGCGGCGTGACAAAGCGGCGGCGTCGGCGGCGGCTGGCAGCGGCGGCCGCAGGCGGCCTCAGCGATCTCGACCTCGGCGACCACCTCGGCCCGCGGTCTCGTCAGGAACCCCCTCCTCGTCACTCGAAGACTCCTCCGACTCGGAAGTGTCCTCATGCGGCTCCGGACCGAGCACGACCACGCCTCGCGGAACCTCGCGGGAGCTCCCCTGCTCCGACCTCCTCAGCAACAAGCGACCTCGGCCTCGTCCGGTTACCACCCTCGGCGGCAACACGAGGCTCGGCGCCTCGGCTCTGCTGCCACTCGCCGAAAGCCACATCCACCTTGCGCTTCTTCGGCCTCGGGTTCCTCCGGCCGCGACCACGGCCTCTAACCTGGCCCCCTCCAGAGCGCGGCGCCTGGCTGTAGCGGTATGCGTCCTGCGAAGCCCTGCGGCCCACCACGACCTCTGCCTCGGCCCCTCTGCCGAGCCACGGGCGTCCCTCGGCGGCCGCCCGCGGCCACGCCCTGCAGAGACCTGCGGCTACGCCCGACCTCGCCACGGCCTCCCGGGAGCCTCAGGCGTCTCCGCAGCGGCGCCATGCGTCCACGCCCTGCAAAGACTGCGAGGCGACACTGGGCCGACCTCGGCCGCAACGGGGAGACCTCGGCGACCGGCGGCAGCTCCACTACCGCTAGCGTCACCAGAAGACCGCGTCCGCTCAGCAGGCGGTCTCTCACGTACCACGATTAAGCGGCGACTTCGGCGAACGCGTCATGACCCACACCACTAGCGGCGGCTCGGGACCACGAAAGCGGCGCCCGTCCAGGCCACTAGCGAAAGCCAGGCGACAGCCACCAACTAGCACCACTAGCGAAAAAGCGGAGACTCGCGGCGGCACCTGGAACTCACTCCCTGGCGTCGTAGAAACCCTGGCGTCGGAGGAAAAGCTCTCGGCGGTCCGGCCGAGAGCGGGCCGTCGGAAACCTCGAGCGCGAGCATCCCAGTAAGTGTGCTCGCCCCGGAGCAACAAAGTCAACTCCGGTAATACCGATCCATGTCACTTTGAAGTAAGCGGCTGGAGGCGTAGGATCACTGCACAAGATTCAAAGACATACTCGAGCGGCAACAATGAAATCATTCTAGAAAGATCAAGACAAAGCGACAAAAGCAAGCCATAGGCCCATTTTTGACAGATAAGGCCAAAGCGGGCGAAGCACCACGAGGCCAAAATCCATGAGGCATTATCACGATATATCGTCCTACTCGATCAAGTTAAGAGCAAGCACGCACAAAGCGAGAGAATTGGCCAAAAGCAGAAAGCAGGCCTTTAAACCAAAAATAGCGAGAAGAGGGAAAACGCTACAGAAAGCGAAACCCATATTTGTTGACCTGAACCCGACCCATAAATCACAATAAGCTCATGCAAAAATTTCATGCAGCGATGTCCGAACACCTCATTGAATAGCTTTACAAAACACCTCCAAACTACAAAAGCGGCCTTTTCTTGACCATAACTCAACCCAAAAGCCCCACTTCCCACAAAACAACCCCCTAGCCAACACAGACATTTACATACATTACCATACATTCCATGAACGGGCACGCAGCGAGGAAAAGCGACTTTTGGAAACCTAGCCTAAACTACAAAGCGCTCCAAAACACCCCCAAGCAACACATTTCCTACAAAACAAGACCAAAGTGTACCATACTAGCCATGAAAACACAATCTGAGAGTCGGGCAAGTTTGAGCAGGAAAATTTGACCAAAATCGGCCCTTATACCAAAGCATACGAAAATGGCGTTTTTTGAGCCGTTCTTAGCACACAAGCCACCCAAACCTCCACACGGGCATACTACAACACTTTCAAAATAACCAAGCCACTCGGGATCGCCTTACGCTACAAAAGCGAGCACAAGCCAGGCTTAACCCTTTCATACGGTTTCACCCAAACGAACCGTTTTTCGCATGAATTTCAACAAACCAAACTCACCAACACGTTATACTACTAATGGGTAAGCTACACTGGAGTTTTGAGCCATTTGAGACATTTTCAAAATGACCAAAATGCCCTCCGAGTCAAAGCGTCTGAAAATCGAGACCACAAGCGGGTTTTCACACAGCAATGACAAGACAAGCAATGCAAGCACAATACCAACCATGGCTAACGTTTTCAAGCAAGGACGAGAGCTAAACTAGAATCAAACCGACATTTTCAACCCAACCAACAAAAACACGTAGCCTCCTCACGAGACGTTCATAAAAACCTAACTTTTTATGAGAAAAACACGTAGCCTCCTCACGAGACGTTCATAAAAACCTAACTTTTTATGAGAAAAACACGTAGCCTCCTCACGAGACGTTCATAAAAACCTAACTTTTTATGAGAAAAACACGTAGCCTCCTTACGAGACGTTAAAAATACAAAAACACGTAGCCTCCTCACGAGACGTTCATAAAAACCTAACTTTTTATGAGAAAAACACGTAGCCTCCTTACGAGACGTTAAAAATACAAAAACACGTAGCCTCCTCACGAGACGTTCATAAAAACCTAGCCCTTTTTATGAGAACCACAAAAAACACGTAGCCTCCTCACGAGACGTTCATAAAAACCTAGCCCTTTTTATGAGAACCAAAAACACGTAACCTCCTCACGAGACGTTCATAAAAACCTAACCCTTTTTATGAGAAATACAAAAACACGTAACCTCCTCACGAGGCGTTCATAAAAACCTACCCTTTTATGAGAAAAACACGTAGCCGCCTTGCGAGACGTTCACAAAAACCTAAACCACTCTTATAAACCAAACCCCAAAAACGCGTAACCTCTTCTACGAGACGTCCAGCAAGGAAAGCGAGCAAGAGCGCGAAGCAAGCGCGAGCAAAGCAAAGGAGCGCAAAGCGGCGCAAACAAGCAAAGGAGCGCAAGCCGGCGCAAGCAAAGCAAAGGAGCGCAAGCGGGCGCATAAGCAAAGGAGCGAAGCCGTGGCGCAAGCAAAGCAAAGGCGAAGCCGGCGAATGAAAGCGAGCGAAGCAAGCTTAAGCAAAAGCAAAGGAGCGCAAGCGGCGCAAAGCAAAGGAGCGCAAGCGGCGCAAGCAAAGCAAAGGAGCGCAAGCGGCGCAAGCAAAGCGAGAACCTGGCGGAAACCTGAAGCAAGGCGCCCATTTGAAGTACTCAGGCCACATGCGGTGACATGCCCTTAAACATGTAGGACCGTCATGTCCTTAAAAACATGTCGTCCCTCCCGCATTTCCAGCGCTAAGTCCTCGTCTCTCCCATAAGACACATGCTTAGCGCTTGGTAGTATCGAGACTATAATGGTGGGATACTATCTTTAAGTTTGATTAACGCTTTGTCCAAGCTCGGTCAAGCGGGGGCTCTGTAGATACCGTATCCGTACCCCCAAAAACAAACCCGGTGATGAAAAGGACTTTCATGCATGCTTTTAAAAAGAGTCGAAACGGTACAAAAGTGTCTAAAGCGTATTAGTCATTTTTAGCGTATTAATTTGGATTTGCATAATCATGAAAATGAATGTCAATTTTTAGTCATCATGAGCGTAACACGAGCACAATATAGGAAAGTCTTATTAAGCCAAGCCACAAAAGCATTGACCCAACTAGCTACAAAGCGGCCCAAACTTACAAAAGCGACCCAAAAACGCACACCAACACAACACATAAAGCGGGCCAAAGTGCGTCCGTGTCACATTTTCACAAAATTAAACTTTACAAAACCATAAAATAATATACCTTAATATTATTTTATTTGAGCCAAAAGCAGAAAAACACGACAAAACCGAAACACTAAAACCGAAATTAGGACCAAAGCGAGCAAATACTTAGCCCATAAGTAAACAACAAAACATAATCATTACTTAATCAAAACATCCAAAAAACCAAATGGCGGCAAAAACAACCCACCAAAACAAAAAAGAATCGCTTTGTGGGCGGGCGATTAAGTTTCTAATCGCTGTTAACGACGATTATAAACTTCTCCCATCTGACCGCCTTTTTGATTTTTCTTTAAAAATATCCAACTCAAGCAAACTCAAACGCTTTGTATCTGAAAGGCGATTAAGTTTTGTTATCCCACGAAACCACCAAAACTCTATAAATACCAACCCACTTCATTCATTTTCAAGACCAGGTTTTAGCACTTATACACTATTCACAAAATCCACTCAAAAATACCGTCTTTACATTTTGAAAGGTAAACATTTTACCTACGGGCTAGGCGTTTGAGACTCGGACAATGGGGTTACATTAACCCCAAACCCGATATTGGCACTAGCGGCCGTATTAAATAATATGGTTGTAGCAATTCGGATTCATAATCCGTCTAAACCCCGTAATATCGCATAAATAAGCGACTCATTATCACTAAAGCAAACCAGCGACACTTTTATAATTATGCAAGTCCTCATTCATGCATTAAATAAGGACTAGAATCACGGATCCAACACTTAATTGTACCGTTTCGTAGAGTCTTTTAGCATGTCAAAGCGAGGGTTTTTCACAAATTCTATCTGAGGTCGGAAAATAACGTCTATAGTAATAATTTAGTCAATAAATTATTATTTAACGTACATTTCCTATAGCAATATGTCATTATTTTGACAATTTACATTATTTATGCATTTTAATCGAGTCATATTTATTCGCACTTATGCGTGGCGTGACTTTTAGCCCAAATATCGAAATTAAGCAAATGTTTTCAAATTAGTAGAGACTACTCTTATGTAGGCTTTTTGATTCTTGTTTTCAAAACTCATTTTGTCAAAACTTTGAAAAGTAACCTCGCTCAGAACCCCTTCTGCGGTTTCAAACCTCAGTTGATAGGTATCGGCGCACCTTGAAATCACGAGACACTCGTGTCTTGTATTTCAAGGCGCGTTGAATAGGTTCCAAATTCCTTTAATATTTGGTGGCGACTCGAAAATACATTTTCAAAAGGATTTTCTACCTTTCTTTTTGGTCACAAATTCATGCAATGATCTCCCCATTTTTACAAAACCGCACTTTTTCTGCGGCGCATTCCGGCGCCCCAAGACGGCGAGGTCGGCAGGCGTCGATAGGTTTTCCCAAAAGGAAAAGATTTTCCGGTACCTTCAAATCGCGCACGCGTCCCTCCCGTTTAGCTTGGTTCAAGTCCTCGTCTCACCCATGGACACATGCTTCGTTCGTGACTATATCGAGGCTGTAATGGTCCTGGGATATGGTCGTGGAGTTTGACTAAGCGCTCTAGTCAGAGCTTCGATCAAGCGGGGGCTCTGTGGATACCCATATCCGTACCCTCCCAAACAAAACCTGTGATGTATCACGGACTTTTATTACGCATGCTTTAACGTTGACTATTACGGTTCTAACTAATGTCGAATTCATTTTGAGTCGTTTTAAATGTTAAAATGTTTAGGCCGCTTTACATCACACTTAAATAAACGTTCATTTTGTCCATTTGGAGTCTAGCTAGGTCCTTGTCCTGCTTCATTTGGCATGAGCTTAGCATTTGCACTACAATTGGCCCTTTACATTAACAAGGTCTAATTGACATTCCTAAATTCCTAAATTTAGGCCGGTAGCTAAAACCGCTATTTAGCCCCCTCTTACACAAAAATACGGCTTCACGCGTCTTATCTTATTTCACAAAACTATGCAAATACACCCTTTTCATTTTTAGGATCTCGGGCGAAACTGAGCCCAAACCGACCTTTGGCCCGCACTCCAAAGCCCTAAGCATCACAAAATATCTCACAAATATCCCAGCACTTTTCTTGAGCTACACGTTCGAGATTATCACGAAATCTTTCAAAGATTTAATCTGGCAACCGAAACTTGAAGCGGACCTAAACCAGGACCTCCAAACCGCATGACCTTATGCGGTTTGAGGGGAACGCATAAGCCTATCACGGTTTCCCAGCAACCGCATAAGGCTATGCGGTTCCTAGGCCTGTTTTTATCCCCGATTTCCTAATTTCTCCGAGGTTTTTAGTATATATACAGCCCTATACCTCGACCTCAAAACATACTTGGAGATCACAATTTCACACACAATTCACAATACACAAATCCTCTCTCACAAAGCCTCATGCACTCAAATCCTTGCGTTCAACACACCATCCCGTGTTGAATTCATCCTCCTTTTAAGTTCAAGCAGCGAAGCTCTGCCCAGATCTGGCGTCGGGACAAGGTAGGTACCGATCCACTTGGATCAAAGCTTTTTCTTATTTTCTATGGACTAACAAAGGGGACTACACTCTAGCGCCCGGCTTTGGCACCCGAGCGCTTGCCTTCCAAGTGTTCTTATTACTTGGTACACTCCATATCAGATGACACGCCAAAGTCGCATAAGCAATCGACCTTATAAAATAAACCAATGGACAATTGAACTTTATTTTATTTGCATGCATCTTGCACCTTCTTATTTTGCATTAAATCAACTTAAACAATGAATTCGACCTTTAATCAACCGTATTCGTTAACAAGTTAAACATGCTAAAGCGAGGGTTTTAATCAATCTTTTTGCATCTGTATCTGCATTCTTTTACAAACTTATCGCACTTATGCGTAGCGATAACATTGCTCAAATATCATCTTACAAGGATTGTTCTAGGTCGATGAGAGGCTATTTTTACATAGGCTTTTCTAAAAGGTTTTCATAAATCATTATTTGAATTAACTCTTTTTCTAAAGTACCTCACTTTAGAATCCAACTGGTTCACAAGCCTTAGATCTAGGGGTGTCGGCGTGCTCCAAAATCTAAGAACATGTTTTTAGCTTAGAACATGGTAGCAGGTTCCTAATTTCCGCGATAATTAGGTGGCGACTCCATAACAGTTCTTAAAGGTTTTTCCAACTTAATCTTTTTTAACTTTAAAATCCGCCCTTAAGCAAGACGCCGAGTTGGGTCCGATCCCGGGTTCCACATATGTAAATATCAAATAAATAATAAATCTTGAGTAAGTTAAATAAAAGGTCAAGCTTGGGCCTCAGATAAGGGAACGTCAATCGTGAGTGAAGTGGGGTTTAAGATAGTCTTGTAGCGGTCGCCATTGCCGTACAAGATGAAGAATATGCCAAGACTTTTGTCTCAGGCTTTAGGAAATAGTCGTTTTATCCTGAGTTAAGGTGCTCTATGAATAGCATAGCCCACTCTTAAATTGGATACTAGTGTACATGTACTAGACTAGGGTTTTATTCCCCTATTTCGCTAAAGTTACCAGGGCCACCGTGACATTATGTGCTTATAAACTGCGGTTCTGTCTCCTTGCCGTGTTTCGTTCTTAGTGGGCGCGACACTAGCATTCGTTCTTGCCACATGTACAGATCACTTGACGGGATTGTATCTGAAGTTCGAATCATTTCGAACACTAGAAGATGAGATGCAAGTACTATAGTATTCGGCGTGGTTTACGAGTCGAGTAAGTTGCTGCACTATGGTAGTGAGATGCAAGCGACTAGAGTACAATAGCCTACTCAGTGGTCAGGCTCGTAAGCAGTATGTGTTGTTTGTTGTATGATTAAATGAGAATGAGTGCGTACCATCTTCGAAAACTAAAGACCACAACTTTCTGAATTGAATCGAGTCTGCATGATGTGAATGATACGATATGTATGTTTGATTGCGATCCGATATCGCCTTGTTACGTTTGATACACGCTTATCGTCACGCCAATATCAAAATAAACCTAACAGACAACTAACAGCAGCTAGCGGTAAGCAGGATCGTATCCACAGAGAAACGGAGTAGTTTTAAGTTAAAGCAGGCGAAAACAGGTTCAACTCAAGGTGTGAAAAAGGTTTGTTTTAAGCTAAACTAAGCAAAAGCTAAGATGAATAGAAATATATAAGAGGAAAGATTAGGGCATCGGGTTCATTATGACAACGATTCAGGAACTCAAATTAATAAGACGGAAGAGATAAACTCTGCAACTTGACTAGGTTTGTAAAACGCTCTCTCGAGTCAATTTTAGCCTTAAACAAATTTAGCGGGCTCTCGCAACTTACTAAATTCAACTTATCAATCTCGCGTAAGTCTAGTTTTAACTCGGCTTTCGATCTTAAATTAAAACATACTCAGGTTCAATTAAACTCAGTTAAATCGGTGATCAGGCGAAATAAACCTAATTCAATTGACATAAAACGCGTAGAAAGAGATCAAGAGCACAATTTAATCAACCAGTTTAATCTCAAAACATGTTCCTAAATCATATGTCACAAATCACCCTAAACCCTAATGAGGAGATTAGCTACTCATATTAAAGGCAAAACAACAATAATAAGAATAAGAAGACATAATTGAATAAATAAAAGCAAATAGAATAAACCTGGAATAGATACGGAGTACTGACGATTATAATTGAATCCAACTTAAAACTAAAGCTAAGAGTTTTTGAGAGAGAAATAAAACTAAGCAAGAACTAAACTAAGGAAAATAAAGCATAAGTAAAAAAGATCCCCCTAAACTACTCGACCTAATGACTATTTATACTTTCCAAGTTGTTTAATCTCGAAACAAATCAAAACCGACAAACTTTGTGAACAGTAAGTAGTACGTGGCCAAACTTACGGCCAACCGGCTTTGACCACTTTTGGGCCGGCTCTTATTCTTCTCTCAATCTTGGCCCAAACACTTGCTTTGGGCTTTATTACTCGTTTGGCCTTCCTCTCTTTTGGTCTTGGGCTTGTGTTCTCGTGGCCCTTCATGTCTTTGGCCTTTGATCTTTGGTTTCCCGAGCTCTCGTGATGGCTCGAGCTTAGTCCAGTCGTCTCGATTATCAAATTGCTCCAATCGTCCCGGGTTTTGGCTCAAAACCACCAAAACCTGCAAAATATAAATAAAAGGCAGCAGTATCGAGAAGTATAGCAAATAGCTTATAAAACCAGTAATGAATACGAATAAATGCAGCTAAATGCGACTGAACCGGGGGCATAAAATGTATATAAATAACGTGTATCAATGTTATTGAATTATTGTGATACTATTGCTATGCTATTATATGCTATTTGCCTTCATAATTGAATATCATGCTTATATGATTTATCGCTTTAAACCGCATGCTCATTATGACTTATATGTCTTTAAATGCTATATGTAATAAGCATGTTTATGTTTTTATCGTAATGTTATGTTTATAAAGCGATAATATTAAACCAAAGTAATTGAAATCGAGGGTAAGTATGAGCATAGCTAGTCCTTTGTCAGCTTCGTGAGGCACCCCGATTAGTTTATTGTGCGGGGCGTTAGTGGACCAGGAGTGGGTTTTGGATGGAGTCACGAGACGTTTTTATTGCTTTTCCTTAGTTGTTTTCAAGAGAGATGTAATATATATAACGCTACTCTTTTGAATTTCCGTATTTAGAGTTGTTTTATTCAACTCTTAAACGATGATGTAATATTTTGGGTTATTGTATAATTAATACTTATTTGGTTTAAGACTTAATTAATTTCGCCTTAGTAATTAAAGTCGACTAAAAACCAGGTTATTCTGATTAATTATCGATTTGTCTTGCGACCGTGCGTAACTTAATAGTTATTTCATCTAGCGAGAGACACCTGGGCCGGACATTCATATCGTATGTCAGGCATAGACTTATAGGATCAAATAATAAATTAGAAATCTTAGCTCGCTAAAATAATAACTTAGATCGCTTTAAAGTGTGAGGATGGGTAGAAACCTTAAGGGAATGAGCCATAGGCTAAGGACTTTTAAATACCAAACTACTTCCCTCAAAATAAAATACACTAACTATCGTATGCTTGCTACTTGCTGATGTGACTAACTAAAACTAACAACTATCCTCGGATATAAAATCTAAGTAATAAGTTTAATTCTCGAAGATCGAAGCCTTTAATCAAATACATGACGACAAGACCTCAAACGCAGCAAAGGGACGCATCAAGAACCTTACAGTTGATAAGATGTTCAAGATATCGAAGATTTCTGTCGCAGGAAGGATTTCTAAAACTCCATCTAATTATCCTCTTTAACACAAATTTTTATTTCGTTCCCCTTTAAAAATTTTAACCTCTTTAACCTTTTCCTTCTAACTTCTAATTTTCTACGTCTATAATTTCCTTACAATCGACTTTTTAAAATTGATTTTTCATTCTTAATCCTTAATCTTGCAAAATGACTTCACTTTTGTTTTTTTTTTTTTTTTTAATATCGTAAGCTCCTTTTAATTCATTCTCAAAAACCCTCAAAACTTTATTATCATTTCAATCTCCTAAACTTACTATCTCCTTCAAAATTTAAGGATCTTCAAAAAAATTTTGATTCCTAATTATCTTCTAAAATTTACTTTCATGTTTCCCTTTGAAAATATCTCTGAAAACTTTTTCAATTAATTCTAAAATTTTATTTTGTAATTTTAAATACCTTTGAAATTACTATATTTTAAATCGTATATTCTTTACCTCATTTACAATCGAATTTGATTATTTTCAATTTTTGAACTTATCAATACCTTTTCTAAACTCCAACCTTTGAAATGAATTTTTGTACTTTTTCTACTTAAACTTGTTAAATATGTTTAAAATTTTCTTAAGGGGGTAGGACAAAAAAAAAAAAAAAAAAAAAAAAAAATTGATGGTTTTAAAATCATTGATTAAGATTTAAAATCTAAAATCATTATTTCAACCAACTTTAAACTATATATTTAATTTCAAATAAAATTATAATTTGTTTTATTTTAAAACCCTTATAATGTTAATTTAAATTAATTCCGTACAAAACTTCTAGGCCCCACTTTTTTGAAAATCTCTTTGAAGTCGATTTCAAAAATGATAATCTAGTAATATTTCTATATTAATTCAAAATATTCTATTTGTAAATATAAAACGATTCTAATCTCTAATCTTTCCACTCTGTTTAACATCTTTATAATAATGCAAAAAAAATTCAAACATTTTGAAAAGACTTACGCTACCAAAATAAAATGTCATTATCGAAACTGGTAAAATTTTGTTACTCTCTCTAACTGCCTTGCCTAACTTCGAGTAACTATCCACTCTATCCAAGTTTCGGGACGAAACTTTTCTTAAGGGGGTAGGTTTGTAACACCCCGTGTTATTTTAACACATTATTATAAAAGAATTTAATTCCTTAAATTAAATTCATCCTTTTTCCTTATAATAAAAATACGTCTGAATTTTTTTCGCCAAATAATACTAAATTTTCTTAAGTCCAAATTTAAAATTTTGAAAAATAAAGTTTGTTGTATTATCTTTAGAATTGAAAAAGAAACACATTTCAAAATTTTATAAAAATCAACACTTATACTTTTCTCGGCTTTGAAATTCGGGTCAACAATTTCAAACACGCAAATAAAAAATCAAACAATCAACATCAACATTTTGAAAAGCAAACTCAACGTCATTTTTAATGAAAATGTACCCATTTTGATTATTTTTAATAAATAATTAAATATTAATATATAATTACTATTTCAATTTCATTTAACTATCATTCTTACATAATGTCGAAATTCTAAGTTATACTTAATTTAAACTGATAAACTTTTTGACGTTTGATTACAATTCTTTAAATCTATAACATTCAACGAAAAAAATAAATATTTCGACCTAGGGAATTTTTTATTCAAAATTTCGAGGATAAAAAAAAAAAACTCAATTTTTGTTTTTAATACCCTTTCGAAAATTATTTTTATTTTTAATTCCGATTTTATTTCAAAACACTATTTTAAGATCATATCCTTTATTTTGAGACTTTCTGCGATCGCGCAAATCGAAAATTTCGAGAAATGAAAAATCGAGCCAGAAAATTTGACTTTTGACTTTTGGTCATCAAAGTCAAATTTTATCATCTTCCATTTTCTTACACATTTCTTACACCTTTAATTTATCATCATCACTTTTATTTTATTTTATATTTAAATTTAAAGTTATATTTTTAATAAAAATATAAATACAAATTCAATACTACTACTTTAATATTACCATTTTCATTTCCGTCACTTTTAAAAATTTTCTAAAGTAGTAAATAAAATATTTTAGTCTTAAATTTATAAAATGAATACTTTTCAGAAAATCGTCAAAACAGCACTTTTTAACTTTTATCGCTTTTGACACGAGCTTTTTAAAGCGATTAAATTCGTGAAAATCTTTTTTTTAACAAATATCAATTAGGAACCTTCCAAATGAGTCAAGTGTACCACTTGATTTTCATGACTTATAATGCATTTAATAAAACATTATTTCCTAAATAAAACTAACTTTAACCTAATTAATTCATTTAACCTAAAGTTATTACAACTTGTCCTCATAAATTTACATGAGCAAAATCATCACTTTGTTGCTCTCTTCAAGTTGGACGTGTACTTCATCTCCTTTTCTTCCTTTTATTTTTCTTTCTTTTTCTTCCAAAATCACTTAAATAAAAACCTTAATAATATTTCTAATAATTCTTAAGTGTTCCTAGTATATTAGTGGGTCTTTTGAAGCTAACTTACTTGGGTAATATGGGTGAAGAACATGGGTAATATGGGTGAAGAAAATCCGATCTAAAATTTATTTTAGATCCTCGACGATTAACATCCTAATAAGGTGACTAGTTATTTCTCATATTAGTCTCTTTGAAAATTAATTTGATTTTTATTATGATTTTATAAGTATGATTTTTATGTTTAAAATATGTTAAACATCAAATATGTGTGTTTGTATGTTATGTGGAGTATAATAAAATGATAATAAATAAGTAATATTGATAATAGTTAATGTGTAGTAATTTGTTAATATGTTTAGTTAATTTAATTTTGAGCATTTTTAATTTATGTTCATATGATTTTTATGTTTATTTATGTTTTAGATAAGTAGTTAACATATATAAAAATTATGTGAAATATTAAAAATGAGTTTAAAGTGATTAAAAATCGAAAACGAAAATTGTATGTGTTTTGTTCTAGCTCACGGTTTTCCCCTTCCTTTTAAATAAATTTTCACTTTTAATGTTTGTAAATAATATGTTGGATTAAGTTAAGTTAAAATGGATATTGTTATGTTATAAAAATTAATTTAGGAAAATAAATTATAAGTTGTTAAAATCAAAATTAGTGTCTTGAGCTTTATTATGATCTTCATGAGTGTTCTTAAATTCTTCATGTTGATGTTCATCATTATTGTTCACTTTGATTATGTTTTATATTATGTGTGTTTATAATTTGTGTTTATGTTTAGTTATTGTTTTATATATTACTTAGTATTATACTATAAATCAACTAGAACATTATAAATCATTTAGATTAAAAAGTTAGGAATTTAAAGTGTTGAAAAACACTATTCATAATTATAAATAAAAGTTTTAGTAAATTTCATTTTAGTTTAAATCGTTTTAGTATAATTAGAATAATTAAAATATAAAGACTTTAAGTTAAAAACCGATAAAATCAAAAAAATGAAAATTTAGGACACCATACTACTACTCACGGCATTTTTACTATTTTTAGGTTAAAATTTGTTTTATCACTTTTTAATTTAATTGTTAATATAATTTAATTATTAGTTAATAAGTTAGATTTAAGAAATTAAAAGAAATAAATCAATTTTGACACATATATGCAACCACACGACATATACACTTAAAATTGACTAAATTTGATCAAAATGAGATTATCACTAAGTCACTAAAGTTAAATAGTAATTAGAATTGAATTTTTGTATAAATCGATTTAGTTATAAATGAAATATTATAAACCGATAAAAACATGTAACCGTTATAAAAATGAACTAAATCGGAAGTATTATTCTTGCCTTTGCTATTTGAATTTATTGATCTTGGACATACGGACTAAAATGAATCATCCACGTTACTATTATTTTAAAAATGAAAATCGCTAAATTTAGTTAATGAGCGACTAAAATTAACTAAGTCTCATTTTAAAATGAATATCATTATCACTTTTTACAAATCGAACTTAACGCTTTTAAAAAACTAGAATTTTAAAATGAATATCATTATCACTTTTTACAAACCGAACTTAACGTTTTTAAAACTAGACTTTTAGAATATTTTCAAAAATCACTAAGTACAAAACGAACTTAACGACTTTGAAACTAGAACTAGTTTTAACTCAAAGTGATACTCCCGGTTTTATCTAGTTTCTTTTTTGGGTATAATGTGGCCAAATAATGTATTAATCAAAAATTTAAGATAAGAATTAAACTTGTTTTATTTGACATTGATTTCATACATGAAATTAACGACAATATTATTGTATGATTACATACTTTTTTTACCCCAACAACACATCATAATCAAAAAATATTCAACACAAACACTCAACAAATGTCTTAAAAAGTAGATATCATAAATACATAGCATAGGAGTTGGAATTCCATAATCAGAGGACGGGACTCAAATTCTTACATACATGTTTCATCTTTCTTTGTGGTTATTGTTGTTTATCTACGTTGAAAAGGTTTTTCAATACCCCCACCTATGAAATGGTTTACACTAAGAATACTTTCACCAATGTCTTCATGTGGATTGTTAGATATCGACATTCATTTTTAATTTAACTTGGAATTGAATATTCAAATGAGGAATACTTATGCGAGTAAATGGAGAATTCGACAAATTCAAGTAAACATTTAGCACAGAGTAACAATTATTTTTGGATTGAAATAAATTGCATAAAAAAAGTCAAAAGTGGAGCTTAATATACTTAAAAAGAAAGGGGATTATTTGAAAAGTTTACTTGTAAATGCATGGAATCGTAGACCTAACCGTGGAAATAATGACATGAATGTTTTGAAACGAGCGAATATGAAG
The DNA here is from genome assembly GCA_023091065.1 of Dianthus caryophyllus. Classification (NCBI taxonomy): domain Eukaryota; kingdom Viridiplantae; phylum Streptophyta; class Magnoliopsida; order Caryophyllales; family Caryophyllaceae; genus Dianthus; species Dianthus caryophyllus. Next base: position 16,378,798 of record CM041529.1, read on the forward strand.
GTGAAAAGGTCATTTAAATGAGTTTCATTAAAATGGTGGAAATGAATGTGAATAAGTGAAAATGAATTTGTGTAGTGGAAGATCAAATGGATGAGCATGTCAAGGTGGAAGCAAATTGGTGAAGGTAAGAAGTAATGCCACGTGGAATTTTATTAAGTTTAGAGTCTTAATTAGAGATTTAAGCTACCCTTTTAATAATGTTATATAGATATAGATATAGATTTATACTTAGAAAATAAAAAGATTTAGTATTATACTAAAATACCTTAAGTATAAAAATACATATAAATGTAAAAATACGTACAAGTATAAGCATACGTATAAAGTATAAAAATACATTTACAATACGAAGTATAAAAATACGAATACGTATAAAAATACGTATAAAATACGAAGTATAAAAATACGAATACGTATAAAAATACGTATGATATACGATGAATAGTGAATAGTGAATAGTGAATAGTGAAAAGTGAATAGTGAAATACTGAAAATAATTGAAAATTTTACTAAGTATAGAAAATTGAAAATGAATAAGTAGATAACTTAAGGTGTTTGAAAACACTTAAATAAAATTGGACATACTAATAAACGTATCATTTTAGAAACTTAAAAATGTTAATAATTAACAACACTTCAAATAATAAACGAATGTGTTATGTGACCATACGAAACCGAATACAAATACTTAAACGTTTGACGATGAGACTAGGAGAGTCTAGTAACATGTGATATGTAAATATCAAATAAATAATAAATCTTGAGTAAGTTAAATAAAAGGTCAAGCTTGGGCCTCAGATAAGGGAACGTCAATCGTGAGTGAAGTGGGGTTTAAGATAGTCTTGTAGCGGTCGCCATTGCCGTACAAGATAAAGAATATGCCAAGGCTTTTGTCTCAGGCTTTAGGAAATAGTCGTTTTATCCTGAGTTAAGGTGCTCTATGAATAGCATAGCCCACTCTTAAATTGGATACTAGTGTACATGTACTAGACTAGGGTTTTATTCCCCTATTTCGCTAAAGTTACCAGGGCCACCGTGACATTATGTGCTTATGCGCTTTGCGGTTCTGTCTCCTTGCCGTGTTTCGTTCTTAGTGGGCGCGACACTAGCATTCGTTCTTGCCACATGTACAGATCACTTGACGGGATTGTATCTGAAGTTCGAATCATTTCGAACACTAGAAGATGAGATGCAAGTACTATAGTATTCGGCGTGGTTTACGAGTCGAGTAAGTTGCTGCACTATGGTAGTGAGATGCAAGCGACTAGAGTACAATAGCCTACTCAGTGGTCAGGCTCGTAAGCAGTATGTGTTGTTTGTTGTATGATTAAATGAGAATGAGTGCGTACCATCTTCGAAAACTAAAGACCACAACTTTCTGAATTGAATCGAGTCTGCATGATGTGAATGATACGATATGTATGTTTGATTGCGATACGATATCGCCTTGTTATGTTATTGAATTATTGTGATACTATTGCTATGCTATTATATGCTATTTGCCTTCATAATTGAATATCATGCTTATATGATTTATCGCTTTAAACCGCATGCTCATTATGACTTATATGTCTTTAAATGCTATATGTAATAAGCATGTTTATGTTTTTATCGTAATGTTATGTTTATAAAGCGATAATATTAAACCAAAGTAATTGAAATCGAGGGTAAGTATGAGCATAGCTAGTCACTGTCCGCTCAGTGGGCACCCCCCCATTAGTTTATTGTGCAGGACGTTCGTGGACCAGGAGCTGGGTTTTGGATGGAGTCACGAGACGTTTTTATTGCTTTTCCTTAGTTGTTTTCAAGAGAGATGTAATATATATAACGCTACTCTTTTGAATTTCCGTATTTAGAGTTGTTTTATTCAACTCTTAAACGATGATGTAATATTTTGGGTTATTGTATAATTAATACTTATTTGGTTTAAGACTTAATTAATTTCGCCTTAGTAATTAAAGTCGACTAAAAACCAGGTTATTCTGATTAATTATCGTAGTCGTCTTGCACCGTATGCGTAACTTAATAGTTATTTCATCTAGCGAGAGACACAGGCCGGACATTCATATCGTATGTCAGGCATAGACTTATAGGATCAAATAATAAATTAGAAATCTTAGCTCGCTAAAATAATAACTTAGATCGCTTTAAAGTGTGAGGATGGGTAGAAACCTTAAGGACCGACCATAGGCTAAGGACTTTTAAATAACAAACTACTTCCCTCAAAATAAAATACACTAACTATCGTATGCTTGCTACTTGCTGATGTGACTAACTAAAACTAACAACTATCCTCGGATATAAAATCTAAGTAATAAGTTTAATTCTCGAAGATCGAAGCCTTTAATCAAATACATGACGACAAGACCTCAAACGCAGCAAAGGGACGCATCAAGAACCTTACAGTTGATAAGATGTTCAAGATATCGAAGATTTCTGTCGCAGGAAGGATTTCTACAACTCCATCTAATTATCCTCTTTAACACAAATTTTTATTTCGTTCCCCTTTAAAAATTTTAACCTCTTTAACCTTTTCCTTCTAACTTCTAATTTTCTACGTCTATAATTTCCTTACAATCGACTTTTTAAAATTGATTTTTCATTCTTAATCCTTAATCTTGCAAAATGACTTCACTTTTGTTTTTTTTTTTTTAATATCGTAAGCTCCTTTTAATTCATTCTCAAAAACCCTCAAAACTTTATTATCATTTCAATCTCCTAAACTTACTATCTCCTTCAAAATTTAAGGATCTTCGAAAATTTTATGATTCCTAATTATCTTCTAAAATTTACTTTCATGTTTCCCTTTGAAAATATCTCTGAAAACTTTTTCAATTAATTCTAAAATTTTATTTTGTAATTTTAAATACCTTTGAAATTACTATATTTTAAATCGTATATTCTTTACCTCATTTACAATCGAATTTGATTATTTTCAATTTTTGAACTTATCAATACCTTTTCTAAACTCCAACCTTTGAAATGAATTTTTGTACTTTTTCTACTTAAACTTGTTAAATATGTTTAAAATTTTTTTAAGGGGGTAGGACAAAAAAAAAAATAAAAAATAAAAAATTTGATGGTTTTAAAATCATTGATTAAGATTTAAAATCTAAAATCATTATTTCAACCAACTTTAAACTATATATTTAATTTCAAATAAAATTATAATTTGTTTTATTTTAAAACCCTTATAATGTTAATTTAAATTAATTCCGTACAAAACTTCTAGGCCCCACTTTTTTGAAAATCTCTTTGAAGTCGATTTCAAAAATGATAATCTAGTAATATTTCTATATTAATTCAAAATATTCTATTTGTAAATATAAAACGATTCTAATCTCTAATCTTTCCACTCTGTTTAACATCTTTATAATAATGCAAAAAAAATTCAAACATTTTGAAAAGACTTACGCTACCAAAATAAAATGTCATTATCGAAACTGGTAAAATTTTGTTACTCTCTCTAACTGCCTTGCCTAACTTGAGTAACTATCCACTCTATCCAAGTTTGGAATGAAACTTTTCTTAAGGGGGTAGGTTTGTAACACCCCGTGTTATTTTAACACATTATTATAAAAGAATTTAATTCCTTAAATTAAATTCATCCTTTTTCCTTATAATAAAAATACGTCTGAATTTTTTTCGCCAAATAATACTAAATTTTCTTAAGTCCAAATTTAAAATTTTGAAAAATAAAGTTTGTTGTATTATCTTTAGAATTGAAAAAGAAACACATTTCAAAATTTTATAAAAATCAACACTTATACTTTTCTCGGCTTTGAAATTCGGGTCAACAATTTCAAACACGCAAATCAAAAATCAAACAATCAACATCAACATTTTGAAAAGCAAACTCAACGTCATTTTTAATGAAAATGTACCCATTTTGATTATTTTTAATAAATAATTAAATATTAATATATAATTACTATTTCAATTTCATTTAACTAACATTCTTACATAATGTAGAAATTCTAAGTTATACTTAATTTAAACTGATAAACTTTTTGACGTTTGATTATAATTCTTTAAATCTATAACATTCAACGAAAAAAATAAATATTTCGACCTAGGGAATTTTTTATTCAAAATTTCGAGGATAAAAAAAAAACTCAATTTTTGCTTTTAATACCCTTTCGAAAATTATTTTTATTTTTAATTCCGATTTTATTTCAAAACACTATTTTAAGATCATATCCTTTATTTTGAGACTTTCTGCGATCGCGCAAATCGAAAATTTCGAGAAATGAAAAATCGAGCCCGAAAATTTGACTTTTGACTTTTGGTCATCAAAGTCAAATTTTATCATCTTCCATTTTCTTACACATTTCTTACACCTTTAATTTATCATCATCACTTTTATTTTATTTTATATTTAAATTTAAAGTTATATTTTTAATAAAAATATAAATACAAATTCAATACTACTACTTTAATATTACCATTTTTATTTCCGTCACTTTTAAAATTTTTCTAAAGTAGTAAATATAATATTTTAGTCTTAAATTTATAAAATGAATACTTTTCAGAAAATCGTCAAAACAGCACTTTTTAACTTTTATCGCTTTTGACACCCGACTTTTTAAAACTGATTAAATTCGTGAAAATCTTTTTTTTAACAAATATCAATTAGGAACCTTCCAAATGAGTCAAGTGTACCACTTGATTTTCATGACTCATAATGCATTTAATAAAACATTATTTCCTAAATAAAACTAACTTTAACCTAATTAATTCATTTAACCTAAAGTTATTACAACTTGTCCTCATAAATTTACATGAGCAAAATCATCACTTTGTTGCTCTCTTCAAGTTGGACGTGTACTTCATCTCCTTTTCTTCCTTTTATTTTTCTTTCTTTTTCTTCCAAAATCACTTAAATAAAAACCTTAATAATATTTCTAATAATTCTTAAGTGTTCCTAGTATATTAGTGGGTCTTTTGAAGCTAACTTACTTGGGTAATATGGGTGAAGAACATGGGTAATATGGGTGAAGAAAATCCGATCTAAAATTTATTTTAGATCCTCGACGATTAACATCCTAATAAGGTGACTAGTTATTTCTCATATTAGTCTCTTTGAAAATTAATTTGATTTTTATTATGATTTTATAAGTATGATTTTTATGTTTAAAATATGTTAAACATCAAATATGTGTGTTTGTATGTTATGTGGAGTATAATAAAATGATAATAAATAAGTAATATTGATAATAGTTAATGTGTAGTAATTTGTTAATATGTTTAGTTAATTTAATTTTGAGCATTTTTAATTTATGTTCATATGATTTTTATGTTTATTTATGTTTTAGATAAGTAGTTAACATATATAAAAATTATGTGAAATATTAAAAATGAGTTTAAAGTGATTAAAAATTGAAAACGAAAATTGTATGTGTTTTGTTCTAGCTCACGGTTTTCCCCTTCCTTTTAAATAAATTTTCACTTTTAATGTTTGTAAATAATATGTTGGATTAAGTTAAGTTAAAATGGATATTGTTATGTTATAAAAATTAATTTAGGAAAATAAATTATAAGTTGTTAAAATCAAAATTAGTGTTCTTGAGCTTTATTATGATCTTCATGAGTGTTCTTAAATTCTTCATGTTGATGTTCATCATTATTGTTCACTTTGATTATGTTTTATATTATGTGTGTTTATAATTTGTGTTTATGTTTAGTTATTGTTTTATATATTACTTAGTATTATACTATAAATCAACTAGAACATTATAAATCATTTAGATTAAAAAGTTAGGAATTTAAAGTGTTGAAAAACTCTATTCATAATTATAAATAAAAGTTTTAGTAAATTTCATTTTAGTTTAAATCGTTTTAGTATAATTAGAATAATTAAAATATAAAGACTTTAAGTTAAAAACCGATAAAATCAAAAAAATGAAAATTTAGGACACCATACTACTACTCACGGCATTTTTACTATTTTTAGGTTAAAATTTGTTTTATCACTTTTTAATTTAATTGTTAATATAATTTAATTATTAGTTAATAAGTTAGATTTAAGAAATTAAAAGAAATAAATCAATTTTGACACATATATGCAACCACACGACATATACACTTAAAATTGACTAAATTTGATCAAAATGAGATTATCACTAAGTCACTAAAGTTAAATAGTAATTAGAATTGAATTTTTGTATAAATCGATTTAGTTATAAATGAAATATTATAAACCGATAAAAACATGTAACCGTTATAAAAATGAACTAAATCGTGTGTTACTGCCTTTGCTATTTGGACTGTTGATCTTGGACATACGGACTAAAATGAATCATCCACGTTACTATTATTTTAAAAATGAAAATCGCTAAATTTAGTTAATAGACGACTAAAATTAACTAAGTCTCATTTTAAAATGAATATCATTATCACTTTTTACAAATCGAACTTAACGCTTTTAAAAAACTAGAATTTTAAAATGAATATCATTATCACTTTTTACAAACCGAACTTAACGTTTTTAAAACTAGACTTTTAGAATATTTCCAAAAATCACTAAGTACAAAACGAACTTAACGACTTTGAAACTAGAACTAGTTTTAACTCCCGTGATACTCACGGTTTTATTTAGTTTTTTTTTTGGGTATAATGAGGCCAAATAATGTATTAATCAAAAATTTAAGATAAGAATTAAACTTGTTTTATTTGACATTGATTTCATACATGAAATTAACGACAATATTATTGTATGATTACATACTTTTTTACCCCAACAACACATCATAATCAAAAAATATTCAACACAAACACTCAACAAATGTCTTAAAAAGTAGATATCATAAATACATAGCATAGGAGTTGGAATTCCATAACTGTAGGACAGGACTCGAAATTCTTACATACATGTTTCATCTTTCGCACTGTGGTTATTGTTGTTTATCTACGTTGAAAAGGTTTTTCAATACCCCCACCTATGAAATGGTTTACACTAAGAATACTTTCACCAATGTCTTCATGACGGATTGTTAGATATCGACATTCATTTTTAATTTAACTTGGAATTGAATATTCAAATGAGGAATACTTATGCGAGTAAATGGAGAATTCGACAAATTCAAGTAAACATTTAGCACAGAGTAACAATTATTTTTGGATTGAAATAAATTGCATAAAAAAAGTCAAAAGTGGAGCTTAATATACTTAAAAAGAAAGGGGATTATTTGAAAAGTTTACTTGTAAATGCATGGAATCGTAGACCTAACCGTGGAAATAATGACATGAATGTTTTGAAACGAGCGAATATGAAGGTGAAAAGGTCATTTAAATGAGTTTCATTAAAATGGTGGAAATGAATGTGAATAAGTGAAAATGAATTTGTGTAGTGGAAGATCAAATGGATGAGCATGTCAAGGTGGAAGCAAATTGGTGAAGGTAAGAAGTAATGCCACGTGGAATTTTATTAAGTTTAGAGTCTTAATTAGAGATTTAAGCTACCCTTTTAATAATGTTATATAGATATAGATTTATACTTAGGAAATAAAAAGATTTAGTATTATACTAAAATACCTTAAGTATAAAAATACATATAAATGTAAAAATACGTACAAGTATAAGCATACGTATAAAGTATAAAAATACATTTACAATACGAAGTATAAAAATACGAATACGTATAAAAATACGTATAAAATACGAAGTATAAAAATACGAATACGTATAAAAATACGTATGATATACGGTGAATAGTGAATAGTGAATAGTGAAAAGTGAATAGTGAAATACTGAAAATAATTGAAAATTTTACTAAGTATAGAAAATTGAAAATGAATAAGTAGATAACTTAAGGTGTTTGAAAACACTTAAATAAAATTGGACATACTAATAAACGTATCATTTTAGAAACTTAAAAATGTTAATAATTAACAACACTTCAAATAATAAACGAATGTGTTATGTGACCATCTGGCTTAGAATACAAATACTTAAGCGTTTGTGATGAGACTAGGAGAGTCTAGTAACATGTGATATGTAAATATCAAATAAATAATAAATCTTGAGTAAGTTAAATAAAGGTCAAGCTTGGGCCTCGGATAAGGAGCGCCAATCGTGAGTGAAGTGGGGTTTAAGATAGTCTTGTAGCGGTCGCCATTGCCGTACAAGATAAAGAATATGCCAAGGCTTTTGTCTCAGGCTTTAGGAAATAGTCGTTTTATCCTGAGTTAAGGTGCTCTATGAATAGCATAGCCCACTCTTAAATTGGATACTAGTGTACATGTACTAGACTAGGGTTTTATTCCCCTATTTCGCTAAAGTTACCAGGGCCACCGTGACATTATGTGCTTATGCGCTTTGCGGTTCTGTCTCCTTGCCGTGTTTCGTTCTTAGTGGGCGCGACACTAGCATTCGTTCTTGCCACATGTACAGATCACTTGACGGATTGTATCGAAGTTCGAATCATTTCGAACACTAGAAGATGAGATGCAAGTACTATAGTATTCGGCGTGGTTTACTGAGTCGAGTAAGTTCTCGCACTATGGTAGTGAGATGCAAGCGACTAGAGTACAATAGCCTACTCAGTGGTCAGGCTCGTAAGCAGTATGTGTTGTTTGTTGTATGATTAAATGAGAATGAGTGCGTACCATCTTCGAAAACTAAAGACCACAACTTTCTGAATTGAATCGAGTCTGCATGATGTGAATGATACGATATGTAAGTTTGATTGCGATCCGATATCGCCTTGTTATGTTATTGAATTATTGTGATACTATTGCTATGCTATTATATGCTATTTGCCTTCATAATTGAATATCATGCTTATATGATTTATCGCTTTAAACCGCATGCTCATTATGACTTATATGTCTTTAAATGCTAAATGTAATATGTAATTGTAACACCCCGTGTTAAATTAAGCTAATTATAATTAGTAGATCGATAATTAGACCATCTTACTCTTTTAAATCCTTAAACAATACACTACAAGTTCTCCTCGCACCTAAATTAAAACCATTTTGATATACTTCGAATTTGAACTTTATTTTTACTTATTCAAACTCGATAAATCAAATGATGAATCGACGTCAAATTTCTCAACAACAAATTTCGGCACGCAAATCGAGGTCAATCTTGACCAAAGTGGCCGAGCCACTTAAGGTGATTAAATCACCTAACTCTTTTTCAATTATACTTACCCATAATCCAAATTTAACAAAATCAGTTAAGACTTAATCATTTTGGATTAATACTAACAAAACATATTATAATAATATCAAATTACTATTCCATTTTGGTTTAACTAGCACTTTCACTAAAACTCGAAATAATGAGTCACATTAAGTCCAAACTGATAAACTTTTTGACGTTTGAGTATGACTATTTAAATCAATAACATTCCACAAAAAAAATAAGTATTTCGATCAAATAAAATTTATAATCAAAACTACGAGGATTTAGTACCCGATTTTTGTTTTGATTTCGTTTCGAGTTTTATTTTCATTTTTATTTTCGATCTTACTTCTAAACATTATTTTAAGATCATACCTTTTATTTCAAGACTTTTCGCGTACGCGCAAATCGAAAATTCCGAAAACGAAAAATCGAGCCAACTTGCTCTCACATGTAGCCGGCCACCCATGGTCATGCATGACCAAAATTCAACCCTTCACTTCTCATAGTCAAGCCACCCTAATAACCACCCTACATTAATACATCATACATGCTCATTTAACTTTAAACTTTATTTCTAATTAAACTAAACTTATTCAACACATTACTCACCCAAATCCTTTACAACTTATTCATTATTTCTTTAAGTGAAAAACACAAACCTTGTGCCTTCCAAAACAGCCGAAAGTTTTCTCCCTTTTATCCCTTTTATTTTCTTTCATTTTCCTTCTAAAAACACATTAAAACAAAACCCTAATATTACCTTAATATACTACTAGTATTATTTAGCATTAGTGGGTATTTTGAAGCTTATTTCGGGTTATTTTTGAAGGTGAAGACGGGTACTTGGGTGAAGACTTAGACCTAGATAATATAGTCGATCCGGACAACCAATAACTTTGCCGATCAAGGTGACTAGCCTTGTCTTATATTATCCTTTTAGTAAATTAATTTGTTTTGTTAGTATAATTTTATAAGTATGAAAATTATGTTAAAATATATAAAACATCACTTGTATGCTTTGTATGTTTATGTGTTGTATAATAAAATGATAATAACTAAATAATATGTTAAATAGATTATGGTAGCATCATGTTCATATATTTAGTTAAATTAATTTTGAGCATTTTAATTATGATTCATATGATTTCTATGTTTATTTATGTTTTAATGAAGTAGTAATGTTATATAAAATTTTTGTGAAGTATTAAAAATGAGTTTAAAGTGATTAAAAATGAAAAATAGAAATTATATGTTCATATGTATTATACACGGTTTTCCCCTTTTATTTTAATAAATTTTCACTTTTAATTTTTGTAAATAATATGTTATGTTAAGTTAGTATAAAATGGATGTTTTTATGTAAAAAGAATTAAATTAGAAAAATAAATTATAAGTTGTTAAAAGGGCAAAAATGTGTTCTTGAATGAGTTTGATGTTCTTGATGTTTAAGTTGGTGTTCTTCATGTTCTTGTGATCTTCATGTATTTTGCTCACTTTGATTTTGTTTTATTTTATGTTTGTTTTTATTTATTGTTTTTATTAACTACTAAGTTATTATATTAACAACTATATAAATTAAACTAGCTAAATCATTTAGAATAAAAAGTTAGAAATTTAAAGTGTTGAAAAACACTATTCATAAATGTAAATGAAATTTGTTAGTAAATTTCATTTTAGTTTAAATCATTTTAGTAAAATTAGAATAATTAAAATATAAAGACTTTAAACTAAAAACCGATAAAATCGAAAAATGAAAATTTGGAAACTACTATACTTGCTCACGGCATTTTGGACATTTTTAGTGTTAAAATTATTTTTATCACTTTTTAGTTTATTGTTAATATAATTTAATTATTAGTTAATAAGTTAGATTTAAGAAATTAAAAGAAATAAATCAATTTTGACATATATAGTATATCACACGACATCACCTTTATAAATTGACTAAAATTGACCAAAATGAAATTATCACTAAGTCACTAAAGTTAAATAGTAATTAGAATTGAATTTTTGTATAAATTGTTTTAGTTATAAATGAAATACGATAGACCGATAAAAATATGTTAACCGTTATAAAAATGAATTAAATCGTGTGATACTACCTTTGCTATTGGATTATTGAATTTGGACATACGGACTATAAATGAATCATCCACGATACTATCACTAACTTAAATAAATAGACGACTAAATTTAACCGAGTCTTACATTTTAAAATATTTTCACAAATCACTAAATACAAAATGAACTTAACGTTTTTAAAACTAGACTTTTAGATATTTTCAAAAATCACTAAATACAAACCGAACTTAACGTTTTTAAAACTAGACTTTTGAAATATTTTCAAAAATCACTAAGTACAAAACGAACCTAACGACTTTGAAACTAGAATTTTTGTACTTAGCAAATAAAATGAAATTTTAGTTTATACTTAGGAAATATATTAATATATATGAATACGTATAAAAATACGTATAAATATAAAATACGTACAAGTATAGGAATACGTATAAGTATAAAAATACGTATGGAATACGAAGTATAAAAATACGAATACGTATAAAAATACGTATAAAATACGATGAATAGTGTCAAGTGAATAGTGATTTATGAATAGTAAAAAAATGAATAGTGAAATACTGAAAATAATTGAAAATTTTACTAAGTATAGAAAAATTTAAAATGAATAAGTAAATGACTTAAAGTGTTTTGAAAAACACTTAAATAAAATTTGGACATACTAATCAACGTTTCAATTTAAAATCTTAAAAATGTTAATAATTAACAACACTTCAAATAATAAACGAATGTGTTATGTGATCATATGAAACCTACCATTCAAATAAAACGTTTGACGATGAGACTAGGAGAGTCTAGAAACATGTGATATGTAATATCAAATAAATAATAAATCATGAGTATGTTTAAATAAAAGGTCAAGCTTGGGCCTCGGATAAAGGAGCGTCAATCGTGAGTGAAGTGGGGTTAAGATAGTCTTGTGGCGGTCGCCATTCTAGGACAAGATAATTGAATATGCCAAGGCTTTTGTCTCGGGCTTTAGGAAATAGTCGTTTTATCACGAGTTAAGGTGCTCTATGAATAGCATAGCCCATTCTTAAATTGGATACTAGTGTACATGTACTAGACTAGGGTTTTATTCCTATTTCGCTAAAGTTACCAGGGCAAGTGGCGATTAATGCCGATTATAGCGGTTCAAGTCTCGCTTAGTGTTTAGTTCTTAGTGGTAGCGACACTGGCATTCGTTCTTGCCACATGCGGATCACTTGGCGAGATTGTATACGAAGCTCGAATCATTTGAACACTAGAGGATGAGATGCAAGTATTATAGTATTCGGCGTGGTTTACGAGTCGAGTAAGCCTCTGCACTATGGAAGTGAGATGCGATCGTTGAGTACAAAGGCCTACTCGATTGGTGGGCTCGTGGCAGTATGTGTTGTTTGTTGTTTGATTAAATGAGAATGAGTGTGTACCATCTTGAAAACTAAAGACCACAAATTTACGAATTGAATCAGTGCATGATGAGTATGATACGATATGTATGTTTGTATGCGATCGATATCGCTTTGTAATCCTATTGATATCTTTGTGACAATATTGCTTTATGCTATTATCACATTAATTGCTTTCATAAATGAATATCATGCTTATATGATTTATCGCTTTAAACCGCATGCTTATTATGACTTACATGTCTTTAAATGCTATATGTAATAAGCATGTTTACATTTTATCATAATGTTATAGTTATAAAGCGATAGTAATAAATCAAAGTAATTGAAGCAGGGTAAGTATGAGCATAGCTAGTCCTTTGTCATTTCAGTGAGCACCCCATCGGTTTATTGTGCGGGATAGCAGTAGATAGGAATTTGGATTTTGATGGGGCCACGAGGCGCTTTATGCTTTATTTTATTTGCTTTTGAGAGATATGTAATATAATTAACACTACTCTTTTAAACTTAGTACTTAGAGTCGTTTAATCCGACTCTTGAACGAGGATGTAATATTTTGGGATTTTATTGTATAATTAATAACGCTGGTTTTAGACTTAATTAATTTCCGCCTTAGTAATTAAAGTCGAATAAAAACCAAGGTGTTACAGTAATAACCTGGTTTTTAGTCGATTTTAATTACTAAGGCGGAAATTAATTAAGTCTTAAACCAGCGTTATTAATTATACAAATAACCCAAAATATTACATCATCGTTTAAGAGTTGAATAAAACAACTCTAAGTACGGAAATTTAAAAGAGTAGCGTTATATATATTACATCTCTCTCGAAAATAAACTAAGGTAAAGTAATAAAAACATCTCGTGGCCCCGTCCAAAATCCAGCTTCTGGTCCACGGTTATCCTGCACAATAAACTGTTGGGGGGTTGCCCGCTGAGCGGACAGTGACTAGCTATGCTCATACTTACCCTCGATTTCAATTATTTTGGTTTATTACTATCGCTTTATAAACATAACATTATGATAAAAACATAAACATGCTTATTACAAATAGCATATAAAGACATATAAGTCATAAGCATGCGGTTTAAAGCGATAACTCAAATAAGTATGATATTCAGTTATGAAGCAAATAACAGATAATATCATAGTAATAGTGTCGCAAAGATAACATAGAAGATACGAGGTGATATCGATCGCAAACAAACATACATATCGTATCATTCACATCATGCACTCGATTCACTTCGTAAATTGCGTGGTCTTTAGTTTTCAAGATGGTACACACTCATTTTCATTTAATCATACCACAAACAACACATACTCAAGCACGCAGCCCCGACCACCGAGTAGTAGGCCTTTCAGACTGATCGATCAGATCTCACTTCCATAGTGTAGACTTACTCGACCGTAAAACCACTACGAATACCATAATACTTTGCATCTCATCCTCTAGTGTTCGAAATGATTCGAACTTCGATACAATCTCGTCAAGTGATCTGTACATGTGGTAAGAACGAATGCTGAGTGTCGCGCCCACTAAGAACGAAACGCGAAGGAGACAGAACCGCAAAGCGCATAAGCACATAATGTCACGGTGGCCCTGGTAACTTTAGCGAAATAGGGGAATAAAGCCCTAGTCTAGTATGCATACACTAATGTCCACTTTAAGAATGGGCTATGCTATTCATAGAGCACCTTAACTCTGGATAAAACGACTATTTCCTAAAGCCTGATACAAAAGCATTGGCATATTCATTATCTTGTACGTAATGTGCTATACGACTTAAGGCGAACGGCATGGGTAGAGCGCATAAGCACATAATGCTCTGCAATTTGAACCACACTAACCGGGATGACCAGCGTCGAGACCGAGATAGTGGCGTCGCTACAAGACTATCTTAACCCCACTTCACTCACGATTGTCGTTCCCTTATCTGAGGCCCAAGCTGGACATTTTATTTATCTTACTCAGTATTCATTATTTGTTTGATATTTACATACCACATGTTACTAGACTCTTCTAGTCTCACACAAACGTTTTATTTGAATTGTAGGTCTCATATGATCACATAACACGATCGTCTATTATTTGAAGTGTTGTTAATTATTAACGTTTTTAAGTTTCTATATTAATACGTTTATTAATATGTCCAATTTTATTTAAGTGTTTTCCAAAACACTTTAAGTCATTTACTTATTCATTTTCAATTTTCTATACTTAGTAAATTTTCAATAATTTTCAATATTTCAAATTTTGGAATTTGAAATATCTTTGAATTTTGAGACGTAACTTGTTTAACAAGTTTCGTAAATTTTTCACTATTCACTATTCACTATTCACTTAACACTATTCACATCGGTCACTATTCATGATTGTTTAAAAATATCTAAAAATATCTAAAAATATCTAAAATATCTAAAAATATCTAAAATTGTAACTTAGTTACTAAGTTTAAAAATCTAGTTTTAAAAACGTTAAGTTCGTTTTGTAAAAAGTGATAATGATATTTATTTTAAAATTCTAGTTTTAAAAATGTTAAGTTCAATTTGTAAAAAGTGATAATGATATTCATTTTAAAATGAGACTTAGTTATTTTAGTCGTCTATTAACTAAATTTAGCGATTTTCATTTTTAAAATAATAGTAACGTGGATGATTCATTTTAGTCCGTATGTCCAAGTTCAACAGTCCAATATGCAAAGGCGGTAGCACACGATTTAGTTCATTTATATAACGGTTACATATTTTTATCGGTTTATAATATTTCATTTATAACTAAATCGATTTAAACAATATTTCAATTCTAATAATTATTAAACTTTAGTGACTTAGTGATAAATTCATTTTGATCAAATTTAGTCAATTTTAAGTGATGATGCCGTGTGGATTGTATATATATATAAAAAAAAAAAAATTGATTTATTTCTTTTAATTTCTTACTTCAATTTATTAACTACTAATTAAATTATTTTAACAATAAACTAAAAAGTGATAAAAACAAAAATTAACCTTTAAATGGCAAGGATGCCGTGAGCAAGCTTAGTAGTGTTCTAAAATTTCATTTTTCGATTTTATCGGTTTTTAGCTTAAAGTCTTTATATTTTAATTATTCTAATTATACCAAAATGATTTAAACTAAAATTAAACTTTACTAGAAATTTCATTAGACTAAAATTTAAGTTAAAATATAAAGTTAAATTTTCTAAATGTTTTCTAAATGTTTAAAGTTGATTTATAACATATAAATGATATTATATAAACTAATAACTAAACATAAACAAAAATTATTAACAAACATAAAATCAAACAAAATCAAAGCATGCTAAACATATGAACATCACATGAAGACACATATGAACATCAAGAACACAACAACAAAGTTAAGAACACATTTTGCATATTTGACAACTTATAATCTATTTTCCTAATTTAATTCTTTTCACATGGTAACATCCATTTTAACCTAACTTAACCTAACATATTATTTAGAAAAATTAAAAGTGAAAATTTAGGTAAAAATAAGAGAAATGCCGTGAAGAACATATACATGCATAAATTTTCATTTTCGATTTTTAATCACTTTAAACTCATTGTTAATATTTCACATAATTTTTATATATGATTACAACTTAAATAAAACATAACTAAACATAAAAATCATATGAACAAAAATTAAAAATGCTAAAAATTAAATTAACTAAACATATGAACATTTTACTACAACTTAACTATTATCAATACTACTTATTTATTATCATTTTATTATACTCCACATAACAAACAAGTGCATACAAGTGATGTTTAACATGTTTTAACATAAGAATCATACTCATAAAACTTATAATAAAAATCAAATTAATTTTCAAAGAGGCTAATATGAGATATAGTTAGTCACCTTATTTAGAATGTTAATCGTCGGGGATCTAAAATAAATTTTAGATCGGATTTTTCTACACCCATAATACCCAAGATCTTCACCCAAAAATCCAAGCAAGTTAGCTCCTAAAACCCATCTAAAGAACTAAGGATACTTAAGATTTATTAAGATAATATTATAGGTTTTATTTAAGGAGGTTTTTGGTTGAAAATGAAAGAAAAATAAAGAGGGAAAAGGGAGTAGAGTGGCTCGACATTTTTGAGGGAAATGAAAGTGATTTTGCTCTTCTAAAACTTGTAAAGGAATATATAAGCTTTAGGTGTTAAGTAATTTAATTAATTAATTAAAGTTTAATTAAAAACAAAAGGAATCATCATCATCACATAAAACCAAAATAGTCCACATTACTATTTGATGAATAGTTTGTCCCCCCGATATTTTAAAATATCTCGTTCTCGAAAAACGCGTTACGAAATAATTCGGGTGTCAAAGACGGTAAAAGTTAAAATGTGCTGTTTTGACGATTTTCTGAAAGTATTCGTTTTATAAATTTAAGACTAAAATATTTTATTTACTACTTTAGAAAATATTTAAAAGTGACGGAATTGAAAATGGTAGTATTAATGCAGTAGTATCGTATTTGTACGTATTTTTATTATAGGGTATAAACTTTAAATTTAAATACAAATAAAATAAAAGTGATGATGATAAATATAATGGTGTAAGTAATGTGTAAGAAAAATGGAAGGGGATAAAATTTGACTAAGGAAAGTCAAAAATCAAAAGTCAAAAGTCAAATTTTCGGGCTTCATTTTTTTCATTTCTCGAAATTTTCGATTTGCGCGATCGCAGAAAGTCTCAAAATAAAGGATATGATCTTAAAATAGTGTTTTGAAATAAAATCGGAATTAAAAATAAAAATAATTTTCGAAAGGGTATTAAAACAAAAATCGGATCCTAATCCTCGAAATTTTGAATAAAAGTTTCCTAGGTCGAAATACTTATTTTTTTCGTTGAATGTTATAGATTTAAAGATTTATAATCAAACGTCAAAAAGTTAATCAATTTAAATTAGGTGTGATTTCAAATATCGACAATTTAGAAAAAACTAGTTTAATAGAAATGAAATAGTAATTAGATATTTAATATAATATGATTTAATAATAAAAATCAAAATGATTACTTTTTAACCATTTTTATTTTGAAAACGAAAAATGTTTGAAATTGAATTTTATGAATAAAAGGTTTTACATTTATTTTTGTGAATAGTAAACATAACTTAACATTTTTGAAATTTGAAAGGCGATATAAATTTTGTGTTGATTTTTATAAAATTTTGAAATGTGTTTCTTTTTCAATTCTAAAGATAATAGAACAAATTTTATTTTTCAAAATTTTTAAATTTGGACTTAAGGAATTTTAGTATTATTTTGCGAAAAAAAATTCAGACGTATTTTTATTATATGGAAAAAAAAAGATGAATTTAACTTGAAAAATTTAATTCTTTTATTATATTGTGTTAAAATAACACGGGGTGTTACAAACCTACCCCCTTAAGAAAAGTTTCGTCCCGAAACTTGAATAGAGTGGATAACTACTTGCAGTTGAGCAATGCAGTTAGAGAAAATATCATGATTTTACAAGTGTCGATAATGACATTTTATTTTGGTAGTGGTATATGACTTTTCAAAAGTTTGAATTTCTGAATTATTATTAAGGTGTTAGATAGAGTGGAAAGATGAAAGTTATAATCGTTTTATATTTCCAAATGGGATATTTTGAATTGATATAGAATGTTGCTTGATTGTTATTTTCCAAAATCGACTTCAAAGGGATTTTCAAAAAGATAGGGCCTAGAAGTTTTGTACGGAATTAGTATAAATTAAAATTATAAGTATTTTAAAAGTAATTTCATTTAAATTTAGAAATAGATATAAAGTTTAAGCTAGGTTGAAATAAAGATTTTAAAATTTTAATCAATGATTTTAAAATCATCGTATTTTTGTCCTACCCCCTTAAGAAAATTTTAAACATATTTATCAAATTCAAGAGAAAAGTTAAAGATTCATTTTAAAGGTTGAGAATTCAGGAATAGGTATTGATAAGTTTAAAATTTTGAACCTAATTAAATTCGATAGTTTATGAGGTAAAGAATATACGATTTAAAATATAGTAATTTCAAAGGTATTTAAAATTACAAAATAAAATTTTAGAATTAATTGAAAAAGTTTTCAGAGATATTTTCAAAGGGAAACATGAAAGTAAATTTTAGAAGATAATTAGGAATCATAAAATTTTCGAAGATCCTTAAATTTTGAAGGAGATAGTAAGTTTAGGAGATTGAAATGATAACAAAGTTTCGAGGGTTTTTGAGAATGAATTATAAGGAGCTTACGATATTAAAAAGCAAAAGTGAAGTCATTTTGCAAGATTAAGGATTAGGAATGAAAAATCAATTTTAAAAAGTCGATTGTAAGGAAATTATAGACGTAGAAAATTAGAAGTTAGAAGGAAAAGGTTAAAGAGGTTAAAATTTTTAAAGGGGAACGAAAAAATAAAAAATTGTGTTAAAGAGGATAATTAGATGGAGTTGTAGAAATCCTTCCTGCGACAGAAATCTTCGAGATCTTGAACATCTTATCAACTGTAAGGTTCTTCATGCGTCCATTTGCTGCGTTTGAGGTCTTGTCGTCATGTATTTGATTAAAGGCTTCGATCTTCGAGAATTAAACTTATTACTTAGATTTTATATCCGAGGATAGTTGTTAGTTTTAGTTAGTCACATCAGCAAGTAGCAAGCATACGATAGTTAGTGTATTTTATTTTGAGGGTAGTAGTTTGTTATTTAAAAGTCCATAGCCTATGGTCGGTCCTTAAGATTTCTACCCATCCTCACACTTTAAAGCGATTATAGTTATTATTTAAGCGATCTAATAAAAAGAAAAATCTAATTTATTATTTGATCCTAGTAGTTTTGCGGTTTAGCATGTTAATATGTTAACCCGCCCAGGTGTCTCTCGTTAGGTAAGCATAAATCGCATTAAGCCATTTATGTTACGGTCACGAGTCGACTACGATCTAATCAGTAATAACCTGGTTTTTAGTCGACTTTAATTACTAAGGCGGAAATTAATTAAGTCTTAAACCAGCGTTATTAATTATACAAATAACCCAAAATATTATATCATCGTTTAAGAGTTGAATAAAACAACTCTAAGTACGGAAATTTAAAAGAGTAGCGTTATATATATTACATCTCTCTCGAAAATAAACTAAGGTAAAGTAATAAAAACATCTCGTGGCCAGTCAAAATCCAACACGGTCCACGGTTATCCCAAGACAATAGTTGGGGGGTTGCCATTGAAATGATACAGTGACTAGCTATGCTCATACTTACCCTCGATTTCAATTACTTTGGTTTATTACTATCGCTTTATAAACATAACATTATGATAAAAATATAAACATGCTTATTACAAATAGCATATAAAGACATATAAGTCATAAGCATGCGGTTTAAAGCGATAACTCAAATAAGTATGATATTCAGTTATGAAGCAAATAACAGATAATATCATAGTAATAGTGTCGCAGCATAACAGCAGTATTACGAGGCGATATCAGATCGCAAACAAACATACATATCGTATCATTCACATCATGCAGACTCGATTCAATTCATAAATTCGTGGTCTTTAGTTTTCGAAGATGGTACACACTCATTCTCATTTAATCATACCACAAACAACACATACTGCTTACGAGCCTGACCACTGAGTAGGCCTTTGTACTCTGATCGATTGCATCTCACTTCTAGAGCTGTTCATGGACGGACTAGCCCATTTAGCCCGTCCATTTGGCCCGCCATACAAGCGGGTTTGGTCACTAAAATATAAAAATATGACGGTTATCGGACAAAAAAACTAGGCCCGCTAAATTAACGGGTGGATACAGACTAAATTTAAATGTCCATGGCAGGCCCGCCAAGCCCGTTAAATTAAAAATCAGTAAGTTACTAAATAGCACTAAATTATTTATAGAATGAAATATGAATGTAAAAATATTACTAATACATTACGCTACCAAAAAAATTTAAAACAGAAAAGGAAAATATATTAAAAATTGGTACATCTAATTATATTATTAAAACTATGTGGTGAAATATGTTGAGTTGGTGATTTTTGTTATGTATAAGAATACTAGCATAATACCCGTGCATAAATGCACGGGATGTATAAAAATAAGTTAATAGTTAGTTGAAATTTTTGGTAATTGGATTAAATATTAAATTAAAATAAGAATACTTCGTAGTAATAATATAAATGCTACCTAAATAAACATGTATTCTTAGACCCAAAATACAACAAATTGTATTTTACCCGACCGCGTATTTATTTAACATGTAACCCATTTATTCAACCCGTAACTATCTTCTAATTAACCCGTTTAATAGGTTTAACAGTGTTACTTTTGATTTTTCTTAATTAACTATCAAAATTTAGATGATAGAATCGTTGAAAATTATAACAAAGCAATTAGAATAATGGAACATCTATTGTTTTTATTTACAGATATAGTTATAAATTTATTTTAAAATATATCATAATGTGGCAAAAACCAATCAAAATATCGCAATACATTGTCTTAAAATTCATTAGTTATTATAATAATATGGTAAAATTCGCTTAAAATGTTATAATGAAAACACATTAAATAAAAATGGATAGTTTAAGAGATAAAAATAAAAAAAATACTATGTTGTCATAAAAGATATTGACTTACTTATATGACATAATTTCAAAAAGGAAATAATATAAAATAAAATAAAAGGGATAGAAAAATAAAATAAAAGGGATAAAAAAAAAGTAGGAGGGAAAATTTGTGTAGGATGGTTTTTGTTATATATAATTAATATATATTTAACTCATGTCAAATTTATCGTTTAATTTGTCCATAAGCCCGCTATGAAGCCCGCCAAACCACTATATATAGGTGGATATGGGCAGCCACATTAAGCCCGCCATAGCGGATATGGACACAAAATTTAGGCCCGCTGGACAGATTTTAGTACAATAAGCCCGGCCCATGTCCATCCCAAGCTCGCTAACGATCAGCTCTACTCACTTCCATAGTGCAGAGACTTACTCGACTCGTAAACCACGCCGAATACTATAATACTTGCATCTCATCCTCTAGTGTTCGAAATGATTCGAACTTCAGATACAATCTCGTCAAGTGATCTGTACATGTGGTAAGAACGAATGCTAGTGTCGCGCCCACTAAGAACGAAACACGGCAAGGAGACAGAACCGCAAAGCGCATAAGCACATAATGTCACGGTGGCCCTGGTAACTTTAGCGAAATAGGGGAATAAAGCCCTATTCTAGTATGCATACACTAATATCCACTTTAAGAATGGGCTATGCTATTCATAGAGCACCTTAACTCTGGATAAAACGACTATTTCCTAAAGCCTGATACAAAAGCATTGGCATATTCATTATCTTGTCTGAATGTGCTATACGACTTAAGGCGTAACGGCATGGGTAGAGCGCATAAGCACATAATGCTATCGGCTGAACCACACTAACCGGGATGACCAACGTCAGAGACCGAGATAGTGGCGTCCGCTACAAGACTATCTTAACCCCACTTCACTCACGATTGACGTTCCCTTATCTGAGGCCCAAGTTTGACCTTTTATTTAACTTACTCAGTATTCATTATTTGTTTGATATTTACATATCACATGTTACTAGACTCTTCTAGTCTCAGCGTCAAACGTTTTATTTGAATTGTAGGTTTCATATGATCACATAACACGTTCGTTTATTATTTGAAGTGTTGTTAATTATTAACGTTTTTAAGTTTCTATATTAATACGTTTATTAATATGTCCAATTTTATTTAAGTGTTTTCCAAAACACTTTAAGTCATTTACTTATTCATTTTCAATTTTCTATACTTAGTAAATTTTCAATAATTTTCAATATTTCAAATTTTGGAATTTGAAATATCTTTGAATTTTGAGACGTAACTTGTTTAACAAGTTTCGTAAATTTTTCACTATTCACTATTCACTATTCACTTAACACTATTCACATCGGTCACTATTCATGATTGTTTAAAAATATCTAAAAATATCTAAAATATCTAAAAATATCTAAAAATATCTAAAATTGTAACTTAGTTACTAAGTTTAAAAATCTAGTTTTAAAAACGTTAAGTTCGTTTTGTAAAAAGTGATAATGATATTTATTTTAAAATTCTAGTTTTAAAAATGTTAAGTTCAATTTGTAAAAAGTGATAATGATATTCATTTTAAAATGAGACTTAGTTATTTTAGTCGTCTATTTATAACTAAATTTAGCGATTTTCATTTTTAAAATAATAGTAACGTGGATGATTCATTTTAGTCCGTATGTCCAAGTTCAACAGTCCAATATGCAAAGGCGGTAGCACACGATTTAGTTCATTTATATAACGGTTACATATTTTTATCGGTTTATAATATTTCATTTATAACTAAATCGATTTATACAATATTTCAATTCTAATAATTATTAAACTTTAGTGACTTAGTGATAAATTCATTTTGATCAAATTTAGTCAATTTTAAGTGATGATGCCGTGTGGATTGTATATATATATAAAAAAAAAAAAATTGATTTATTTCTTTTAATTTCTTACTTCAATTTATTAACTACTAATTAAATTATTTTAACAATAAACTAAAAAGTGATAAAAACAAAAATTAACCTTTAAATGGCAAGGATGCCGTGAGCAAGCTTAGTAGTGTTCTAAAATTTCATTTTTCGATTTTATCGGTTTTTAGCTTAAAGTCTTTATATTTTAATTATTCTAATTATACCAAAATGATTTAAACTAAAATTAAACTTTACTAGAAATTTCATTAGACTAAAATTTAAGTTAAAATATAAAGTTAAATTTTCTAAATGTTTTCTAAATGTTTAAAGTTGATTTATAACATATAAATGATATTATATAAACTAATAACTAAACATAAACAAAAATTATTAACAAACATAAAATCAAACAAAATCAAAGCATGCTAAACATATGAACATCACATGAAGACACATATGAACATCAAGAACACAACAACAAAGTTAAGAACACATTTTGCATATTTGACAACTTATAATCTATTTTCCTAATTTAATTCTTTTCACATGGTAACATCCATTTTAACCTAACTTAACCTAACATATTATTTAGAAAAATTAAAAGTGAAAATTTAGGTAAAAATAAGAGAAATGCCGTGAAGAACATATACATGCATAAATTTTCATTTTCGATTTTTAATCACTTTAAACTCATTGTTAATATTTCACATAATTTTTATATATGATTACAACTTAAATAAAACATAACTAAACATAAAAATCATATGAACAAAAATTAAAAATGCTAAAAATTAAATTAACTAAACATATGAACATTTTACTACAACTTAACTATTATCAATACTACTTATTTATTATCATTTTATTATACTCCACATAACAAACAAGTGCATACAAGTGATGTTTAACATGTTTTAACATAAGAATCATACTCATAAAACTTATAATAAAAATCAAATTAATTTTCAAAGAGGCTAATATGAGATATAGTTAGTCACCTTATTTAGAATGTTAATCGTCGGGGATCTAAAATAAATTTTAGATCGGATTTTTCTACACCCATAATACCCAAGATCTTCACCCAAAAATCCAAGCAAGTTAGCTCCTAAAACCCATCTAAAGAACTAAGGATACTTAAGATTTATTAAGATAATATTATAGGTTTTATTTAAGGAGGTTTTTGGTTGAAAATGAAAGAAAAATAAAGAGGGAAAAGGGAGTAGAGTGGCTCGACATTTTTGAGGGAAATGAAAGTGATTTTGCTCTTCTAAAACTTGTAAAGGAATATATAAGCTTTAGGTGTTAAGTAATTTAATTAATTAATTAAAGTTTAATTAAAAACAAAAGGAATCATCATCATCACATAAAACCAAAATAGTCCACATTACTATTTGATGAATAGTTTGTCCCCCCGATATTTTAAAATATCTCGTTCTGGAAAAGCGCGTTACGAAATAATTCGGGTGTCAAAGACGGTAAAAGTTAAAATGTGCTGTTTTGACGATTTTCTGAAAGTATTCGTTTTATAAATTTAAGACTAAAATATTTTATTTACTACTTTAGAAAATATTTAAAAGTGACGGAATTGAAAATGGTAGTATTAATGCAGTAGTATCGTATTTGTACGTATTTTTATTATAGGGTATAAACTTTAAATTTAAATACAAATAAAATAAAAGTGATGATGATAAATATAATGGTGTAAGTAATGTGTAAGAAAAATGGAAGGGGATAAAATTTGACTAAGGAAAGTCAAAAATCAAAAGTCAAAAGTCAAAAGTCAAATTTTCGGGCTTGATTTTTTTCATTTCTCGAAATTTTCGATTTGCGCGATCGCAGAAAGTCTCAAAATAAAGGATATGATCTTAAAATAGTGTTTTGAAATAAAATCGGAATTAAAAATAAAAATAATTTTCGAAAGGGTATTAAAACAAAAATCGGATCCTAATCCTCGAAATTTTGAATAAAAGTTTCCTAGGTCGAAATACTTATTTTTTTCGTTGAATGTTATAGATTTAAAGATTTATAATCAAACGTCAAAAAGTTAATCAATTTAAATTAGGTGTGATTTCAAATATCGACAATTTAGAAAAAACTAGTTTAATAGAAATGAAATAATAATTAGATATTTAATATAATATGATTTAATAATAAAAATCAAAATGATTACTTTTTAACCATTTTTATTTTGAAAACGAAAAATGTTTGAAATTGAATTTTATGAATAAAAGGTTTTACATTTATTTTTGTGAATAGTAAACATAACTTAACATTTTTTGAACTTTGAAAGGCGATATAAATTTTGTGTTGATTTTTATAAAATTTTGAAATGTGTTTCTTTTTCAATTTTAAAAATAATAGAACAAATTTTATTTTTCAAAATTTTTAAATTTGGACTTAAGGAATTTTAGTATTATTTGGCGAAAAAAAATTCAGACGTATTTTTATTATATGGAAAAAAAAGATGAATTTAACTTGAAGAATTAAATTCTTTTATTATATTGTGTTAAAATAACACGGGGTGTTACATAATAAGCATGTTTATGTTTTTATCGTAATGTTATGTTTATAAAGCGATAATATTAAACCAAAGTAATTGAAATCGAGGGTAAGTATGAGCATAGCTAGTCACTGTCCGCTCAGCGGGCACCCCCCCATCAGTTTATTGTGCAGGACGTTCGTGGACCAGGAGCTGGGTTTTGGATGGAGTCACGAGACGTTTTTATTGCTTTTCCTTAGTTGTTTTCAAGAGAGATGTAATATATATAACGCTACTCTTTTGAATTTCCGTATTTAGAGTTGTTTTATTCAACTCTTAAACGATGATGTAATATTTTGGGTTATTGTATAATTAATAACGCTGGTTTAAGACTTAATTAATTTCCGCCTTAGTAATTAAAGTCGACTAAAAACCAGGTTGTTACACTATGACCTCGTATAATGTTCTTCTAGGGCGTCCATAGATCCACAACCTTAAGGTTGTGGCTTCGACGTACCATTAATGTGTGAATGTTCCAAACCAGTGGGGAGTGATGGTGATAAAGGGGGAGAGGCAAGCAACCTAAGAGTGCCACACAACCTAATCATGCTTCTAGACTCAATAGTATGAGGCCAACACCAAAGTAATCACCACTAAGTATACAACCTCCATACAAGCCAAAGATCACCATTATACATACATACAATCATATACAACAACCTAAACAATAGCTAGGGTTTCATACAAGTCAAAATATAACTAAGGCTACGCCCAGTTACCTTATTAGAGCAAAAACCAAGCTATTCCTCGTCCTCCTCAACGTAGATAGTGTCCTCCTCGTTGAGCTCACCTTTTTCCATTGATTATGAAAAACATACTTAAAATATAAGCATAAAAACCCTAACACATAAAATAATAAACAAACTATAAAAACTATATTAAGAACGATGTAGGAACGAAGAATTACCGAAGAAATTATTAAAGAATTGAATTAGGGTTTAAAGGTTGAAACTTGAAGGATTTTAATGAAGTTTTGAGAGGAGAATTAATAGAGATTTAAGAGAGAGAAGAGAGGATTTGAGGCTAATTGAATGAATGTATGAGAGTTAATGACGAAATTAGGATATACGGAGTAATTATAATAAATAAAAGCTGAAATTAAATTCTAATACACTAGCACAAAATTAAGCAAAAAATACGCATATAAACCGTTTTTAATAACAAAAACCCCCGTTGTTTCCATGGCCGTTGCAAAAAGTCAAAAACAACGCAAAAAAAAAAATATACGAAACCGTAATAAATGTCAAAAACAATGTTTTTAGAAAAAATTATAAAACACACTAAAAACAACGGTTTTTTAAAAAAAACCATTATATTTGATGATTAAATATAACGGTTTTTTTTGAAAAAATCGTTGTTTTTTATCATCAAATACAACGGTTTTTTGAAAAAACCGTTGTTTTTTATCACTCAATGTTTAAAAAAAAAAAAAAACAAAAACAAGGGTTTTTTCAAAAAAAACCGTTGTATTTGATGATAAAAAACAACGGTTTTTTTTTTTGAAAAAACTGTTGTTTTTTATCATTAAATACAACGGTTTTTTTGAAAAAACCGTTGTTTTTGATCACTCAATGTTTTAAAAAAAAAAATTACGAAATTGCTATAATTACATGACAATTCTCCAAATACAATTTATATAAATTATCCAAATACAATTTATATAATTATCCAAATACAATTTATATAAATTATCAAAAATTTCTAGATACAGTAGAAGACTAGAAGCACCTTCAACGACGTAACCTATGCAAACAAAAACGAAAATTGAATACGATCTACACCTTGATTATTCCTGCAAAAAACACCGTAGTTAGCTTCCACGTTTAAAATAATAATAAGAGTGCGACAAAGATTAAATTAACTTGAATAATTATTTGACCACGATATAAATATAATACTGCAAGTGGTACAATGAGACATACCATCGTAAACATCCAAGTTCACACAAGTTCAACGAGTATACAATGAGTATACAAAGCATCACTGGAGTTTCAAGTGTTCCTCGGTTTATACATATTTATATACGACACATGGTGACCCTCGTAAACATACCATCAACCCACGAATAATCTACCCGATCACCCAACCCATCCGAGAGCGAAAAGGGGCAAGAAGAGCCTCAGAATGTTGGGGACAAAGCCAACAGACCAGTGAAGAGCACTGAATTGGCAAAGCAGTTCCCTCCAATGACAACCACGCCAAGGCCATTTACAGACAGCTCAAATGTGAAATAAAGGGGCAGCGTACAGTAGGGAGAAAACAGGGCAACACGGGTGAGAAAACACAGTCACATACGACCCCTATTTCGTCAGGAAAGTGCAGCCACGGCACGGCCCTCGTAGCATCAACCCGACTCGGCTACACTCCAATTTCTCTTTGCTACCATGCAAACAAACATTCACTCATGTATACAGACCACAACCTTACATACATATCTCCAAACTTACACTAATAACATCGAAATAACAGCAGTGGTAGATGACAGAACATAGCAGCGAAACTTCACAGCACGACTGTAAAACTCGACAGTTACATCAGCTCCCAACGACCCGTAACCAGCCCTATATACACGATCAAAAGGCCACCCAAAGACCCCCAAAACCGCTTCAAATTCTCGGCCCACAACCCCCCTTGCACCCAACCTGATCACATCGACATCATTGACATGGGATTTGCACTCATACAATCATACAATAACACACACTCATCCAAATACACACACACACACACACACATACAATAATTAGGGGCTAGGTAAGGGAATGACCCTTACCTTTTCGAAGAGGAAAGCCGCGAATTCAACTCGATATTGTCGACGACGCCGGAACTGCTCCAACACGAGACCAACTCTACAAATCACGATTTTTCTATCAATTACTACTAACATACTGCTCAATCGCATCATAAAATCACTAACATCGATTCCTAATCAAAAGCCCCAAATTTTAGGGTTAAGAAAATTGAAAATGTAATAGAATGATAAAATACGAGCTATACCTCTAATTACTCGTAGAATGAGGCTGGACTCGACATAAACCCGATGAATTTAGTAGCTAAGATCGAAACAACGAGCAGCCTGCAGATCGAGCGTGGCGCTGCCGCCATGAACGTCGTTGCTGTTGACGATGCAAAAGAAAATGGAGATGATCGGTAGTGGTGAAGAACGTGTAGATGAGGATGATGAATGATGATTGAAAAATAACAAGTATAATGATGGGTGATTCGATCACCATATTGTTTACTCTTGGCATAACACACACATACATTCATACAATCAATAAATCACACACAAGTGCACATATAAACTAAGTAAGGGTTAGGCCCTTACCTTGCGAGGAGGAAAACCGCGATCTCGGACCCGATAACGTTCAAAATAAGTCCTTTACGAGGCCATACTCTACAATAAACCACGCCACTATCAAATACTACACTAAAACTAACTAATTGATACAATAATTCAAGAAAATCGACCATAAAAAGAAAACCCCCAAATTCTAGGGTTAGGGTTAAACGAAAAGTCGAATTAAAACGAATAATTAAAGATTATACCTTCACTCACTCAAAGAATAGGACTAGAATTCGACGAACACGACGAATGTGGAACAGACGCCGACGAAAAAGGCCCCAAACCCGAGACATTGGGGTTATATAAGTGGGAACACGGTGAAGAGGGGTAGGAAACACGGTGACAGAGGTGGTGACAGTGCTCCGGTTGTGTAGACGGTGCGACGACGGCGCCAGAGGCGGTGGTGGCGTGGGGTTGTGAGGATGGCCGAGGTGGTGGTGGTGCCAACTCTCCATTCTTTCCCTTTTCTCTTTCGAGTGTCATGCTCTTCCTCCCCCTCTTTCTCTTTTTTCGTTTTTTTTGTTGAGTTAAAAAAAATGATTTGTTTTTGTTTGACAGTATAGTTAAATGGGTACTACTAGGGTCTATTATATTTGATTCATAATTACCATACTTATTAAATTTATTATTATTGTCATTATTACTATTATTATTATAATATACAAGGCCCAACTCGAATATAATAACATCGCTTCTACGCTCGACCTCAAAATGTAAAACGTGACATTAACCTTACTCGAGACACAGAAAAATGGGGTTTTACTTATAAAACCGTTTTTTTTAATTTCACTATAAAATTTTAAAAAATACTTTTCAACACGATTTTTGAGTTAAAACCATTTTTAATAATTAACTTAAAAAATATGGTATATAAACTAATTAGTATATTTATGATAACAAAAATATTATAGATATATATAATCATATCTATAAGAATTTAGGTATAAATCATTAGTATATTTGCATTTAGGTATAATATTGTTAGTCAATTAAATTCTTTAATTCAATATCAATTATATATAGATAAGTTTGAATATTAATTCATTATCAATTATATATAAATATGAAGTTTTTTAAAATTTACAAAATCTCTTACATATTCAAAATATTATGAAAATTATAAATCATTTAATTTCCTTTTTTAAATTTTGTTACCAAATTCTACAAATAATTTTTTTTTTTATATTGAAAAAAAGTACATAGCATTTTAGGTAAAAAAAATTAGGATACATATATTATGAGTATAGTTATTTAAAACGGTTTAGTATTGAAAAATTTCATTTTTTTTGGTTTTTAATTAAAAATAACGGTTTACTTGTAAAAATGTTATTTAATTAAAAACAAAAAAAATTTGCACAACCGTTTTTTATTATTTTAGGTCAAAAATAACGGTTTTCCCAATTAAAACCGTTATTTATAATTAACTAAAAAAAACGGTTTTTTCAAAAAAAACCGTTGTTTTTGTGTTCCACTAAAAAACAACGGTTTTTTCAATTAAAACCGTTATTTATAATTAACTAAAAAAACGGTTTTTTCAAAAAAACCGTTGTTTTTGTGTTCCACTCAAAAATAACGGTTTTTACCAACGAAACCGTTATTTAAAGTCTAACTCAAAAACAACACATTTTTTATAAAAACCGTTATTTATAATTCCCCCGTTGTTTATAGTGATTTTTCCGTTGTTTTTAGTGTTGAGTTTGATTTGGCGCCTAAAGATTTAACAACGGAAATTTTTAGGTCGTTGTTTATAATATTATAAACAACGAGCTTTGCAATTTGTGTTGTTTTTGCTCCGTTGTTTTTGCTCAGATTTGTAGTAGTGATATGTCACGAAGTCAAACGCAGAAAAAAAAAAAAAGAAGTGTTGGCCAGTCTAGACCGGCTGCAGGCCGGCCAACTCCCAGGCCACGACCCGCTCGCCTCCAGCTCGCTTTTTTGTGTCTGCCCACTTTTTGATACGCTTTCTCCTTCCTGCGACCCAATGGAGACCGTACCGTTTTCCTATTGTTCACCACTTACTTCTAATCACTTCTTAAGCCTTCCTAACATCAAACCAACCACCCTAACCCGGTTCTAACCTCGGTAAACACGATACACGACCCACTAACTCACTACACAAGCTTGAGGAATGACTTTCTCGAGTTAGAAATGAGAAAATCGCATGATTTGGAATATGAAAATTCGCGAAATGAATTATGTA
Source organism: Dianthus caryophyllus (assembly GCA_023091065.1). Taxonomy (NCBI): domain Eukaryota; kingdom Viridiplantae; phylum Streptophyta; class Magnoliopsida; order Caryophyllales; family Caryophyllaceae; genus Dianthus; species Dianthus caryophyllus. Next base: position 16,410,014 of record CM041529.1, read on the forward strand.
ATACATGAAATGAGTCGGGGTGTTACAGCTCGTCCTAAACGGATGAATGGATAGGTAGCCCTCACTATTATTAGAGTTCGACATCAAATACGTACCGCTAAAGGCCATCAAGGAGAGAACAATCTCATACTTCTTACTTCTAAACACCATTGTCGAGAATCCCATAGTCGTTACCACGTCCCTCGATGACGGCGCAATGTTCAGCATACAAAACAAACACTAGAAATTATACTATGTTGGAGCATCAAACTCTCAAGGTTGTGGTGCAGTGTAGGCATCATACTTCTTATATCACCGAACAAGGACCATACACCTTAGTCCATAACTTTAGTTTTCAACATAACAAAAAATGCAGTAAAATATGAAACATGTATCCTCGGCCTTCAAGTCGCCTTCATAATAAACGTACAGAATCGAATACACGACGATTCTTTTGTTGTAATTAACCTAATATTCAGAGTACGGAAAATCATAAATGGGAACTTGGTTCTACCGAAGCAAAGTACATGAGATTATGGCTAAGTTCAATAACAATGAATTTATAAATCTTTCGTGGAAACAAAATCATTGTTTTGATAATGTACTCTAGCAAAACTATCAGTCTAATCCACATTTGTTCCAGCATGGATACGTTGTCAATTGTTGTCGAAATATGGGTGTCACAAAAGTGTCTTAAAATGGAATCATGTTATCATAAAAACAAAAAAATAAATAAAAAATAAAAAAAATAATAAGGGAGTTAATTTTAAAAAAAATGTGTCATAAAAGAAAATGATATTTATATTACCTTTTTCTTGTACATTGAATATTAATGGTTATTAACTAATTTTTTATAACATAGCGGTCATAATGAAACAAATCTTAAGTATTAATAAATTATTCATATTTGTATTTTTCAAGTTTGCTAACAATTATTTTATTTTGCAAAGAGTTTTAATTTAAATCATAGTTCAATTTTAAGAAATAAATTTATATGATTGTATATAACAAAATATATTTGGGTAATATAATTACAATATATTGTACAATTGTAGAAAAATATATTTCAAAAATAGGTTTCTAACTCTAATACGCATGGAAAAAAAAAAAGATAAGATATTTTACTGTTATAGAAACAATTGTAAATATTTTTTCTTTCCAAAACTAATCATAAACTACACTTTTTCAATTTGAATCCAAATGCATCATTTGTTTTACCTCACTTGTCAAGAATCATGTTGCAACGACGGAAACTATAGCTGTAAATGATAAAATAAAAATACATATTTCATATTGTGGTTGTATTCACTAAGACAAATTGAATAAGTTCACATATAAGTACATTTATATTTATATATTACTTGTAATTTTGAAAATTTTCCACCTAGATGAATAAAGTCAAAAGTGTCAAAAAATGGTTGGATCTAAATGAAAAGAGTACTACGGATAAAGGAAGAATTGTTAAACATATACAAAGTAACACAATTACATAAAATCTATTTTCCAAATTCTACAGTTATGTTGATGAAAAATCTTAATAAGATAAAATAATTATTGACAAAATTGAAAAATACATATGTAAACAATTTTTTTTAATATCCTTTCTTTCTTTCAAAAAATTGTTATTACACATTATTCTTGAATATACAAAAATAACATAAAATTCATATTAAGATTCCCACAAATCTCTTCCCATTGCAAATGTTTTAAAGGTAACATTTCAACGACAATAATTATATAAAGTCACGTGAAAGCGAATTAGAAT